>JALIGU010000002.1:26702904-27933216 GCA_023053565.1 Aquilegia eximia
TGAAAAATTTCCAAGAAGTTTATGGCTGGGTGATTTGAAAGAAGACTTTATATTCAATGGTTTAGATTTAGCAGGAAGAATGAGAAAGACGAAGAGAAAGAGTGGTTAGAGACGAAGGGGGATAGAAAGAGAAGAAAATCTGCAGGTTATATATTTTTCTTTTTAGTTTCTTTTAACCTAATTCTAATTAACCCCGCCTCAAACAAATCACAGCCACAAATCAAGATCTCCAGTTATCAAACGGTAGAGAAAACTCCATCCATTAATTAAAGTTGATAAAAAATAATTCTAATGCTCAATAGCTTTGATAAGTACTTATAAAGTTTTCATTGTAGGCAGGTGTGTACATCAAATAATTAACAGTTTGGCTATATATGACGACTATCACTATGATCTTCTTATCACTATGATCTTCTTATCAAAAACTTTAAAGAGTTTAAACCTAGTTCTATCGAGTTCATGCACTAAACTACTTATTGTTGAATGTTTAGATGTTTTTGTAAAACAAATTTCTTATTAGTATTAACCCTCTTCGAAACTTTAAAGAGACTAAACCTAGTTCTATCAGACTCATTTACTGAACTACTTATTGCTGAATATTTAGATGTTTTTGTAAAACAAATTTCTTACCAGTAGTAACTCTCTTTAAAACTTTAAAGAGTCTAAACCTAGTTCTATCAGGCCCATGTACTGAATTAGTTATTGCTGAATATTTAGATATTTTTGTAAAAAAAATTTCTTACCAATATTTATCTATGGTTGAGGAGGACTGTTATATTTCTTCTTGTTCAATTTATTTTGTAAAAGAAAGAAACTGAATTTGTTGATTAACTCTTTTGCCTTGTTTGCATATCTTATCAAATTGACTCCATGTATTTGGTAGTTGTTTGTAATCTGATTTACTACCAGTTGCGAATCGCTAAACACTTTGAGTCGAACTGCTTGTAGGTCGATAGCCATTTGTAGACCTTGGATTAGAGCTTCATATTCGGCCTCATTATTAGAGGTCGAGAAGTCTAATCGAGTTGACCTTTCGAGTTGTGAGCCCTCAGGTGAGATGAGTACGGCACCGATGCCACTTACATTCGAGTTGTGTGAACCATCAACGTAGAGTTGCCAAGTGTCTGGTGGATCGACTTGGACTTGTCTGGTTTCTGGTTCTGGTTCCCAGCTAAAATCTTCGATAGGCTAGTCTGCTAAGAAATCAGCTACGACCTGGCCCTTGACGGCCTGGCGGGGCACGAACTCAAATGTGTAATCACCGAGCTCGGCTGCCCATCGAGCCATACGACCTGTTTTGTTCTTCTTCTCTAGTACGTGCCGTAGTGGCTGGTCGATGATTACTTTAACGGTGTGTGCTTGGAAATAAGGTCTAAATTTGCATGCAGCGTAAAGAAGAGCTAATGCTAACTTTTCCAGAGGTGTGTACTTTATTTCTGCTTGTTGCAACACCTTGCTTGTGAAGTAGATTGGTCACTCGACCTGATTTTCCTCCTTGAACAGTACTGCGCTGATCGTAAAATCTGAAGTGGAGAGGTAGATCCCAAGCACATCTCCATCATTAGGCTTTGTGAGGACTGGTGGAGTGGATAATGCCTTCAGCTCGGTAAAGACTTTTTCGCATTCTTCTATCCATTGATATGTAGCCCCCCTTCTAAGAATATGAAGCATTGGTCGACACTTATCGGATGCTCTAGAAATGAATCTATTAAGAGCTGATACCATGCCGTTGAGCTTTTGGATTTGCTTCTTTGTCTTCGGGCTGGGCATATCGACCAGGGCTCTGATCTGGTCAGGGTTTGCTTCAATACCCCTCTTTGTAAATAGGTATAGCCAAGAAATTTCCCTGATGCTACTCTGAATAGACACTTTTCTGGGTTAAGTCTCATTCTGAATTGCCTTAACCTTTGGAATGTCTGGTCGAGATTGGCCAAATGATCTTGCTCGAGGCTGCTCTTGACCAACATGTCGTCGATGTAGACCTCCATTGTTCGACCTAGCAGGTCGTCGAACATTTTGGTAACGAGTCGCTGGTAGGTCGCTCCAGCGTTTCTTAAGCCAAAAGGCATAACCTTGTAACAAAAGATTCCTTGCTCCGTTGTGAATGAAGTCTTTTCTTGATCTGGCTCATACATTGGGATCTGGTTGTAGCCTGAGTACGCGTCCATGAATGACAGTAGCTTGAAACCACAGGTCTGATCGACTAACCTATCGATTCGTGGGAGTGGGAATGAATCTTTAGGGCAAGCTTTATTCAAGCTTGTGAAGTCGATGCAGACTCTTGTTTTCCCGTTCTTCTTTAAGACTGGAACTATGTTGGCCAACCAATCTGATGTGTCAACTTCCTTGATGAACCCGACCTGTTTGAGTCTACATATTTCATCATTGACTGCTTGATGAAATTTTGGGGCAAGTCTTCTTGGTTTTTGCTTGACAGGTCGATACTTTGGATTGACACGTAGTTTATGGCATGCTATTGATGGGTCTATTCTAGGCATATCGATGTACGACCAAGCAAAAACATCTTTATTTAAAGAAAGAAAGTGTTCAAAATCGTTATACTTATCTTCCATTAATTCCGAGCCCACATAAACATATCTCGGGTCGTCTTCTGACCCTAAGTTCACTCGCACTCCTGGATCTGTGCTTCCAAGTGACAGCTAGGGGGAGCTCGCTTGCTCCTGCTCATGATGATGTCTAATTGGGTACAGGCTTCCAGCTATGATTATCTAACGGGTGGTTTAAATAGTGTATGTTCAACGCTTTTATAAGATACCCAGATATTACAAAAGGCTAATATCTTACTATTTTGTATTCAATTTTAATGTTTAGTGACTATCTGATCTTAAACGTCATTCATACATCTTCTCATTATAACTATCATACACTTGATTCAATCTATGAGTCTCTAATCACATATTGCTTTATTATTCTTAGTATAATAGGTATTTCTAACTATATAATGACTCTTATATAGGTATGCCCTTACATACATTTTTGTCTATCAATGTCACTTGGAAAAATAACAAATCGAAATTTTCATAGACTATGTATATATAGATGCTATAAATTGCTCTGCATATTGGTTTAGTGTTTAACGGATGGCAAAAGAAAAGCAGGATCAGAAAAGGTCTCATGACCATCTGGTATGAACCTATTTGGCAAATTTATTTTGGAAAAATAGCAAATCAAAATTTTCATAGACTATGTATATATAGATGCTATAAATTGCTCTGCATATTGGTATAAGTTTTTCACTTTTTGCAAAAGAAAAGCCATCTGAATTGTCCCCTTATACATTACAATGTTCAACCCCTCTTGCAATCTATGTCCTTTGCTTTCAGCCCTCCTCTATACCCAATACCAGAGGAATGGACAAAAATAACTGTACCATTTTCAGTTAAATTTAATCAGTTGTGCATGGAGATTTGAATGAAAACACAGAAAGCAAACCCAAACAATCCTAGGATAATAGAGGGGACAGTACTGAATCCATAGAACTTCGATTCATCCAAAAATAAATAAATATATAAGGGATGTATGTTAGAGCACGATAATATAGAATATATGGTATCGAAAGATTAATATAGAAATCCATCCTGATTAAGAAGAGTCACAAATGATCATTAAAACAGTTCAACTAAACCAAACGCTTATTAGTAATGACATTGAACATTTTAGCCGATATGGTTAAGTATTACCCTAAGACTTTAGTTGTAATTAAGGATAATTTGTTTTAAATGTATTGGCAACTGATTATTGGCTTGTTATTTTGCAAATAAAAAGGGATTTAATAAAAAAAAAAAAGTACCTCACTTTAGGTTCCCAGTGATGTTCCTTATG
This sequence comes from Aquilegia eximia, assembly GCA_023053565.1. Taxonomy (NCBI): domain Eukaryota; kingdom Viridiplantae; phylum Streptophyta; class Magnoliopsida; order Ranunculales; family Ranunculaceae; genus Aquilegia; species Aquilegia eximia. The sequence goes on from JALIGU010000002.1 coordinate 26,706,748, forward strand.
AGTTGATAGCCGCAAATACCAACTGTTGCAAAAAGTGGATACACCTACGAAATTGAAAATTTCAAAGAGAGTTGCAGTGTGATCAACACCACATAGTACTCGACGATATATTGAAAAGAAGAGTGATTGTCATTCTTTAACAACTAAGAATCAAAACTCAATATAGGTTAACCATCCTACTGGATAGCTCAATTTCAGATTCCTCTTAGAGTGTTGAGTGTTTTATAAACAAAGGCCTCGGTGCTATGTAAAATCCAATCTGTCATCTATTAACTCGGTCTTGTGTAAGCCTTCTCAAATCAGTTAAATTCCAAAAAATCAAATAAAATTAATTCAAGAATTTTAATATGTTGTCTTTTAGATTTGATTTAGACATTAAAATTTATTTCCAAACACTGTATAGACAAAGCTGCAGGTTATTGTGACTTATAAGGCTATAAATATTCACAATCCATGATTCATATTTGATTTCCTAGCTACCTATTGGATCTTCTCAAGTTTCCCTTTTAAAATAAGAAAAACTTTCTGACTCGTGGGATTGATGAACTCCCTAATTAACTTTCACCTACAATTATTTTGTTATTTTGTTTGTTCTACTTCAGTTGTCATAGATGCATACAGTATAAAAGAACATGTACATTATTTTAGTGATTGATTCATATTAAAATTTAATCTTATAACATTATATTTTAACATTCATTTATTGAAAGGGGAATCTTGAAACAAAAACTGTTAAAAGTTACCTTGCGTCGAATGATCTCTGCCTCCATGACATACTACTGAACTTCACACTGTCAGAGTCATCATCTACTCTTGGTCCGCTCCAACTCACATAAAATGCAACTTATGCAGCTATAGGCTAAGATGGTAATTAACCTTAGGATCTATACATGTTATGGCAATCTTTATGACTGGACTGGTTGAATTACATGGCATGCTACTTTTACACTCTTCTTAGCACACCTACCATATTTAGAGACCGAGTGCCATTGCCAATAAAATGTGGGTCCTTGCTCCCAAAGGCCTAATGGGTTGGAGTGAAAAAAATGATTATAACTGAAAGGTTCCTCATAATTTCAATGGTCCATAGAATGTCATCAATTCCTATAAAATTGTTGGAGTAGCTCACTTCTCAATTTTTTCGAGAATGATAGAGTTTTTATTGAACTAATCAATTTATATGATGATGATGACAGATATGGAGTAGGTAAATTTTTAAGGTTTAACGAAATCTATGCACATCATACTAATCAATTCTAGTCGAACTATGCACCCTATACTGGTTTCAATACGCATAGAAACAATATATACAATATGCATAGAAGTATAGGAAGAGAACTAACTGACAGAGAGAATATCAATCTCGCAAAAAGAAATATTACTTCGATAGATTTTCTTTCTTTCGGAGTTCAGGTAAGTTTGAGCCACACAAAACTTCTACGTAATTGAATACAATGTCAAAGCAGTGAAAAAAAAGATTAGAAAAAAGATATCTTTCTATTAAAACACAATAACAAAATAATGTTGTCTATAGAGAAAGACTACTGAAATAATGCATTGGACCATGTTGAAATGTATATCTACTTGCAATCGCTTTTAAACCCTTGGTACCAAAAACTAAAAGAAATATATCTAGAAATGATAAGATTTAGTAAGTGGAACCAAGATTCAAGTAAGTGGAACCATAAACAATGCTTATAAAGAAAAGAGCATTTCACAATTTCTCAAAGTATTCATCAACAATCCTTAGGAAGATATGAAAAATTCACAATTACTCTGGTTGTCTAGATGAGGAGTATTCTGATATCGGTACAAATTTCTAAATACAATAAAAATTGAATAATCTCTAATTGGTTTTATTCCTTTTGCGAAACATACGAAGGATTGTGACTTTAATTAGTAACAAATTGAACTCATTCATATACATCATATAATTACATTTGCACATTAAACAGGTAATCGTGAGTGGAGCAAATTTTATCTTACTTGCAACTTCTAAACTATTGCTACAAACCTAAAGGATAAGTCCTAGTAAACAAATATCTTCTCCTATAAAACTTACAACTTGCCGAAATTAATCCTAGTAAAAAATTTGCTGAAATTAAAATTTCTGAAAATTGTAGGTTTAAAAAATCTGCTACATATCAATTGAATCAAAGAAAATTAAAACTTGAAAAGGCATGTTACCTTTAATAGCTATTGGACCCCTGAAAACTGCTCGAGATACATTAACAAATAAAGTGAACTGTTTGTTGATATTTCTTCAATAGAGAGAGAGAGAGAGAGAGAGAGAGAGAGAGAGAGAGAGAGAGAGAGAGAGAGAGAGAGAGAGTGTGTGTGGGGGGGGGGGGGGGGTGCGTGGGTGCGTGGGTGCGTGGGTGCGTGGGTGCGTGGGTGCGTGGGTGTGTGTGTGTGGGTGTGTGGGTGTGTGTGTGTGTGTGTGTGTGTGTGTGTGTGTGTGTGTGTGTGTGTGTGTGTGTGTGTGTGTGTGTGTGTGTGTGTGTGTGTGTGTGTGTGTGTGTGTGTGTGTGTGTGTGTGTGTGTGTGTGTGTGTGTGTGTGTGTGTGTGTGTGTGTGTGTGTGTGTGTGTGTGTGTGTGTGTGTGTGTGTGTGTGTGTGTGTGTGTGTGTGTGTGTGTGTGTGTGTGTGTGTGTGTGTGTGTGTGTGTGTGTGTGTGTGTGTGTGTGTGTGTGTGTGTGTGTGTGTGTGTGTGTGTGTGTGTGTGTGTGTGTGGGGTGTGTAATTGGTTTGGTTAGAGAACGGAAAAGAAAGACTAAATTGGGCCGAAAAATTGAGATCAAATTGGACCACCTGATGTATCCACGAAGTAGCAAACCCTAAATAAAATGGGCCCAACCATCTAACACAACTTAAGTTTGGACCCAATCTAAATGTGATCCCAACCATCCACTCTAACGATTAATAAATGAATTTGTCTCCAATCCAATCACAGCCGCAGATCTAATCTACAACTTCGAACTCGAGAGAATCCAGATCGTTACTTATAACCCAAACTTATCTATTTTATGTACCCTTTGTAGATTATAATATAGATTACAAACCTTCCATATACACCACAACAAAATGTATGGCAATATATACCATTTACATTCAAAAATGCCTCTATTATTCATTGATGGCCACTTTTCCACCGACTCTTTTACTGACTCAATGTCTGCAGGGATGCAACAAAACTAAAGTTGACAAAGACCAGACTACTTCACATCTCTTTAGTGAACCTGCAATGAATAAAGAGATGAGGTATAGATTCTTCAGCCTCCTTACACAGTGCACATCTATTTGCCAACACCATTCCCCCTCTCTATAGCTTATCCTGAGTAAGCACATGATCCCAAAATAAACCCCAACAAAAGAATTTGACATTTATCGGGATTTTCATATCTCAAACAATCTTATATGGAAATTGTGATACTCGCTCCACTCTATTGTTCCTTGATCCCATAAGATTGAAGTAACAAGTCTTTACTAAAAATTCTTTGTTCTTCTTCCTTCCATTCCCAAGTGTCATTCTTATCTTCCAAATGTAGGTCATCAAATAGTTCATTTAGAAGAACAAGTTGCGTTCTTTCACTTTCCCTATATCGTAACCTTCTCCAATGGAGATTCCAAGAGTGGTTCGCTTTAAAGTGATCCTTCAACGAACCATGTTTTAAGGTGGCGTACTTATAGATTCGAGAGAATCTATAAGCAAGAATATAGTCACCTAGCCATATATCATGCCAAAACCGAGGTTTTTTCACCATTGTGCACCACATGATTGATGTTGGTAAAAAAAACTCTTGTGCTACTTGTATACCTCTCCATAAACTACAACCATACAGTTATTTGGTTCTCGGATGTCTTCCTCCCTCTTTGTTTTTACCATATTTTGCTACTATTACTCTTCTCCAAAGAGCCTCATGCTCATTATTAAACCTCCAAATCCGTTTAGATAAAAGAGCTTGATTCATGGTTTTCAAGCGACAGAATCCAAGTCCCATTCTTTCATTAGAGTATATACAATATCCCATGCCAACAAATGGATCTTCCTATTTTCTTCATTTGAGTCCCAAATGAAATCTCTCGTAATTTTCTCAAGCTTGTTAGCGATGCTTGTGGGGATATTAAGTATAAAGAGGTGGTAAATATCAAGGCTAGCGAGAGTGCTTTTGGCCAAAAGAAGGCAAACTCTTTTGGATAGTAATCTTATTTTCCAACCATCAAACTTTTTTTTGTGTGTTTTTTGGAACTACACGGTTACCGACGTCCAAACCTCCACATTCTTATACTTGATTCAAAAGGGGAGGCCAAGGTATTTAAATGGGAGCTTAAATACTTCACATCCCAAAAACGATGCCTCAACGACATTTGTAACTGATCCCACTTCGACGATGGATGACTTGACAAAGTTTAGTTTCAAACCTGAGATGCCTTCAAACACAAACAAAACCAACTTGATAGTGGAGAGGGAAGGGAAGCTTGCATTAATTGGTGAGAAAGATGGTATCGTCCGCAAATTAAAAGATACCCACTTTCACCTCCTTGTCACCGTTACCAACATGAAAACTCTCAATCCACCCCATGTGTATGCACTTAGCCATAAGCCAAGCTAGTGCCAACAGGACAATGAGGAAAAGAAAAGGTGATAAAGGTCACCTTGTCTAAACCCCTTTGTGCTTTAAAGTTGCCCTCGGGTTCACCATCAATCATGACTGAAAATTGTGAAGTAGCCAAACATGTATGGACCCACTTACGCCATTTCAAACCAAAATCCATTATTTCAAGCACGTAGACTAAGAAGTTCCAATTAATATGATTATAAGCTTCGTTAATATCCATTTTACAAACCACTCCCAGACTTTTTTGCTTCAAACCCTAGACAAATTGTTATTAACCCTAGACAATTGTAAAGTCGGAGAAAAAGATTAAAAGTAATTTTTAATTTACCATCATCGATAAGAATAGTAAATAAAATCTAACAACACTGGTTGGTATGATTCAATAAAACCTTAGTAACCCTGATAGAGACGAGGGCTAATTATGAAATACTTGTTAAAAAAAAAAAAAGACTAAAAACAATTTTTAAGCTGGATAGAAGGACTAAAAGTAATTTTCAATCGTGTTCAGGTTCAAAGATAAATTTGGGATCCCTCCCAAGGGCAAAGGCCCAATAGTTTTGGGGTGCGTCGTTCGCCTTCTCTTTGGGTGTATGTAAACGAGACCCAAAGAAAACACTTTCATACTTTACGAAGTTTCTTTTCTTTAGATGTTCCATCGCATTAAATTTCCTAAATTGATTTCGAAAGTTTCATTCTCTTCAATCCATTTTCTTCATTTCGCGCGTTTTCCATAACACTCACACTCTTAACTCGATCAGAAATGGCGCAAAACAACATTCCAATTAGTGAAATATATTGGTCTTTAGTTGATAAAGCTGATCGAAAGTTTTCTAGGGTTAGAGATTTGCCTCATTATGGAAGAGCAAGGTAATTCTTTTTAACACTTTTCAATTGAATAGAAACCCTAGATAGATAGATTTATTTATTTATAATTCTTTATTATTTCATTTAGGTATGATTCTTATTTCCATAAAGTATTCAAGATTTATACACAATTATGGAAATTCCAACAAGAAAATCGACAAAAACTAGTTGAAGCTGGATTGAAAAGATGGGAGATTGGAGAAATTGCGTCTCGAATTGCTCAGCTTTACTATGGACAGTATCTTAGAACGAGTGAAGCGAGTTATTTGTCTGAATCGTATATTTTCTATGAGGCTATCTTAAGTAGAGAGTATTTCAAGGATGGTTCGTCATCGCAGGATCTTAACCTTGCTAACAAACAATTGAGGTGTCTTGCTAGGTTCTTGATTGTTTGTTTGGTTTTGAATAGAAGAGATATGGTTTTCCAACTTGTTGATCATCTCAAGGTCTTGGTCGATGAGTGCAAGCGCAATTTCCAGGTATTTGTTTCAGGATTTATATAATCTATATTATTTCTTCAGTTATGACTGAAATGTAAACTTGAAATCATGTAATGTACCATGTATTTGATCACCATTTATATTGTTCTCGTCAGCTATGTACCCTATGGTAGTGTAAAACCATACATTATTGTAGCCTGTGTTATGTGAAGGGCAGTGTAAATGACTTTCAAATGAATTTTGTTTGTAGGAAGCAGACTTCAGAGATTGGAAGCAAGTGGTTCAGGAAATTGTTAGATATTTGAAAGTTGATACTGCATTTATGAATATTCGACCTTTGAGATATAGTTTGGTTCTGGATTCTAATCCAGACACATTACAATATCCTTTTTCATTTGATGCAAAGAGGGGTTTAAGATTACGTGATGCAATATTGAGCAGTTACCATCATAATGAGGTTTGTATTTCATTGCATTTTTGTTATTGTTGATTTTAGTACTTTTGTCAATTTTATGAATTCTAATTTTCTCAGTAATTTGTATTTTGATGCAATTCTATTTGTAATGAAACTATTTATATTTTCTCCCTGTGATCGTAAACTATCTTATATAATGACAAATGGAGATCGAGAAAAACTAGTTTTACAACCGAGGGACATACCTATGGAAACAGAAAAGGGATTCAAGCAGTTCACTCTTAAAGACACACAAGTCACAATGAAAGAATAATTAATATTATACATATCATTCCACAAAAGGCACGCATTATTCTCTTCAGTATTACCAAGTGTCTTTGAGGGAATGGAAGGCAAAGTATACACTTGGAATGCTAAACAAGTTACTTATAAAAACCAATCTTCTTTTTGGTCTATGCCACCTCAATTTCATGCATAACATTATCAGCACCAAATATCATACTATTCACATTTTCATAGAATAGAAGAGGGATTTCCAGTGTTTGCAGGGATGGCACACTGAAATTGTAATAGTCTAATGGTGATTAGTTCCACCTTGAATATCAGGGCCAACAATTGTTATCGCCAGTTGAACTCTCTTCCATAAAAGAAGTTCTAGTGCCGGCATCTTACTAAACTTTCTTTGATTAGATGCTACAAAAATCTTCTAGGTAGAGTTCATCCTGTGATATGTACTGACATTTGTACATGATATCTCAATTAGAATAAAGTCATACCATTTTTTTCCGGGAACTCTTCTTTGTTGGCTTTGTTCAGTGATACGTATTGACTAGCTGAACTTGAGATACCTATTTTCATACTGTGCTTGAGGAAGGAATTTTTATTCATGGGACTAAACTGAATACGCTTAATCTGTTTGATATAATTTTATTAGCATGGTTCTCCAAATTACACTCAATTGGAGTATTGATGAGCCTTTTCCTTTCTTTTCTCTCAGGTCAAGTTTACTGAGTTAACTCTGGACACTTTCAGGATGCTTCAATGTCTAGAGTGGGAACCTAGTGGTTTGTTTTACCAATCTAATAAGGCTTCAAGCGGAAATGGTAGTACCATTGGTCAGAGTGGTGCCCCTGGACCTAATCGTAACAACCACTCGCAAGATCTTATCGATCCAACTTTGCCACCAAATCCACGGAAAGCCATTCTATACCGCCCAGCTGTTACACATTTTATAGCAGTAAGAATGCAATGTTATCCTATCTGATCATGGCTTGTTGATTAATATGGTCTTCATTTCAGAAGGATTGATGTTTATAGAATGTAGTGGATACAGTAGTATAGAGTTGAAAATCACTTCTTTGACATATATATCTTTTTGTCTGGATGGCTTAGCTTCTATTTATTTTATTGTATTTGTTCTATAGAGGAGCTCTTGTCTTTGTTTCTGATTTTGTTTACTTTTAAGAGCTCATCCCTCATCATTGTGCATGATTTCTTTGGCAATTTGTTACCAATAATTGATTCATGAACCTAGTTCAGGTGCTTTCCTTAATCTGTTTGAAATTTATTTATTTTTATTATTGTTCCTTTGTCAAAATGGTAACGTGTTAGTATGAAGGTTGTCTCTTTCGCACTAAGCAGTTTATTCGGTTTTTGGTACCTTCTTGGTCTAGCAGCGAATAGGCGGCATAGCGAATAATGTATTTGGTCGTGAATAATCTCGAGTTTCGAATGATTCACTAAAAATGTGTTTTTTTTTATATAGATGCTTCTACATTTAATAAACAGTAATAAATAATAGCAATGATGCATATACCTATAATTATTAATATATACACACAAAAAATAAAGAGAACTTTGAAAAATAGGAAGAAGAGGAGGTGCAGTTGTGGTAAAAAGAAGAAGAAGTAGCAATGGAGGAAGATGAAAGGAAGAGAAGATGAAAAAAGAAAGAAAAGGACTAACCTGTTAGAAGATAAAGGCTGAAGACGAAGAGAAGAGGCAGAGTACGAGTAGAATATAAAGGGTTTTTGTTTCCTATTTTTAACTTTACCTTCAATGGAGACCTAGGCCCAGTTACTGTTGGGCAGTAGTAAATCTTACGTAATGTTGAAGATAACGATGAAGTTGAAGAACATCAAATTTGTAAATGTTGTGAGAGTAGAGGAGTAGTGATGATGTGGTCATTTGTGGCGCTAAGGAAACAATGCCTACTGAAAATGTTAAATTTTCTGATTGATTGAAGTTGGTTGATCAAGAAGATGAAACAATCTAATTTGGATACAAATAACCCTCATAAGCAAGCTTTGACGAAGAAAAACATATACTTGAAAATACGAGGTCAGTTTACTTTCTGATGATGTATGCCTACCAATAGGTCGTGCAAGTAGGGAATATAAAAGTGGGTATTTGCTATATTACACTGAAATACTTGCTTTCTGATTGAATTGATTAATAAATCATTGCAGTTATGCAAGTATAGGATCATCTGGCCTGGAAGAAGACCTTTATAATTTGACCTGTTATTAATTCTCTGAATCTTAACACCGCGTTGAAGAATTGGCCAAGGTTGATTTCAAGTATCTTGGACTCAAAATTGTGAGGTTTCGTACCTGCTTAAGTGATATGAAATATGTGGAGGTCAAGTATGAGCTCTGTTATAAAGAGTTGGGACCGACTGTCGAGAAGTTGGCGATGAAAGCAAAGGCTACTTTGTGGTTTTGGCTCTTAGGTCTGTTTAAAGAACGGTTGCTCGATTTTGGGATTTAATTTTGAAGTGGGGTAGAATATTGGGAGCAAGATATAGTTCCTTAGTGTATTTGTTGTTTTTGTTTTTGTTTTAAGGATGGTGTGTGGTTCTCTCTCACTCATTCTCGCTAGGCTATTTGAAACTATCCATGTAAAATAAAAGTCTTACTTAGCCAGACAAAAATGAGGACGCAAGTATGGCTAATTGAAACAGGCTATGAATCTTATTTCCTAATCTCTAGGGCATAAATGGGATATGAGTATATTATTTACTGTTTAAAACTATGCGTTAATTTTCAGCTTTTTATGTTGGTTGGCATTTAGTCTCTGAACTTTTAAGATAAGAAACCATGCCCCTGCCACAAATGATAGAGGGGTTCTCTTCATGAATGACAACAACAACAGAGGAAAAAAGAAACATTGTTTTGAAAGTATTATAAACGTTCACACATGTTCAATAAGAACTCATGAAACGTCAAACTTATTTTTCTGTACAGGTACTGGCTACCATATGTGAGGAGCTTCCTTCTGATGGGGTTCTTTTAATATATTTGTCTGCTTCAGGTCCTGCAATTTTCCATCACTCTATGACTTTACAATTTTTGTTTTATTCAACAAGTTCTTAGCCTTGTAAAGTTGCCACTTTCTCAGGAAAGGGTGGACAGGTTGGTCAGTTGCCATCAAGTTCTGGAACTTACATGAAGACTACAGAAAGCATTGTAGGGAACATCCAATCGCATGACATGACCTCTGATGTGCATAACACTTCTCCATCCAGCTTCAGGAATGATAGCCCAACCTATTCTTCTAGAGGAAACCCGAGAAACAACTCAGGTTGCTTATGGATGGGTTCTCGTGGAAATGGAGGTATGCTCAGTTATGGTTTACTGGAATTTCGGTCCATACACTAACATTTTTTTTATCCTTTCTTGCTGATGTTATTTTCTATTGTCTTATATAGCAGATTCTGATTCATTGCACATCTATTTTTCAGGTATAAACTGCCTTTACCCATCTGACTTAATCCCATTCACAAGAAGACCTCTCTTTCTAATTATCAATAGTGATTGCAGTCAAGCATTCAAGGCAGGTTTGTCAACTCTTGAATCTCGTTTGTTGGATCCTTTTGTCTTATAAATTACACTTGCAGATGCAAATTATAAGTTGGTATTCATAGTTATATTTTAAACCAAGTATCATAAATCATCATATGTATTAAATTGGATTGGGGTGGATGGGTGAGAATATTGCCACCATGATAAACTGAATTTTAGATCTGTTTTTTTATATTTTGCTTAACAATATTACAATATTGCTTATATATGATAGACATGAAGTTTTTGAAAGGGAATGAGCGTACTAAGTAAAACTATTATCAAAGTGCTTTTCGTGGAAGCAAAAGAAAAAAACAGGGAAAAAAACAACATAAAATATCTAATTGTAATTCAGATCAGTTCATTGTACTATGTTCCTCATGATGCATTTTGTGATTTCAAGCCAAAAAGACGATTTTTAAAAGGTACCCAAATGGTTGCTCAACATCTGCTTTCTTTGTTTTAGATTCCAGACAGGTTTATAATGATTGGATTTAGTGTCAGGCCCGATCACTAGTTCACTACCTTTACACAATCAGTAGTAAGATAAGCTTCGTAAGAAAATATTTAAAAGCCACTTCAATGATTGTCTTCTATGGTTAGAGAGGGCTAGTTGTGAGGCGTACCTTATAGGCTGTGCGAGACGAATGCGTCCAGGCTGTGTCAGGTGCATGCCTGACAGTTGCACACTGCACGGTCTGTGGGTTACTTGAGAAGCACACTCTTTCCCCTTTCCTAACGTAAAACACATGTACTAACTTCTATTTACATCTCATGGCATTTTTTTATCAAGAAGGGAAAGATCCAGATATTTCTCTTTTGTTTTTGATTTGTTTATTGTAGTGAGTTTCTAGTTATGGTTTTTACAAATACCAATTATCTCTCCCAACAAATTTAAAACATATTGATTTCTGTATTTTTTTTCTTTTAACTATTTTTCTTTACGATGTAGTACTAAAATGTATTTGGTACCCTTATTTGAGTTCATTTTATCTTCTTCTCTCTCTTCTTCTTCTTCCTTCTTTTTTTTTTTTTTTTTTTTTTTTTTGTGCGATTTTATTTCATTTGAAGTCGTCATTTTGCTCTTGAATTTTTTTTTTCAAGAAGGGAAAGCTTAACATACTTCTCTTGTTTTCGATTTTTTAAATTTAGTGAGTGTCAATGGATTTGACAAATAGTTAGTCTCCCTCTCTCATTCCACAAATTAAAAATATGTTGGTTTTTGTAATTTTCCCCCTATTTTCACTACATTACTTAGTGCCAAAATGTATTAGATTATCTGATAAAGCTCTGATTTTATTTATCCTTTATATTGTTGTTGTCTTTTCTGTTTTGTTTTGCATTTGATTGATATATATGGGAGGAGTGGGAAAAAGAGGGGAGCATCTCGCTTTAGCGAATTTACTGACAGCTTGTGATTCGCTGCCTTGACAGAACAAGTGTGCATTTTACTTGTGCACTTTCTGGTTCTTCTTTGAATTTTATGGAAGTAATTAATTTTGAAGCTTTTTCAGGCTATACATGGGGCAGAACAGGGAGAACCTGCTGCGATACTCCTTTCTCCGAGCCTTCCCTCTCCAGCTGTTGGCGCTTCTGTTGATTCCACTCGTCACCCCAGTGGAAGTCAATTTACCATGTTCCTCACAGCTCCATTGCAGGCGTTCTGCTTATTACTTGGTTTGTCAGGTTCTAATATTGAAATGGTAAGTCAAGGGTCTATATGCATTTTCCTTTCTCTTATATTTTGGCTGCAGAGGAAGCCATTGTGGTGTTTGATTCCTGGACTATTCATTATACTTAAAACTTTACCACGAGAGCAAATCTTGCAGGATGTATATAACAAGGCGGAGAAGTTGCTTTCGTTACTGTTAAATGAGTGGGGATTGACCTTGGCAACATCAGAGTTGCTTGATCCGGTTTGGGCACAAATCTTGTGTGATCCTTTCTTAAGGAGACTTATTTTGAGGTGATCATCGATTTTTTCCCTCTCTTTCTCCATAACTATGTTGTAAATCTTTCGTACGCTAATTGCAGGATATCCATGACTTAGGCACATAGAGTCATCAGAAACCTTTAGAGATTTCTACTACAAGGAATAATTATCAACCAAAGTGTGTGCCTTTTATTAATTAAACACTTTAGGTTTCGGGGAGGTTTAACAGTTAGAATTGTCCCTACTTTATATTGCTTACTAAGCAATAAACCTACCTTAATGTATAAATTACTTTTATCTTGTTTTTCAGTTTTTGTGATCATTATTTTTATCTCTGTCTGCATACTACTCAGGTCTGTGTATGCAGATTTGCCTTTGTATCATTCTGTAGTAGCTTGAAATCTTTATTATTGCAATTTAGGCATACAACACACGTAAAACAGCAGCAGCAACAACTGGAATTAAAACTAGTGATTTATGTTATTAATGACTAGGGGAGAGAGATCATACTATGTACAAATGGTTTCATTTATGTGTTTTCATTTTTTTTCCTTAATGTCGAGTCGCGAATTCTGTTTAATGTTCACCACCTCTAACCATTTTTATAACAACATATGTTTATCATGAGTAATTTACCAACCCCTGCTGTTCTATGTATCTTAAGCATTTGTTTGACATGGATGGTTGGAGCTTTCATGCTTTGAATAGAAGAATGATCGAGAAAAACTGATATTTTCATTGGAATTTGCACACTAACAGTGTTGCCTTACAGGTTCATATTTTGTCGGGCTGTGATTGCACTTTATGCACCAACTTTTCACAGGAGCGAATTTCTTCCAGAGTGCCTCCCTCACCTTCCAGAATCCGTTCTTCCAGCCACAATGGCATCTCAATCTGCAGTTTTGCAAATAGCTAATATTTTTGGGGTGACTGACCATTTTGTCTTCTCTGACAAAGTTATGCTGCCTGAGATTGGAAATGAATCCAAAGTTTCTCCAGAGTTTCAAGTATCAGACAACTCTCACATGCATTTTGCCGCAGAAAATGGACATTGAAATAGCAAAAGGAATTACACAGGCATAAGTTTTTATGTATACCTGTAAATTTGGTTAGTGTGTGGATTGTACCTGAGAATGAACATTACAGTTGGACATGATCAATATATTGTTTCAGGTTTGAACACTGTAAAAAAGTGAGCACTTCAACAGGGGTTGATTTGTTGAATGAATGAATGAATGATACAAACGTAGAAGACATTTGAGTTTTAAGTGGATGTCCATTTCCACTCTATTTGTTGTTTTCCTTGTATCTAAACACATCAAATTATTAGCTGATAGGAGGTAGCATACTTTGCAAAAGAGCACTGCATGTCTGTATAACATAACCTATCTTGCCAAGTCACGCAAAAGCATAATAGTTTTTCAACACATATAATGCCTCAATTTGTTGCCATAATCTTCTGAGATTAACCCCCTTGGTTTAGTTAAACTCAGGTCCTAAAGTTAGAAACTTAGAAGTTAGAACTGCTAAATGATAGGGAAATCAGACCAAGAGACCATTTCTTGAAGAGTTTGAGCCTTTGAGAACTACGAGGGGACATGATGATACCATTGAAGGGACAATAAATAAGATGAACGTCAGGCCATCTGACCCAACCAAGGGACATCAGTTTTGACTACCCAACAAAATAATACTTCTGAGTGAACAAGTGAATAAAAGTCACAACTTCACAAGTAAAGAAGAAGAGAGAGAGAGAGAGAGAGAGAGAGAGAGAGAAAGCAGTGTTGGAATGATTTCGATGGAGGAAGCAGTTGAAACGATACTGAGAGTTGCTCAACGACTTGAACCAGTGATGGTCTCACTTGATGAGTCGTTTGATAAAATCTTGGCAGAAGATATCCGAGCACCAGACTCTTTACCTCCTTATCCAGCTTCTACCAAGGTAACAAGTAACAACAACATTTCAATTACAGTACAAGTTTTTTTTAATTCTCCAATTACATCAATAGCACTTCAAATTAATTACTTGTTGAATTACTAGTTGTAAAATTTGATTTGGTGTAGTATGCAAAATTCCAATTGTGGCGGAGGGAGTTTAAGTTTATGTTGTTGAATGAAAGATAAAATTAAGTTATTCTAACTTTTTATTTCCCAAATGAGAACAATGGTCCAAGTTTATTAAAATAACCCATTTTCCAAACTTTTGGCAATTCAAGGAGATTGAGATGATGCCTATGGCGTGTCTAGGAGAGCCAATAGCAAGTGGGTTTGTAACCTTACAACAAACATGCCTACACTGACCATTTGTTATTCGTTATGTGTGTGTGTGACATTCTCAACTCTTTTCTTAAGCCTTAAAAGAAAAACATTATTGTACTGTCATTTTTGGTCAAAGCAAAACGACTAATGGAATATATTCACGAGCAGTTATTTGGAAATGAGTATAATGATTTTTGAACACAGAGCAATTTTCATAATATCACCCTTGACGTGTAAGAAGCCTTGTTTGATTTGGTGGGTTCCTGTGTAGCATTTAGAATGGGTGAAATTTAATGGATTTGTATAAAATTGGGATGCAGTAGTTGATTTAAAGGAGGAGGACGGGGGTGTATTTTGTTGCTGGCTAAAGGCACTGTGCTTAATGCCATTCTCTGCTATTAGTTTAATCTATTATCTTTGATCCATAAAGTTAAACTTCAACATGGTACTTCTTCTGGAAAGGCATTTCAGAATCCACTCATTTTATCTTTATGAAATCTTGCTCATTATCCGATCCCAAAAGGCTTGATATTGCTATTGTGGGAATTCAGAGTGGGATGAATATGCTGCAGAACTGGTCTTGCAGTTGCAAACTATCATGGTATATTTGTATGCAGTGTAGACTCCAAAATCATTGTAACGTTGTTTATGATATAACTTAGAGGCAGTATACTACAAAAGTCTAAGATACTGTCATAAAATGCCGATATGAATCCCAGGTAATACCTCATATTGCTTTGTCTGTGAGTTGTCATCAATGTGGAGTCTGTGTTGTTTAATTGCTGGGGTTGGGGTGGCAAAATTTGAACAGTAGGGGCCTTCTGATTCATGTCAGTCATAGCAACGTTATTGACTTATTGTTGGTTAGTATTTCCATTTGCCTATATTTGAAGACTAAACCCCTTTGTATGTGAGAAATATTCATTAAATTTCAAAAATGTCATCTTGTCTCTGCTATCACCCCATTTGGTGCCAATATAATCAATTTCTTTTTCTGCTTGCTGTTCAATATGTAGTCCTGTTTGTGTTTGGTTTGATCTTTAAAATGATGTCAATGGCTGTATATTATTTGTTAAGGGGCAGGTTAAATTATAAATGTACACCAGAAAATATAAAGAGTTACCTAATACCAGAGCATAGAAAAAGCTAAAATGCCCTCCAGCCCCATAAAGGAAACTCATCTATCTCAAACCTAATCCTGCTCCTCCTTTTCATTAAGCAACCTATCCAACCATACGTCCCCAAAGCTAACATCATTCTTCATTGTCTACATATTTATCCTTAGAAAGGAATTTACAAAACAACCCAGTTTGTCTATGTTGCACACAGCCGCTAGGTGCTTTTTCTGTTTTTTGGTTGTGGGGTTGTAGAAAACAGAAGTGCGCTCTACGCACGTGGGATTGACGAAGCTACATTCCATTAACGTTCCCAGGGGGTGTCCGCGGTAACTCGAGACTATACAAGATGTTTGTTGTACAGTCTGAGAAACCATGCTGGCTGTATCAAACTTACAAGTTCTAATGCTGTACATGTTTCTGAGCAACCTCCTCAGAAGTGGTTTTTAATATCTTGTGTATAAGAAGTGATGGATGATGGTTTAGTTTGGTAAAGATGAAACAATGAGTATAGAAATGTAGAAAAGGTGAAGGAAGAGGATGGATCAAGAAGGACGTATTAGTTTTGCATTTTAGAGGTGCTGCTGATTTGGAGACCTGTGGGCTGTAGTACTGATCTTGACATCCCTGGAGATGGTGGTGGTGGCTGGTGAAAGAGATAAGGAAGAAGATAACTGTGCATATCATTGCAGCTTAGGGTGGGTAGTTTATATCTTGTTGGTAGGTCCTTTTGTTTGTTGGGTTCATCCAGCAACCACTACTTTATGGTCTTTGTAAGAAGTGAGATGGTAATTGATGCCTTAATTTTTTTTTTTATCATTTTATTCAGTATTTGTTCAAGTCGTACCGATGATTTCTGCAGGATGGTTTTGCAGTAGTTGCTTCAGATGGGCCAGGTGAATATCCTGTAATTACTGAATCAAGAGCTGGAAATGATGGAGTTGGAGTTACAGTTACTCCTGGCACTGTTGCGTATGTGACCACTGGAGGTGAGTATATTTTTGTTCTGAATCTTCATCCTTAGCTCGTATAATCTAGTTTTAGGATGAATGAACTGAAAACATTTTTCTCGATATCAGAGAACTACTTATTTTGTTATTATTAGGCAAATGATATCACAATGAAATTAAGAAAACTTTTTATCCTCCCTCTTTCTTTTCCCCTTTTATTCTGTAGGCCATCTTCAGCTCTGTGACTGCTATAATGTTAAGTTTTAGAATTGGAGTTGAACCATCTGGTAGTGCCCCTGTCAGTCGAAATTAGGTACTCCAGACCTGAATTACTGTGGCATAGAGGTTGAGTTAAATGAGCAGATTTGGGCTGCAGGATGAAATGCAAACTTGTTATGATGACTGAGCAGACCTGATTCATCATCATGTCATGTGCAATATTCAGGTCACATGAGCTTTATCAATCCAGGACAAAATGCAAATTTAATTGTGACCGAGTTCATGTTAGGGCCAAAATTAAGATGCCCCGAGTTATATACCTTTATGAATTTAGGGTGCCTGGGGAAAACCAACTCATAGTTTGCTTTTCCAGGGGAACTAGATTGAGTTTAGAACTTTAGTTGCCATATCTCATAGTAAATTTGCAAATTTACTTATGACCGAGTTCATGTTAGGGCCAAAATTAAGGTGCCCCGAGTTCTATACATACCTGTATGAATTTATGGTGCCTAGGGAAAACCAACTCATAGTTTGCTTTGCCAGGGGAACTAGATTGAGTTTAGAACTTTAGATGCCCTGTTTGTCTGAATTGGTATACCGTGAAATGAAAGAGAATATCTGGAATTATATGTTATAAAAGGAGTAAAGAAACATGCCTAAGTACACCAGCTAACACAACATGGAGCGTGAGTGACTTTGTTG
This sequence comes from Aquilegia eximia, assembly GCA_023053565.1. Taxonomy (NCBI): domain Eukaryota; kingdom Viridiplantae; phylum Streptophyta; class Magnoliopsida; order Ranunculales; family Ranunculaceae; genus Aquilegia; species Aquilegia eximia. Next base: position 26,724,106 of record JALIGU010000002.1, read on the forward strand.
GTTCTTGTCTAGACAGTTAAGGCATGTAGTTGGGATGCTTATATTGCCTTTTTTTTCATTTTGAGTGGTACACTATCTGATGGGGACACGTGGCAGCAGGAAATAAGAATAGATAACCTAGAAAGATCTGGAAGTCTTTAGTGTCATTTAATGCTTTATTTTGAATAGTAGTCAAAGGGTCAACAATGTATTTAATAAGTTTTAGTCTTCCCAAGTGTCTAGAGAGTTCTTATAAACTCTATATAAGGGTTGTTAAGTCTTTGTTTTGGAGAGGAATGAAGTTGGAGAAATTGCTAGCAATTATGCTATTGTAAGGATTGTGAGATGTAATCCAAACCTTGGTATGATGCCTAGGTGCTTAGGAGTGATTCCTAGGAAATCCTACGAGTGTGATGCTAGTAGCTACTAGTGCGATGCTAGTAGTCGTCATCCTTACTAGTGTGATGCTAGTGGTTTTATCTTGCTTGTATAATTCTCTCCTTGTACTCATTTAGTTTTAGCAATAAAACAGTTCTATTTAGTTTTTCCAAAGTTTCCCCTTCTTGTCCTACATCACTATCAGTTGTGTTATAATACTAAAGTAGAGATAAGTACAAACTACAAGATGAGGTGAGATGTTCCAAGAAAAGTAAAGAGAACAGACAAGTATATCCACGATTTTCTTTTTAACATCTGCCTTAAAAATGCAAAGGACCCAAGTGAGTGTCCTTGTATTTGTGCCAATGCTTGGAGCAAAGTTGAAGGAGTCCTTTGCTGTAAATATTACAGTTGTTTTTGCTCATTCCGGGGGTGTAGTATCCATGACTCCATGTTTTTATTTTGAGAGAGAGAGAGGGGGGGGGGGGGGGGGGGGGGGGGGGGGTTGTCTATCTGTCCCATAAAATGATATCCGTCCTGCTTTTGTAGATTTGCATCAATAGTGTTAGTGCTTGATCATGGGAGGACACAGAAAAAGTTAGCATCTCTAACAGGGTGCAGCTTGTGTTAGGGATTTCATGAAAGATAAGTAGGCCGTGCCGCTGAGCTCATGAAAAAAATTGGGAAGACCAACGGCTAAGGAATAGGCTTCAATGACAAGGACTAAAAATGACTCGGTTGCAAATCACTGGAACCAAGATGGTTCAGGTGCCCACTTGGAGCCTCCATTTGAGTAACACATTTTGGTATTAGTCGGTGACCTAAATGATTGACCTTATTTTACTACTCAATGAGAAAATCGATCAGAAAGAAGATTAAATGTTAAGCAGTTGGTGCAAGAACAACAATTTTAAGGTCATTTCACAAGCTGGATTTGACTCAAAAATATGTTCTTGCCTGGTGATTTGGAATTTGAAGGTTTCATCTAGACTATGATACTCTGTTTGGTGCTTGAAGTGGGGTAGATTGCAGACTTTGGGTCTTTTAAGAAGGGTTTTGTTTCTACCTGAGGTGTGTGTTTTATAGCCAGAAACTTTAGTTAATTTCCCACCTTTTTCTCCAATGGTCTAGGTCTCGCCAGCTGTCAGACCAGATGGTTCAGTCAACAACAAAGAGTTCAATTTTTCGCTAAACTACCTTTAGAATGAGAGTTATAAATATGGAATGGCCTGAAGGTGTTTCAGAAGCTTGGGAGTGTATCTCTGGAAGCTATTTCCTGGTTCTAATTGTTGGTAATTTGGAAAGCTAAAAAATGTTCATCAAGAACCAAAAACAGAGAGGATTGATTGGAACTAACTGGAAGGAATGATCATCATTTTGATGACTGGCTCGTTAGCCAGTGAAAAGAGTTTTGTTCTGTGTCTGTTTTTTTTCCTCCTTCGATGTGTCACCAAGTACATTATTTAGCCAAAAGAATGTCAGTAAGAAATCAACACCCCATTTTGTGTGTGTTTTTGCATGTCTGATTATAATTATTTAGTTCATTATACATGAGGGATGTCATTTATGAAGCTAAACATAGATTATCAACTCTAGCAAGAAATCCGAACCCATATAACTCTGAATCAACGAGTATGGACGATTGGACTCAGACTATGCACCAATTAATGACTATACACCAATTAATGAATTGGAAGAGGATAGATCACCCCCAACCATTCCGTCATGTGTGGTTATGAGGAGAAGCTAACCAAAAGCTTCTGGGAATGCTACTTCACAAATATTCATGCCTCAAATCACGAGTCAGTGATGAATACAAGGATGAAGACACCATTGTCTTTCTTTAATTGGCAAAACTTCTGTAAGGTAATACATGTTGTGTGCTGGAGCATTTGGACGGAAAGGAACCAAGGATCATTGAAGTAAGTGACCACAATTTACCATGTCATGTATAATGTCAAAACAATATCATCGGAATGGACTGACTCGGAGTATATATTACTGTATTAGTTTATTATTAATTTGATTTTTGCTCATTCAATAGGGTTGTAAAAGTTTGTTTTTTGGATTCCAATCAAAATTACGGAGAAAGGCCTTAAAGTGTAACTGTTGTTTGGTTACTTAAGAAGGCATGTTTTGAGACATTTTTGTATCGAGTAAGTTGTTCTTCACTTTGGGGTTGTTTTCTTACATAGTAACATGGTGTTCTTGATTGATGCTTTCCTCCATCTCAAAGATTACATTGCATGATTAAATCATATGAACAGGTGTTCAGAACTAGTTTTGAGCCAAATTAAAATGGTTACTTAAGAAGGCATGCTTTGAGACATTAAAATTTTGTATCGAGTTGTTCTTCACTTTCGGGTTGTTTTCTGACATAGTAAAATGGTGTTCTTGATTGATGCTTTCCTCCGTCTCTAAGATTACATTACATGAACTAAATCATATGAACAGGTGTTCAGAACTAGTTTCAAACCAAATTAGAGTGGTATCTCAGGCTTTTTATTTATTTATTTTGGTAGGCAATGGTATCTCAGGTTATTGATCCGAACATTCTTTCTGTAAACAATATATTTATAAATATGTTAACTGAAAATGGTTTTTATTTCAACCTTATTGAAGAAATGGATAGCGCAGAATTCTTTGGATCAAACTTAATATCATTTTCTAATTATTTTTCCAGGACCAATACCAGATGGGGCTGATGCTGTTGTGCAAGTTGAAGATTCTGAAGAGATAAAAGAAGCTTCGGGTGAATCAAGGCGAGTCAGAATACTGAAGCAAGCTAGGCAAGGTTTTGATATTAGGCCAGTGGTATAACTCCTTATTCGCTAACTTTTATATAGAAAAAAACTTAATTTGGAATAAGTTAGTGTTCTTTTTCAAATGCGATTCTCACAATTGTTCAAAACATGATTCTTTAGGAATCGGATGATCAAAATGGGGCGACTAAGCCTTGCTGGTTCACAAAGTGTTCAAAAAATTCATTAAATGATAGAAACATTGCTGCATTAAGAATTACTATATCCGCTCCTTAGGAGTAGTTCCCTGCATCTCTTGAAATTCTGAAAAGTTTGCCCTTTCTACAAGTTTGACTTGTAAAGCAATCGGTGATTTAAAATGGCATCAGAGCTTCAGTTAAAAATTTGTCATTTGTTGAGACCTTTAATGCGCATTTCCATTTGGGTGGGGGGAGGGGATATCTGCCATGTCTCCTCTTGGTAAATAAAACTCCACCCTCTCTGCAAGTTAGAGCTTTTAGCATAAATAACGATTATCATAGTCATGTGGGTCGCATTTGCCTATGTGAGCGCCAATATTGTACATGTGTACATGATCTTTGCTAACTATACTAATGAATAACAAAAAGTTCAATGAATTGATATTAAGCAAAATTGTCGATCTATTGGAAAAGTAGGAAAGTTGTTTATTCATCCCTTTCTTGAAAAAGTAGGGTTAGAAAACAAAACAAACTCTTAAATAAGTAGGTTTAGGATGTGAAATAAAACTATACATGTCTATTGGGTTTCAGAAAAAATTAAGAGAGGTAAATATGGAGAAAAAGATAAAGATATTAGTTTTATTTTTCAGATCACCATTGTAGTCTGAAATTATGAGGCGGATGCCTAACATAGGCTTAGGGCAGGGTACCTAAGGTCTGGTATGTGAGGGGTGTAAGCTTCAGTTTGCACCGTGAAGGCACACACTTCGGTACCGTAACTGACCGTATCTCCTTAAGGCTTAAGGTGCACCTCATGTTTCACCTTCCTAACAATGAAGGTCTACGTGTGAGTGACACCTACTAAAAAGTGTCTGCCTTCATTGTGCAAATTTGTTTTGAGTTGGATGCCCCTGAACTTAACACATGGCACCACAATCTTGTTTAGAACCTCTTGGGTTACTAATGGTGAATTTAAGCAGTAATTTGCAATTTCACTTGAAGAGGAGAAGACATCAACCTTCTGTGGTGTAGTACACTATAGAGCAGTGTTATAGGGTGCATGAAATAGTGATATGCATGTGAGTTTTCTTGAAAACTAAAAAAGCCTTGGTGCTTTTCAATTTCACCATTGTGCATCCATGTTATGGATATCAACAAGTGTGCAATATGATTCATCGTCACTCAAATAGAACGCACATGTTACAAGAATGTCAATATTAATATCTTGTATTGTGTATTTGGCTATTTGCGTTATTGATGTTTTTCTTCTTTCAAGTGATTGTCCTTTCTAGTTTAGAATTGATGATAATAATGAATCCTTATGCTTTTCCCACTCTTGGTCAAAGCTGGTGTATAAAACCTTTTCCATGAGAAATAATTTGGGCCACTTGGAAGGAGAGAAGTAGAAGGGTTTTTGAACAAGATGAAAAGGATTTAAATACAGTCATTCTCTAATATTGAATTTGGAGGGGTGAGCTTTCATGATATTTATATAATTGGGACTCTTAGTGGTGTGAAATTGAGAAATCTGTTGTAAGTTATATGTACTTTCTTCTCTCCATTATTATCTTGCTAATGGAGGAAAGAAGGATGGGCCATGAGTCAATTGTGATCTTGTTGACATCAATGGAAAATTTTATTTTACCAATGACCAAAAACATTTTTTGTCATGCAGTAGGATAGATGAACTTTTGTCATGCCAATAGGGGATTCGTGTGTTGAGGCACCTGAGAATCATAGAATAAAACATTTTGTTTTCAAATATCTTCATTATAATAGTGAATCCTTCCAAAATGATCTAGAGACATTTTTTTCTATTACCATTAGATTTGTACTATCACTAAGACATATGTTGCTTCCAACTTCTGTCATCAGCTGTCCAAATATTACCAAAAATTTCAATAAGTTGTCTGTGTCTCCTCAGTAAAATTTATAAAATCTAATACAGCATCCATTGTTCAGGGATGTGACATTGAGAAAGATGCCATAGTATTAAGATCTGGAGAACGAGTCAGCACTTCTGAAATCGGCCTACTCGCCACCATGGGGGTAATGATGGTGAAGGTATGCCTTTTCTCTTAGAATTTGTATGCACATGTGTATTGATGCTTAGACATCTGTAAGACTCGATAATTAATACTTATCCTCTACATTTATTGTTGCAGGTGTTTCCTAGTCCAACCATTGCTGTGATTTCCACCGGAGATGAGCTTGTAGAGCCAACAACTGGGAACCTAAGTCGTGGACAGGTACCAGTATGACACATGTGTAAGACACCATTGAATTTGAATTTTTTGGAATAACTATGAAATATACTATTCGAATTTGAATTTTAACAATTGGGTTTTATGTGGAAGGCCTATGAACACTTACCTATTTGGTATACCAAAATAAGAGGTAGTAATGGTGAAGCAGTACAAGTGGGGGTTATCTGGTTGTACCAATGCTATTGAATGAGTCCACATTAAAAGATTAGCTATGCCTATGACAATCCTATTATTTACGATTGCTGAAACTATGTATAGAAGTTATAAACATCTGTACTATGAAAATAAGTTACAAAGCAAAAGTAAGAGGAAAGTACTATGAAAATATTTCTGTATAAAGCTTCTTCAAAGAAAATATGTCTTTCAAATCAGCTCTTCTTGCTTAAGGCACTGAATATCAAAAGAATAGCCTTTGAATTCATGGAATGAAAATCACTTGTGGTGTTTGAGATAGGCAGTTCCAGCAAATCCATTGGAGCTCCTGAATATAGTTGTTCCTTCTTAATGTTCTAGTATATTACAAACATAAAATCGTCGCAATTGAATAATCATGTAGAAAGAGGATTTACATATCCATTCACAAGAAAAGGCATGCCTTGTTGAGGAACTTTTTGTGGTTGCTAATGAAATATCGCAAGGCTTAAAATATACGAATTCTTGAATGTCACATGTATACTTATATGGTATTGATCAAATGTGGTCATGACCTGATTCTGATGACCATACCTAATGTAAAATGTTTCTAAAACAATAAAAAAAGGTGCCTTTTATTTGTATGGTTGAGTGTGGGGTGGGGGGTGGTGACTTTATTAGTTGAATAGTACCTAGATTCAACGTCATTATAAACTATAATGGGCGCTTTCAATATTCATATCTCAATTGTGGAACTTGCTAAGATTGATGATTGTATGGCTGTTCAAGCAGATCAGGGATTCCGTTTGTGTTACTGTTACCTGTACCCCTATCAATGATCGAGTATCTAGGAGCACCATTCTTATAGACTTATTTTGTGCATTTATGTTCTCTTTTTCTTCCCTGAATAAACTTAGATGCTTGTATGGTGTATCATGCAGATCAGGGACTCCAACCGTGCAATGCTACTGGCAGCTGCAGCACAGCAGCATTGCAAAGTTCTTGATCTGGGTATTGTTCGTGATGATGAAGAACAGCTAGAAAGGGTTGTGGACAGTGCCATTTCTTCTGGGATAGATATTCTTTTAACTTCTGGAGGTGTTTCTATGGGCGACAGAGATTATGTTAAGCCTTTGTTGCAAAAGCGAGGGATTGTATATTTCAGTAAGGTACACTGATGGCCATCTTTTTATTATTGTCAAAGAATAATTTCGTTTGTTCTTCGAGAATTAAAGTTCCTTGAAGTAATATTTGGATGAGAACTGATTCATATGCAAAAGATGGAACTATCGTGATATTAAAAAAAAAATTGCCAAGCCTGCTTTGATTTGGCTATGTCAACAAGTTTCTATCGTCTTGTAAAACAGAAACTACACTAGATTGATCCATTTTGAGTCATACATAAACACATAATAGAGGAGGTGATGGATGTTGCAAAATGGCAGGAGGAAGAGAGAGAAAAGGGGGTGTTTTGGTGCGTGTGTGTGTGTGTGGTGGTGGGGGGGGGGGGGGTATCTGCATTCGGCAAGTTTAAGAACAGAGATGAACAAGAGAAGTTGAATTTACATTTTTTCTTCATTCATGTACTTGTGGAGGGGTGTGATGCTATAAACTTATCAAGATGCCATTCTCTCCGCCCATTTATTGCAGTCTCTTACTGTGTCGAACTTTTGATGTCATGTCTCGAAGTTTTGTTTGTACATGGGATATATAGAGGAGAGGGGAAAGAAATAGAGAGAAGGGGGAGGGGGAGTTGAGAGCGAGATTCCCCTGCTAAACATGTAGATGGACTTGCCCAAGTCAGAGTATGCTCGGCAGGTTTGCATTCGCAAGGGCTCATTCTTTATCTACTTGCATCGTTATGATAAATTATAACCATGAGAAACATAGTCATTTGCATCAATATATCCTAAACTGGGTTGTACTTTATTTCAATCCCTCTTCAGGTTCTCATGAGACCTGGAAAGCCAACGACATTTGCAGAGATTGTTGTCACATCAGTAGACGGAAAGCCTACCAAGAAGATTCTTGCATTTGGTTTACCAGGAAATCCTGTGAGCTGTTTAGTTTGTTTCCATCTATTCACTGTTCCTGCCATTCGCCATCTTTCTGGATGGGCAAACCCTCACCTATTGAGGTGATAATTTTTTTTACTCACTGTATGTTACTCTACATCTTTTGAGCTAATTCTTGAGAACTATACTTTTAGTATCGGGACTAAAGATTCATGTGTACCTCTTTTTGTAATGACGGCTGCTGCCTTTTCTCCAGATTAAATGCTCGCCTTGCACAACCCATTAAAACAGACCCATTTCGGCCAGAATATCATCGGGCGACTATTAGATGGGAAATTAATGATGGTTCTGGTAATTCAGGGTAAGAGTTGTGCCTTATATCTAGACAAGTGAAGGCTGGTAGACTGCGCGCAAGACATGTTTAATGGAACTTGACCTTTTATAAATATTTGTTGCTACCTTCTATATTCAGTTTTGTTGCTGAGAGCACTGGGAATCAAATGAGCAGCCGGCTTCTGAATATGAAGTTAGCAAACGCATTGTTGGAGTTGCCACCGAAAGACGGCGTATTAGCTGCTGGAAAGTCTGTGTCTGCGATTGTAATATCTGACTTAAGCGGCCTTCCAGTAAACCAGAATTCTGTAAAGTGCACTCCTGCTAATAATAGAGGTAGTGCACATACACAGGCTCCAGCTGAGTCACAAGATAGTGCTGTTAGAGTAGCCATTCTTACAGTGAGTGATACTGTTGCATCAGGGTCAGGACCCGATAGGAGGTATGCTGTTTCTCTTAGTTTGAAATTTATTGTCTAAACTTACGCTCATCCTTGCTAATTACGTGCCACCACTACCAGTTCCTAGTGAGCAGTACTTGCATATAGAAAACTATGGGTTTTTTTTTTTGTTGGAAAAGTGTGGGTGGGTGGATGGCAGTGCATCTAATTTAAGTGTGGCCCATTTTCAAATGTATTTCAAAATAGCATTTCTGAATCATACTTGGTATTGCCTTCTCAAATATATACCAAAACTTAATTTACCTACTTTAAGGCAGTGTATATCTAATTTATTTATTGATAAGCAGTTTAATTTTTGAAATTTTGACAATAGGCCTACCTTTGTGTGAAAATCTCAAATCTTGCTTCACATCCTCTTTAAAATATTTATCTTTTAGTTTGCCTTTGTTAGATTTTGAACTTTCTGTTTTAAGCAAGCTGGTGGTAGGAAAACCCCATCAGAATTATTGATTAATAAATTAAGGCACATTGTACGATATGTGATGTGTTGAAGCAGGGTTGTAAGGATTATTCAGAAAAAAAAAAATAGTTTGGGCAGTGATTTTAAATGATGAGCTGATTGCGTGCAATCTTCATATGCCTCTCTGAAATCTTTGTTTTAAAGGGTATATCTCATTGAGAAAGGTACAAAGTTGATGCTTCTCTTTCTCAAGTGAGACTGAAGGGTAGCACTGTTATCATGCAACAAGATTCCGATTTCACCCTGTACTGTAAAAACTTACATTAATGATTTTTTTATGGGACTTTTGTATCATTTCTTAGTTCTGGAATAATCAAATTAATTACTTGTACAATGTCAAAAATGTAATTATTCTTTACTATATATGTTTCCTACTGTGTAACCATAAGGTAATAACTTACAACTACTTTTCTTGATTTTTTTTCCTGTGTCTGCAGTGGCCCAAGAGCAGTTTCTGTTGTGAACTCTTTATCAGAAAAGTTGGGAGGGGCAAGGGTAGTTGCAACTGCTGTAGTTCCAGATGAAGTGGAAAAAATTAAAGATGTGCTTCAAAGATGGAGTGATATCGATAAAGTTGACCTCATCCTGACATTGGGTGAGAAACTGTTTTGAAGACCGCTTTTTTAATTTGCTAATTGATACAGACGGGATCCTTTTGGTTCTGCCCTTTACCCTTCATGGGTTGATGTGAATTTAGTTTAGCATGCCTAAACACTTCGTTATAACCACAATTGAAATATCCATATTAGGTGGCACAGGATTCACTCCCAGGGATGTTACCCCAGAAGCAACAAAAGGTTTGATTGAGAAAGAAACACCTGGTCTTCTATATGTCATGCTGCAAGAAAGTCTCAAGGTGCAGATCTACATAATGGTTGTTCATATGTTTTATCTCCTCTAGAATTATGTGCAATGCTTTTGAGTGCTTCCCCTTAGGTTTGTAGAAGTTGAACATGGCCCTGACACTGCCATTTATCTTTAGCATTAAATGAAATTCCTTATGCTTGCATGGGGGCATTGGTTTAGCCTTTTTTCTGGTACTAACTAATCTTATATGTAAAACAGGTGACACCATTTGCTATACTTTCACGTGCAGCAGCTGGAATAAGAGGATCAACACTGGTATGGCCATTATGTAGAGGTCCCAATATAATTTATTTGCTTAGCCTTCCACGATTCCATCACACAATGAATACACATTAAGGAAACCAGGTTCTGATGGTACGTACGTAGAATTGCTATAATATGGTGCATTTGGGTACAGATATATTTCTGCTGTGCCCCAGTGGAGATGACATCAATTGCTTGCATTGTGATTATTAATACTCCTGTAATACAGCAGAACTTGTGTTTCCTCCGAGGGTGTCACAAACTGTGCTCCTATTTACTTTTACCAATTTTGCCCGTTGGTATTAACAAGTGGAATCTGATTAGTGTTTTCTCGACATATATTCAGATCATCAACATGCCTGGTAATCCAAATGCAGTTGCTGAATGCATGGCGGCTTTAATGCCTGCACTTAAACATGCAATGAAGCAGTTAAGGGGAGATAAGAGAGAGAAGAATCCCCGCCATGTCCCCCATGCTGAGGCAGAGACGACAGATACTTGGGAACAGAGCTATAAGTTGGCTTCTGCAGTTCCAGAACCCAGCTGTCCATGTTCACATTAAAACGCTTGGAAGAAAACAGATCAAGGTCTCATACGAAACTAAACAACCAAAAGTATAGAATGCTGCTGCCTGAGGCATAGAATTGTTGGTGTAACATATCATGGCAACAAAAATATTCTTGTTGGAAGATCTTGGGAAGTTTTTACGATCTAGATATTTTTGTTTGTGTATGTATGTTAAAAACAGCCTCACACTTGTAGTTTTTGGGAATACTGTCTCTTACACACCAGTATGTGTAATACACGAGTCTGATTTTGTTCACCAAGGGGTCCTACTCATGGTTTTATGACTGGCCGAGTTTTGTTTGAATCGGCTGAGTCAAATCGGGATCAGAGACAATTGGGTGAAAAATTCTTTGTTGACTCGGATCAAGCACAGAATCGATGTTAGAACCGGTTGAATCGGCCGATTTTTATATAGAATTGGAAAACTCGTCGAGTCAAACTAATAATTTTAAAAAAATTACCATTTTTTCACATCAAAAATATTAATAATTAATATTAAATTAATTTTTAATATATTTTAATATTAAAAATTAATATTTAGTTTAACAAATAATCATCTGATTTTTTATTGACTCAGTGAGTAGAACCGATTCGATTGAAAAAACCGGTTATTAAAACCATAGTCCCACCGATGGATTTCACCAGCGCTCTTATTTTTTATAGGCTGGTTTGGCCATTTTTTAAGTCCCAAATTATACAGTCCACTTTCCTATTTTGAAAATCTTTAAATATCTCAGTTTACTTATTTACCGTCATTTAATAAACATAGTGATATTAAATGCATGGAAAGAATAAAACAAAATTAATAGATGATATTAAATACATGGAAAGAATAAAACAAAATTAATAGATAAATTAGAAAATACAATACTCCCTCCGTCCCGTTTTTATAGGCTGATTTGAAAAAAAAAATTGTCCCACCATATAGTCCATTTCACATAGTTCAAAACAGTTAATAAAGCAAGTGACAAATTTACCCCTTATTAGTTGTGAAAATTTCCTTAAATATAGCCAATAGCATTAAATGTACACACCAAATGAAAAAGGATATTTTTGAAAATAATATTATAATTAAATACAAATAAATTATTTTCCACCACTTTCTTAATATGCGTGAAAAACACCCATCAGCCTATAAAAGAGGGACAGGGGGAGTACCAAAATTAATTACTTCCACACTATTACTTATGTTTTCTTAATTTGTGTGAAAAACACAAACCATCCTATATGGGAGGGGCGTGAGAGAGTAACAAAGAATAAATGCCTAAGAAATTGGTGTCTCGTGACCAACCAAATAAATGCCTCCAAGTATAACTCTATTGCACTAAGTGAAACTCAACAAACGAAAAACTGAAAAGCTTAGAGCATTCCCAATGGTAAAACACTTTTAGTGGTGCCACATAGGATGGTTTTAAGGAATTTTGGGGTTTTCAATGGTTTTAGCGAAAAAAGGGTTTTAGTGTTTCCAATGGTGGATTATTGAAACCGCAATCTATGTGGGGTATGGATCCATACCGCACTCATTGTGGCGGATGGATCCATACCGCACTCATTGTGGGGTATGGATCCATACCGCACTTATTGTGGGGTATGGATCCATACCGCACTAATTGTGGCGGATGGATTCCTACGTGGCACTTTTAACTCCTTGGCAAATTTGCCAAGGAGTTAAAAGTGTTTTGCTTGAAAAGTGTGTTAAAAGCTACCATTGGCAAGTGTTTTCACTAAAAGTTAACTAAAAGTGTGCTAAAACCTACCATTGGGAATGCTCTTAGTGTCTGTTTGAGAATTCATGAAATAAGGGAAAGAAAAGAAAAACTAAGGAATGGTCTACTTAAATCTATTTCTTGGTTTGTTTGGGTGGTTAAGAAAAACTAAGGAATAGAGGTTGTGTTTAGTCCCCGGAACTTGAATTTGGGGGTAATATTGTGATTGAAGAGTTCAGAAGTGGAGGAGGAAAGAAAGGGAGATGGCCGGGGAAGAAAGGGTTACATATTTATAATATGGAAACCACTTTCCTTAATTCTATACTAGGATGGAATCTGCTTTCAAGATTTTTCTCCAAAAATATAGGTAATTATACATACTTTCCCGGAATTCAAAAACCTTTGAATCAAACACTAGGGGTGGGCAAAAAAAAACCGAAAAACCGAAAACCGAACCGAAAAAACCGAGTCAAAACCGGTCAAAACTGAGTTGACTAAAAACCGGTCAAGACCGGACCGAAACCGAACTATATAGCTATTGGTCCGGTCTCGGTTCTTGTTTTTATAGAACCAAGAGAACCGAACCGAACCGAAATAAATAAAAAAACATTTTTTTTATTAGTAAATTACTAAACTAGACATAGGAATTAGGAATTAGATTTGTTTGATTTTGTAATTGGTTGTGGACTTATGGTGGATCCATGGTTGGTTCATTGGTTTTGGACATTTTTCCTATTTAGTACTTGATTTGGTGTATGTCTTATTTTGTTTAAAGCCCAAAACTTAAGAAAAATCATCTAAATTGTAGTGGACTAAAGGCCCAATAAAAAAACCCAGGACCGAGTTTCGGACCGAAACCGGACCGATTGTATTTGGTCCGGTTCGGTCCGGTTACATTCAAATAATTTCGGTCCATGGAACCGAAACCGAACCGATACTTTCAAGTCGGTTTGGTCCCGGTCCTATTACATTTTAGGACCGGACCGGACCGTGCCCACCCCTATCAAACACAGCCAGAAAGATTTTCTTAGGAAAAAGTTTTAATCCAATTTCTTCTCACAACTTCCCCCTCAGAAAAATAAGGAAAGGAAAGGAATGATTTTTTGTGAAGCAACATAGGATTTCATTCCTTCCATTCCATTAAAAAATTCCTTTCCTCAACTTGAAAGTTCCCAAACATTTTCTAGAAAACACCCCTGGTTTTCTACGAGTAAACATGGCCTTAGTGTCTTTTTGGGAATTCATGAAGTAAGGGAAAGGAAAGAAAAACTAAGGAATGGTCCACTTCGATCTATTTCTTGTACGGGTGGAAATCAGACGGAACGGATCGAAAATGGCATGTTCAGAAAAAATAAATCGGAATCAAAAAATTTCTTCCAATTCCATTCCATGTTTTTTCGGAACAACAAAATTTATTCCAATTTCGGAATATCGGAAATATTCGAAATATCGGAAAAAATAGAAAAATAAATAAATTCGGATCAATCGGAATTCCAACTTAAAAATATATCGAAATTGATTGAAATTCCAAATCGAAAATCATGGACGTGATCCGTTTTGGAAACTTGAAAATCCACTATTTATACTGAGTTGATTTGCTTATTGGGGTGTTTTTATCTAACATAGTAACATACCATCCTAATACGATGGATCAAAGTTTTTGAGTATAGTACCTTATAAAACATAATTATACTATTACATTTTTTTTTTGAATCATATATTAATATTTGATTACATTAAGATTTGAGACTAATTAATAATTATAATTTGTTGTTGAGTGCTCATGTGATTTTAAATTTGGTATATTATTTTTATGTCTATATGTACATATATTTTCAAAAATGAGAATAGTTAAATCTCTTAAATTATCAAAAATTTTGGAATATTTATCAGAAAATCAAATCGGATTAACAATCGAAAAAATCGGATCGGATTCACAGAAGTAGTTCTAATTTTATTCCATCTTTTTTCGAAAAAATTGAAAATCGGAACTATAATAATCCATTCCAAATTTAAAAAAAATTGGATCGAAAATTGAAAAAATCGAAAAATCGGCAAAAATTTACATCCTTAATTTCTTGGTTTGTTTAGGTGGTTAAGAAAAACTAAGGAATAGAAAGATTTTCATAGGAAAAAGTTGTAATCCAATTTCTTCTCCTAGCTTCCCCTCCGAAAAATAAGGAAAGGAAAGGAATGATTTTTTTGTAAAGCAACATAGGATTTCATTCCTTCCATTCCATTAAATTTTTTTTCCTTTCCTCAACTTTAAAGTTTCCAAACAGACCTTTAATTCTGATACTCTGACATGTGTTTATATTTTGGGCTGAATCTTAGATAGGGTCCATTATTTGTGAAGGCCCAGAGGTGGTACGTTGCTGATGCGTGCACCTCTTTAAATGGGTTGCTTGATTGCACTCACCTATTAACGGCAAGTAATACTATGCCGCGTGGCAGTAGTTTTTATCTAAACGAATATTTTTCCCTCTCGTTTTTCAAAATCGAAAACGACAAAAACGAAATCTCCCTCTCCAGTCTCCCTCCTTATTCCCAAATTTCCCAAAAACTTTTCCCCAAATTAAAACCCTAAAATTTTTTCCCTCTCATTTCCCTAAAAATTCCAAAATTCCAAATCAACAAAAACCCTAGAAGAAAGAGAGAGAGAGAGAGAGAAGCTTGAAACCTTTTCCTTCTTCTTCGTCTTCTTGATTTGTTAAATTAATTAAACAAGAAGAAACAAACAAACAAACAAGTAATCAAGAATGGAAGAAGATCCATTTCTACCAGGTTTTACATCACCAATAAAACTTCCTGAAGACCCATTTGATTTCACACCCGAATTTGAGAAATCATCATCATCATCATCATCACCAACATCTCCTCCTTTATTCTTGAAAACCAACAATTCTTCTTCGTCTTCTTGTTACTATTCACCTTGGTTTTCTTCTTTTAATAATAGAAGATATGATGATGAACCAACAGGAATGGGTGCTGGTCTTAATAACATGGGCAACACTTGTTTTCTTAATGCTATTCTTCAATGCTTCACTCATACTGTTCCTTTTGTTCAGATTCTTCGTTCTTGTCATCACCCCACTCCTTGTCATCGTAAGTTTTTTTGTTTTTATGAAATTTGGGATTTTTTTTTTTAATTGGTTTTGAGGGTTTTTTTTTTAACTTGGGGTTTGTTTGTTTATTTGTTTGTAGGTAATAGTGAAGGATTTTGTGTTTTATGTGCTCTAAGGGATCATATTGAGCTTTCCTTGTCTTCATCTGGAAGAAGTATTGAGCCGCAGAAATTTGTTTATAATTTAAATGGTATTCTTTTACTTCTAATTATGTAAATCTTAATTCATTTGTTAATTATCAAAATTGGGATATTTTTATCATTTATTATGTGATTTGTTGTTGAATAGTTTTTTTTAATTATTTCCAATTTTGTGTTTTCTTGACCATGATACTATCAGAATTATCGTCATCTTTTCGGAGATATCAGCAGGAAGACGCCCATGAATTCCTGCAGTGCTTGTTGGATAAATTAGATAGCTATGGTGTAAATGAGACTGCGAAAGAGCAGAGTTCCTCTGATGAAGAGGAGAGTATTGTAAAGAAAATTTTTGGTGGTAGTCTTAGAAGCCAGGTATGACATTCATTAAATCTAACTTGTGTTGCACAATATCTATAGGGGGAAACTAATTGCGTACTATCAATCTTATATTCATCAATTAATGTAGTCTTGCATGTCCAGATCAGTATGAATATACATATGTCAATACCTGCCTTAAAATTTAAAATTCCTTATTCCCCTATGGATCCATTTTGATTTTCCGAAATGTTTTAGTTTATAAAGATGCAATCTCTGAGGGTTATGAATTATACTTAGTCTTGGTAAGGATGACCTATATTGGTATTCAATATTATTTTTTTGGGTTGCACAGGGGATAAACTGTTGCTTCCCAGCATCCCTTGTATTCCTATGCATAATGTGTTTCTTATAAATTTATAATACGTGTATCCTACTTGGTTTGGATTTTCAGCTTCGATGTTGTAGCTGTGGTCATTGTTCAGACACTTTTGAGCCGTGGATTGATCTTAGCTTGGAAATTGAGGATGTTGATAGCCTTCCAACTGCTCTCGAGTCCTTCACCAAAGTTGAAAAACTTGAAGAAAAGAGTCCTTGTGAAAATTGTAAGGAAGAAGTATTGGTAGAGAAGCAGCTTACAGTGGAAAAGACCCCTACTGTTGCGGCATTACATTTAAAGAGATTTAAAAATTATGGCTCTTATGTGGACAAGATTGACAAGCATGTGGACTTTCCACTGGAACTAGACCTACTTCCCTACAGGAGCAACCAAGAGAACGCTGAAGTGAGTTATAGTCCTACCTTCTTTCAATAATGAATCATAAAGCTGGATATGTAGAATTTGGGTTTTCAAAATTAGCAAAAACACATGCCTACACTAAAAAAGGTTGGGGACTACCTTTTATGGCATAAGTAGATAATCACAATTATCTGTCTACTTCAGATGTTCTGATCCGAGGTCCTTGACCAATAATTTTTATCACCTGTTTTCTCAGCATTGGAAACTGTAATGCTTGAAGAGGTGTTCCAATGTTTATTTGGTTTGCCATGTGGACATTGTTGACTTTTGTGTTGCCTGCATTTTGTTTGATGTAAATTTTGATATTTTGTATATATTGACATAGGTTGATTCTTTTTTTTTTCTTAGGTTGATTTAAAGTATGAATTATACGGGGTTGTAGTCCATACTGGCCTTTCTTCTAACTCTGGCCATTACTACTGCTTCATTCGTTCTTCTCCGCAAAAGTGGCACAGATTGGATGACTCTCAGGTAACTATCACAATAGAAATTGGTGTTTGTTGTTTTTCTCACGTCTAGTAAGCAATATCGAAGAATGTACTGGTTTGAAAGCAATAAATTGGAATGGTAGGAATATCTAACCAATAGAAGTTTCATATTTGTAGGTAATGATGGTTTCAGAAGAGTTTGTTCTTTCCCAGGAGGCATACATTTTATTCTATGTGAAGAAGGGTACGCCATGGTTTTCAACTTTAATGGAATTCCAGAAGCAGTGTGTTGTCACTTCACCAAATTCTGTCCTTGATGATGTGCGCACCTGTTCTACCCTCCCTGTTGAAGCAAGTAATATCACTAGAGTTGAAGATGATGCAGAGAAAAGCCCTGCTACAGTAAATGCTTTCTGCAATGAGCATGAAAAAGCTAGTAAAAATGTTGAGGTCTGTCCTCAAACACCACCACCACCCAAAAGAAGTAAATATGAGTCAGTAGTGGAGAAAAATAATGAGATGCCTGCTTGCCCCTCACCGCCTCCTAGCCCAGAGATTTACGCTAAAGATCCACCCGGTAAAGATATTATTTTATAATAATACTTGACTTCCTTTTCATAGTTATTGTTGTCTCAGAAGTAGAAAATTAACAATATGTGTTGCTATATTCACAGAGGACAGTTACAGTATTCCGCGCAGTCATCTAAGTTTGAAGAAGCAGACACCATCTGCTAAAGTAGTTGACAAAGCAATGGAAGACGCTAAGAGAAGGGAGGCCATTCGGTTGACAAGGAGTATGCCTTCTTCACGGGCCATGAAATTCCAGGCTTGCATGTTGGATTCACGGAGTGAAGGGTCTATAAACAAGAAGAAAAGGAGATTGGCTCTTGGTTTAGGGAGAGAGAAAAACTCTACTTCAGGCACTTGTAGGAAGTTAAATCCTTCCTTCTCGAACGTTGTATCTGCTTTTGATTTCTGTTGAGCCCAAGCTTTTTCATTTAACCAGCTCCAGTGTTACTTTGTCACAATAATCAACACCCCTCCTAGATTTCGCATACAAGCATTGGACTTCCTTTGAGGCAAGTCTTTTTTTTTTTTTTTTTAATTTTGCAATTATCGAGATTTAAGGTTATTCATAGGGATCTGTACAGCGGATTGTTCTACTGCATGTGTATCTTTTGCAATTCACAATCATATTTGCTTAACAGATAATGTTCTTGAAAGAATTTGATATATTGATGGTAAAGGTTTTTGTTAGACTTGTTTGTAATGAATTTGATAGCCGATTACATGAACTGTTGAATTATGTCTTGCGAACATGAAACAGTTTTATAAGAATTTTACATACACTATGTGTGCCTTCACTCTGTTAACCCAACATGCAAGCCTGGAATGTAACCCAACCGAATGGCCTCCCTTCTCTTTGGGTCATCTAAGTTAGCAGACTTTATATTCTGCGCAGGCATGCAGTCATCTAAGTTTGAAGAAGCAGACTTTACATTTCTCAGTATTCACCAGACAAACTTAGATGACTGCGTGCCTGCGCAGAATATAAAGTCAGCTAACTTAGATGACCCTAAGAGAAGGCAGGCCATTCGGTTGGCAAGAGAACGGATGTTATAAATTATACTAATAAAATTTCTCATGATGATTGTCCTACCATGATTATATTAAGCGAATTAGTATAAACTGAGAAATATAAAGTCTTAATAATTATAATTAAATGCTCTGATTTCATTGTCAAAATAACCAATGTGCTAAGAGTTGCATCTATGTTTTCAATACTAACTGGAATTTGAAGATCGAGTTCCTGATCAAGTTTCATTTGTTTTTTCACACAACCCAGTTTCTTGTACTCTGGTCACCTGGTAAGCCTCTAATTTAACAGAGGTCCATTTTAGAAGAGTACAGATGTTCCAATTACAGAGATATGTCATGCTTTGCATTCTGCAATTTTTTGCATGATGCCAAGAACTAAGTTTGCAAAATGCCTTCCGAACTTTCAGGTTTCATTAGATAGCAATAATTGTGTTTCATACTCTATTTGTTTTTACCAATATTATGAATGATGGATTTCTAGGCTGGAATCAGACCAAGGGAATTAGTTGCTTAGAGAGACATGTATGCAAAAGGCTCAATCAATTGGCTATTCATTTCAATACAGTTGACAAGTGGAATACCTCACCTTTCTCTACAATCTCGAGTCTGAATGCTCTGTAGAAGGGCACTTTCCTTGTGCTTTTGTTGCATTCTTATGCTGCTAGCCTGATACACCACATTTGCTTCCTTTCACCAAGAAATCCCGAAGTCATTCAGATAGTAGTATAAATTATAAAAGTTATTCAATTACTTGTAATCCGTGTGTTCTGAAAGATACAGTCATACAGAGAGTGAAGAGAGCCACTATTCTTGATGCCTTTACTGCTTTACATTTGGTTATTTGATTAAGAAATCAGAACCATAATATGTGATTCCACCAGAATAACTAAACTTATTGTTCAGTGCTACAAAACAGGAGTAGTTGAGATCGGTATTGAGTACGTACCTCACAGGTGGAACATGCAAAAATAGCTAGGAAAAACAGTCTCTAACCTCCCACATGAATAGGATATATATTTATGAATTGCTCTTCATTCATGGTTTATTGGATACATAGTTCCACTCTCTTCCCTCAGATCCCACCATAGTTCCGGTGAACCAAAAACAATCTTGGGGAGAGAGTAATTTTGGGCGCCATGGCTATGGAACGGCCAAACCATACCCCATTTGCATTTGGCATGGCGCCCCATCCTCAACAACCAAACTACGCATTGGTTCCCTACTCTCATCAACCAAGTTATGACCCCTCCATGGCATCCACGCCCCATCCTCAACAACCAAACTATTCATTGGTTCCCTACTCTCAACAACCAAGTTATGACCCCTCCACGCCTCAACCACAACAAGCAAGCTATGACCCCTCGGCACCCCAACACCAACAACCAGGCTATCCCCCAATGCCAATGGCACCCCAACCTCAACAACCAGGGTATGCCCCATTCCCAGGTCAACCTATGCCTAACCCAACCCCCCCTCCTCCATTAGCAAGCTGTCCAGTCACCGTAATTGGACAACAATTCTGCGCGCCATACCCAGTAGATCTTACCATTTCCGAGAAATCTCTGTCCATTGGAGAAGGTAACTTTACTGTTACTGACGTAAATGGAAACATCATCTTCCAGGTAAAAGGCGTTATGTTTAGCCTTTTCGATAAGCGTGTGCTTCGCGATGTTGCAGGCAACCCTCTCGTCACTTTACGCCAAAAGGTGATTTATCAACCTTAAAACCATTATTTTCTGTAAAGAGATTTCCCACAAACAGCATTCTTAGAAGTTAGAACTATTGTTTGTGGACTGAAATTAAATTTGACAATGTTATATGGATCTAAGTCTTTCACCTGATTTCATTAACCGTGTGTGAAGATTAGATTCTTGCTTTTTGCGTGATTCTTTCTGGTTATAAGGTTAGTTTCATTTCACTTTGATTATGTTTCAGACGTTAACTGCGCATAGAAGGTGGGAAGTTTACAGGGGAGAGAGTACAGAGCTATTGTTTAGTGTGAAAAAGTCTTCTATAATTCAGTTTACGACAAACTTACATGTGTTTCTTGCATCAAATACCACAAAGGATGTATGCGATTTCAAGATCAAAGGAAGCTGGGGTGAAAGATCATGTGTCGTTTATCATGGAAATACTAAAAACATCCTAGCTCAAGTAAGACATACATAATTTGTTTTTGTTTCGTGTGTAATTTATATAGGCTTATAGAGTTGTTCGTGGAATATATATAGTTTCAATTCTCAATTTTTTTTTATGGCATAATGTTGTTGATGCAGATGCACAAGAAATATAATATCCAGAGTGTATTGTTTGGGAAGGATTCATTCGGAGTGACTGTCTACCCAAACATCGATTATGCTTTCATCGTTGCTTTGATTGTTATTCTCTATGAGATCAATATGGATAGAAGTGGAAAAGATTGATCTGCATCGGTCTATACTACGCGTAGATATGTGTGTTTTTGTTGTAGTATCATCCTCTGGTACTTGTTCATATGGATAATAATACATATGTTTTCTCTGTTAATAGGATTTTGAAACTTCTAAATTGTTTCCTGGGTGCAATTTAATTACATTAGTTTGTAGCTAAGAAATTAAGACAACGTCTCACAAATTACTAACATCACACCAATATAGTCTCTTTTTTTTTCCAATAATAATAATCAAAAAAGAAAAAAGAAAAAAAGAACTAACTACTGTAATAGAGTGGCGTATATCCTCAAGAATTTGGGCAGGGAATGAGGCTCTGAACATGAGGTAGGAAAGCATATATCACTTGTGGCTTGATCGAGTTTTAAAGATGTTAACTGCTGAAGTTGAACATAATGAACAGACTATACATTTTTATTTTCTTCCCAACTTCATAAGATGAAGAATCTACCATTTTTCTAGAGTAGCAAGAACATCTGAATAATCCCATCACTGCGGAAATCTATTACCATATGCTATGAGGTTCACACTGTATAGCTTGTGCCAATGCTATTCTCCCCGGTTTAGTTCCTTTAGAACCCAAATATTTCATTGACATAACTCACGACTTTGTACCTCCTTATTTCGCACCACAAGAGATGGACAACCTTCTATATCATGTAACGAATCCACTCTAGTGTAACAACATTTAGGGACTTCTGACTTGTAAAACTTCTACCGATCGAGCAGTTTCAAATGAAACAATCTTCTGAGACTCTGCCCTATCATTTTCATAAGTTCCACAACAAATAAAATGAAAGTCCTTTGATGGTAAGGCCTAAGGGAGCCATATTTCACTACATACCAGTTTTGTCATGAAAACTGGATCCAGTTTTCGATTAAAAGTAGGGTCAATTTGCCAATACACCCCCTTTTTGTGTCACGTTTGGCCAATACATCCCATTCGTCTAAAATTTGCTTTTTCCACCTGTTTAACTGTTTGACTCTGTTATAACAAACAATCAACTGATTTTGACTCGGTCAAACCTTTTAATTGACCTAATTAACCCTAAATTTTAAAATACCCATATCTTCTGCAGACCCTTCAGCTGTCATTCCAAGCTCGCCTTCAATTCTTAGGTAGTGTTTGATAACAGCGTTTTCCTGCGGCAAATTGGGTTTTGCCCGCTTTTTTGGTGTTTGTCACCGTTTGATAACACACGTGGGTGATCCGACATTATTTGCCCCAATACCCGCACGTGACCACAAATTTGCCCCAATTCCCGCTTCAAGGCGGACAAATTTTGCTTGACTCAACCCCAGGCAAAATTTGCTTTGCCACTTAACCTGGTAAAATTTGCCAGGTATAAATATTATTTTTCCACACAAAAAAACCCTATTCTTCTAAACAGCGAACAACTCTTTCATGGCGGCGCAAGGGTGGCGATTGTGAAGACGAAGGCGATTAACTTCATTTCACTTCTTTTTCTACTAGTTCTTCGTAAAAGGTAAAGATTTCAACTTCTTTAGTTCTTCTTCTTCTTCTTCTTCATTTCATTTCTTCATTTGAACTGTTTGAAATTTTCATGATGAACTGTTGAAATATACAATAATTTCGGTTTAATTTTAACATACATTGACTTCAATTGCATCGAATTAAAGTTTTGGGTGCTGAATTGTTAAAATTTGAATTTTTTTTCAAACCCTAACCCTAGAATTTTATTAGGGTTTTTTTAATATAACATTATTTCAATGTTATTTGAACATAAATTCACTTCAATTGACTGTAGTTTTATGTTTTAGGTGCTGATTTGTTAAAATTTTAATTTTTTTTTTCAAACCCTAACCCTAGATTTTAGGGTTTTTTTTATACAACATTGTTTCAATGTAATTTGAACACAAATTCACTTCAATTGACTGTAATTTTAAGTTTTAGGTGCTGATTTGTTAAAATTTTAATTTTTTTTTTCAAACCATAACCCTAGATTTTAGGGAGTTTTTTATACAACATTGTTTCAATGTAATTTGAACACAAATTCACTTCAATTGACTGTAATTTTAAGTTTTAGGTGCTGATTTGTTAAAATTTTAATTTTTTTTTTCAAACCCTAACCGTAGATTTTAGGGGGTTTTTTATACAACATTGTTTCAATGTAATTTGAACACAAATTCACTTCAATTGACTGTAGTTTTATGTTTTAGGTGCTGATTTGTTAAAATTTTAATTTTTTTTTTCAAACACTAACCCTAGATTTTAGGGGGTTTTTTTATACAACATTGTTTCAATGTAATTTGAACACAAATTGACTTCAATGGACTGTAATTTTAAGTTTTAGGTGTTGATTTGTTAAAATTTTAATTTTTTTTCAAACCCTAACCCTAGATTTTAGGGGTTTTTTGATATAACATTGTTTCAATGTAATTTGCACACAAATTCACTTCAATTGATATGTTATTGGATCTGTCTGAAAAATTATATTTTGGGGGTTTTAAGTATAATGCAGTATATTATTAATGTATGTTTGAAAAATGAGTATAATATTGCAAACATAATTAAATTTAATAATTTTTTGAAACCCTATTGAATACATTACTTGGATTCCATTACTGTAATGATTTGTTGATACTTGTTTTTATTTTGCAGACGGGTTTCGTTTGTGTCAGGTTGGCTCTATTTGTTTGACACTATTTATATATTTATTTTTTTAGACGTTGTTTTTCAAATTATATTTGTTGTACAACAACGATTGATATATCATTTTTTTATTTTTTGCAGACTTTCATTTTCATCTACCTCACTCTCAGTACCAGGTATGAGTTTTTTAACAATGTTTTGAATATGGTTCTAAACAATGTATTAATGTATATAATTTTTGCCAGCTTTGCTCTCTCATCCTTCCAGTCTCTCGCTTTCTCTCGTCGTTCGTTGTCTCGCTACTGTCTAGCTTAGCTGCTCAAGGTTGGTTGTTTCTCCGTTCTGACATAATAAATGCTGATATATTGTCACAATTTTTTGTTGTGATTTTGTTATATTGTAATTGTTTTAGCATATAAATGTTAACTATTTATTGCTGCCATATTTTTAGTATCAATTCTTTAGACTAATATATTGTTGCAATGGTTATTTAATTTTTTTAGAATCAGACTAATTAGAACTGTTTAAAATCATACTATTTAGAATTGTTTAGAATCACACTATTTACACTATTTATTAGAACTGTTCGCAATCACATAGTATATGTGATTGCGACAACTATACCTGAAAATAAACCTCTTATATTCTAATAATTAAAAAACAAAATGAAATATGAATTCATAAATTGAAATCTGATAACCCATCCTGTTAAAAACATTTTAATTAATAATTTTCAGATAATGGGTAAGTATTGTTATTACGTTGTGCGCCGTGGGTTTTGTTCGGGTATCTACACTACTTGGGAAGAGTGCAAGGCACAGACAGACGGATTTAGTAACACTGATTGGTGTGGTGCTTATACTATTGCCGAAGTAAGACATTTGCTTCAGCAACAACTTACGAATGGATTCTGTCAATCATCTCGTCCTATATGTGATCCCCAACATCTTTTGTCCCAGCTTTTTATTCATGCGCCACAACTGCCCGAGCAATCTGGTCAATCTTACCAATCTGTCGCTCAATCTCAGGCACCTGTACCTCCACTAGTCGGTGGTCAACCCTTAAACATTGGTGGAACAAACAATGTTGTGGTGGTGGACGACTTTTGGTGGTTTGTCAAGAAGTTGGTGTTGGTGATGCTAGTTGTTGTAATTGCACTGTTGATTAAGTTGTTATTCGTACTGTGAGATTCTATGTAAAGAATTTATTAAATTTGATGATGTAAAAATTAACCATTTATTATAATGTTTGATTAAAAAGGCATTATTAACAATTATGACCTTATTGAATTATGAATTAGAATGTTCTAAGCAATTACGAATTGATATAATCGCTACTAACCACTCTAATGATTAACGATTAAAGATTAACCTTCTTCTAACTACTTAAATGATTAACCTTATTATTATACTTACCGACCGCTTGTTATGTAGAATGTCCAGTGAGGATCAACGTCTGGTTACAGCTACTGTTGTAATTGTAGCTGTGGACTGGTTATTGCAATATCTTGCCTCGAACGCAAGACGTAACCGCATTCCTAGAGTTCTTAGGGCTCCCTATACCTACAATAGGGATTCAGCGCGAGGCGCAACTTTAGCTCGTTTCTATACCGATAATGACAATGACTGCCATAACCAATTGAGGATGAGGCGTTTTGCATTCCATCGCTTATGTGCTAGGTTGAAGACTATAGGTTTAACCGACTCTCGGTACGTGTCGGTTGAAGAACAAGTTGCAATGTTTTTGCTTATAGTTGGTCACGATAATCGGTGTAGAAGAACACGTCACGAGTTTAGGCGTTCTGGTCAGACTGTGAGTCATTACTTCCACTTGGTCTTGAATGCTTGCGTAGAGTTGTACAGGCAAGTGGTTGTCAATGCTACTGATCAGAACTCGCCCCTCGCTGATGGTCCTGGCAATGTCTTTTGGCATAAGTATTTCAAGGTTAGAAAAATTATCGTGTGTTTTATCACCCTAGAATCAAATTCTTCAATTACTAACTAGGTCATATCTTCACTAGGACGCTGTCGGTGCAATCGATGGTACCCACTTTCCCACCTTAGTGCCCCAATGATCAGCCAAGGTATCGTAACCGGAAGGGAGTGATTTCTCAAAATGTTCTAGTCGCGTGTACGTTCGACATGAGATTCACTTATGTTCTGGTTGGATGGGAAGGCTCAGCGCATGATGGCCGGTTGTTGAGATGTGCGGTTACTCACCAAGGAAGACGGTTAACCTTGCCCAAGGGTAAGTATTACCTTGCGGATGCGGGCTTCGTATTAAGTCCTGGCTTCCTCACACCTTATCGTGGCGTCCGATACCATGTCAAAGAACAAGGACATCGCGCCGTAGAAACTGATAAAGAGTTGTACAACTGTCGGCATTCCATTCTACAACGTTGTTGAGAGGAACATAGGGGTGTTGAAGAAGCGATTCGCTTATTTGAGGAAAGCGCGTACCGTTCCATGATGTGAAGACCCACACAAAGATAGTTTTGGCGTGTTGTGCGATCCACAACTTTCTCAAAGATCATGATCCAACCGATGAAATAGACCCAGACTTGGAGGAACCAGAAGAACCGATTCCCCCCGAGGCGAATGATGGTGCTAATGAACAAGGTGGAGACATACTCATAACTGCATCACGGGCTTGGACTAAATGGCGTGATAAGGTAAAAAATTAGATGTGGAGTAACTATGTTCATTACAATGAAGGGGTTGCTGAGTGAGCTTGGTGGTGTTGTATTTGTCAACTTGAGAAGTTGTTTGGAATAATTTTATTGGTTGTAATAAGTTTGAATAATTTGTCTTGGATGTTATGAACAATGTTATGTATGGTTGTTTGAAGATAATATGTTTGGATGTATGTATGTTGTTTAAGATGATATTTTTTTTGGATTAAATGGTTGGTTGATGTATGTAATAGTTGTGAATTTGGATATCATCAGGTACAACCATGTCGAGCGGACAATTTAGGAAGTCTAGAAAGACCAAGAAAGGCAATGCTGCACCGGCACCAGAATACTTTCCATCTGACAAGCCAACTCCATCGACTAAGTCCCATATAAGATGGTCCAAAAAGATAGAAGAGGTCATGCTAAACACCTTGTATGAAGAGGTGTTAAGGAATGACAAGAGAGCTGATAATGGAATAAGGACTGAATCCTTGAAAGTAGTTGCAGACAGTGTCAATACAACCCTACGCATGAGTGTCACTTCTGAACATGTACGGACTAGGCTCAAGACACTTAGGAAGGACTACAAGTTGTGTAAAAAACTTCTGGATTTGTCGGGCTTTGGATTTACCTTTGATTTTAATAACAAGACTGTTGTTGCTGCCGAAGAGGATGTATGGGAGCGTTACTTTCTGGTAAGGCACGAACTTTTATCAATTTGATCAATTAGCTAGTAAAATGATGTGCTATAGGATGGTAAAGCTTTTTTGGGTGCTTTACAGGCTCATCCTGATGCCCGTAACCTTCGTGGCAAGCATTTTCCATATTTTGAACAATTGAGCCTCATCATCGGTAACGACTATGCAAATGGTGAAGGGGCATGGTGAAGGGGCATGCGCTGGTGATGAAGTTGACGAAGAACAAGTTGAGGGGTCTCCTGGAGTAGCCGGTAAGCTAAAATCCTTTAAAAAATGTATTTTCAAAGCTTTCGGTTAAAACCTATACACCCACTCACGAAATATACACAATAAACAGATGTAGTGGGGGCTGATTCGTATACTGAATTGGGGGATGATGTTGGTGCTGGTATTGGATCTTATGAAACATCTGCATCTGCTACTGCAACAAACAATGAGAGCTCTAGCAACTGCAATGAATCTGCCCCTCGTGCGCACCCAATTCCACCCCAGTGCAACCCATTCAGAATAAGCGCAAGAAATCACGTTTGGGACCATCAGATCCAAGTAACTCTGATTATGCTACGGGCATCATGGAAGCTGTTAAGACCTTGGCAGTGGCATTTGCTGATCCTAATATCGATGAGCTATGTGATGCAATCAAAAGAGGTAAGCAATGGGGACAGAGTATTGTATCTGAAGGGTCTTGACTTTCTTGGCGATGAAGACAAGCAAGCGAAGATATTTCTTGGGATAGATACTGATCTGAGGCTTGATTGGTTGGTTAGCAAGCTCAATTATGTTAAGCCTTTTAATGGGAGTGAGTGGGCTGCGGAGTAGTGTCTGGTCAGATGTGACTTTATTTTAGTAATCTTGTTTCAGTTTCAGTTTGCTGGTTAACTTGTTTCAGTTTCAGTGAGTGGGCTTCAAACAATAGTAATCTTGTTTCAGTTTGCTGGTTTAACTTTATTTTAACTTTGAAGGGTCTGGTCAGATGTGACGGTTAAACATTGTTTTCAATAACTTTTATGTATCTATTTCTTCTAACTTGGATTGTCAGAATGGTTTAATCTGAATGTCTATAATTTACGTGTTATATTTCTTGGGATGTCCATGTTATTTTGTTGTCAATGTGGTTGCGTTGTGTTTAATTATAATTGTGATTATTTTAGTCAGTGGGAATGGTGCGAATTATTCACAAACCAAAATCCCCGTTTAGGACGTCGTTTGTTCGCGTGGACTCCAGATACGGACCACACGATGTGCACTGCTATGCTGGCAGACGATACACCATGTCCACTTATGGTTCGTCTTAGATCAGGAATGGTAAAGGCTTCTGATGTTTTAAATCAGCACACTAGGCTGGATTTGTGTGCTGAAAACATCTGGGCTCGTTTGCGCAATTTGAAACGTTTGGCTAAACTTATCACTGAGTTGTGTGAGGAGCATCCAGGATTTCATTGGGACAATGAAAGAAGTACGGTGATTGCAACGGACGATGACTGGATTGCCCTAGAGGAAGATATACCTGAGTATTACACACACATTAGAAACATGTATGTTCCAGTGTACCCGGTGTACTTGGAACTGTCAGCAAAATATCGTTTGTAGGCAACGAGTGTTTGTGTGAGGTTTAAAAAGTGTTTTATGAAACACTTTATGTAGGTGGTAATTGTCTTCATTAATTATCTATGAGTAGGTGGATTTATTGGTTGTTGTTCGTATAATGTTTTGGTAATATTATAATTTTTATTATCTTTGGATTGTCAATGTTAGGACTAGAATCAAACTCAGATAATGGTGTGGTGGACTCCTAAGGAAGACGAGAACTTGTGTTTTGCATGGGTATCGATACACACTTGTCCTCCGGTTAATGATGCTGGTACAAGTTATTGGACAGATATTTCGGCTCGTTTTCACGAGATGGAGGGAGTTGTTGAAAGAAAGGAACTAGGCCACTTAGCTAGTCGATTTCAAGACATTTGGGAGTGCACAAAACTTTTGGTTAGTTTAATAGACTTCATCCGCCTAAAACGAACTATTATCACTGACGAAGATGAAAGGATCCGAGAAGCGTGCAATTTATACAAAATTAACCAATACGGGTGGTTTGAATTCCTCCCTTGTTTGCCAATAATCGAACCATTCATGCATTGTGACAACCTTGAGTGCGATGGTTTGATGAAAATGCACAAGAGAATGGGGAACAATGACAAGCAGTGGGTATGCTTTGCAAAATGCGCTAATCAAACATGCCCATCAATTAAATTCTTGTATCCATTCCATGTATCGCCACCATCCGGAGGAGACCTTGAGATAATTTGTGCGAAATGTCTTCAAAACCCTTGTCATGGTGATTGTGCAAATTATTGGAAGCATATTTCTTTACCACCACCTGATGATGGTGTTTGTTTGCACTGCTTAGGCAACCCATGTATGTGGGATTGTGCCAATTATTGTGATTGTTGTAGTCGTGACTAGACATTTATGTTATATGTAAGACACATTTTAATTTATTATGTTATGTGTAAGACACATTTTAAAATAGTATTGTAATTTTTCTTTCACAGAATTGTTAAAAAGTATGAACAACGGCAATCCCCCACATTGGTCAACGTATATGGATATCAATTTGTGCACCATATTGCTATCCGATAGGACAGGTAGAATTCGTCGACCCGATGGCCGATTTGTAACCAATGAACTCATTGAGGTTGCGAAAACTATACGAACCGGAACGATAACTTCTAATGTCACCGAATTTGATGTTAAGGCGTGAATAAAGACAATTAAAAAAATGACAATGGACATAAATACTTTGTGTAATCTTCCGGGGTTTGAGTGGTGTCCAATGTCATGCAAAATTAGAGCCACCGATTTCAGTTGGGCTTCGCTACTCCAAGACTCCGTGTTTTTGAGTCAAAGTATAAGGACAAAAACTTCCTTGTCTATCCAGTGTCCAAACACCTCTTCAAAGAGGTTTTTATCGTTTAATTTTGCAGCTTTCGTTTTGATATGTATCATGTAATGGTCGTAAAGTGCTTTGTATTCATTATCTTCCAAAGAGATCTTTTTTAATGGTTTAATTTTACAACTTTTGTCTTGATATGTATCATGTAATGGTCGTAAAGTGCTTTGTATTAATTATCTTGTGTATGGAACATATTGTATAACTTACGCCGTTGCGGATTAACATTGTCGAGCCACAAATGGTTGCTTATATTTTGTATGGAACATTGCTAGTCTAATTTGAACAAATTGTTGCTCATCATGTGTAGCATTGTGTACGTATGTTGAGTAATAAATTTGTAAACTTATGGGTATTGCAATATGTGTTGCAGAGAACCAACCAATGACACATAAACTAAAGCCAATTGAGACAGATAATCCCTTCTGGATCAAGAAGTGTAGCAAGGGCCATGTGACCAACTGTTGTGTCATGGTAAGCAAAATCCTAAACTTATGTATGGACTTACTTAAAATGATGGGCTTTGGGCTGTTAGTTGGACCTCACAGTAATGGGCTAGTAATGTTGATATATATGGCCAGAAATGTGCACATATATATGGGCTGTTACATGTCCAGAAAACTCTTGCTAGAACTGTTTGATATATATGGCCAGAAATGTTGATATATGACAGAACTGTTTGATATATATGTGCATTGCAAGAACTGTTGATATATGACAGAACTGTTGATATATACTGTTGATATATGACAGAACTGTTTGACAAAACTGTTTGATATATATGGCTAGCAATGTTGATATATACTGTTGATATATGGCAGAAAATTCCTGCTGCGAACAAGTATTTGTTCGAACAATGCAGGCGCCTCTTGTTTATCCTGCCCGATGAACAAAGCTTCAAGGTTGATGTTAGTCATGATGGCCATGATTCTTTGTACTTCTGCTACAATGGGTGGAAGCGTTTCATTGATGCCGTCAATCTCAAGGCCGGAGACACCATTTTGTTCGAGTGTTGGGCTCTTTGTCACACACACGGATTGGGGAGGATGAGAATTCAGATTGTGCACTGCGATGAGCACTAACCCGACAAGCTTTGGTGTGGGCGTGTACCGGCTACAAGGACTTGGCTTTCTGGGTTTCAGAGAGCCGAATCATGTCCAACAAGAGACCAGACCGAACCAGAGGAAGGTTGTGGTACTCTAGCTTCACCATATGTTGTCTAGTTATGTGTTCAGCAAGAAGGTTGATTGTGTTTTTTTTTTTCTAGTCTGACTTATGGGTCGTGTTGATAACAGTTTCAAAAACTTATTTATGTAAACTTTATAGAAACCTATAACTATGTTTATATCAATGTATATAATTATCTATCTATTATGTGTGTTATTGTTGATATAGTTTTTTTGTTTAGTTTCGTTAATTTGGGTGTTTTTTTTAATACATGTACATACGCAAAAATAACAAATGTTATTATTGAGTTTTTTTTGTTTTTTTTTTTTTGGTAGCTAAATGTTATTGAGTTACTAGGGTGACTCAACCATAACTTGGGTGATATGTGGTCACTTGAATACAAATGTTCGAAAAAAATGGATTGTCGTGGTCTTTTACACAGCCCAATCAAGTTTGGACTTGTTTTTTCTGACCCAGCCCAATGGACCTTCAACTTTGCTACTTAACCCTACTAGGTTTTGCCAAAATCGAAAGTTTTATCAAAACCAATGGAACCGGCAAATGTGTCATTTGCCGCACTTTTGCCCGGTTTGTCTAAAAACCTAACAAAACGGGAATTCGTTTTCAAACTGACCCTTAGTTTTATAACACTGCCTTCATTCTTTGTAATCTTCTCTTGGTCATCTGATTTGATTTTCTCTTGTTTTTCCTTCTTCTTTTTTGCTGCACTAAACCATTCACATCCATTACATAATGGTTAAGACTCACACCTGAAAACTTTATCCCCTTTGGTGTTCTCTTGATTGCTTGTGAAAAGCTTCATAGGATGATTTTTACAGAGAACACACAAGTAATCTTTCCAATCACAGTCATTCTTCCAATGACCTAGCTCCCCACAATAATAGCACCTCTTTGAATTCACCTGAGAAATCAGAAAATTGAATAACCAGTTTTTCGAATTATATTTCAGAAATTTTAGAAATTAACCATCGAACTGACCTTACAAGAACGAATTACCTTAAGTTTTGACGAAGAAGCTTCGACATCAGCCATTGCTAGGTTCAATTTGTTGTTGTGGAATAAGCCTCCAAGTGATGTTAATGTTTTACAACGAGGAAGAAAACGTATTGTTTGTTGTAACAATCTATGATTAGATCTATCAGAAACTAAATTGACGGCTTAGATTGTAAGAAATTAGCAACTTAGTCTTTTAAGTATCGACGGCTTAGATTAGATCTTAATATACATATTGGATTGATGGTTTAGATCATTGTTCAAAATCTCGAATTCCTCGAGATCTCGACAAGTCTAAAACTCGAGATCTCGTTTAAGATCTCGGGTGTCTTTGTTGAGATGAACAAGTTTTTTTAGCATATTTCGACACATATTTATATCTAATTAGTCTTTTTAAATTTAATTTTAATAGATTTCTTCTTGATTTAAACAAATTATGGGCAATAACCTAAATTCAACTAATTTTTAGCTTATTAAGTCAATTACAAGATCTATAAGTTGAATTCTACGAATTTCACGATTTCAAATTCAAAATTTCATTTTGAACAAACTAATATTTGCAATTGATAGCAATCCTTTAATTTAACTCCACAAAAAAATTTATCATTTTTAAAAAATAAAATCATTATATCTTGAGCATCTCAACACTAAAAATATGATTTTTCGCGAGATCTCGTAATTTCTCGTGAGATCTCACTATTTCTCGCGAGATCTCGAAGATATCAACAAGGTTGGTATGGATATCATACCATTTGAGATCTCACAAATATCTCGTGCCGAACACTCCCATTTTCGAGATATCTCTCGAGATCTCACGAGATTTAGAACAATGTCTTAGATCATTTCGGGGCAATTTAGGTATTTTAAAATATAAGGGTAATTAAGTCAATTAAAAGGTTTGACTAAGTCAAACTCAGTTGACTGTTTGTTGTAACAGAGTCCATCAGTTAAACAAGTGGAAAAAACAAATTTTAAACTAATGGGATGTATTGGCCAAACGTGACACAAAAAGGGGTGTATTGGTAAATTGACCCTAAAGAGTAACTATTTCACATCTCTAAGGAAGTTTTGTCGAAAACAAGAGAAGCTACTTTATAATTTATACTAGTTGTACCCGTGGCTTCGCCACGCTAGTTTCAACCAATTTTCATTCTTTGATAATTATTCTTGTTCAGGATTAATGATAATGAAATATATATTAGTCCAGTAGTGAAGTTTCATTGAAAGAGATTGTACTAACAATTACTATTAATGAAAACCCTTTATCCAATTTATGTGAGGAGCAAGATGAGACTCGTGTTCATTTGTTTCACAGTGTCCTTATGCTAGAGCTGTTTGGTTTGAAATTGGAGGTCACATAGTAATGTATGGAAATACTTGGAGACATATAAATATTAACAACAATGTCAATTTATTATCAATTAATGTTTATTGATATCAATGTCAAACCAATACATCGTTGTTCGGCCTGCTTAAATGCACCGTCAGGTTCAAATATCACACTATCAACCTATTAAAACAACGTATCAAAAAAGAAGGAGAACTGTTGCAGCAGTGTAGCCTGATTCAGTGTTGCCAAAAACCTATCAGAAGTTTGTTCATGCATTGTATTACTCTTTATGTTGCACTGCTGGCATGCGAAACCTGTTGCACTGTGTATCCCTGTTCATCTCCCTATGTTTGAAGAGTTGGATAAAACTTACTTTAGATCAATTACACCAGGTTTGATAAATTCTTTTAGTGGATTCGTCATTTAGTTAATTTTGTTGGCTAACCAGTACAATTGAGTCAACTCAGAATATATGGAGTTGTTTAACAACAATAGTAACTCTATCTGTCATCTGTAGTTTCAGTCTATCTGCATCTTTCATTTGTAAGATACCTCCAAATAAAAAAAAAAAAAAAAAGTAAAAAATTCATATAAATTACACAAAACATATCTTCGTTAGCGTTCTACTATTGAAGATAATGATGTCATTGATGCATCATAATCCTTTTAGATAATCTTCTTTTATCGAGCTCCACCTTTTCGCTCACTAATTATGTGTACATATTATTGGTTGATTCCCATATATGTAATAATTAAAGAATTTGCTCATATCATTTGCAAATTATTTGTCGATTTCTTAAAAAAATGGGATGTGATCTCTGATAGCTAGGAAATACGGCTGCAACGAAAACTGTAAAACCTGATCAAATTAACTAAGTCTCAATGCACATTATGTTAAATGTCGAAACTATATTCACAAAATGAAGATGATCGAGGAATGACATATACCTTCGACCTTCTATTTAAAAGGAATTATTTGATAATCTTTTGGCCATTGTTTGTGATCACCACTTATAAATCAGATAACCCAAGTAAATAAATCTCCAATTTTTGTTGAAGTGTAAAAAGAAGATGAAAAATCTCATATGCTTGCAATGATAGTGCCAAGAAAGTTAATCTTTTAATGACCGAGTAAGTTACAGTTAGTAGTAATTTTTTGTATGCAGCCAGATAGACATCAACAACTATCAAATACTCATTAATAACAGCTACCCCTAAACTTTGTCAACATTTCTTCTCTAATTCTAATTAACAACTACTATTTCTGACCTATGCTGTCAAAGGATGGAAACTCAAAGGATGGGTGCTATACATGGCAATAACAAATGGTTGACAAATTATGTTGCGATAAACAGCTTGGCCCAAAGAAGGATATACTATAGTACTCTCAAGTCTCAACATGTCTATTTGCAAGATTGTTGAGAATGGCAAATCGTAAAGAGCAAAATGCTATCAAATCAATATGTTTTTCTTTTTTTGAATAATCAATATATTAAAAAGCAAAATGCTATCAAATCAATATGTTTTTTTTTTTTTTTTTTTTGAATAATCAATATATTAAAATACTGCAGCTACGAGTTAACCAAATTACAAAACAGTTGTTCCCTTTCCAACTGACTTAACAGTGAGGTAGGGGGGATAGATTAGGACATAGGAACCAGACAACTTGTATCCCTGGTCACAGCCAAGATATGAGCAAGTTGGTTCCAGACCTGTTACAGAACATAAACTTTACATAATTAAAATAGGTACTACAACTCTTTGTCTCTTCTAAAATATTAACAACACTCCAAGACAGATTTGTAGGTATTCCAATTAAATATTGTTGCTGCTTTGTGGTCAGTTTCCACTTCTACGTTCTTCAGTTGGTGTCACTGCTAAAAGGATGCCTTTATAGTTTACACTCAGCTTCTTTAGCGGAACTTGCATAATCACATTATGTTCCTGCAAATACATAGTTACCATTTGAAGGCCTGATAATATAACCAATTCCAATAGGAGTTTCATCATATATAAATGAGATATCCACATTGATTTTTCTATTGCAGTTCATTGGGGGAATCCATATAGTATTGTCTATGTGATTGCCTGCAGGACCACTCTGAATGTCATTGCTTCCATGTGATCTGATTGTTGCATAATCAATCTGTCTTCCTACAGTTTCGGGTGAGAGTAACTTGTTCTGAAATACTTGACAACACCTTGGTTTCCACACATACCAGGTCACATTTACAGAATAGGAAGACCAATAATCAGTTTGTACTAACCAGGTATTGGGTGGGCAGAACCAGTTCTTAATCCATTCTAGTACACTCATGTTAGTGAAGTGGTATTGCTCATGAGACACTAAAAGAGGCTTTATGGGTTTGTTTGTAAGTTGAGAGTTTGAGATGCACTTTTTTATAAAGAGAGGCAGCCAAAAACACAGATAGGCATTCATTGAGTTAAAATTAACAAAAAAAAAAAAAAAAAAAAAAAAGATGAAGAATTTTAAATTACCTAAAAAGGAGGTAGTAACAACAATATAACAGAGATAGAACCACCGGTTATGTTAGATTAACATATTTCGCTAAACACGTAGTGAGAAAGTGATTGAGAATATGATAAGTGTTTGACATAATGTTACAATAAAAATAGCCAATAGCGTAGTAACGACTATAGTCTAACAATCTATGTACTGTTCGGAAACACATTTGCACTCTAGCTAGCTCATTATGCTAAGATTATAGCGTTGTACGATAAGTTTTTGAGAGAGTACAACTCATTTTCAATCATCTATTGGCCGGTATAACTTTGCAATAAAAATATAATGAAACTGTGAAATAAAAATGATCTCGTTCAAGACATTGGACGTGCATGGCATGCATAACTACTCAAAACATGATCACCAACTATTGAATTGATTTAGAAACTGCTCAACTTATATTAGAAATAGTAGGATTTCCATCCTTACATCAATTTGAGAGAAAGTAAATTCTGAAGTTCAACAATTTAGTTGTATGTAGTTCAGCTGCCACAATCAAGTTGTGCACTCTCCCTACTCCCTAGTGTTCAACATTCCTATTGGAATCTATATATCCTCCTCCCTTTCAGTTTTCAATCCTCAGTTTAATGGGTAATTGTCTCATTTGAATTGAAGCACATCCATCACCAGAAACAATATCTTCCATGCTCCATCTATTGAATTGCACAAAAATATAGAATTGTTTTTTATGTGGAACACATCAGTTTAAGTGATAAATCATTGTGTTTCTCTGATGTTGGATTTTCAAACTACTATCAGGTAAGTAAATAAGTGTTGTATCAACAAATAACCAAAAACAAACGAAACAAGTGGACTATTTTTATGTGTTATTTTATCCACCCGAGAAGAGACCGATGGATGTATGTACCTAGAAAAAAAAAGACCGCTATGATTTACGAACACATTTTACAGGCCTTTGTTTGGCGAAGGAAGCCCATTCCTAGGATGACCCTGAAATCATCCAAAGGAACTGCCCCCAAGAGGTTGATTCTCTCAAACCCCATGCTCCCAACTTTAGAGAGACTGATCTGGCCAACCGTGAATAAGGGAGGCTTGTGAGTTTGCGGCTTTCACGCAGCTGGAATACTTCTCCAACTCGAATCAAATGCACTTCGCCTCAGGGACAATAATGAAGCTATGGGTATTGTTCCAATTTAGTTTCCTATCCATGTACATTAACCCACAAAAGAACGGCTGGGTTCTTGCAGTGTATACCTGGAGAGGAAAAAATCATGACTGGTTGTTGTTATATAACATTAATATCATTTATGGCACACTGTCAATTGAATATTCAAGATCAAAGGTTGAAATAAATAAAGAAAACTCACTGAAAAAGACTTCACCCAATCAATAGACGTCTCATCAGTAATAATGAATTTCAGATCTGCAGCACTCTCTTCTACCATTTCTCTTACTCTGATAATTCAGAGATCCATTTTGCCTTAAGGGCTGCATTTTCAAAAGTACATTGCTCCAATGCATGTAAAACAATCTATCAAACCCATCGGAGGATCACAAATTAATTTCTTCTTGAAGCTAGAGGCATTTATAAGTTATTTAGAAGTTATCTCACAAAGGGAATTACCGATATACAAATATTAAAATATGCTACCTTTTATTATCTGATACTATCGTTTACCCCACGCATCTTAGTCGAAGAGCTTAGAAGAAATCAAGATGAATTGTTCGTTTTCGGTCTTAGCCTAATGTTAAATCTTTATTTTTGATTTGTGTTAAAATATATCCCGAACTATAAATAGAATCACCATAGATTATGCTAAAGGACAAACTCATGTTAAGCCAATTATCTAACTTTTCATAACTCTTCAGACCTGAAATACATGGTATGACAGACAAAACTCAGAACAGATCCAGAGTAGAATAGAATCATGGTAATAAATCCTAACGTTTCATACTCTTAAAACTCGGGCAATGTTCGATGATCATATGTTTAGCCAATCCCCTCATTTATTCGTTCGCTGAAGCACATTATATGTTACTCTCAAGTAATATAACATTCGTGCAGATCTAAAGGATAAGTCTTGGGCACCATTAAGAGGTAATCACAATTTCATCAAAGTCTACAGGATTATGAGGCATTTTTCAAGAGGTACCACGATTATAGGTCTTAAACTTAAAGACTGGCAATGATAGCGAGAACTCAACTTTCAATTGAAGTTGTGACTTCATCTTTCTTTGAGAATATCCAATTTTTAATTAATAACAAAATGTGATAAATGGTGAGCTCTCCTATACAATATCAGTTCTATCGCTAAGCATATGACCACAGCATTCTCGGAATTAGCATAACTCACATGAAGAGAAAATTAGAGTTGCACACTGGTTATCAATAGCATCGTTATTTAGAGTTACTCTTTTTTTCACAGTTTATTGCCTGAAATTGCCTATTTGATTTAGAGAAATAAAATCCAAGTTATCGTTGAGATTCTTGTAAATAAGCTTCACAGGCAATAATATCTTACTTCATTGATCTACGACTATCATGCTAAAATTCTCCATATAGTCAAACATATAACTGTAGAAAAATGCAATGGGATGTGTAGAAATGTTGCACATTATAAATGAATTTGATTAGACTCATGTGAAAAAAGGCATGCACTTACAGGTTACGTCCATCCTTGTAGAAACGTCGACCTTCAAAGTTCTTGGTTGGGTACTTAACAGCATGCCATTGGCTAATTCCTTTAGTTAGGAGAATATGGCTAGCATTAGCCATGATGCAACACTCCCCTTGAGTTGGCTCTCGTATTCTGAATAGTTACAAATGACTGCAATAGTTATACAACTATTGATATCATAAGTTTGAGA
This sequence comes from Aquilegia eximia, assembly GCA_023053565.1. Lineage (NCBI taxonomy): Eukaryota > Viridiplantae > Streptophyta > Magnoliopsida > Ranunculales > Ranunculaceae > Aquilegia > Aquilegia eximia. The sequence continues at coordinate 26,763,086 of JALIGU010000002.1, forward strand.
TTAAAAGAGAAAACTTACTCCCATCATCCTTAATAAAATTCTGTAATTCACCTAATGCAGAGTTCTTCACCTATGCATTAAATTAAATAATTGAGAACAACTCCACTAAGACATCAATCAGTTAGTAAAATTATATTTTCTTTCCTACACCTATCCTTGATTAGAAACTCAGATGGTGACAATTGCAGGGCTGTGATTACTGTCTGCAAGTTTCTTGCAACAAACGTTAACATAGGAAGTGAATTTAAGAGTTAGACTTACCTTGACGGCTTGAGATAGAACCCTCAATAGTGTATCCAATACACGCCTTAGGATCTTGATAGGATGTTGGGGTAATTATTTGAAAGAAAAAGCTGGAGTGAGCCGATGATGTAGAGTATTTAATTATAAGGAGGAAGGTGTGTGTTTATAACTTTATATTATTTTAATTTGCGGTTTTGTTCACTATTAATGCAAATGAAAATAGGTTGTCATTTCTTACCCTACATTATGCGTGTATTGATCTCCTTTGATGAGTTTATTTCAATGTATGAATTTGTATCTGCTCACCCATTTGGCACCCAAAATACTTTTGTTTTAGTAGGGTAAATCCAGGCATTGATCTTGTTTGTTGTAAAGTTTATGTAGACATGTGAATATATCTTTGCTCGCTCTGTTGGGACACAATTACATCCAAAGTGGCAGTCAACTCTAGGTCGATAGGTCAAATAAAGAAGTAGAGGAGCAGGGTGAATGAGCATTACTAATGGTATAATGGAAACTAATCTTTTAACCAACCAAATTTTCAATAAAACTATAGCAAGAGTCATCAATCTAATGATTGTTAGGGATGTCAAGACATGGTTTTGCCATTGTACCAAGTGGAATTTCTTCTCAATTTCTTTTTATCATAAACAATATCTTGTCTCAAATTGGACGATGGCAAGACATGCATGGTTTTGTCATTGTACTGGTATCTTTGGCAAGACATGGTTATGTTATTGTATTGTTACCTTTATGTAATATGCTCGTAACTGTTACTTTTTTTTTTTTTTTTTTTTTTGGCTAATAGAAAAGACCCTTTCCAAGCAAAAAAACTTATTGTTAAGCCAGTCATCTCTGTGAATTGTACTTTTATATATAGTAGTATATGACAGCAATTGAAGAGGACAACATAATGAAAGACTTAACCACATATATTGTGATGGGGCAAAGAGGGATGCAGGCTTTCGCAATGTGGGTGGCGTCATTTTAACACTACTCGACCACACTACAGAGTTAGTTCCGCTTTGTATAACCCACCAAGAATTTTGTATTTCTATTCCATTTTCCTGCTCTCCAAGCTGAACATCTAAACTTGGCGAATCTAACAAATTGTAGTTCTAGGGTTATAGTTTTGAGCAACAATTTATAGCCTTGGAAAACATAATAACAACAACATATGAATTGTGAATTTGTGATCAGAGTAGCAGAGTGTTAGTTGATTAGATTAACATGTTAAAGAAATCATCAAACGCCAGTTTACAAAATATAGCATAGTCAAAAGAAATTAACAGATTATAGATTCAGTTAAGACAAAGAATTTGTACCTCACAAATCATGGAGATTGATATTGTCTAGAAGGCTTGGTATTTGATCCAGAAGCTATTCTAATGAAGGAAGATGATCGTTTTAATAGTTGATTGAGAGATTTATTGAGTAGATTTGATCAAGCAGGTGGAGCCGTGGGGGACGATAGAGAGGGAGGGGGGGGGGGGGGGGGGGGGGAGAGAGAGAGAGAGAGAGAATAGATAGTATTGTTTTGATAGAACTGTGGACCGTTATGAACCTTGGGCCTTTTAATACCAAACCTTAAACCCATAAGCCCATTTCAGATATAACAATTTAAGCCCATATCCTCTTTGTCTAGTTATATTTGTCTCCCCATGTTTGTGTTTGTGTGTCCACGCACAGTATAATATAGATTCCCTACAGCCCTTCTACTAGTAGAAGGGTGGTTCCATGTATACTATCTAACTGTTTGTGCATTGAGGACAAGAATGCAATTCGACGAGCTGGTTAGTAACAGGATTAGCAACTATTAGACGTCCCACAACTGGCATATCGTCTAGTAAAAATAATCCATTGCAGCTACTTCTCACAATCTTTTTGCATTTTAATTTTAGTATCTATATATTAACAGGCAAGAACCCCAAGAATTGATTGATGACAGGAAAGTAGATCTGGGTATCGCAAGAACCCCAATAATTGATGATAGGAAACTATGGCAGAATTTTATTGGTCCCACAAACCCATGTAGTTATTGGCTACACAGATAAGATTCTCTGTGAAGGTGAGCATCATGAGCATCAATGAATACGAGATTCTCGTCAAGATATGGAACCACCAAATCACTGTTCTTGTGCTTGCAAATGATAAGATCTCCGTAGTTTTCATCTTCAGCTAATATGAAATTTGCTATCTTAATAACGGAATACTCAAGTTTAATCCACAAGTCTCTGTTGCTAAGACAATGGGAAACTTCATTGACGACTCACACAAAGATTCTTACCACATTTGATAGAGCTTGGTGAATACCAAAATTGATAGGCTGTGCTAAAACGCTGAGCAGCGTCAAAAGAATGATGGAACCTTCTTTCTACCTTTTAGATCAATCTCAACACTACCAATTCCCATGTCGATTCCAAGGGAGAGCACATAAATTATATAAAAAGTTAAAAGCAGGGAAAGGTTACAGCTGATAGAAATGAAATGTGTATCACCTTCACTACTACTGACAGTATAGTTTGAAACTCTGGTCTGTCCACACTCCACAGATACAAAATGGTCATTGAAACGTAAATACAAACTTAAGAAACTCATGAGATTAAGTATGGATCATCCAGAACATATTTCTATTTCACAATAAAGCTGCACCAACCTAACAAGATCAAACTCGGGAGAGATAGCATCTTATTTAACCTTCTCAAAGAATTTATGACAAAACTCTTTTAACATCTAGACATTTGCCGATATGGTATGGAATTCATTCAGGAGATTCTTTAACACACCAGTATTTGGATAACATCCACGATCAAATTCATCAACCATCAGAGGATTCTATCCTGGAGGTCTGACATGAACGTTGACGCCAGTGAAGTGAGCTTTTTCCCAGTCTCTCCAGCAATATTCTTCAGAGAAGAGATATCCTGTGATGCCTGAATTCGAAAAATAAAATAACTTCAATGTTCCAAGGACATGCCGATCAAAATATATTAAAGAAACTCTTTTAAATTTCAAAGGAGAAGACACATTAATAATTAACTCGAGTCCATAAGGTGAGAATAACATCTTAGTCTAATTGTTAGCTTCATAAAAAATATGAAAATAACTGAGCTAATATGATAATAATATGTACCTGGAAGGAAAGTCGGTTAATGAGATCAGCAGCTGTCAAGTCAAGTCCAGAATCGTCCATATCTTTACCAAAGAGATCGGCACTAGATATAGCCGATGAACCCTATAAATAATATAAATTGATTTATATGATCTGGAGAAAAAAAAAAGAAAAAAAAGAATCTAGTGCCAATAATCCCTCAATAATATTGGCTAGAAGTTTGAAGAAAACTAGTGCATATTGATGCTGCATGATAACACATACTGTGAACTTTTGCAAAGAGGCTTGAGCATCCAGGTCCTTGCTTTTATTCTGATCCCCAAAGAACTGAGCTGATGAAATTGACTTCGCATTCGAAAACTTCTTCCTTGCCTCGTCAGTCTCTTGAATCTAAACAACATACAATGTAGCCAAATGGCAAGAGTTACTACAAATTCTTAAAAAAAAAAAAAATTGAACAGTCTTAACAAATTAATATTACTATCAAATTTGATTATATATACGTAAAATACCAAGCATGCAATAAGCAGAAAATTAATCCACTGACAAGTCTGCCCTGTGTGAGGATTACATATTTGGAGCTCCACGTCTAAACGAAGGTGAGAAAACTCTCTCTTTTCAGTGATACTCACAACTAGTGTCTACAATGACAATTGAGAAGACCATCTACACCATAAATGAGGTATAAAATCCCCACGCGGGTCATATTTTTATTGTAAGGTTTATTTAAAAGAAACATAAGAAGATATCTTAACCAAGTGCACAGGCAACACAGATAAAAAGTCTCCTAAGTCTTCCAAAACAAAATAAGAACACACACATGTGAAATAAGAGCACAAACACATACATTCATAATTAAATCCTCATCATATATATGCAAAAACAAAAGGAGATATTACTAAGAGAGTTTCAGCTTTTAAAGACAACACAAATTTTCGTCATTAACCCAACCAAGAATATTTTTCTATTCAGCGGGTTCAAATAGAGATTACCTATTTTACCTTATTTAAACTAAAAACATTCGAAAGTACATGCAGTAGCTTACATGAATCTTAGAGGAACTCGAGGTAGACTTTTTTTGAAATCCACTATCCATTCCAAAGTCCTCAAAAAAGCTTGAAGACTTCGGAGCAGAAACATGACCAATCACAGGTGCCACTGAACTGGTATTGACAGATTGAATATTCTCAACATACTCAAAGCGTGAAGGATAAGAAGAACCAGATGATGTTGTGGGATTGACTGAAGTAGTAACTGCAGGAGCAGGTTCCTCAGGCTTCTGGTCATAAAGATTTTCATTTGGCTGCATTAAGAATGTAAGCCTTCGTTAAGTTCTGATGTCCATAATATGTAATATACTAAAACATCAGATTCTATATGAAACTGCTCAACACCCACATGTTACAAGTAACATTTGCAAAACATTTATATCAATACCTAACAAGTAACATCTGTTTGCATTTGCAGAAAAATCCATACCTTTGTGGTAAGCTTTCGAACACCAAGCCCACCGGTCTTGCTTCCAGTTCTTTTAGCACCAAGAGGCTTCTTTAAAGAACTAGTCATTACAGTATGAGCGATTTTAGGTGAGGCAGGAACTTCATGAGTTTCGGGTTTAACAATTTTATTTTCCTTAGGGGCTTCTGCAACCTTGACATCTGAAAACCCATTAGCAGCGTGTGCTGGGGAGGAAGCAACAGGAGATGAGGGCAAGGCAACCTCTTCAGCAGCACTTTTAGCAACTTCTTTAGAAAGTATTTGCCTGTATAAATCAGCAGCCCTTGAAGTATATTTTGCCTCGATCTTGCCTCCATCAGTCCATCCGTGTTGCTTGAAAAAAACCTGTGCACGGTTGTTTCCCCCAAAGCTCATCATCTTCAACTGGTCAGGAGTCCATGAATCTAGATTTGTTGACCTGGGAGAAAATAGGAGAAAAAGAAAAGAAAATTAAGTATGCAACATTGATTAAGGTGTTGAAATACTAAAGAATATTGAAGACATCTCTCCATTGTTATACTCAAATAGTAAGTGGTACTTTCATCTAGCTAACCAAGACAGACAACATAAATCTAAGCAGGGTATAAACCAGAGCCCAAAAAGATAAGTAAATGAGGTCACACCAAGTCGCAGAAACAAGATAACTTCCAAAAGAATAAAATATGTGAAGCCAAACTAAAAAGCTATTTGTTGTTTATTGATTATATCCGCCCTAAATCTCTTCAGTAGGATTGTAAATTTATAATAAATCCCAAACAATCAGTGAACAATGTCTTTATATGAATATATGCAATCTAACCAAGAAAATAAAACATGTAAACCAATGGGTGAAATCACAAATATCAGTCAATGTACTCACTACTGTGAACTATGATTCAGTTATCATCCAAAATCTTATCTTCTCGAAATACGATTGGTCCAAACTCTAGTTCACTGTATACAAAATGTTGGGTAGATCTGCTAGGAAATTGATGATCTTTTAACAATACCTTCTAACTTAAGGGATGGCTTGTACAGGATGCTTAACAACAAAGTTTAATTTTGGGAAAACACCTGTGGTACAAATGATTTTCAACACACAAGTCTAACTGCTGTTATAAAGAAACCTACATGGAACTAGATATTCTTCTGGCCAGTTGTAAAAGAAATTGGCTTCACTATGTTCATAAGGAATTTGGAAAATTTCATCTTTGCTGCACGTTGATGTAAAAGTTGGGTCATAAGGTGACATTCTGGTACATTGTGTCATTAAAAGTCTTTCTTTAATCGGTCATAAATTGTGCAGCTCGAGAAAAAGCAATATGTTGGAACAACTCCACATCCTGTTCACTCTTAACAATCAAACAATATAAAAAGTTAAAAACTAAGTTCTATCAGTCAAAAAAGTGATCAATTTTAGGAAAAGTGACATGTTTGAGCCACAACTCCACACATGGTTTCTACAACCTACCACAACTGAAAACAGCCTGCATCCTCAAACATAGTTTCACAGAAACTCTTACTTTTCCAAAATTTGCATTACTTTTATCAAGTTGTCCATTCATCATTAAGGTATCCTGGTGAATACTTCTTGAACAGTTTGTTGCCTAAAAGATCTAACCAAAGCATACCCATTATCTAACCAAGGAAGTTAGATTAAAATTCAAAACATAGAGTATCGCTTTTCAAGAAGTCGCCCAGATTCAGAAGTTCAAGATTTGTTCTTTACTCACCCCAATTTAACATAGGTTAAATCGAATAGGGGAAACCAAAGCCATGTGCTCAATGCTTCCAAAGCGGCATCATTTCCTTCCAACATTGACAACACAAGGGGCAATTACTGACCAACCAATAAGCCTGTTGCTCCACCAGATTGTTGTGCTTCCTTTGGTGATGTGTATCAACGTGAATTATTTTGACCACCTCGTTTATGTTTACTCAGCTTTCTTTCCCAAAATCCCACTCACCATCAAGCTCATGAAACTTCCCAAATTGAAATTCCTTGACCTCCGCTTTGGTATTACACAAATTGGATAAGTGATTACATCTTCAGTGATTACATCTTCAACAAAAGGATATGAAGAACTTTAAGAAGGCCATAATCTTACACTGATATATGAATCCATGAGACATCTTTGCAACCCCTAACTATTCATCAACCTAATCATCTTAACAAATCAAAGCACACCTTCTATAGGATCTCCAGAGACTTAATGAGCATACAAATATATGCAATATGTTGTTTTCGTTGTGTTAATAAATAAGTTTAGTTTTCAAGCAATAATCAAGCGCATATAAGGGTGTGTTTAATTGGTGGAAAATGAGTTTTATGTAAAACACACAAGGGTAAAGTTGAAAATTTTAATAAAATTAAAGTAAAACCAACAACTTCCCTCCGTCCTCCACCTTCCTTCTTTTTCCTTGGCTCCCGCCAAATTTCCAAATTTATTTTTAGCTAATCAAAATACCCTAAAGTAATATAGTTTTACTTTTTGATTAAAAGTAAAATTCATCTTAACAAAACTGGGCTGGTTCAGGTACTTGGTCATGGGACTTCTCTGGTTCAGGTAAAATTCACCCACTGAGTTATTATGATGTGTAATTATCACATGGATAACCGAAGATAGACTTCTCTGCCAAAATAAGCTTAGCTATTTGGTCATGGGAAGAACAATACCAAAATTACCTAGAAAGCTCAATGTTTATCAATTGAAAAAACCAAACATGTTTGAACCAATGGGATCATGATAAGTGTAATAGATCTTCAATCATACATTCATACACTACACTAAGTCAGTCTAACGTTATGACAAGAAGATTTGGAGCAAAAAAAAAAAAACAATTATATTTGAACCATTAAGAAAATCTTAAATTACACATGCATCAGAATATTCCAATAAAACTAATAATCAGAACGTAACTAATTCACTTAAAAAATTCCTTTAAAGATGAGATCTTTTTTATCTAGAAAACAAAGAAGAATAACATACCTAACAAAGCTGATGTGAACACCAAGACTACGATGAACAGCAGAACAATCAATACAAAGAAAGATCCCATAAGTAACAGATGCCCATGTTGGATTCTTAGCATTGCAATCAAAACACATCTGACAAAACACCACAAAATATAATTGAAAATGCATTCTTCAGATCTGATCTTCAATTTGAAATATTTCATTCAATCAGATCTCAATTTGAAAATTAATATGAAATATAAAGAAGAAAGCAAAAGCAAAAACAAACCTTGTTATCTGACTTGGCTTTAAGTTTTCTGAAAATTGCAGTTTTGTCATTAAATCCATCCGAAGCCATTTTACAATAATTAGGGTTTCTGAGTTTCGTTTAAAGTAAGAGAGAAGAAGATTGCCCTGAGAAGAGGAAGAAGAAGAAGAAGAAGAAAAAGGGAATTCGAAGAAGAAGAGAAGGATTGATTACCTCTTACCTTACCTCCTTCTCTCTTCCACAGGGACAAAGTGATTTTTTTGGCGTAAAACCGCGATTTTTGCTGGTTTTTATTTCTCTTCTTTAGTTTTTAATTCTTCTTACGATAATACCCTTATGTTTCTGACAAAATTGCAGTTTTATTTTATCGATAAAAGTTTGCGGATTTAAAGGGTTCATTTTGTCAGTTGTAGTGAGTTAGTGGACTACTTACTTTAGCTTAGGTGTGTTCCATAACGGAACGGAAACTCGATAAATGGACAAGAGTATCATGTTTTGTGATTATAATGCTCATACGTAAACAAACAAAAAAAAAAAAAAAAAAATAGTACTCCATTAGATATGCATTTGAATCTCATTTCATTTTGTTAGAAAAAATCTGAAATTAATTAGTGTAGTACGTAGTTTGCAAAGTGGAGAATGAATCTTAGGATTTATGCATGAATGTAATGTATCTTCCTTCCTTCCACCATCTTGGGTAAGGAATGTCAGTATGTCACTGGTCAGATTCTCATCATCTGAACAATATCTAAAGATGGCTTTGAAATGATTCAATTGTGTGTGACAAGCAAAGCTAAACAATTAACTTTAGGTTAAAGAAATCTTGAAAAAAAATGGTATGTATCACCAAATTTCAAATTGATGTCGTAACCAAAATATAAGAAATAGCAATGTAAATCTTAAAAATGCTGGCATTGTTTTGGACATTAGACTCTTCAAACCAGCCCAAGAATTTATCCAATAGCATTTCAATATGAAACCCAAATCCATCAGAGCCCAATTAATTAACGCATACCGGTAGCCCACGTTAATGCTGTAGGCCTGTAGACACTATGGACTGTGGAGGATTGGTTAAGCGGGCCTAACCTACTGGCTAGCATGCAGGGAGTGATGAAACTCTACAGTACGTAATTGACTTACATCTTGTGGTCTGCGATAGAGTGATTCAGCTAAGTACCACACATGGATGAATCTGGTTTCCCTGAAAAGCTAGATCGAGCACCTGTATCAATGATCGATGAACACATTTAACATTCCAATTAGAAGGCTAATCTGGTTTGCATGACTGCAGTTTCTCAACGTACAAAACCTATACTGATTTACGTTACTGTGAATGAGTTGTGGCATGAGAGAAACTCTAGGATATTCAATCACACAAATACACAGTACGTAACAATATTAGTTAGCAATGTACCTAATAAAAAGAATTAAAAGGGAACTACCATTTAAGATGACGAACTGTACTGTATTGCTTTGATCGAACTTTGAAGAGCTCTACAATTTAAGGTGAACAACATGTGCTTTGAAGGGCTACATTTTATGGTGACAAAAACTCAAGGCTCTCGCTCTCGCCAAAGGTATGCAACAGATATATGCATGGCTGTTTGATTAGGTTATGAGGTAGTAATTATTATGTGAAATAAAGACTGAATTGAAACTAAATTTATCAAAAAGAATCAAGATTTCAAACAGGTTAATAATTTCAGATGAATTCAAGTGTCTGTCTCCACTAGATCCTTCATCAGGACAACCTGACACTATGCGTCTATGTTATGTGGACTGTATACACGTGGCTAAAAATAGTACGTGTCAAATCACATATGGCTGTTGGAAATTGGAATTAATACTGGAGTAATTAGTAATATATATAATTATGTCTCTTCTGTTTGTAAATTCACGTGCAGCTCAACTTTCTTTTTCCCTATGGTTCTTTGAACCAAGGCAGGAATTCAAAGATGATCATCCTGCAGAATCACTTTATTTAGTGTGCACCTCACCACATGCATTCTTGCAGTCCCACGTTTATATCCTGTTTTCTTGAAATAGCAAACGCGGCAATACACTATACACCGACCACGTCACTCATCATACATCATACATCATACATAGAAATGGTTATTAAGGTAATTGCACTTTTACACTCTCTTAGTACAGTTTTGAACTTGAAGAGTGAACAGTTTTACATACTATATATACTCTCTTTTCTGTACTTTTTCTTTCCACGAGCTTGTGATAGCTATATATGTGGTGTATGTGACTGTGTGTGCATATATATATATATATTGTTCATTTTAGGTCATTTGGATTTTATACAGGCAAAAGAGGGAAATATCTTTGGCTGGCTTCGTTTGATGAGACTGTTTATAATCACAGACTGTTTATGTAATATTGCAGACTTTTAGCTACTAATCAATATATTGACTATTTAAAAAATAAAATAAAAACTAAATATGTAAGTGGTGGTCATATTCCACTATTTCTTCTTATTTGAGAATCTGCTTTAAAGTAGACTATCCAAACTGATTTGCACAATTACATAATTACAATATAGAAAATTGGAAAACTGGCCGGAAATAGTTATATATGCCAAGAATCGATCTGTGCCATCTTTTTAAATGTAAATCACTTCTATTATCTTTTTTTTTTTTTTTAGAATACTTCTATTAATCATGGTTTCAATTGGTTTGCATTATATTCGGCAACCGATTAGATAGCACTTGTCGATCTGTTCACCTGAAATGTCTGGTTCAAATAAATCATAAAGACTAGTGCAGTTTTACCATATATATTTGGGGTCAAGTATGTTGCAGTCAGAAGAGAAGAGAACCGTGCGTCGTTAGAAACAAATTGCATGCAATCCAGAAGAAACTACGGCGGGCTTTCCCCTTTAATTTGTTACTGCTATCAACTTTCAAACTTAAACTAGCCGTGGACCGTGGACCATATATGCGCTCATGAAACTTTGATCAAACTTCATAATTTTTCTGGTAAAACGATCTAAGTCTATAGGCTCTAGCTGTTGCCTGTCGCCACACGTTGTGAAAATGTTCAGGTGAATTAGGCAATAAGATATCTGGTGGTTACATGATAATGTGATATATAATTTTATTTTGAGATTTTTGGACATACCCCTTATTTGAAATTCGATATTTATGATACCCTATTTGACTTTTTTTTTTTTTTTTTTTTTAAGATATCCCCCATTTATAGTCGTAGATTAGTTTTTTAAATGATGGCTTAGATAACACCACATTTGAGATACCCCATCTAATTTAAAGTGGTGGATTAGTTTTTTGATTGATGGCTTAGATAACACCACATCTTGCAGGTGTCAGTTGGGCTCAACTGGTAAAATCTTTGGGTGATGATACTAGAGTTCTGGAAGACTAGAAACTCTTTGATGTCCAATTTTCTCTGGGCTGATAAAACCGATGACCATAGGAAGCATTGGATTTCATGGAAACAAATATCTTCTCCAAAAACAGAGAGTGAAACTAATAGCCAAAAACAGGCGTGCTCTCTCTTATTATACGAGACCACCTCCCACTTTTGGCGGTTTCGAATCCCGCCAGTATTACCGAGTTACTGATCTCATTAAAAATAGACTTACCACAACATTTTTGCGAATGAGCATGTGGCTCAATGGTAGCACCCCTCTCACAAAGTGGAGAGGTCGTGGGTTCGAAACACGTCAACAGCTGATTGTTGATATAAGTTTCCACACGTAATTTAATGGGGTAAGAGTCCCACAACCCTGCTTACTAATAAATAAATAAAAAAAACACCACATCTTAAAATAAGGGGTATCTCAATTTTTTTTTCCCAATGGGATGTCTCAAATATCGAATTTGAGATACCCATCTAATTTATAGTCGTAGATTAGTTTTTTGATTGATGGCTTAAATAACACCACATCTTAAAATGGGGTATCTCAATATTTTTTTTTTTAAATGGGGTTATCTCAAATATCAAATTTTAAATGGGGTATATCCAAAAATCTCTTTTATTTTTTTTTTCCATATGATAGTCACATGGTATGATCATGTTACACCACTTTTAGCTTAAAACAATATTAAACCTAGGCGTGTTGTGTTTTTAACATAATCTTAACAAATTCATATAATTAAACATGTATTTGTAAGTACCTAAAAAATGGTTGTCAAGTGTCAATTGAAGGATCATAAAAATAACGTGACTAAAGGTCTAAAGTAATAGCGAGAGCACCAAATAATAATCAAATCAGAAAAGACAAACATCAAGGAGGTCATATGGATTTCATCTCACCATTTCAAAAGGTTTCTACCATTGACTCTGGTCAAATGAAAAGAATATATCTCCAACAATGCTATATCGATCAGTAACACTTAGAATCTCTATATTGTTCATGCATTATTAGATCGCAAGTCTTATGAATTTGTTGTTGTTCCTTCATAAAAACCATAGACAACCCTAAAATCAGTTCAGTTGTCTTCTCTTACATTCTTATCATTTCTGCACCTACTGATTTGTCTATCACAGTGCTTATCTTTGGGAAAGCACTAGAAAGATATGCAGTAAAACATCTCTATAGTCATACTCTTGGGACCAAAATAAATTATTACTATAGAGAAGTTATAACTTAATAGAGTTTTACTTAAAAAAATTATCGTATAATTTCAATAATGGTATAGTTTTAAAACAATAATATACCTTCAAAATATAGTGCACATATATATACTAATTTAGTGATGGGAAGTGTTAGAAAATAAAAAAACATATTAAATGTCTCAAATTTTATATTTTATTTTATATTTTTCTCATGTAATATATTTTTTGTTAATATATACTTAATTATAGTTATGTAAACGCAATTTTCTTCTAGATGAGACCTAAAAAATTTATAACTTATGAGAATGTGAATATTATTCCTATTTATAACTGGTCCCAAGTTGGGACCAGAATTTTTTATGACTATGTAGAGGTTATTCCTATATAGAGTATTCCTATAGAGGGGTTTTACTGTAGTAAGGATATTCCACCAGATATGTAAACCCATTTTGAGTTCGTTTCTCAAATAGGGAAAGCTTTCTTTAATAAAAATAAAAATAAAAATAAAAATAAAAATAAAAATAAAAATAAAAATAAAAATAAAAATAAAAATAAAAATAAAAATATTTTTGAGGTGGGGCTGGCAGCTAGCAATGCAACAGCGGCAAAAGTGGAGAAACATGACGGAGCTTGTAGGGCTAACCAACATAGTTTCATCCCCTTTGCATTTGACACATTTGGATTGCTAGGCTCAGAAGCAGTTGAGCTCCTCAGGAGAGTGCAGAAGATAATGAATAGCAACGTGATGACTGCAGGTTCGAACGAATATGTATTTAAGAGAATCGGGTTTGCTATCCAGAAAGGACTTGCCGCGCAGTTTGTAGCGCGTTTGTCCTCTACTTTTGTGTAATTCGTTGAGCTTATCAATAAAATTTGATTTTGGGGATGAAAATAAAATTTTTGAAAAAAAAATAAAAATAAAAATAAAAATAAAAATAAAAATAAAAATAAAAATAAAAATAAGCTTGAAAGGACTTGCCGCGCAGTTTGTAGCGTGTTTGTATTTAGGAGAATCGGGTTTGCTATCCAGAAAGGACTTGCCACGCAGTTTGTAGCGTGTTTGTCCTCTACTTTTGAGCTTATCAATAAAATTTGAATTAAATTTATTGAAAAAATAAAATAAAATAAAAATAAAAATAAAATAAATTCATTGCTCCTGCTTCCATATTGCACATTGCAAGTGTTCCATCCGCAGAATCGCCAAGAGCGTCGTTCTGGTGCCCGGAAATATCTCCAGCAGCATCAGATTTTGCAGGCTCTTTCTATGTGGAACGAGCCTGGGGGTATATTTCGTTTGATTGAGAGGGTCACACACACAGAGCCTCCGTTGGAACGACCATCTCGACAGTCCCAAAGCAAGAATGTACGACGGTGTTTGCAAAAGGTTGCAGACGGACACTTTGCAGCAGCCGTGAAGGTGTTGGCATCATCAGGGGTTGCTCCGAACACTCCAGAGACGCAGCGGGCTTTAGAGGATAAACACCCGAAGCATCCACCACCATCTGTCCCCGACATTCCTTTACTTGAGTCACCTTTGTCAGTTGAGAGGGATGTGATATTATCATGCATCAGGTCCTTCCCCAAAGGGACGTCTTGTGGGCGAGATGGTCTCCGGGCCCAACACCTATTGGATGCTATGAGCGGGGCTGCATCCGCTGTAGCCACAGATCTTATGGAGGCCTTGACACCGGTTGTGAACTTATGGCTACAAGGTCGATGCCCACGGGTCTTGGCAGAGTTCATAGCTAGTGCACCGCTCACCCCACTTCTTAAGCCGGGTAACGGTATTCGCCCAATAGCTGTGGGTATGGTTTGGCGTCGCCTGGTGTCTAAGATTGCCATGAGAGGAGTTTCTAAGGATATTGTCCCATACCTAGAGGATTTTCAGTTTGGGGTTGGTGTGCCTGGTGGAGCAGAGGCAATTTTGCATGCTGTTAATCGGTTGGTTTATGCCAACAAGGATGACACATCGCTTTCTATGCTGCTTGTGGACTTTCAGAATGCCTTCAACCTTGTTGATCGGTCTGCTATGCTATGGGAGGTACGCAATCATTGTCCATCTATTGCTCTATGGGTCGAATACCTCTATTGTCAACCTGTTCGATTGTATCTACTCATATTTGGTCAACAGCTGGGATACAGCAGGGGGACCCTTTGGGGCCTCTTCTCTTTGCTTTGGTATTGCATCCATTGATACACCGCATTCAGCCAGAATGCCACTTGGAGTTGCAGGCATGGTACTTAGATGATGGTACTCTGATTGGTAGTACAGAACATGTGGCTAGAGCTATTCGTATCATTCAGGAAAGAGGACCATCTCTTGGGCTCGTGCTTAATCTGTCTAAGACAGAGTTGTTTTGGCCTTCTGTTGATCCTGACTGCTCCTATCCAGATATCTTTCCGGTTGGTATATCATGTCCTCAGCGAAGGGTTAAGTTGCTTGGAGGGGCTGTCAGTATTGATGCATCATTTATTGTGGGTAATGTTCGTCAGCGGGTGGATAAGACACTTCAACTTATGGACCTATTACCACAGCTAAATGATCCGCAGTGTGAGTTGGCACTTTTACGTTCTTGTATGGGATTATCTAAACTCACATTTGCTCTCCGTACTTGCCCCCCTGACTATGTTCAGGAAACAGCCGAATGGTTTGACCACAAGCTTCGTGCAGCCCTTCAAAATATTGTGGTTTCTGATGGACCTGGTTTTGGCGATCTACAGTGGCGTATGGCAACCCTCACATTACGTATGGGTGGACTTGGTATCTATTGTGCTACTGATGTAATGAAGTTTGCTTTCGTAGCTTCACGTACGCAAACCAAGGTTCTCCAGGACCACATTCTTCGAGGTTGTGACACTCCACCTATGGGTAATGCTTTCGATACTGCCATTGCTAGTTTACATCTTTCTATACCTGATTTTGATCTCAGTAATCTTCCTCCAACTGCTACCGTCCCCTTCAGGCCCCAACATGTCTTGGCGGAAGCATACTACAACAAGATTAGTTCTGGTCTTGAGAGGGAATTTGAGTTGTCAGCTAGACAAAAAGCCGTGATTGGATGTGTGCAGTCAGAACATGCCAAAGATTTTCTCCTTGCTATCCCGATGGAAGGGCTTGGACAACACATTACGCCTGTAGAATATCGTGCCATTCTTCGTTATCGATTGATGATCCCTCTTTATTCAGATGGTGAGTTTTGTCCAGTGTGCAAGAAGAGTAGACTTGATGCTTTCGGGGACCATGTGGCCCATTGTAAGCATTACCCCGGCTTCAAGTACAGGCATGACCACGTTAGAGATATCTTGTGTGATGTGTTCTGGCGGGCTGGCGTACAGGTTAAGAATGAGGCTCCTGTTAACTTTCTTACTGATCCTAAGGAAGGAAGATCGACACTACGTCCTGCTGATATTCTGGTCTACAACTGGTCGGAAGGTAAACATGCGTGTGTTGATGTTACAGGGGCGTCTCCGATTGTTGGGCTGAGTGCTGGGATTTTTGAGGTGGGGCTAGCAGCTAGCAATGCAGCAGCGGCAAAAGTGGAGAAACATGACGGAGCTTGTAGGGCTAACCAACATAGTTTCATCCCTTTTGCATTTGACACATTTGGATTGCTAGGCTCAGAAGCAGTTGAGCTCCTCAGGAGAGTGCAGAAGATAATGGATAGCAACGTGATGACTGCAGGTTCGAAAGAATATGTATTTAGGAGAATCGGGTTTGTTATCCAGAAAGGACTTGTCGCGCAGTTTGTAGCGCGTTTGTCCTCCACTTTTGTGTAATTTGTTGAGCTTATCAATAAAATTTTATTAAAAAAAAAAAAAAAACAAAAACTTTTACGTTCTTGTATGGGATTATCCAAACTCACTTTTGCTCTCCGTACTTGTCCCCCTGATTATGTTCAGGAAACAGCCGAATGGTTTGACCACAAGCTTCGTGCAGCCCTTCAAAATATTGTGGTTTCCGATGGCCCTGGTTTTGGCGATCTACAGTGGCGTATGGCAACCCTCCCATTGCGTATGGGTGGACTTGGTATCTATTGTGCCACTGATGTTATGAAGTTTGCTTTCGTAGCTTCACGTACGCAAACCAAGGATCTCCAGGTTGTGACACTCCACCTATGGGTAATGCTTTCGATACTGCCATTGCTAGTTTATATCTTTCTATACCTGATTTTAATCTCAGTAATCTTGCTCCAACTGCTACCGTCCCCTTCAGACCCCAACATGTCTTGGCGGAAGCATACTACAACAAGATTAGTTCTGCTCTTGAGAGGGAATTTGAGTTGTCAGCTAGACAAAAAGCCGTGATTGGATGTGTACAGTCAGAACATGCCAAAGATTTTCTTCTTGCTATCCCGATGGAAGGGCTTGGACAACGCATGACGCCTGTAGAGTATCGTGTCGTTCTTCGTTATCGATTGATGATCCCTCTATATTCAGATGGTGAGCTTTGTCCAGTGTGTAAGAAGAGTAGACTTGATGCTTTCGGGGACCATGCGGCCCATTGTAAGCATTACCCCGGCTTCAAGTACAGGCATGACCACGTTAGAGATATCTTGTGTGATGTGTTCTGGCGGGCTGGCGTACAGGTTAAGAAGGAGGCTCCTGTTAACTTTCTTCCTGATCCTAAGGAAGGAAGATCGACACTACGTCCTGCTGATATTCTAGTCTACAACTGGTCGGAAGGTAAACATGCGTGTCTTGATGTTACAGGGGCGTCTCCGATGGTTGGGCTGAGTGCTGGGATTTTTGAGGTGGGGCTAGCAGCTAGCAATGCAGCAGCGGCAAAAGTGGAGAAACATGACGGAGCTTGTATGGCTAACCAACATAGTTTCATCCCTTTTGCATTTGACACATTTGGATTGCTAGGCTCAGAAGCAGTTGAGCTCCTCAGGAGAGTGCAGAAGATAATGGATAGCAACGCGATGACTGCAGGTTCGAACGAATATGTATTTAAGAGAATCGGGTTTGCTATCCAGAAAGGACTTGCCGCGCAGTTTGTAGCGCGTTTGTCCTCCACTTTTGTGTAATTTGTTGAGCTTATCAATAAAATTTTATTTTGAGTTAAAAAAAAAAATAAATAAAAAAATAAAAATAAAAATAAAAATAAAAATAAAAATAAAAATAAAAATAAAAATAAAAATAAAAATAAAAATAAAAATAGAGAAGGCTTTGCATTCAAGGCACTTACATTCTCAGTCCGCCTACTTGTTTTACAGGATACCTCCATCCTCTCGACTCATCTAAACATTATCAAATACAAAGGTATAAGCCTGATCGAACTAGAGGGCTTACAGTGTGACAGTGTGTATGTGAACCTCGTCATTATATGTAACTATGTAAGTGCTTAGGATAAATTAAGCACCATATACCACCCTGTCAAACCAATATTACGTGGACATCTTCCATTACATTTTTTTTTTTGCTAATAATATTATATATGAGCTGGCTATTGGCAAGATAATATTTGCTATTGCCAAGGTATATTTTTTGTTAAGACTTATTTGCCCTCTAGGTTTAATAATGTTGTGATTTTTCGATGTGGAATTTGTAGGGTAAATAAAAACGACTATGTATAGGTGCAGTGAACCCTGATGGGATTAATTTGAACGATTTAATAATAGTTAATTTTATACTTTTGAATTTGTTGAAAATTTTGATTTAAGATCGAAGAGATTTTTGATATTAATATATTTGAGGGTAAATAAGTCCAACAAAAACACTACCATGTATTTGATCTTATCACTCCCAACTTCTTGGGAGGGTTTATGAACTTGCCCTGATGCTCTATATATATATAGAGACATAGAGCATGCAAGTTCCTTCACTCTTTGAGTAAAGATGGATTAGAAGACTATAGGTATGTTTGGATTCTCTTTGTGATAGAGCTTGAATAGAGTTATGAGGTATGTCGTCCATATTCATTGCATTATGGTTGAATTGAGGTAAACCGTAAACGTACTTTTCTTTGTACACATTAAAATGGGAAAATATCCTTTCCAAATCTGTATAGCAGAACATGAGCGGGCCTGTATGATGTTACAGAGGTGGTTCATCGAATTCATAAATCATAGGAGTGGACCCGTAAGTTTAGTGAACTTGAGAATTTATCTAGTGCTATACTTTTTCATCAACAATGCCCATGTCTCCATGCATATAAATGTCCAATTTACAATATACTGTATATATGCTACTATATGATATTTTAAAATACTTCAAGTTAGTATAGTATAGTTGAACACTTGAACTTGTGCCCGGCCACAACCAAAAAGTTGCAACTTGCAAGCTCCAATGGCTAATTGTTGGATATAAATAATTATTAGGTGATACCAACTTTTCATTATTGGGCATAACAGTACATAATACATTGTACAAGAAATAATAATTAACCATCATGATGATCGATGATTCAATTCCATGTGTAGGTGATAGACTGATAGTGATACCAAGCTTTAGCAATACAATAAGATGAATTGCCATTCTTATTTCTTACCCTACGTACATCATTGAGGTCCAGCCAATACTACCAGAACGTGGTTGTGGGAAGTGGGACCACCCTTAATACTACGTACTCCGTAGTATATACTTTTATTTTCG
The DNA here is from genome assembly GCA_023053565.1 of Aquilegia eximia. NCBI lineage: Eukaryota > Viridiplantae > Streptophyta > Magnoliopsida > Ranunculales > Ranunculaceae > Aquilegia > Aquilegia eximia. The sequence goes on from JALIGU010000002.1 coordinate 26,782,322, forward strand.
TTTAATTTGTATAGTAAATGTGGTTTGAATGTACTGCTATTAGGGGTGGCAATCGTGTCGGGTCGTGTCGGGTTCAGGTCGGGTCTTAACAGGTTGGGGTGTTTTTCGCTTAAACCCGAACCTGACCTGTTAACCTGTTTAACTCTTTTTCCTTAAACCCGAACCTGACCTGCTAATTAAACAGGTCGGGTTCAGGTCGACCTGTTTAGACCTTCAGAACTTTTCATAATAATTAATGAAAATTGAAACTAATTATACCTTCACACCGATTTGCAGACTTGTTACGTCGCCAGATTTCTTCGCTGCAACTGCAAAACAAAAATGATTAAATCAATTGTTCCAATTAGTGATCTATCAATCAGAAGATTCTAACAAATCTACAAAGAAAGACTACTTCGAATTCAAATAAACAAGCTGTTAGATTTACATATATTTGAGTTTTCGATGTCGATCGAATCGAATGGTTATGTAGCTCAAATCTAAATCTGAAGAAAGTTATCAATCGAACTGATTAATGAATACAATGTTTTGAAATGAGAATGTTTGCAAATTGTTAATAATTATACCTGCTGCAATGAGAATGAAAAGCGTTAGCACTGAAGCTAGGGTGAACAAGTTGCAGAACTTCATCTTCTCTCTCTCTTTCCTTCTTCTTCTTCTTCTTTTCCCTCTCTAGTATTTTATATGTAGGGTTTTCTTAACAGGTTTCGGGTTTGACCCGACCTGTTAATAGTCAAACCTGAACCTGACCTGTATATTAAACAGGTTAACAGGTTCGGGTCAAAATGACCCGTCAACCCGATAAGACTAAACCCAAACCTGTTTATATCGGGTCGGGTTCGTGTCGGGTTAACAGGTCGCGGGTCATTTTGCCAGCCCTAACTGCTATAGTGGTACCTGAATTTTGTACTAAAATTGTTGTGGCCATGCGCAGATTTATCTTTTCAATTCGCAATTATCCTAAAGTTTTAACTAAACATCTTAATCCTAGCAACTTTGATTTATCTGCTGCTTACTTGACATAAAAGGACCATATGGTCATGATATGGATGTACGTAGTCATACAGATACCTCTACGGGGTACATATATGCACCATCTACGTTGAGGACCAGAAAAGGACATGCAGCAGCAGCCTGCTCGGTTGGGGTCTACCTTCTTAACCGGTTCCTTTTATAGTCTCGTCTTCTAGTAATTCATAGCTCATGTATTGATTGCGATTTTTTAATATTAATATTTAATATAAAAATTTCAACTCTTAAAACGTGATAAATGAGGCCGGCCGGCTTCAAAATATATTACATTGTAGTGTGCAATTGGCCTATCGTTTTCAATTTATTCATAGTTTATTTTTCTATTGGCATTTGTTTAATCTTTGTGAGTTGTTCAAATAGTTGATGACGTATGAGACATGATCCGAATGTATTAGGGTTGTCTTTAACATGAAAGTGCTACACAATAAGCATAATAATTAATAAGATAACATATAACTACTGCATGCTTCCTAAGTTTTAACTAACTTTATCATCTAACATTGTTGTGGTCGATGCTGTGAATCTCCCACCTTCTAAAAATAGGCTTGACTTTGCTTTGTATTGATCATTGACAAATAGTGGCTGTGGCAGTCTTTGGTTATAAGTTGAATAGTCTATGACTAAATTTGTTGAAAACAAAGCTTTGTTTTATTTAGTTTAAGGCATGCTGCAGTTCTAATTAAAGATTGCGTGTGACATATCTGGAGCAATGAATCCACCATATAATTTGTTACAAGATGTCTCCCTCAACCATAGTTCATGGTACAACTAGTATGCAATTCCATGGATCTCTTTTTTCCTTCCTTAATATAATTTTCATTTCTATTAACTTTTATGTTAGTTGTGAAGAAAATGAGATTGATATATAGTTGTTTGAGAAAGAATTATGGCTGGAATGAGTTTTGAAAGGTTCTTCACTCTTCATACCAGTCATCAGTATATAATATAAAAATTATTAACCAACCGTTATGGCGTCCATATGACCATATGTGAGTATGAGACACTAACTAGTAACTAGCCTTGTTTTTCAAGGATGTTGCATATATAATTTTATGAAACTGACCCACCAGGCCACCACCATGTCTTCCACGAACAGTTTTCCCTTTCATAGGTATTCCATAGAAAAACAAAAACAAAACGAACAGTTTTGTTAAAGGTCTTAGCTTTGCTAATTGGTGTCTGTAAAATAATACTAATCCTCATGAAAAAGTAAAGAGACTGCAAAATTATAGCTTAATAATAATGTCACTACACCTACAAAATTATTTTAATACCCTTGATCTACAACATATAAAATACATCTTCCATCTCAAATCCCAAATCCAAGCAAACCAAATTCGAAAAAATGTACTTCTTCCCTCACTTTTATTCACCACCGTGTAAATGGCTTGGAAAAAGGTTTTGATAAAGCGAAACCTAAATGCACAACCTTGTGACCAAGAAGACGTGTACGTTTACCTTAGTTTGTAAAGTACATAGGTGAATATCTAGATTATGAGACCAAATATTTTACGTATGTATATAAACTATAAAGGGTGTGCGTTTGCAAGTGTGCATTTAGATATGCTTGACAGCGTCATCAGTTTTGTTAGGAGTTGGCACAAGAAAAAAAGAAGAAGATTATATTAATGGTTTGCAAACTTCACAAGACAATAATAATCCGATTATAACTAATGAAATGATAAGAAAAAGTAGCTCAATTCCATGGATACTGCTTAATATCATGTTGAACTCCAAATCTCCAATTGCTTATGTGCATATGCACGCTTGTAAGTCGGGGTATTATTTGGTATGTGCTTAGGATACATCAGGCTTTACAAACCACCTTAAAACTGAGGCGTATTTATAAAATAATAATAAAGATACGTTAGATCGAATTCAATATGTGAAGCTCCAGACCTCTAGGCTCCCGTGTTGAAAACTTTTATTCCCAGTAAGTTTAAATAGGATTTATTTTTCACAGTAAATATTTATGGTAAAAATTTATTTTTTGTTATAGTAAAAGAGAATGGAAGTAAAAACTAGAAGAGTAGACTGTGAGACTAGAGACCAAACTTTCCTTTACGCGGCAGGCTCGTAAATGCCGATAAAATGTCCTATGGTTAGACCCTTCCACGAAATCAACTTTTACTCGTCAGTCGTCAGTCGTCAGTCGTCAGTCGTCACTCTACTCCACAGTCCACCCCACTCCGAACCCACAATTCTCTCTATATATATAAATAAAAGTAAACACAACTTCCAGCTCACTCACTCACTCTAAAGTCTTTAATCAAATCAAATGAACTCTAAATTCAAACCAAATCTAAATGAAACCAAAATCCTCGATTTCTTTCTCTTTTTTTCAATAATATCAAGCTGCTACTATTCTATCATCTTCAACAACTCAACTCTTCTTCATCTTCATCTTCGTTAGTCCAAACCTTTTCTTCTCTCTTTCTATCTTCTAACCAACCAATTTTTATCGGAAAACCACTTAAAATTTAACTTATTTGTTATCTTATGATTTTCCGGCTCTAAACCATTATTTCGAATGACTGATTACCGATTACCTTCAACTATGAATCTTTGGAGTGATGATAACGCATCAATGATGGATGCGTTTATGCAATCAGATATTTCTCCATTTAATTGGCAACCATCATCATCTGCATCAACAACTATAACAACAGAAAGAGAACCTAATTCATCATCAAAAACCCTAAATCAGCAGCCATTCAATCAAGATTCATTACAACAACGTCTTCAAGCTATAATTGAAGGTACTAGAGAAAGTTGGACTTATGCTATTTTCTGGCAATATTCTGTTGATGTTTCTGGTGCTTCACTTCTTGGTTGGGGTGATGGTTATTATAAAGGTGGAGAAGAAGATAAACTTAATAAAAGAAAAACTACCCCAACTTCTGTTGCTGAACAAGAACATAGAAAAAAAGTTCTTCGTGAACTTAATTCTTTGATTTCTGGTGGTGTTTCTAGTACTGATGATGCTATTGAAGAAGAAGTTACTGATACTGAGTGGTTTTTTCTTGTTTCAATGACTCAATCATTTATTAATGGTGGTGGATTACCTGGTCAAGCTTTTTATAGTTCAGTTCCTGTTTGGATTGCTGGACATGATCGACTTGCTGCTTCACCTTGTGTTCGAGCTAAACAAGCTCAAGAATTGGGTTTGCAGACTGTGGTTTGTATTCCTTTATCTGATGGTGTTGTTGAATTAGGTTCAACTGATTTGATTTTTCAAAGTTCTGATCTTATGAATAAAGTTAGGGTTTTATTCAATTTCAATAATAATGAAATTGGATCTTGGTTACCATCTCAATTGAATGCCGATCAAGGAGAGAATGATCCTATGTTATGGATTACAGATCCCTCCTTGATGGAAACCAAAGATTTAACCCCAGCTATTGTCACTCCGACTTTGCCACCGGAGGTGAATGTTCAACATATTCCCCTTTCCAAATCGTATCAATTTGAAAAGCCTAGTTCTAGTAGCTTGAATGAAAATCCTAGTATGATCATTCAAGTTGGTCATCAGCATCAACACCAACACCAACACCAACACCAACACCAGCCCCACCATCAACAACAACAACAACATTCGGGGCAGAGTTTCTTTAGTAAAGAATTGAATTTTTCTGAATATGATGGAAGTAGCACAAGAAATGGGAGTTTACAATCATGTAAACCTGAATCTGGGGAGATTTTGAATTTCAGTGAATCCAAGAGAAATTCAACGAATGGAACAAATGGTAATCTGTTCTCGGGTAGCTCGCAAGTCGTACATGATAGTAACAAGAACAAGAGATCAGCAACTTCCAGGGGTAGCAATGACGATGGTATGATGTCCTTTACTTCAGGAGTGGTCTTACCATCTGCTGTAGTGAAATCGAGTGCTGGCGGTGTTGATTCTGATCATTCTGATCTTGAAGCTTCGGTCCGTGAAGCTGAGAGTAGTAGAGTGGTTGAACCAGAAAAGAGGCCTAGGAAAAGAGGAAGGAAGCCTGCTAATGGCCGAGAAGAGCCATTGAACCATGTGGAGGCTGAGCGGCAGAGGCGAGAAAAGCTTAACCAGAGATTCTATGCCCTTAGGGCTGTTGTTCCTAATGTTTCGAAGATGGACAAAGCTTCTCTACTTGGTGACGCAATTTCTTACATCAATGAGCTCAGAACTAAACTCCAAACTGCAGAGTCAGATAAGGATGGGTTGGAAGCTGAAGTGGATTCCTTGAAGAAAGAACTAGCCAGCAAAGAACCTCGACCAGTTCCACTGCCACAGTTACAGTCTGATAGAGATCTAAGGACCATAGATCAACATGGAAAGAAGTCAGCAGAGGCAGAAATTGATGTAAAGATAATGGGTTGGGAAGCTATGATAAGAATTCAGTGCAACAAGAATAATCACCCAGCAGCTCGAATAATGGCCGCTATGAAAGATCTAGACTTGGAGGTGATTTATGCTACTGTGTCAGTGGTGAAGGATCTAATGGTACAACAGACAAATGTGAAAATGTCTAGTCGGATTTACACTCCTGAGCAGCTCAGGGCTGCTTTGGCATCTAGAATTTTTGAAACAAGGTGATTGCATTGCTATATATACAATTGTCCAAAAATTGTTGCACAATGTTGAAGCTGGGATGTTTAACACCTCACGCAGATCGAAATATCTATAGTTTGTACTGGTTGAGGAAGTAGCGATTGAGGTGGTTGATAAAAGCAAAGAAGAGGATGAAGAGCGCCATCTTCTTTTGGATGAAGGGTTCCCGGGCTGTAACGGTATGCTGTAAAAAACCTCTTTTTGTATTAATTTATTGTCTCTGTATATAGGATTAATAAGTTTTGAGATAAATTAGGGGTGGTTATAAGGTTGTTGTTTAGGTTCGAATGTGTTAATAGTTGTTGATGGCTTTGTAGTTCTGCCTGAATTTAGCTCAGAATTTAGATGATAATTTTATCAGCAGTACTTGCAATTCAACTCACTGGAGTTTGCCAATGTGATCCAATTTTCCAATTGAACGACGATTCTTTCACAATCTTTCTTATAACTTCAATAGATGATTTTTGGCGATAACATGAGGTTAGCTGAATGAATGATGCCCACCTAGAAAATAAATTCCTATTTTTCCGTACAACTTTGTTCAGTCAGACTTGACTGCTAATCTTTGTTTAAGTTGTCTCAATTCTTTCTTTTTTCTTTTCGACCTTATACTAAGGTAAACATGAAACATTTATGCTATTATCGGGTATAGCTGGCTCTGTATGGAGTTACTTGAATGAAGGTATTTTAGTGTTGAGAATGGGAAGCTCCAAATCACTGCAACATGCATTATAGATTCATGGGGATCGAAATGTTTATCAATTTACAACTGCAGCTTTCCTCCTGATCAGCTTGAATCAGGTCAGGTCTTTCATTTTATTTTGCACTGATATCTCTATGCCTTCTTTTCTTACATGGAAGCTTTTCTTACAATTGTTACGGCAACATTATCTAGTCCAAAATTTTGAAGTTGTGTAAATTTATTCTCCAATAAGTTTTATGAGACCTTTTTTCATTTCTCGTAAAGTTTGGGGGGGACATGATCTACAGATGGTCCCCTCTTGGATTTTGATCATATTATTATCTTTGTGGATATTTGAGTGGCTAATCAACAGCGCAAATATGCACAATATCCTCAAGATAGGGACTTTCCTCTGGATCCACCTGGGATTGGTATGTTTGTGGGTAGAAGATTAGCCTTCGTTTTGCACATGTAGAAACACATGCTGAGTATGTGATATATTTTTTCATCGCTGAACAATAAGAAGCACAAGTTAAACCATCCAACGATTTCGAAAAATGATTTGGATATGTAGGTCTTATTTGTTATCTCTGAGTTTGGATTCTTCTTATATGGTTAGACAGAATAAAGAAAAAGTGGTATTTTTTCCAATTTGTCAATTTGTTTCTTCATCCACCCTTCTCTTTCAGCAGATGATGAAAGTAAAGACTGTTAGTTGTCCATTACTCCATTATAGTGATAGAAATGTGATTCACTCATTCTGGAATAGCCCAGAGCAATGAGTAGCTTTCTTTGGAATGTTTGCCGACATTATAAATTACAGGTTGCTGCTATAAAGTAGTGTGGACAACATTTCAGTTGATGAATTTTGGAATCTCCTTTTATTTTTTCTTGTTTGTTTTTCTGTAGTGGACCTTTCATACCAAGATCAATATTAATAAGTAAATCTTAAAAGTTAAAACATTTGATGCTTCAATCAAACCAGCTCACTTAAGTTTGAATGATCCATGCTTTAAATACTACTCTCTTAAACAACAATTATCTTTGTCCCTCATGCTCTCACTCCACGTTTTGGTCACTAAACACCTATTAGGCTATTATCTTAATTATTGGGATCTTGTACCAGAAGTCAAGATGAAGAGCCTTTTGATGGTAGATCAATTGATGTTGAGTGCCTTATGGACCATGATATCTGTATTCTGTAATTAAAAGCTTAAGGATGCTTGGAGATAATCCTTGTGTTTCTTAATCACTACACAAGTACACAGTAATGGATTGCCTTCTACACCTTACAATCAATATAGATTGATATAATCACATGATGTGCATGTTATAAGTAATAGTATTAGACTATTAGCTAACCATGAATGAACTAAGAACTTGATTATGAAGCTAATAGAATATGTGAAAATCAAATTAAACATTAAACTAATGGAATTGAAGTAATGAACTTATCATATGATTTGTATTGTTATCTGTTAGTACTAAACTATTCTACAAAATCACAAGACATGTCAAAGAATCTAATTGAGAGTTCATTTGGCGTAAGATGGTATCTTAACCATTTCTTTTATTATGAAACCAAGAACTGTGTTTCACTCCTAGGAGTATGTATATCACATTCTTGAGCATTTCAAAGACCCACGAACAGTTTCAGTAGGATTGATAATTGATTTCCAAGAAAGTAGAAACTCTTGGAAGCTAGAAAAATTAGTTTGACTGTTTTAAATAAACCTAAGAAAGGTTGGTTCTAAGGATTGACAGTGAACAAAGAACATGAACAAGATAACCAAAGATTAGTCCATTTCTGTGTTATATTACCTAAAATCATTATTAACAAGATTGCGAACTTTAACTCCATGAATTGAAATAAGACAGACTTATACCTAAAATATGATTGTTACTGATTGCAGACACCGTTGTGCAGGTATTAGTATTAAGTGTACACTGTGTCATTGTGCAGCTAATAGGTGCAGTGCAACCTTGCCCCCTTCATCTCCTTGGTCTGGGGGGACTTTTTGGAAGTGTTCTATCTTTAAGTAAAAACATTAATCTATCAAATCAAGTACTAAACATATCTATAAAGTTCTAATTACCCTTACTTAAATAATTAACATGTGTTCAGCAAGTGGCTGAATTATATAAAGTTAAAATGTTAAATTATGTTTAGTGGACATCACATTATTTAGATTGTTCAAATCCAATACTTAATGAAATGAAATGTGCTAAGACACACCATTTAGCTATTGATTGTCCTTAAAGTTCACTCTTAAAATTTTTACTAAGAAAGATCTTCACTCAAGAGTCAAGAGTCAAGACCCCCCTAGCACTTGAACACTGTTGGGCTTCAATCTAGGATTCTGGCTAAGCCCAACCCAGCAGAGTTGTAGCCCCAAACATTTGGAAGTGGTTGGTCAGAATTCAGATAGCTTTTAACTCATCAATCCAATACTTAATTTCATATCTGTCAAAAATGTCAATTTTTTCAATGTGTAAATTTACAGGTAAATGTTTGTGAAATTAACCTAAATTAGAACTGGTTGAGCACTCATTAAGGAACTGTGTTTACTTTTCTTACCTAACTATTTTAAAGATAGATTTTATCAAAAGGAAAAAAATAACAGCTTACCCCTTTCTTTGCAATATTGAAATCCCTCCCTAGAAAATATGTAATTCTCCACCACCATTTCCCTTCATTTTAGACTGCATGCATATTACCCTTTTTTTTTCTTTGACCTACGAGACCATTGCACATTTCTTCCTCTTTTTTCTAAGTAAATTTTGGCAATGAGTCTCTCTTGCCTAATTTGCAATACAAACCAGAAAAAAGAGTTTGATTTGGAGGCAGGGTACGAACGGAATTTGTCGCTCCGGTTCAAAACATGTTGCATTGGACTTGAACGGAATTGGTCTGGGAACCTTTCGCCACCCCGCTACAAAAAAATAAGAAATGATTCTGCTATTCCAATTAATAAAAGTGGTAGTATGAAGGGTCATCGTCGTGTTCAAAGTATGGCTGTTACTTCGTACGAAGGAGCTTGTTCACCACGCCTGGTACGTAGCGGTGGGATGAGAAGGGATTGGAGCTTTGAAGATCTGAGGAAATTCAGAAACGCCCAATTAAACTTCAGGGATGGAGGTTCCAAAAATTATTAGAAAATAAAAATTGTAATGGTACGGTTTGAAACATGTATTTTTTTTTTATTGTGTTTGTATTAATCTTTGTATTGTGGGGTTAATGACATTGCAATGCATGTTATATTTAGGACTTTGATTAAATAGGGGATATGGTGTGCACTTGAATTTGGTGTAGTTGAATAAGATTGTTGTTATAAAACAAAGATAAGCTTTATTATGCTAATCAGACTTGAAATTTCATTCTCATGCAGTTTTTACATGTTTAGATTGACAGGACACTGCCAAATTCAATTTGTGTAACGCCCCTGAAATCCGATCCTAGCTGGCCAGGCCAAAATCGGGCAACAGAGTTATAATGATCTCCATATGTCCTCCATGGACCGTAGGGTCACACTACTGTCACGTGATATCACACCTCTAGACCACAGAAGAACATAATAAAATAAACAACAAATACTAAATTAACAGCGGAAGATTAAACAAAATACAAACTATATAAATATAAATATACATCAAAGTCATGCCCAAAGGTTACAACTCATCAAACTCCAACTAGACATATGAGCAACTCAAGACAACCTCCACCAAGCTCTTATCGAATACTTCATCTCTAAAACACTTGTATCCTGAAAAGGGAAAAGGGAAGACGTTAAACGCCAGCAAGTTACAGAACTTGAGGTTCGATCTTAATTCCCAGAAAAGGAATCCGTGCATCCTAAAGATAAACAATTATAAATAATAATTAATTTATTTTAACATTTAACACAGTGATCAATAAATCAACAAGATCATTCTCTGGTAATCCGCAATGTCAATCATATTTCCAGTTCCAATAATCAAATAATCAAACTCTATTTCAATTAATCAATCAATCAATTAATCAGTCTGCAATATCAGATCAAGTCCTTATCCAGTAATTCCAATCCATCATATTATATCAATCCAAATCCATCAATTTCAATCCATGAAATTCATATATAAAGTTGTGCAGTAGCACCGAGTCGTACGCATCATCGCCATACACTCACATGAAATTCATAAATAAAGTTGTGCAGTAGCACCGAGTCGTACGCTTCACGCCATACACTCACATGAAATTCAAATATAAAGTTGTGCAGTAGCACCGAGTCGTACGCTTCACGCCATACACTCACATGAAATTCAAATATAAAGTTGTGCAGTAGCACCGAGTCGTACGCTTCACGCCATACACTCATTGAGTTATGTCATGTGACAACACTCCGGGACGTCTCCCCATCATACGGGTCTGGTGTTAATTTGTTTAACACGCCCAAATCTAATCCAACACATGGTTCAATCCAACCATTCTATTCCAATCATTGTCCATATAAATATATATATGACGAAACAACAAAAACGTGTATGATGTCAAGTTCAGGAATTTCTAAAGTAAGAAAGTCCATAACCAATGGGTTCAATCAAGCATTACAATACCAAGTCAAATATTCAAATCCAATAATAACATATTTTAAAATATAAATTTCAGCAATATTAATAACTAAATATTAACAAGTTTGCATATTTATGAAATTCTAATTATTAAAACATGTATTTTTATGGGAATCAATTATAATTCTATTTTCTAAACATGCTAACCAAACTAACACTTCAACCTAATCTGAAAATTAAGAGAAAACATCAAGTAATATAACTTGCCTCATAAGAAGACCACCAAACACCAAATATACGAAGAACACAACTCAAAACCACCATACTGCAATCCAGTCACAGATTTTCTGACCTCCAAAGAATCAGTTGTACAGGTCACGTCCAGAAGATTCACATACTCTACTTTATATGCTCAGATGCGTATTTTCAATAGGGTTCTAATGACGTAAGATTCATGTCATTCCGAGTTCTGTAGAGAGAGTTATGGCCGAAATACTAACAGAGTGTTATCAAAAACGGGAATCCATATATTTCTCTTCAAGTTTGAGATCTAGGGTTTTTCTTTTTGATTTAATAACTAAGAATATTATATATACTAACATTTATTTATGTGGACTTAAAGATGAGTTTAAAATAAAGCCCAAAGGCATGATACTAATCCCATTTATAAAACCTATTTATATAGTCAAAGAAGTCCAAATTGAAATCCAATTTCTATTAAGCACAAGCCTAAGTCCAAATTGAAATCCAATTTCTATTAAGCACAAGCCTATCAAAACACCGGGTATTACAATTTGTATACAAAAATCTGTCATACAACCTCTTTATTTCTTATATATGTTGCATTGTTGCACCTTTCCACCTTCTCCCTTCACTGGGACCACCACCTTCACTTGCCATACCATGAATGTTCTTAGGGATGTATATATACAACTTTTTTATTTCTTATGGTGCGCCTTTCCACCATCTCCCTTCACTGTGACCACCATCTTCACCTGCTATACCATGAATGTTCTTAGGGCCGTATATATACAACTTTTATATTTCTTATGTTGCGCCTTTCCACCATCTCCCTTCACTGTGACCAACACCTTCACCACAGCGGGATGCAAATCTCTACTAAAGTTTATCGCTAAAAGATTGTGCCCTAAGAAGATGAGATGGCTATGTTCTAGAGTATTCTTCACCAAAAGTATCTCCTATCCACCTATTATCTACATCTATAAAAACCATAAAACCCAGATGTCTTCGGGGTTACTGAGAACCATAAAATGTGTAAACATATGAAACCAGCTTGGGGATTTTTCCTTGCGTACAGTAATCTTATGATTCTGCTATTAGTAGCCATCACATAGATTAAAAAAGCACATCAGTGTGTAGGGAAGATTTGATCAAAATGAGAAATGAGCATTAGAACCTAGTTGCTAAAAGTCATCGTATATGTACTATCAGTTATTAAAACTGAATTACATGTCTACAACAAAGTAGTAAAACCTTGTGATACCATCTGCAGCATTTAGAAGCTAGTTGTTAAATATCTTTACGTACAAGTTTACATTGTAAGTACTAAAAGATGCCATCATCATATGAGCAGTGGATAACTGAATCAATCCAGGTTTTCATTGCTTTAAATCCAAAATACTTGTTTAATCTTCACAAAAGGGGGCGCCGTTTGCTGGATTCTAGTTCCTCATACGGTCATACCTGATGAAATCTTCCTTCTTATAGCCTTTGGAGGAGCTTCAGCTGAAAACAACCAACATTTCAAAACAAACCAAAAGCAGGAAAAAAGACCTATTAAGAAATATATATATTTTGGCTCAGCCACTTCAACACAATAGTGAAGGATGGATGGGATATACCTCTACCTCCAGCAGCTTTTCTTGTGTTTTTGGTATGATCTGGTTTTGGTGATTCGGGTGGTTTAGGTGAATCCGTCGAAGAAGGTAATGGTGAAAGACCCAGCAGCGATTGAATTGCTTGGATTGATTCAGTGAGTAACAGCTTCACTTTTTCATACTGAAAAGAACAAGGTTAAGAAGATTAAGGTAAAACTCCATCTCCCTCTTTCAAACAAGGTTTACAATTCAGTATTGTTAGACCAAACAGAAGTAGATAAATTTCCCATGTTCTCTTGAACTACAAGATATTTCCAGTAATTACCAGACTAATTTAATGCCACATCATATGATATTCTCAGTAATCATCACAAATAAAACTTTGGATTAAGAGGAAGCTTGGATATTGGAAACATACCTCTTCAAGTTTAGCAAGGGAAGTTTCCAGCTTCTTACGCAACTCATGATTTTCGTTTTGCAATTCATCGCACTGCAGATGGCAAGGATAAATGAGAATATAAAAACAAGTGTTGATAAAAATGTTTTTGTAGGTACCATTTTTAGTGCAATCTCAGCCAAAGTGCTTTTGGGTCTTAGAAAACATTTCATTGAAGGAATAATGAACATGATAGTTAAAAGGTCAATAAAATCAGCAGATGTAAATATCATTAACAGTACAGGTAATCTGAATACTTAACATTGTACCTTAGCCACCATAGCCCTGAAATTAGACACTCCTTGCTGGAGCATTGGTGTAAAATGCTTAACATTTTCTTCAACGTTTGGCTCACTTTTCTCACCATCCTGCCTATCACTATTGTTGCTGTCACCATCTTTGTTGTTTTCAATCACAGGATCAACTCTTTCATCATCACATGATGGAGTTTTGCTATGACTGCATTGGGAAATCCTTGGTCTACCCCTGGTTCTCGGTGTAATTGGCTCGGTTGTTAATAATTCGGAGCCCAGCTGGGTTTTGTCCAAAACAGGATTTAAGTCTCAGGACCAAGTTGGTGTGAAAACAACATAAATTCATATTTAAGGAATAAAAATCAATCTCATTTTCATAATTAACACTTTCATCACCATGAATTGCACTTTAATCAATGGAATCTACTTCAATATGAACAACAAATATAATGACTCAAATGGTCAAACCCTATTTATTGAATGAAATAATATGCTCCCTTTTAAAGCAGGGGAGGCCAGGAGAGGCTGACGAAATTTGTAGAAAGGGATGCCAACGAGGCTCCTGAAGAATGTTCAAATTGACAATTAGTTGAGTTCTGCCTCACTTGTGTTGGCCTTAAGGAGAGACCATGACCAACCGAACCAGATGATACCAATAAAGTGACAGCGAGTGCAAATAAAAAAATTTCACAGTGAATGTTACACATCTACCATCCTATCACTTCACAGCTTCAAGTGCATTTCAATTGCTACTAAAAATACATAGGGAAGATATCATTTAGGAGGATATAACTTATAGCATAAATGGAAGAGGAAGAAATCCTCTCTAGACGATCTAGGGAACCAAAAAGCAATATAATATTACAGTGCTACATGCCCTTGAAGGGTTGAGCTTATGGAAAGAGCACTTTCCTATTGCCCAGCTTAACATCTGCATTTGATGTATGTGTGTATAGTATAAGTCTATAAGATATGTCTTCCTAGTAAATATCATGTCTATTGCTTCCTTCCAGCATTTTGATCATTGTGAATACAAGAAAGATACTTAAGATTTCTGGGAATGATGATTAACAAAAATTGAACCGAATACTGTATCGTATAGAACTCAAGAAAATCGATAAATCAATATAGGGTCCATCTTTATAGCACTGATGTATTTGCCACCTAACCAACTGTAAAATCAGGTGGGGCTTTGATATAATGGTTCCTCATATGTGAGCTAAATAAGGTACCACACATTACATCCAGTACAGTTAGAACTGCACGGAAAATTCATAAATATATGCTACAACTTTGAGTTGGGCATTAACATCGGAAGAAGCCATATGCCTCAATTTTGACCTTGCAAAGTTACAAGACTGAATGGAGCGAAAGTAAGAAGTTCTGCAAACCAGAAAACCATTTAAGATTAAGTTTTGTATTGTTACCGCAAAGTGAGGATGCATCATATAGAACCATTTGAGATTCTTTAACATTCCATTTAAAATTTTTTGAGTACAGAGAAAACCAAAGGTTTGGAGTCAAGGGTGGGTTGGAATCGAAAAGGAACATAACACACATGACTCATTTGTATTTGTGTCAAGTTTATGTCCACATTCGCATCTTGTTTTTGTCAAATAACATTGATAAATAAAAATATTAAACTCTTAATGATTTTACAGTTTAAACTATGAATAATGCAGAACAAATAAAGACAGTGGATTGTAAGGATCAATTCTGACCCAGCTCAAAGGAATGAAACCTGAACCATTTTCTCAACTAGAGAAATATGCTGGAATTGGGTGAAAAGCCCACACAAGTTCCAGTTCTACTCTGAGCTAATAAATCAAAAGAGTTTCATGATGAAATCCTGAATGACAAGAAAGGCTACCATTATTGTTACAAAGCATAACAGAGGAAAATGCCTAAACTCAAATTTTGATTAAGTGAATATACTTTTTACTGATTGATCAAGGGGTGCTAATAACACACAACATTGAAGTCTGATCAGAGCTTGTGTTCTTACTTCTCAGTACATTTTTCTCTTCAAATGCTATTCTTCTAAATTACAAAAATTATAAATTACTTAACCACTAGACTTGCATGTCAAACAAAAAACATATATGACCTAAGAAAAATACAAAATAATTTCTTTACCAAAATAAAAAAAAAAAAAAAAACTTGATACTAGAAGACATGTGTTTGAAGAAGAAGAAGAAGGAGTGACAAACCTGATCTTTGTTCTTTTTTGACCTAACACCACTTATTTTCTTAGTAGCCATTCTACTTGGGAGTAATTTCTTCAATTTTTCCAACTTCTTATAGGATTTTTTCTTCTTCTCATTTCAAGAATTTGTACCACCAGACACCAGCCAACTACCAGGCCAAGGTAGAGGTTAATTATAGTATAGTCACATCCAAGAACACACATGTCCTCCTTACTGTATAACCATTGGATTTATCTTAAGATCACTAATTATTGGACAAACAAGACAATCCAATGGTTCTTGATTAAGGAGTAAAGTTGTGTTTTCACTTTTCAATGTTGAAAACTTTTACATTTGTAAATCCGAAGTCTTGATGGTGAATCTTAAACGTTGGAAGTTTGGAAACTGATGTAAGAGTAAGAAGAAAGAAAACAATGTACTGTATATTGCCAAGTGGAAGAGAGAGAATATCCAAACACTTCTTCAAACTGCTGGATCTTTCTAGACATTCTCAAAACTTCTTCAACCCCTCCTCTCTTATAAAGGCACCCCACCACCTTCTTTTCATACCATCAATTGAAGAACATAGACATTCAAGTGAATCAAGGTTTCTACCAAAAAAACTCAATTTCTTCTCTGAATTAGCATGGATACACTTGCTAGTGATATGCAAAAAGTGCTAAACTTCCCAGATCAAATGGAGAAGATGCTTCACCAACCAGCTCGTCGTTATGTAAAGAATGCCAAAGCCATTTTTCGAACCCCAGCTGATATTTATGAGCACCCAACTTTTTATTCCTTTGTTCTTGACATGCCTGGCCTTGAAGCAAGTAACATTAAGGTATGAAACATATTCTAATCACTTTTCTTCCAAGAGATTTTTCCATTTTTTTTTCCTTCTTAATAAACTAAGATCATCTTGTGTATTATAGGTGAAGGTGGAGAATGGTGTGCTTCATGTTTCAGGAAACAAAAAGAAGAAGAATGCAGGTGGAGAAACTACAGTGGAGAGTAATAATGGAGGAAAAGCAATAAGGATTGAGAGGAGAAGGGCAAGGTACATGAGGAAATTCACACTCCCAAATGACGCGAATCAACAGGAAGTGAAGGCTGTGTATAAGGATGGAGTGCTCACTGTGAATGTTGCCAAGAAGCCTCTCGAAGAAACTAACAAACCAAAATCTGTCACTATTCCCATCTCTTGAATAGCAAATGTTGAATTTGGTGTTAGTTTTGCACCAATATAGTGTTCTTGCCATGTTACAGAATATTAATAAAAACTCACATTTTACCTACTTTGCATCACATTCTTAATGAAGACTTGTAATTGCAAGAAACTCATGTACCACACATTTGATCATACACCTTTTCTTTGTAGCAAAAACTCAGCATAGTCTGTTCATAATTGGTGAGAATGTGGTTTTATAGTGATTTTGGTTGCAACTTGCCATGGAACTGGCCTTTTTCAGATTCAGGCATTCAGCTGCACCATGCTCAGTTGCTCACCAGGATATTCTGTTTCTTATGAACATAAGAATCAGAAAACAGAAATCACTGCTTTTTCTAGAGTAAGGAGGAATAGGATTTCACAATCATAAGGGTTTGGTTATGTTATAAAGAAATTTTTAATCCATATAGGTCAGGCTTCCATTGCAATTTAACATAAGAAGACTAAGCTCGAATTCTACCAACCTGGACAAGAAGCCTAAACCCTTGTGGATGGTCATTAAGGTCTACCATTACTAACATTGTCAATGCAGCTGTGTTTCTGTTTGCATCCAGTACATATGGAGTCCTCAAGATTGCTTCATATATGTGTTGCTCTTCCCATTAAGACTAAATGGAAGCAAATACACTAACTGTCTAACTGTTATCTGGAAAGATTCTTCCATTTCTCAACTCAAATTTCCTCTTTATAAGAGCTTTATATTGTACAACACTGGGGACAAATACACTAACTACTACTATCTGCAAAAGCCTTTTCCAGTTGACAACCCAAATGGAGATGTTAAAACATGCAGCTCCAGACAGCAAGAACTGTCGCAAAATCCTCGAGATTACTTCATATATGTGTTGCTCTTCCCAATTCACAAAATTTAAGCATATACAATATCCACTATCTGCAAGCTTTTTCTCCAGTTCATAACTCAAATGTGTGAACCATTTAGAGGATCTTCATATTGCACAACACTGGGTATAAAATACACTTCACTACTCTCTGCAAGCTTCTTCCAGTTTGACAACTTTAATGGAGTTGTTGAAACACGGAGCTTTCACTAGCAAAAACCCCTCTCACAGAGTATATACACTTAGTGAGTTAGTCTATCTTTTTTCTGGCGTCCTCTTTCCAATCTCGCCGAGCATGAGTGTTCTTGTAAGTTTCACAATCATTGAAAGCAACTGAAGTCTCAGATTGGAATTTGCGTTCAGCTGGTTGTTCCCCCTTTACTTCTGTGGGTGAAATTTGTGTTAGGGGTTCTCTTGCAAAGTCAAGAACAAGAGGTTCAGTTGATTTAAATCCTATTTCCTTGGATGCATTGGCCCTTCTTGCATCATTTTTCCACCTTCTTCGGCAATGCACACGGGTCAAAGGGTTAATAGTTGTCCCATTCGGCTGTGGGTCTAGTGTCAGCAAAGTCGAATGTTGTACAAGCTGAGCCTTCTTCATATCTGCTTCATGTCGCCGTCGAGCCCGATATCTACGTTGTCGTTCTCTATTCTTAAGGCGGCGAGCCATGATTCTAGATTGTTCTCTCTGATCAAGAGATTTGTCTGAGGAATTACATTCCATTTGGTGAGTGTTCACACAATCATGCTCCAGTTCAGGCAAAGGTTGACAAATCTGTGTATTCAATCACGTCAGAAAACATGTAACCCAAATATAATTCATAATTCCACAAGGGTGGAGTGATCCTACCTTTTCTGAAGTAAATGTGTTGGAGTCGCTAGGGGAAATATATGGGTCTCCGGCTACAGAAGCACCAAGAAACTCATCGCTGCACTGATCTTTTCCTAGTTTTAATTGTTGGTCTCCGTGCCTGGCTCGGCATTTTTCTTGAAGTGGTTTGGCCTCTACAGGACTGCACGCTGAATCAACAAAAGTTTTAGTATTCAAACTTCTAGGTTTATAATTTAGTATTCACAAATCTAAGTGGTGAAACTGTAAAAGTTGATGAATTTACCTCTATAAAACTTGCCAAGATCTTCATGCCCACAATCTGTTAATCCAGTTTCATTTTCAGGTTCTATGTTCTGTTTTAATGAGGCTGCATCGTGCATTAATAAGCAAGCCTCATTTACATTGGGCAAACTTGAGATTAGAAAGCTTGCGAGTAATGGTGTTGTCGCAGCTCCTTTAGAATTTTCTTCCCGTTTGCGAGCTCTGTACCTTTGTTGTCTCAATCTATTCTTTAGACGTCGAACTTCTATGTCCACAGAACTTCTGTCATGACATTTGGTCATTACTCACCATGTATCCCTAAAAGGGTAGTGCTAATGTCCTACAAATTGAAAATATTGAGCACTGCTGTTAGTACAACCATGCCCTGGTCTGGAAAAACAAGAAGCAAAAGTGATATGGATATCATACCCCAAATATAAGTGTACATTACATAAAAAAAACTATTAAAAGAGTGCCTATAAAACCAAGTCAATTAAACTTTATCTGCTGACTCGTTGACTGGAAAAGGTGACATTTATTTTTCCATAAAATTATGTTATTTCTATACAAACTCACACAGAAAATGGCACGAGTGTAGTCTGTCAAAGTGTATCAGAGGTGGCTATATCTTAAAATGGGAATTTTTTTCCAATGCAGTAAAGTCTGAAAAATAGTCATTGAAAACCAACATAAAGTAAATCACACCTAATAAAAAGCAGTCAGATGTGCTAGTCAACTCCTCCATAAATTTATCTAGGATCAGAAAGAAAAACATTCATTCCTCAACTAAGCAATGCCAAAGAAAAACACAACCTGGAAATATGATTGAAGCCCCACCTAAGTACAAACTACAAAATGCTAAAACATCAATTCCACAGCCACCTTATGTACCTCATCGACATCTCAGCTTACCCTTTTTGTGTTCAGGTTCCATGTCTTCAAAGTTCAAACCACCAGCCACCACCATGACCACATCCATCTAAGCCTTTGATTTGTGCAATACTGACTATCAATTGCATCCACATCCATTTTTAAATTTCATCACGAGTTGCCATCGTTGCATTTAGTCAACACCACCACTACTTGGCCTTGGTTGATCAATACCACCTTTTCCTTGCAAGTCACATCAACCACTTATTTCACCCAATCAGTTTCAATGATTTCCTCCCAAGTTACAGCAGTATTCAACCATATACAACATGTTGGTTTGTCCTACATATGTGTAAACTTGTTACTGTCATTTTCTAGTCCCTTCCAAATACTAAAAACAATGGTTTTCTTCAAGGACCTTCATATTCTAATCAACTTTACAACTTTTTACCATTTTGTAATCCCTACCATTATAGTAGATTTTACCCTAACTATAAATGTTGCAACTTGCAAGTGATTTTTCTAGGTTATCCTTAAAACATCATGGTTACTAGTATTTTTTATGAGCCCAAACAATCTCCATTAATTCTATTCAGAAAGCCTCAAAAGCCTCCAAGTATTTAGTAATGAATCATTAATATAGCATACAACGTCATATATCAAGTATGTACAATTATCACTCTTGGGCTGATAATCAAAGGACTTCCATTGGTGATAGGGAATCATGTCTTAAAATATAGGTATCTCATTCTAGTAATGCTACCCATGCTATTCACTACAGACTTCAGAGTCTATGGCTATCACCTAAAGCATGGTAGGATATTAGATAAGGTGAACCATCAATCTAAAGCTCAATCCACAAAATCTGCACTTAGAGATGTCCTAATATTTCAATACTAGATATATGACGATGTTCTTTGTAAGTAATTTTTCAAAACCAGACCACACAGCGAATTCAACGATATCGCCTAATCACCAGGCATTTGAAAATATGGAGACAGCTTTGGTGACACTAGCAACTCCTGAATTAATGATATGATTTCTCAACTAGTATAATCACAAGAAAAGAACTGCTTCTACAGTTCTACCACATATTGTTTATCATTTTTCCTTTCTGAGGGAAAATTGGTCCGACATAGAGGTGTAGAGATAGAGACAATGGCTCATGAAACTGGACATCAGGACATGAAAACTAAGATAGAAATGAGAAATCCTTGTTGATCCCTACCTATAGCAACATAGTACCTTTCTAATTCATGAATTAAAGTCCAAAACAAAAAAACTAAAATTAAGAAAAGAACATCTTGTAAACCCCCACTTCTCTCCCCAATAACCCTACCGCATTGGCAGGCAAAATCATCAGTGTGACTGTGAAGTCATAAGGATGTTCTTAGTAAGTAATATCCCAACTTTATTGTCTACAGGCTTCAAACATAAAATGTGCCTGATTCCCCTCTCCTCACCTACCTCCAGGCTCCAGATATATGTATACTCATTACAGTTTTATCACTCAATCTTTAAGTGAATCATCTGAAGAAAGATGCTGCTCCCCCTCTGCTTTGAATATCTGATCTACTCCCACACTCAAATATAGACATCATTTTGTGTGCACATCTCTGCACATGTGAAATGGACATATTGAAGCACAAGACTGCTCCTAACCTCTGAAACTTGACCCATTCCTACACTCAGAAAGTAGACAACAAAGTGGAGACAAATCTCTGCACAATTCATAAAAGAGATGGTGCAGAGGGAAATTCAACATAAGATCATGTATATTTGAGGACAAAGGAGCTCCCCCAATAGTGGATGGCAGCCCCACAGAAATCTTGATTACAAAACTGACCTAGCACGTATGGACTTTCAAAGGCATTAAACCTCCCGCAATTATCGAATGAATATAGAATAGTGATATTCTTATTTAGAGGAAATAACATATTGTGAAGTCTGAACTCGACCTCTATACCAACAGGTTCTATTTTTCAAACCCTCTTCTCCCGAGTTGTGCTCTTGCCTTATAAACTATCTTCTTGTGGCCTCTTTAAAGAAACTTTGTTCATATGAATAGTAGAAGAATATATGTTTTTCACAAAGAAGTCACGTTGGGCTCTAGATAAATTATCTCTTATTTGACATAGCTACTCCCTCCACATGCGAGCAAGAGCCATGATATTTATTAAGCATGCACATCCAACGTAATGATCCTTATAGGCCATTAATCAAACACTTACAAGTCACAACAATGACCAACATTGGATCAACAACATACATCAGATACCCTATTATTGAGTCATCGGCAATGGGATGCAAGACTCAGAACATCATCATCATCATCAACAATACCTACTACTGTATATTCTCAATTCTAATCTTGCCTTGGCCAGGGAACATATTGTCAAAAAAATAAAATCCATTTTTGCTGTTAATCTTAAACCAGAAATTTATATGCACCTGACATTTTAATACATTATTTGTATGAAAAATAACAAGTGCTAGTCTAAAATCACCGTTAAATAATATAAATATTGAAGTTAAAAAAAAAAAAATGTAATCAATGTCAAAGAAGCAACATTTAGCTCATTTTAATGATTTACCACAATAAATAAATAAATTAATAGAGAATTTACACAATGTAGCAACCATAGAAAAAGAATGAAGGAAAGAGAACTGACCTGACCTTGGGGGCAGAGGGTTTTGTTTTTCTTGACAAGAGTATGTATGTATGTATGTATGTATGTATGTAAGAGAGAGAGAGAGAGAGAGAGTTAGGAGGAAAATGAAGAGTCGTTGTTTGGTGTCAGGTCAGGACGTCAGGTGTGTTTATTATTCGGACCGGAAACAATGGCCTTGAGTTTTTTAGGGCGATTTCAACGAACACCAAAAACTGCAAAACCTTTTACCCGGTCTTTATTATGCTTTACAGTTTACAATCTTGTTTTAATATATTACTTGAGTCCATCTATTCTAACACAGACGGGGTGGTGGCGCAGTTGGCTAGCGCGTAGGTCTCATAGCTAATCTGAGGAATCCTGAGGTCGAGAGTTCGAGCCTCTCTCACCCCAAAACCCTTTTTCTTTTAAAATTCCCTAAGACCAAACCAATCAGTTTAGTCGGATTGGATTGGTTTAATTCGGATTAGATTGGTTTTTGGATTATAGAGATAAGATGTTGCATTGGTTTGGATCGGTTTGTAACACGTCCGTTCGGTTTCGGATTGTAATAATAAAAAACCAAATTAATCAGTTTGGTTTTTGGTTCCCCCAAATCCAATCCAATTCGATCCGCGCACACTTTGCATTGCATTATTTGCGGTCACCAACACACTTTGCATGGTTTTAACTTTGATTGTGAATATAATTTTACTTTCAATATAAAAAAACTTTGCAATTGTGGATGGTGGATAAATTATACTGCGACATATAGAAATGTAGTATGTGGCTCCATTTTGTATGTGGTCTTGTGTGCCCGATCACAAAATGGACGTGTTATTTAGGTTAAAATATCATAGGTACATATTGGGTTTTTATGGAAAATTTGTTGCACTATTTTCGTTAAAAGTTATGTGCTCTTTCTCTTTTGACAACAAACACTAGTGAATGCATCGTCGTCCTAACTTACACTACTGTTGGCTTGCCCTCAAACCACTACACCTTTATATCCCACCCACCGAGCACGTCCCAGGAATAGTTCACATCATTCACTATGTTCAGCTGATCGGACTCGACATAACAAACTTCATCGAAGTGATAAACAACGAGTTTCCCAGAATTTTTTTGATGCAACTGACCCCTATGTTGAGCAGCGATTTCATCCAACCATCCGGTCAAGTCAAACGCGCAGGTTCAAGCAATTCGTGCGCGAATATAGCAGACCATCAAATGTTATCGATGATGTTTCCGGTTAGCATGCTAGTGTGGAACTGTAGGGGAGTAGGAGGCGAAGAGTTTAAAACTTTAAACATGACTTTTCGGGAGATTTGTAGAGATCACAGACCTAGTTTTGCTTTAATCTTAGATACTAAGAAGGAAGCTGCAGAGTCGAGACCTATTGTTGAGACATTAGGGTTTGATAAAAATATTATCGTGAGTTCAAGGGGTTATGCAGGTGGAATTTGGCTCTTATGGGATTCAGAAGTAGTTGATATTAGGGGAGAGGTTTGCAGCCCATGGGCCATACATGCTTTGGTTCGTATTAAGGCATGCTCAGATCCATGGATCATGTCAGGGGTGTATGCTAGTTCACGTAGAACTGTGGAAGGAGATCGTAGAAATATGATCTAATGCCCAATTTCCATTTGTTACTTTGGGGGATTTCAATAATTTAACTTTTGCAGCAGATAAGAGGGGAGGTAATCAGCCTACAACAGTGCAATTGAGTGAACTTGGTGATGTAATGACTGAGTGTAGTTTGGGGGAGAATCCATCGCAAGGTGCAACATATACGGTGCAACATATACGTGGACCAACAACCAAGCGGATCATCGCAATATTCAAGAGAAGCTTGATCATGTTCTTGCGAATCAACAACGGTCAGCCCTGTTCCCTGATGCTAAGGTATCGTATCTTCCTTATTATAGTTCTGATCATCGTCCACTTATTTTCTCTATTTGGAATCAGCATATTGTTAAATCTCGGCCATTTAGATTTGAAACAAATTGGGTATCTGAACCTTCATTTAGTGAAATTATGAAGAACACTTGGTCTAATTACCACTCTGTGCAGTCTGAAGATGGTTTGTTATCTAATTGTGGGTGCAAAAATTTGATCCACAAACTCGAGATGTGTATTGATTAGTCGAACAGTTACAATGAAAGCCTTGTATAGACAGAGATTATATGGGGGTATACAGTGAGACTAGACCTGATGAGGATCATGTTGCCTACGTATCCAAGAAGATGAACTTGGAATCAAGTCTCTGCTTCCACTAAGCTCTAATGGAGTTGCTCAGTGAATGACTCGTAGTTCAGGAGGTTAAGAACTCCTGTATTTGTAGTAGGCTGGAGGAGGCTGGCTCAACCACTCCTCCGGTTTTGACTCTACGAACTCTGGTAGTTCAACTGTGAAGATGCTTTCCGTAGAGATAGCTTGCATGTTGCCGAGCGGTTATCCCTTTGGTTCGAATTCCCTTTGACCAGGATGACTGCCATGTGGCATTTTCTGATAGGCTCTGGTTCAACCTGGGTCTTCTTTTATCTTCTCCAGCGGGCTAGAACAATGGGTTCTGTTAGCTTAGAATTTTGCTGGACTTATCCAGTTGGTTGGGACTTGGATTTGACCAAGTCCGGAAGCACAGACCTGGGTCTGACTCCTATGACCGGAGGCCCAATCTTCACTACATACACCCTGCCCAGGTCCTCTGGGCTTCTTTTCTAAGCCTTTGGATGAGCCTCTGATGCTGCTGGACTTTACTGGGCCGGACCTGGCCTACTTGACTGAGGTGGGCCTGGCTGATGTATGGGAGCCCATGGTTCAACTTCTTATACAGTAACCGGGGCTTCACCCATCGATCATGGACCATCCGGTGGGTCAAGGTCCACAGAGCGTATGTGGATCCCTTGAGATCGAGTTGAGCCCTACCCGATAGCCCAGGCTTGGCTGGCTAATCCTCAGGTGCTCCCGGTTTAGCTTCTTATACAGCCATCGGTGACACCTGTCGGGTTTTTTACCTAGGGTACACACACTAATGTTAGGAACTTATAGAAAGAAGTGTGGCATAAACAATCTTTTGGAAACATTAGAGTCAGAAAATCATTTTTGAAAACCAAACTCCGGGAAGCACAACTTCTTTTTGAAACTCACCCTACGCGTTCTAATCTTCATAAGGGTCTACCTATTTATCGTCAGTATAGGAAGTGTGCAAAAAGAGAGAAACAATATTGGGCACAGAGAGCTCGTGTGGATTGGGACCTCTGGGGGGATTTAAATACAAAGTTTTTTCATATGAAAACTAAAGTCAGGAGAGCCCAAAATAAAATTATTTGTGTGGAGGCTGATGATGGCACTCTGATCACTGAGATGGAGGGAATTCAAACACACTTTGTTAATTTCTTCCAAAACCTCTTCCACACCCCGTCTCAAATCAATCCTGATTTCTGGTTTTGGGAATCCCTGCCGTCTTTAGTTAGTGAGCACGATCATGTAGCCTTGTTACACCCCATTTCAACTGAAGAAATTCTACAAGCCGCGTCGACATTGGTTCTATGGAAAGCTCATGGACCTGATGGTCTCCTAGGAGGTTTCTATAAACACTTCTGGAATATAGTGTCTCAGGATATTGTGCTTTAGTGCAAGGTTTCTTCTTGACAGGAAGTTTCAATGTTTTATTGAATAGAAGTTTTATAGTTCTAATTCCCAAATCCTCCTCCCCCTCGAAACCTACTGATTATCGCCCTATAAGCCTTTATAACTTTGCCTATAAAATTATTTCTAAAATCATAGCTTCTAGCTAGAATGAGTCCAATCCTAGAGAAAGGTATTTCCCTAAACTAGGGTGCCTTCCTACCAAATCGAGCTATTGTTGACCATGTGTTACTGTGTCATGAAGCTTTTCACTCCATGAGAAAGAAAAGAGGTCAAACAAGTTTTCTTGTTGTCAAACTAGATTTTAAGAAATCATTTGATCGAGTGTCTTGGTTTTTCCTTTCCTTTTTGCATTTTAAAATTAGGTTTTCCTTAACTTTGGGTGTCGAAAATTATGTTCTGTGTCACAACTACCTCTTTCAATATCCTTGTTAATGGTTGCCCTTCACAATATCTCTCTTTTGTGTGATCTTCGTTAGGGAGACCCGTTGTCACCCTTTTTTTTTTTTTTATCATTACAATGGAATTGTTGTCAAGGGGCATGCTACACCTATCCAACTTTAAGCAAATTACACCTATGCAACTTTAAACAAATTACACCTCTTACGATCGCTAGAGGGGCACCACATTTGTCATATCTCTTTTTCTTTAAAGCAAATCTCTCGAGTTGTAGAGTTTTCATTGAATTTTTAACCTCTTTCAGTCAACAATCAGGTCAACAAATAAATTTTCATAAATCCTATTTTCTTCCATCTCCAAAATGTGAAGCAACCTTCGTGAACTATATTGTTTTTTTCGTACACATTCAAGTTTCCACCTCGTTGGGTAGGTCTTTGGGACTGGTACATCTTCTCGGGCTATGCACAACATGTTTAGAGATAAAATATCCTCTGCGACTCATTGTTGGCTGACTAAGCACTTAAGTATGGCAGGCAGACAAGTCTTAAAAACTTCCATTCTTAATGTTATTCCTTCCTATTAATTACAGTCAAACATTCAAACTCCCCGCTTTAGCCACATCTGAACTAGAAAAACTCAGGAGGTCTTTTACGTGGAACCACCCTCTGAATGTTCAGAAAATGGACCATCCACCTTGGAGCTTGTTGAAAGCTTCCAAACATTTAGGAGGTCTAGGTTTAAAGGATCTTCATTGCATAAACCTGCCTTTCCTCAAAAAATTAGCTTGACAGCTGTTTGCAAACCCAACTAGTATCTTAGCTACTGTTTTAAAAGCTAAGTATCATAGAAACTGTTCGTTACTTGAAGCTCAGTATAAAATGGGACAATCATGGGGCTGGAAAAGCATTACCCTAGGGGTGCAGACTCTTCAAGGTGGACTTCAATGGTCCATTGGAGATGGTCAGTCTACTCATTTTTGGACTGATCCTTGGATTTCAACCAAAACTTTGGATGAGTTGACACCAAACTCTATGCATAGATCCCCGTCTGTGTTAGTTTCTCACTTCATTTTAAATGGAAGGTGGGATCTCACCTCGCTCGTTAATATACTTCCCTCTTCTGTCCTTGATATGGTTAAAGGTATCCCTACCCTCTATTTTTGTAAAACCAGATAAATTGGTTTGGAGTCTTCACCAATTAGGTTCTGTCACCGTTAAATCATTTTACGACATTTAGAAGCTCACCAAAACCCAATTAGACCAGATGGTTTCAACTGAAAGATTCTTTGGCACTTACCTTGCCCCCCTAAAACCCAATTTTCTTTTGGTTGTCTTCAACAAAATCTGCCAACAAAGATGGTCATTTCGAAAAAATGGGAAGTGTTTCATATGTTTGTTCATTATGTCATGAAGGGGAAGAAGATATAAACCACCTCTTTCAAGAGTGTAGTTTTTCGAAACAAGTTCTATGCTTGGTTTCTCAGGTTTCAGGAATTAAATGGCATGCTATACCTTTTTCTTTCTTATGGTTGAAACAAAATAGGCAAGAGGATGGGAGCATTACGCTTATGCTTTACACCCTATATGGTATATTTGGAAGCTCGAAACGATAAAACTTTTCAGTTTATACCCTGTCATCCATATAGAACTTTTCGAAGTGCACAATTTCAAGCTTTAAGTTACTGGCACAATATTTTTATGACATCACCTTCTTATTATCATGATATTCTTCTGTTGAAATGGAAGTCCCCTTCCTTCCTGGATAAAGATGAATACTGATGGTTCATCGAACGGGAAGCTAGGAGGGATTGGAATTATCTTGAGAAATGAGTTTACGGGTTTTATTGCAGATTTAAAAAAAAACAACTGGGAGTAGTCACCGACGACAAGGCTGAACTCTGTGTTATCAAAGAGGGTCTGAAGACGCTGCGTTGCCTAGATGTAAAACATCTTCAGGTGGAATCAGACTCAACTTTTTCTATAGGGGCTCTATCCGGCTCTACTAACTACGATTGGTTTTTTAGTACTTTGGTTGAAGATTGTAAAAAACTTAAGGAAACCATGTCTGTTGTTTTTACTCATGTTCATCGTGAAGCAAATAAGCCAACTGACTTATTGACTAAACGATCTTTACAACATGGTGATGTAAATACTTGGTTTGTAAATCTTGACCCTGAGATGGGATTGTTTTTATATATGGATACTGCAGGTACTACCTATGAGCGTAGCTACTGCAAGAAGGCTTGTATGTTTACTTTATAAAATAAATAACACTTTTGTCAAAAAAAATAAAAAATAAAAATAAAAAAATTCGCCGCCGCCTATGGTATCATCTTTGCGATGACGGCCGCCGCCTGTGTCATGTGCTCCATGACCACCACCTACTAATTCTCCCCATTATTGCCACAACTCTACTAATCCCATCTCTCACCACCACTTTCTTCCACCCCAACCCACAACCACCGTCGCCACCATTTTTAAGCCCAAACCACTACCACGTACCACCACCAACACCGCTGCCACCAGGTCTTCTTCAACGCCCACCACCACCCCCTCTCTCTACAGTACCCCTCCATCACCTTCTCAGATCAGAGATCCCCCCCCCCCCCCTCTCTCTCTCTCTCTCTCTCTCTCTCTCTCTCTCTCTCTCTCTCTCT
Organism: Aquilegia eximia; assembly: GCA_023053565.1. NCBI lineage: Eukaryota > Viridiplantae > Streptophyta > Magnoliopsida > Ranunculales > Ranunculaceae > Aquilegia > Aquilegia eximia. Next base: position 26,811,273 of record JALIGU010000002.1, read on the forward strand.
CTCTCTCTTAACCTGTACTGTCGCTAATCTGGCTTCCTCTGTTGAGCCGAGCCGAGAAAAAAAATGGGTAAAGCTCGAAATGCAAAGGTCAATGTATATTGTATGTTTCGTCACTTTGATGGGTGTACCAATGGTGCACACGGTGGGAATGGATATGCATCATCCTTCATACTTGCCTACATGAAGGACAAACATTTGTACGATGAAAAGAACAAATGCAAGTTACGTGAGGCAACTAAGGCACATTTGAAATTATTTGTATCACTGGACAACTTATTGCGATTGGTGGGGCAGTGGATATGTGGTTACTGTTTTAGTGTCTATGCACGAAGCAAAGATTGTCATCACCCGGATGACACAATTATTTCGTTGTTCAAGATGGAAAATGGAGAGCCTGAGAGTGTGATCCTAGGTATGCCCATTCCATTAGCGTTATCTGAGTCAACACCCACACAACTTGGAGCTTTTGCTGTCGATTCTAGCCATCGTGTCCCTTGGTCCCTGGATGAGGTACTATTGGATTCTATTTTTCGCACACCCTTTCGTACAGTGAAGAGCATACCACGACCATGCCGTTTAGCATTCTCATGTTTACTGAAAGGGGTATTATATGGTATCACAGCAGACGTGTGGTCTGTAACAACATGGGTTCGACTTCTTCTGCTTCCTTGTTGCATCTTGCAAGTGTTTGAGCCTAAAAATCGCGTCGAGCGACGGTCTGACACCTGGAAAAGTCTACAACAGAAACAGATTATGCATGCCTTAGTAGTTTGGAATGAGCCTGGTGGTATCTTTCGTCTCTTAGAGTTGGTACAGGGTTCTCATTCTACATCACCAGCCCAACCATCTCGTAACCAAAATGTAAGGCGTTGTTTGCAAAAGGTTGCGGATGGACATTTTGCAGATGCGGTTAAAGTGTTGGCATTTTCAGGGGTAACACTAGACACTTCAGAGACACGACAGGGATTAGAGGAAAAACACCCGATGAGCCCACCACCGTCCATACCAGATACTCCATTTTCTGAGCCACCTTTGACTGTTGAGAGGGATACAATATTGGCATCCATTAGGTCCTTTCTGAAGGGTACATCATGTGGGCGTGATGGACTCTGTGCCCAATACCTGCTAGATGCTAGGAGCGGTGCAGCCTCTGCCGTAAGTACAGATCTTTTGGATGCTTTGACTCTTGTTGTGAACGACTGGCTGCAAGGTCGGTGCCCACCTGTGTTAGCCAAATTTAGGGTGATTTAGGTTTTGGTCACCACTTTTTAGTATAAATTAGGTTTTGGAGCCGGTTTTTATCTTTATTAGGGTTTAGAGCTCATTTTCGAACCAACAACTAAAAAAACCCGGTTGAACCGAAAATATTTTCAAAATACCTAATTTTACCCCTGAAACTCACGTGATCTGCACGTGATCACTAACCCTAATATAGTTTTGATCAGGGGTATTTTGGCCATTATAAACAATTACTTGGGTCAATTGTCGGTTCAGCTCTAAACCCTAATAAAGATAAAAACCGGCTCCAAAACCTAATTTATACTAAAAAGTGGTGACCAAAACCTAAATCACCCCAGAATTTATTGCAAGTGCATCCCTTACTCCTCTCCTCAAGCCTGGTAATGGAGTCCGCTCAATAGCAGTAGGCATGGTATGGCGACGTCTAGTGTCCAAGGTTGCCATGAAAGGAGTTGCCTGATAGAGGATATTTGTGTATCCTAATCAAAAGATAGATTTATATTGAATTTTCCTTCTTGTCCATGTATAAATTGGATAAATTCATACAAAGCTCAATTATATTTTTATTGATTTTCCTTCTTGTGCCTGTATAAATTGGATATCAAAGTAGACAAGTAACAAGCAAGGGTCATACCCACCTCAGAGGGGGAGATCTTAGCTCAAACACAATAGAAAACAATGGTTAAGAAACACCAAGGGAATCAACAAACAAGATTTGAGATTGATTCTACTTCCTACAGGCAATAATAATAAGTAAACCCTAACTTAAGAATATGGTAGATATGTAAAGAAGATATATGATGACAAAGGCGGAATAATTGGTATCCACAAACTAAATCATGCAAACATAACATGTTGTTCCTTCATGTTCAATCTATAATAATTAATTAGTCACCTCTCGGTTATTCCAACTAATCATTAATACCTATAATAATCAAGTAGTCACCTCTCAGCTATTCCACTCAATTAAAATGGGATTATCTTATGCATGTTATTGAATATGTTTTATTAATCAAACCGTCACCTCTCAGCTATTCAATTTAATTAACTCAACATATTATTCATAACTAAATCATCACCTCTCAGCTATTTGACTTAATTACAAAAGGGTTCCAATAAAAGATATCAGCTGCAGATATGTAATAATCACCTCTCAGCTATTTCACTACACATCTTCAATCAATATAAATAAAATCATTAAAGCTAGGTCTCCCTAAACCCTAACAATAGTATTTTAATATGGATAACAATAACATACAAATAATCATACTTACCTCCTACTGCAGATAGAAGTAAATAAACATTAAGTACTTTGAATCACAATGAACATTAAGAACAAACATGGTGCTTTCGCATTATCTAGAGTGCTTCAACCATCCCCCTAAGAAGATTTAGCTACTCATCCTTGATGACGACACCATGGAATAAATAATTAAATAACAAAACATCATAAAGAAAAATGATTTGATTTGATTGATGTGAATTGAGTTTGATACAAAAGAAGAAGAAGAAGATGAACTTGTCTCTTCAATCTTCAATTTATAAAAAGCTCCCTAAACTTTAGTTACTACTTCTCTTATATAGAAAATACAAAGTATAAACCCTAAACCCTAAACTGGTCTGTCGTGGGGTGCCCTCAGTAGATCTGTGGGTACAAATATCAATTCTCCTTCTCTTATGCAAATAACACCTTTTTGCTTGTTTTTCTTGACTTTTCGCGGGCTTTAACACAATATTCGCATTTCGGCTCATAAAACCTACACAATAGACAAGAAAGCACTAATCAATAGATATAACACAATAATATAAGCTAAGTGCTAAACAAACAAGGTGTTATTCGGGGGATAAATATACACTTTTGAGGACTTATCATTGCCCAAGACATGATCTCATACCTCAATGATTTTCCGTTTGGCGTCGGTGTGCCTGGTGGGGCAGAGGCAGTGTTGCATGCAGTTAGCCGATTTGTTCATGCAAATCAGGATAACACATCCCTTTTTATGTTGTTGGTGGATTTCTAAAATGCTTTCAATCTTGTTGATCGCACGACTATGCTAAAAGAGATACGCATTCATTGTCCCAGTATTGCACCATGGGTTGAATATCTATAAAGCCAGTCTACGAGATTATATTTGGGGTCCACGTATATTTGGTCAGCAACCGGGATTCAGCAGGGAGATCTTTTAGGGCCTCTTCTTTTTTACCTTAGTCTTGCATCCACTAGTACTATGCATCCAATCTGAGTGTCACTTGAATTTGTCGGCATGGTATTTGGATGATGGGACCTTGATTGGTGACACTGATCAGATGCCCGTAGCCATACATATCATTCAGGCAGTTGGACCATCATTAGGGCTCATTCTTAATGTGAATAAGACAGAGGTGTTTTAGCCATCAGTTGATCCTCGTCGCTCTAGTACTGGTCTATTTCCGTCAAGTATATCATGTCCTCAACGTGGAGTCAAGTTGGTTGGAGGGGTGGTTAGTAATGATGCATCATTCCTTGCGGCCCTTGTTCGACAATGAGTTGAGAAAACAGCCAAGCTAATGAGCCTACTAACAGAATTAAAATACCCACAATGTGAGTTGGCACTACTACGAGCATGCTTGGGATTACCTAAACTTATCTTCGCTCTTCGTACTTGCCAACAAACTTTTGTTCAGGAAGCAACAGAGTATTTTGATCGCATCCTTCGGGCAACGCTTCAGGGTATCGTAGTTTCTGATGGTCCGGGTTTTGGTGACCTTCAGTGGCGCATAACAACCATGTCGTTACGCCTTGGTGGGTTTGGCCTTTATTGTGCCACAAATGTCACTAAGTTTGCCTTCGCAGCCTCTCGATGCCAAACTCAAGAGCTCCAGGACCACATACTCTGAGGGTGTGGTACTGCACACATGGATGGTGCTTTTGATAGTGCAGTTGCTGAGCTACAACTTTCTCTCCCTGATTTTGACCTTAGTATTCTAGCCTCAAGAGCTACCCCCCCCCCCCCCCCCCTAAACCCCAACACACACTGGCGGAAGCTTATTACAGGAAGATTGATACTAGTATTGACAGGAATTTTGATTTGTCTGCTCGTCAGAGGGCTGTGATAGAATTCTTACAGACCGAACATGCCAAAGACTTCCTTATTGCTATTCCTATGGAAGGGTTAGGACAACGCATGACGGTAGTGGAGTATCGTGCCATTTTTCGGTACCGTCTCATTATCCCGTTATTTATAGATAGAGACTTATGTCCTGTACGTAAGAAGAGTCAACTGGACACTTTTGGGGACCATGTTGTACACTGTAAGTATTACCCCGGTTTTAAATACAGACACGATCATGTGCGTGATATACTGTATGATGTGGTATGGCGAGCAGGAATACATGTAAAGAAAGAGGCTCTGGTCATTTTCTTACAGACCCGTCAGAAGGCAGATCAACCCTACGCCCAACTGATGTTTTGATATACAGTTGGTGAGAAGGGAAACATGCATGTGTTGACATCACATGAGCATCTCTGATGTGGGGTTTGGTAATGGAAATTTCGAAGTGGGTCAGGCAGCCATTAATGCAGCTGCAGCTAAGGTACAGAAACACAAGGGAGCATGTGCAGCAAACCAACATTGTTTCATTCCTTTTGCTTTTGACACTTTTGGGTTTCTAGCACCAGAAGCAATGTGATGAATAACAATGTTATGACGGCTGGTTCCAATGAATATATATTTCGTAGGATTGGTTTTGCTATTCAAAAAGGGCTTGCAACGCAGTTTGTAGCGCGCTTGTCCTCTAATTTTGTGTAATTCTTTTTTTATCAATAAAATTGTTTTTGAGTTAAATAAAAAAAATAAAATATAAAAAAACTTGTGACTTAACGAGAAAAATAGAAAATGCATCAAACTTTCCTACTGTACAGTGTTGAATAAAAGACTTCAATTTAATTCAATTCAGTTTGTCATATTGATTCATCCCAAAACATGGGTTTATATATAAGTTAGTTTCTTGTCTACCAAGACACACTATTCTAAATACATAATATTCTAAATATATCCTAAATATATTGTTTCCTATTTATAATATATATACAACTTTGTACACTCCCCCTCAAGTTGTTGCATAGATGTCAATCATGCCCAACTTGCCAACTGAGCTGTCGAAGCATTTTTAAGATACACTTTTGGTAAGAAGATCAGCTAATTGCTCCTCTAAGGTTACGAAAGGAAAGCGAATAACCTTCCTGTCAAGATTTTCTTTAATAAAATGACGATCAACCTCCACATGTTTTGTTCGATCATGCTGAACTGGATTATGTGCAATTTGAATGGCGGCTTGATTATCACAATGTAAATCCATAGGCTTTTGAAGCTTGAAGCCCAATTCCTTCAAGACATTACGGATCCACAACAATTCACATACTCCATGTGCCATACCTCGAAATTCAGCTTCTACACTCGATCTGGCAACAACTTTCTGCTTCTTACTACGCCAAGTTACAAGATTTCCACCGACAAAAGTAAAGTATCTTGATGTAGAACGTCTATCAGTTTTATCACCAGCCCAATCTGCATTTGTGTGTCGAACAACATTCACTTCATCATCTGTGTATCCAACAACGTCCAATACATCATTCTTTCCAAACAGTAAACCTTTGCCAGGTGCCTTCTTCAAATACTTCAATATACGAAAGACTGCATCCATATGTTCTTCACTAGGAAAAATGCATAAACTGACTAACCACACTTACAACATAAACAATATCAGGTCTAGAATGAGAGAGATAAATTAACCTTCTTGCAAGACGTTGATACCTTCTTTTATCAGTAGGAACTTGGTCAGGATGAATGGCGAGTCCATGATTCATCTCAATGGGTGTCTCCTTCGGTTTGCAATCCAACATCCCTGTTTCAGCAAGCAAATCAAGGACATACTTCCTCTGTGAGAGTAAAATCCTGTTTTTTTAGACCTTGCAACTTCAATACCCAGAAAATACTTCAGTTGTCCTAGATCCTTCATTTCAAATTCCTTCGACAAATACTTCTACAATTCATTTATTTCCTTCGTATCATCCCCTGTAACGATCATATCATCAACATACACATTAGAGCTGTAATCTTACCATCCTTGTGTTTGATAAACAAGGTATGGTCAGAATTGCTCTGTTTGTACCCAAAAGCTCTCATGGACTTTGTAAATCTTCCAAACCAAGCTCTTGGAGACTGTTTCAGGCCATACAAAGACTTCTTCAATTTACATACGTGTCTCAGCATCTTCAGGATGGTTCTTTACACCTGGAGGCATATCCATGTATACGTCTTCCTCCAAATTCTCATTCAGGAATGCATTCTTCACATCAAGCTGCTGCAAGGGCCAATCCTTATTCGCTGCAAGCGAAATTAAAATTCGGACAATATTGATCTTTGCCACAGGTGCGAAAGTCTCTTCATAATCAATTCCATAACGTTGTGTGTATCCCTTGGCAACCAATCTTTCCTTATATCTATCAATAGTTCCATCTGCATTAAGCTTCACGGTAAACACCCAACGACATCCAACCATAGGTGAAAAAATCAAAAATTTTGGGCGGATATTCACGAAATTTTTTTTTTTTTTTTTGGTGAATTCGAAGCGGTATGGAATACGGATATAATACGAAACAAAAACCTCCCCATTCCGACCCGATAAATTTAGATATTAACGAAAAATTCAGAATCTATGGGTTATCTTCCCTAAGTTTCAAGGTCTGCAAAATCCACCAAACCTTTTGTCTCCAAGGTTCAATGATTCTTACAGTGTTTTATAACTAATCTAGTTTTCTCTATACTTGCGATTTCGAATTTCAATACCCAAATTCATCTATAAATGCATAACCCATATAATAAAAAGAGAGTGTGTTTATATTTCTATTGTTGAATTATACGTTTATACATTGAAAGAAGAGAAAAAAACATGATATTAGCAGAAAACTTCTCCATTCTGTCGAATTTTTCGGAATATTCGCGAATATTCGGGCAATATTTCGCGAGAAACATATTTGCCAAACCTCCCCATTTCGACATTGGCTTTGGGATATTCGTGGAATAATCCGGTTTTTTCACGAATCGAATATTCGGGATTATCCGATATTTTCACCTATGAATCCAACAGTCTTCATTCCAACAGGCATATCAACTACCTCCCATGTTACATTCTTTTGAAGGTCTTCCAATTCTTCATTCATTGCTTTCTTCTATTTTGGATCTTTCAAAGCATCCTGCACGTTACTAGGAATAGATACAATAGATAATTGATTTATAACAAGTGCATGTGATTCAGAAAGCCTATGGTTAGACATAAAGTTCACTATAGGATATTTAACATTGGCTTTAATGTCTCGTTCATATTGTTTCTTAGGAACTCCCTTACTAGCTCTTTGTGATTATCTAGGTTCAAGACTTTCTAACCCAACAGACTCATTAAAAGTTATAGGAGGTACCTGAGGCGGATCATTTTGACCGAGATATTCAGTTGTTGATGTAAAAGGGGAAATATCATGTGCTACAGTTTTAGATACATCCTGATCATGTGCTTCTGTCTGATCGCTGGGAACCAAATGGTTAATTGTCTGCTCATGATTATTCTCTACTGCTACAGGATCAATTTCTGCTGTAGGAACTTCAAATCGTTCCTCCAAGTGTTTTAATTCTTCAAGGACATCAAAGTTGTCAATAGACCAAGTATTCCCTTCACCGCCACTCTCCCCCTGAAGGGAAGACTGGGAACTTCCCCCTGAGTAATACGGGTCTGATTCATGGAATGAGACATCAAGAGATATATGTATTTTGTTAGTAATTGGATCATAACACCTATACCTTTTCTGAAACTCTGCATAACCCACAAAAATACACTTCTTCACACGAGTATCAAGTTTACTTCGTTCTGGTTTTGGGATATGGACATAAGCTGTACATCCAAACACCTGATGCTCCAAGTTAGGCATAGATGGGATGGGCAAAAGTGTATGGAGTTTCTGATATGGATTTTGGAACTCAATTACCGGTGAGGGAGTACGATTGATAATATATGCTGTTGATTTCACTGCTTCACCCCAATAGGATTGAGGTACATTCAAGCCAAACAAAGAAGCGCGAACAACTTCCAACAACTGTTTGTTCGTCCGTTCTGCTAAACCATTTTGTTGGGGGGGGGGGGGGGGGGGGGGGGGGTACCAGAATTGGAGGTTTGATGACGAATTCCATTTGACCGACAAAATTCAGACATGAGACCATTCACAAATTCTCCACCATTATCAGACTGAAAAACACTGATAGATTGTTGATATTGCATCGCCACCATTTTGTAAAAATTAGTAAATATCCCATATACATCACTTTTGTTTTTCAGTAATGACACCCAAGTCATGCGAGTGCAATCATCAATAGAAGTCACATAATATATAGCTCCAGAAAATGAAAAAACTTTTGCAAGACCCCAAACATCAGAGTGAATTTTCATAAAGGAACATGACATCTGTTAATACTTGGTGAATATGAAATACGGTGGCTCTTCGCCAGTTCACAAATGTCACAATGAAATTCAGAATCACTAACAATTGAAAATAAATGAGGTTACAACTTCTTAAGATAACTAAAGGATAGATGACCTAAATGCCGATGCCATAACCACACAACTTCTTTTGCATTCTCGACCCTATTGACCTGATTAGCTTGCCCCAGAAAATTCATCTCTTTCTCTCTAGTTTCTGTCAAATCCGATCCAAATAGTACAGTTTCCCCCCTTCTAACACCATAACCGAGGACCAGTCGAGTCAGAATGTCCTGAAAAATACAGAAAGAGGGATTAAACGTCACAATACATGCAAGTGTTAGAATAATTTGACAAACAGACAATAGGTTATAAGCAAGAGATGGAACAACTAAGACAGATTCAAGAGTTAGGGTATCAGATAACACAATAGAACCTTCTCCGCTAACCGAAGTTGGAGTACCATCAGCAGTAAAAACAACGTTTTGAGGTGAAACTCTAAGACTTTCCACAAAGCTAGGGTCATTTGTCATATGGTCGGATGCACCTGAATCAATTATCCATGTACTATTCGAAATAACTTTACCATTCATACCTGATTGTGCTACATTAGTCGAAACATTGTCTGGATGTCCATTCACAACATTAGCAATAACGGCCTTGCTTATATTCTTTCGTGGTCTCCTTGGGAATTCCCACCAATCAGGATAGCCAAACACTTCATAACATCTCTCCTTGCTATGACCCAGTTCTCCACAAACACTACACCTTTTATCTGCATAAAGATTTGATTTACCTTTAGGATGACGTGAAGGACCAGAAAATCTGGGAGGAGTAATTGTCTTGCTATGAACAACCAAGACAGAGGATTCAGTTGATACAGAGCGCCCCATAGCCTGTTTCTCAGATTGTACCTTGTGTGAATGTAAGCATAACTTTACTCTATGGAAAATTTAGGTTCCTTGTGAAGGATCTCTCCATGCACCCGATCATACTCTGAATCTAGTCCACTCAAAAACATATGAACACGCAATCTAGACATTGTTGACGTTTCATGGATTACAGCTGCAACATTGTTATTCTGGGAGGTCACCCCTTGATCAATCTCCTGGAACATGGACACCAATTCGTTGTAATAGGTAGGAATAAGTCTCCAATTCTACTTCGCTTCAAAGCACTTCTTATTCAATTCAAAGATTTGAGTTTCATCAGAGTCATCATAGAAGGTTTTCTCCACAGCTTCCCAAATGTCTTTTGCAGTAAGAAGACGAATATATCGGTTCATAAGAGAAGTCTCCATGGAATCAATAAGCCAACTTTTCACCTTTTCATTATCTGTTGTTCAAACTTCATATTCTGGAGAATTCATATGCGGTTCAACCTTTGCGCCAGTCAAATAACCAATCTTTCCCCTTGCTCCAATACGCATCCGCATGAGAGGAACCCATATGGTATAGTTGGACTCATCTAATAAAATAGTTTTTGAAAACGCCGAGTTGTCTTGTGGGGTGTAGTGGCGATGAAAGACTTGTGAGGATGATTGATTTTCTGGCACAATTGAATTTTTCGGTAAACGAAGAATTGTTTTCAGATCCAGCCATTGCAAAAATTTGTTGCCGAAAAAAAAAAACAGATTTGATACCTTTTACTAGAACAAGTGTATCTCTCTGGTCAGAACTCCCAATTGCAAACCGTTGATTGGGTTGGAAAGAGGACTTGAAGATCTTTCCAACAAGATATAGTACACCTGCTGAATCATAATATAATGCCTTTTAGAAGCCAGCAAAGATTTCAAATTTTCAGAAAACAGAATAGGTGAAAAACTGGTATGAGATTTAGGTTTGGGAAAAGGTTTGATATTTGGGTTTGAGATTCAAAGATTCAAGAATGGTTTGATTTCAAGGGTTGTACTACGCAGCAGATTCAAGATTCAATAAGTTTCAAAAAAAAAAAAAAAAAAGATTCAATAAAAAAAAAAAAAGGAACACAAAAAAAACAAGTTCAAAGGATCAAACATGCTCTTGATACCATGTTGAATAAAAGACTTCAATTCAATTCAGTTTGTCATATTGATTCATCCCAAAACATGAGTTTATATACAAGTTAGTTTCTTGTCTACCAAGACACCCTATTTTAAATACATAATATTCTAAATATATCCTAAATATATTGTTTTCTATGTAGAATATATATACAACTTTCTACATACAGTACATAAAATGGCACTGATATGGCAACATAAAATTTCTCAAAATGCTCTTAAATCTGCGAAAAGTCATAGGAATGGTAGCTAGTGTCCCTCTCCAAAATAGCAACTAGCATTACTACTTTTTAGGCAAAACAAATGGGACACAGTTGTAAACATTATTGTGGATGTCCAATCTAAGCCCAAGCCCAAGCCCACATGTTCATGATTATCTTAACATGGTTCAAGTTGCAGTTAATGGTGTTTTGATTCATCACCATATATGTGGCAAAAGAGAACTTGACGTGGCTTATGCATGTGTTAAGCACACAAGGCAGTTTGACTTTAAGATATATTCTACTTGCTGAATATATACATACTGGAGTGTAATGTACTATGTACAACAATATATGTGAATAAGAAGGAATAACTCCGTCCATGTTTTCTCTCTTCTCTGTCATGATTACACTTGGTTCCCACTTATGCTATTAAGTTAAACTGAAGATGCTTTGAAACTTCGGTTTTTTACGACGTTATCAGCACGAGTTCGCTCTATTGTCTAACTACAAGAAGTGTATATATCAATAAGGTACTATTACAACAAGGTGTTACCAGTGTAAGTATTTGGGTAAGTTTGTTGATTTTCGTATTATAATCATGTCTAACATTACCAAGTTGGAATTTACTGCTTTGGATATTACTGGTGAAAATTATTTCTCCTGGGTACTTGATATCGAATTACATCTTGCTTCCATGGGTCTGGAAGACTCCATAAAAGAAGGAAATCAGCTGTCCCAACAGGACCGTGCTAAAACACTAATTTTTCTTCGCCACCATATCCATGAGGAATTGAAAATTGAATACCTCACTGTCAAAGACCCGCAGATTCTTTGACAGAATTTCAAAGAAAGGTATGACTACCATAGATACATTTCCCTCCCAAGGGCTCAACATGAGTGGTCACACTTGAGGTTTTAGGATTTCAAGACTGTTTCTGAATACAACTCGAAGTTGTTGAAAATCGCGTCCACCCTGAAGTCGTTGTGTGGGCATCCTGTTACTGAGGAAGAAATGATAGATAAAACACTCTCTACATTTCATCCTATAAATATGGTCCTACATGAACAGTATCGGCAATGCCGACTTAAGAAATACTCGGAGTTAAATGAAATTCTTATTCAAGCCGAGCAAAGTAAGCAGCTCCTAATGAGCAATGCTAACAAAGGGCCACCTAGCTCTGCACCTGTGCCTGAAGCACATGTGTCATCATATCGTGGTAGTAAAAAGTGGAATGGGCCCAAAAGAGGCAAAGACCCTAGAAGTGGCCAATACCACAAGAGTGGTGGTCCTCATCACAACAATTCCAGCCACAAAGGGTCCAGAAGTACCCCATACCACCAGAAGTAGGATGACACTGAGCCTAAAAATGATAAAGGGAAAGGTGCCAGTAGCACTCATTACCATAAGACTGGTGATGACACTTGTCATCGTTATGGCATGGAAGGACATTGGTCGCGTATCTGTCGTACGACCAAACACTTGGTTGAGTTTTATCAAGCATCAAAGAATGACAAAGGAAAGAAAGTGGAAACAAACTTTGTCGATCAGTCTGAGCCAGAAGACTCTACTCTTTTTAATGTTGATGATTTCATTGTGGAACCAGAATATAATCTTGACTTCTTTGATGGAGGTTTACCCACCAATTAAGTTTATATCTATCGCTTTATATCATGTATCTACTTATATGTACTTTTGTTATGTACTGCTTGGTATTGTCTGTTAATAAATAATAAGTGTGTGTTATCTTAACTCGTACTGACTTTAATTTTCTTGTACTATGAAGGGATATGGATCCCACATATAGCATGCATAATCGTCTTGCGGATGGTAAAGTTGTATGCCTCGTAGACAGTGCCACGACACACACAATTTTACGAGACCGTAGATACTTTTCACAGATGAAACTTGTAAAGGCTAATGTGGACACTAGTCTATTTCTGGTACATCAAGTCTTATTGAAGGCTCTGGCAGAGCTCATGTCATGCTCCCTGGTGGTACCATATTCAAAATTGTAGATGCTTTATACTCCACAAAGTCCACAAGAAATTTGCTTAGTGTGAAAGACATACGTCTTAATGGTTATCACATCGAGACTATGGATTATCATGATATTGAGTATTTATATATAACCTCTCAAGTTTCAGGAAAGAAACAGGTTGTAGAGATGCTTAAGGCTATTTATTCGGGGTTGTACTACACAACCATCAAGCCCCTTGAATCTTATGCGGTAATGGGCCAGGAGTTCCATGACCATAAGACATTTATGTTATGGCATGACCGTTTGGGTCACCCTAGGGCTAGTATGATGCGAAGAATTATTGAAAATTCACATGGGCATAGTTTGCAGAACCAGAAGATTCTTGCATCTAATGACTTTGTTTGTACTGCTTGTTTTCAAGGTAAGTTGGTCACAAGACCATCTCCGACTAAGGTCAGTACTGAGTCTCCTACATTCCTACAACGGATTCAAGGAGATATTTGTGGACCCATACACCCACACTGTGAACCATTTAGATATTTTCTTGTGTTAATTGATGCATCTGCACAATGGTCTCACGTGTCTCTATTGTCTACACGAAATGTGGCATTTGCATGACTTCTTGCTCAAATCATTAGATTACAGGCACATTTTCCTGATTACCCTATTAAATCCATCCGCCTTGATGGTGCTAGTGAATTCACATCACAAACCTTTGATGACTATTGCATGTCTATAGGGATTGACATCGAACATCCTGTTGCTCATGTACATACACAGAATGGATTAGCAGAGTCCTTTATCAAACATATTCAGATGATTGCACGCACCATGCTTATGAAATCGAAGTTGCCTGTTTCTGCATGGGGACATGCTATATTGCATGCCGCCGCACTGGTTCGACTTAGACCACATGCATATAATCAATATTTTCCTTTACAGCTTGCTTTTGGTCATCAACCAGATATTTCTCATCTACGAACATTTGGTTGTGCGGTGCAAGTTCCAATTGCGCCACCCCAACGCACAAAAATGGGACCTCAACGTAGATTAGGCATTTATGTTGGTTTTAATTCTCCGTCTATTATTAGATATCTTGAACCTTTGACAGGTGATGTTTTTACCGCAAGATTTGTGGATTGCCATTTCGATGAGACAGTCTTCCCGCCGTTAGGGGGAGAAAATTCGTCTGCTCCTGGAGAACGACGTGAATTGTGGCTTCCCGCAGAAGCACCTAAATTGACTTGGTATACACCAACTCTGTCTCATCTTGATCCACGTACTCCTTTGTGTGAAACTGAAGTACAAAGGATCATTCACCTTCAGAAAATTGCTTGGCAATTGCCTGATGGTTTTACAAACGCAGCAAAAGTGACAAGGTCACATGTACCAGCTGCTAATGCGCCTGCGCGAATTGAAGTCCCAGAAGGACGACACGTCTCTGGAAGACAACCCGTGAATGTGGCAGCAAATGAATCGTCTAAAGTATGCCAGAAGCGTGGACGACCTGTTGGGTCAAAAGAATCAAATCCCCGAAAGAGGAAAAACCAAACAACACCTTAAGTAAATAGCGCTTCTGGAGAGGCTATAAGGCAAGGAAAACACTCTCTCTCTCTCTAAACAAAAACCTCTTGAAGAGGAATATGTCCCTAAAGTGGCACAAGCCCCTGAAGTGACACAAGCCCCAGATGTGGCCCAGGTACCTGAAAATGATGAAATTCTGTAAATTATGCATGCACAAGAGAGTTGTGGAATAGAAACAAAATTATCATCGATGACGTATTCTCCTTTGCCGTAGTTGCTGAGATTGCAGCAGATGATGATGGTCTTGAACCACATACTGCTGAGGAATGTCGACAACGACATGATTGGCCAAAATGGAAGGATGCAATTCAAGCAGAATTGGATTCTCTTGCAAAACGAAATGTGTTTGGACCTGTAGTCCTAACCCCCAATAACGTTAGCCCTGTAGATTACAAATGGGTATTTGTAAGGAAACGCAATGAGATAAACGAGATTATGAGATATAAAGCTCGTCTCGTGGCACAAGGTTTCTCGCAGAAACCTGGGATTGATTATTAAGAGACATATTCTCCCGTGATGGATGCAATTACATTTCGATTTTTAATCAGTCTGACAGTCTTAGAAATACTCGACATGCATCTCATGGACGTGGTTACTGCGTATCTTTACGGAATGTTGGATACTGATATTTATATGAAAGTCCCTGAAGGATTAAAATTATCTGAAGCAAAACCACGTAATATGTACTCTATTAAGCTTAAGAGATCATTATATGGATTGAAACAATCCGGACGTATGTGGTACAATTGCCTCAGTGAGTACCTACTGAAAGAAGGGTACAAGAATGATCTAATTTGCCCATGTATATTCATTAAGAAAACAAATTTAGGATTTGCCATCATTGCGCTTTATGTCGATGACATAAATATAATTGGATCTCTGAAGAGATTGCCAAAGCATCAAACTATTTAAAGAATGAGTTCGAGATGAAAGATCTCGGTAAAACAAAGTATTGTCTCGGCCTGCAGATCAAACATACAACACATGGAATATTTGTCCATCAGTCAACGTATACTGAAAAAGTTTTAAAGCGTTTTAACATGGACAAATGTCGCCCAAGTCGCACTCCAATGGTCGTAAGGTCACTTGATGTGAAACTAGACCCATTTCATCCTAAAGAGGACAATGAATCTTTAATTGGTCCTGAAGTACCATACTTGAGTGTTGTGGGTGCTCTTTTATATTTAGCCCAATGTACTAGACCTGACATTTCATTTGCAGTGAATTTGTTAGCTAGGTTTAGCTCAGCTCCAACCCGACGATATTGGACTGGCTTAAAGGAGATTATGCGTGACCTTCGAGGAACGACTGATATGGGCTTATACTATTCCAGAGAACCACCAAATGGCTCGCAACTAAAGGGGTATGCAGATGCTGGATATAGATCTGACCAACACAAAGAAAGATCACAAACCGGGTATGTATTTACTTATGGTGGTACAACAATTTCTTGGCGA
The DNA here is from genome assembly GCA_023053565.1 of Aquilegia eximia. Taxonomy (NCBI): domain Eukaryota; kingdom Viridiplantae; phylum Streptophyta; class Magnoliopsida; order Ranunculales; family Ranunculaceae; genus Aquilegia; species Aquilegia eximia. The sequence continues at coordinate 26,827,282 of JALIGU010000002.1, forward strand.
TCTTCTAAGCAAACATTGGTTGCTACATCTTCCAACCACTCGGAGATACTTGCACTCCATGAAGCAACTCGTGAGTGTGTATGGTTGAGGCTCTTGATACATCACATCAAATCAACATGCGGACTCCCCTCAGTTACAGAGACACCAACAATGCTGCATGTATTGATCAAATCAGGGAAGACTACATCAGAAGTGATAGAACAAAACATATTTCTCCAAATTTTTTTTTCTCTCATGAACTCCAGAAGAGTAACGAGATCAATGTCCAGAAGATATGGTCTGATGAGAATCTCTCTGATTTGTTCACTAAGTCACTAGCTCCACCAGCTTTTGAGAAACTGGCATATGGCATTGGGATGCGTCGAAAGTCAAGCTTAGTCTGATTTTCATAAAGGGGAGCTATCTTCAGGGGGAGCCGCCAGGACATGAAGCGCACTGTACTCTTTTTCCTTAGCTATGGTTTTTCCCACTGGGTTTTCCTAGCAAGGTTTTAACGAGATAGTATATAGCGCGTCCAATACCAGTCAAAATATCAACTATTGTATTTTTTTTCCTTCTCTATGGTTTTTCCCATTGGATTTTTTTGGCAAGGTTTTAATGAGGCAATAATCTTAATATGGTGAACATTGTACATCCAAGGGGGAGTGTTGTAAACATTATTGTGATGTCCAATCTAAGTCCAAGCCCACATGTTCATGATTATCTTAACATGGTTCAAGGTGCAGTTAATGGTGTTTTGATTCATCACCATATATATGGCAAAAGAGAACTTGACTTGGCTTATGCATGTGTTAAGCACAAAAGACAGTTTGACTTTAAAATATATTCTACTTGCTAAATATATATATACTGGAGTGTAATTTACTATGTACAACAATATATGTGAATAACAAGGAATAACTCCGTTCATGTTTTCTCTCTTCTTTGTCATGATTACACTTGGTTCCCACTTATCCTATTAAGTTAAACTGAAGATGCTTTGAACAGGGCCAGATTTGGGGCTAGGCGAGCTAGGCGGTTGCCTAGGGCCTCCAAATCTCAGGGGGCCTCCTGCTCACCAAGCCCATACATATGTTATATTGCTTTGGATTTTTTTCCTTAGTTTAACTATAATAAAGCCTACTGTCCAAGCCCAATACAATTAATAAACCAAATGGGAGGAGACTCTCTCTTTCAATTGAAGCCCAGTTCACTTCATTAATTAGGCTTCTTGACATACTGTAATAGCTTTCTTTCTCACTTCCATGGCTCTATCTCCCTTAGAACAAAAACTTAAATTCACTTTCTCTGTTTCCCCTTCTCTCAATTAATCAAACAAACCTCAATCTAATATAACTTCAAATTCATAGATATGTGTATATTATTATTTAAAATTTTTTTATCATTTTTAAATAAATTTAAGGGCCTTAGGTATCTTGACGTTCTTAAGAAAAAAAAAAGTAGGGCCCCCAAAATCTCAGGTACGGCACTGGCTTTGAAACTTTGGTTTTTTACTACTCCTTTCAACTTCATCCTTCCAAGTTCCAACTTATTTGTGTGTGTGTGAATTCAAATATCCAATATAGAATTTTACTTTGACTTTAATTAATATCTGCTTTTCTGCCTTCTTGTCTACGTAATCCCCCCGTCATTAGTGGTGAGCTTAACTAAACACTAGTACACTACTACACTCCTAGTTAAGTTTATTAACACACACACTGACACCGTGCGCACAATAGCGTCATCATAGGCTTAATATTAATATGTATTGGGTTTTTTTCGTTCTTCTTGTCCCAGTCGAAAAAAGTCAAATTCTCTCTCTCTCTATCATTTCAAACAAGGAAAAGAAAAGAAAAGAAAAGAAAAAAACCTAGGGTTTCGATTTCAATCCAATTTTCAATCATTTTAGCTCATTTTTTCGATCACAAGACTACAACATCTTTGGATTCTTGAAAATTTGAGCTTCAATTTGTCATGTTTTGATTGGTTCTAGGGTTTCGACTTTGAGGTATGATTTCTTTTTGAGTTTCTTGTTCTCTCGAGATATATTAATTATGGTGGAATTGATTAGTTCTTGATTTAGTTTTGGTTTGAGTTTGAAAGAAAAGATTTGGGTTTTTTTTCAGTTGTGGGAGTTAGTTAAAGGGTTTTTGTTTGAATTCGAAATGAGTTGTTAATTTCTGGTTTTAAGAAAGAATTGGGTTTTTTTTATTGAGAAGAAGTAGAAGTAGTAGTTTTAAAAAGTGAGGATTTGTTTTTTTTTCTTTTCGAGATGAATAGGCATAATAATGATCATTTGGGGGTCAACAAGATGGGTAAAAACATCAGAAAAAGTCCTTTGCATCAACCCAATTTTGGAAACAATAGTAATAATAATAAGCAGCAGCAGCAGCAGCAACAACAACAACAACAACAACAGCAGCAACAACAACCACCTCAACCTCATGTTTACAATATCAGCAAGAATGATTTCAGAAATATTGTTCAGCAGTTAACGGGTTCGCCTTCTCATAATCAACCTCCCCCTAGACCTCCACATAATCCACCAAAGCCTCCTAGTATGCGTCTTCAGAGGATTCGTCCACCTCCCTTGACGCCAATTGCTAGACCACACCATAACCCTCCTCCTCCCCCTGCACCTGGTCCAGCTCCTCCTCCATTTAACAATGGCTTTCATAGACCTCCTCATATTGGTCAGCAACCACCATACCCTTCCATGCCACCTGGTGAGGGTGGTTGGGCAAACACAGCTGAGTCTCCAATCTCTGCTTACATGCGTTACCTTCAAAATTCAATGACTGATCCCAGTCCAAGGCAGTTTCAAGGTCAAAATCAACTTCAACATCAACCTCAACCTTATCCTCACCCTCACCCACACCCTCATCCGCACTCTCAAGGTCAAGTACAGCCACCCATGCCAGGTTTACTTCCTACTCCTCCTGGGACTGCTACTTTCCCTTCTCCGTTCCCTTCTCCGCGAGGAAATGGTCCTGCTCTGCTGCCTTCCCCAACTTCTCAGTTTTTGTTGCCATCCCCAACTGCTTACATGAATCTCTTGTCGCCTCGTTCACCTTATCCACTGCTTTCCCCTGGGTTTCAGTTCCCTCCTTTAACTCCCAGCTTTTTCTCACCCTTCTCTCACACAGGGATTTTGGGTCCTGGGCCACAACAGCCTCCATCTCCAGGCATGTTGTTCCCACCATCACCATCAGGTTTTTTCCCTATCTCAAGTCCAAGATGGAGGGGTCAATAGTATTTCCTCACAGGACACTAGAGCTTGCAATATTGATGTATTTCCATGTGATCTGTGAAGTGTACCAGTACGAGAGGTCCCTTTCAAAACTTTCCAGTCTGCTTTGCTTTTTTTCTTTTCATCATGCCCTTATTACTGCTAGTGTTGAAAATATGGATGGTGTAATAGTTGCAGCCTGTTCTGGGTTTTTTGAAATGCATTGGGGGTCTTTCCTGAAGTATTCTTGGTGGTAAAGCCTGAATAGAGCTTTAACAAGGAGTAGGTTCACAGACATCTGAGTTTAGTGTGTAGATGACTTCCTGTAATTCCATAGCTTAGCTCTTTGTTAGTTTGGAAGTTCAAGATTCTTTATCAATTGCCTGACTCGCGGAGGGCTTTTTTACTGTATGCTTCATGTACCATGTACAATGACTTAATATAGTGCTTCATCCATCCCATTGTGAACTCTGGAAGCAGAAGTGCTATCCATTCTGGTGTACATTGTATTGTTGTTTCTTGTAATATGGGAACGAACTTAAATATCAAAAGTCAATATTCTGCATTTTTTATGCGCTGAGCTGCAATATCTTAGTTATGAAATTTATTATTATCCTTTTTCTATTTATTTATTAGGACAAGATCTGGTAGTCTGGAATTATTGCATTTGAGGTTTTCACTTTTCACTACTCTAGTTTATGCTTTCAAGTACTTGAAATCAAGCTTCATATGCAGCTTAGAAACGAGATGTATCTGTTTAATTGCAGTAGATGCATCATAACCTTGTAACATAATGTAGCGGAATGAACCACTTTTTATTACTTGTGCATCATTGATTTTATCTTTTACTTTGCTTATTAGTTATTTTCTTCTAATTTTACCTTTATATAAATTAAACCCTAAGCATTGTTTTAGTGGATAAGCTAGGAAACAGAAGAAAACATTATCACTTGTAGAATATACCTAAATTCCAATCGAGTATGCCATATCTCACAGCATACTCGAGATGAATATATGTTTAGCGTCTTTAAAGAAAAATCTAGTGGAAAATAAAATCCAAAATTAGAAGGTTGCTACTAGAGAAGATTAATGGTTTTATATATCTGAATCAGTAACAATTGATTATGGAAGATTCTTCTCCATGCCTTACTTGCGCGGTTATACTTTTAAAGGAAATCAAATGGTGCTGTAATTTATGATTGGGCAGCATTGCGTAATGTTGATAAGTTATTTGAGTTACATGCTTGTAATTTTAGATGGGAGGATATTGTTAAGTGATTAGATAGCTCTTTTGGTTACAAGTTAGCCTTAGGAACCCTAATAAACAGCGATATTTGTCTTATATTACATGTCTATGAAAGTAGGTTTGCAAGTTAAGAAAAGCAGTCCTGAGTAGTGCCCCGTCTGCTGCGCTATTACTCATTAAGTGAGTCATTACCTCATCTTGTTTTCTGTGAATTTTCGTACTAGCTGTCGTATTACATCTTCTGTTGACTGGCTTGAATTTGGGATGCTTGTGGTTATTTACAGTTTTCGTTTTTATGTAGTTTGTGTACTATTTTCATGTATGTCAAGCTTTCCACTATTTTCTATTCTCAGTTTTGATTAACTGAATGAATACTGAAGGAATTTCTCTTATGGAGATGCATCTTCAATATCCTGCCTTTCTATTTGAGGGATAATTTGTTTATGAAATGCTGAGCATGTTCCATGCATAGTTGCATGGAACATGTGTGGTTAGATGGAAACAACCTAGTGTGTGTACTCTTCTTTCTCCTTACCTAACATAAAAAGACATCCTGTCAGCGTCTAAGTCTGGAGAAAATCATGGCAGTTTTTGCGGAAGTCTGACTTTCATAGAAATCCTATGAATCAGAGATTGAGCTAAATAACTATGGCTAGACGTAGCTCGATGTCCTCGGCTGGACAGCGTGCGTTCAGGCAGCGTTGGTACTCGAGCATATATGTGGTATCTTTACCCATTGTTATGTCCATGTCCTGTCCAAAATTTGCTTTCCTCTTGTTATTGTGTAAACCCACCCCTACCTGCTCCAAAGTCTCCTAAGCTTTAGAAATTTCATATGGCGTGCATCATGGAAGTGTACCATCACATCATTAAATGAGAGGAATAGATGATCGCCAGCTATTGCTTCTGTAAGGCTCACGTTCAGTCTGAACTCTGAACCACATACATCCAGATTCCCTTTCACATCGATCAAGGCTTAGAAAAAAAAAAAAAATCTAGTTTGGCTTATATCATGCGAGGCATGATGCAAGACATGGAAGCATGTTGCCAAGCAGAGCCACTGTTAAGTCCTCTTAATGCAAGCATGTCTGGAGGTTGTTAGTTTGATAGTACGTAGGTTGTGAAGACCACACCACAAAGGAACCCCATTTGGGAGATTGGAAAGGTTGTTTCTAGTGGAGTTTGTTAGTTTGATAGTACGTAGGTTGTGAAGACCTCACCACAAAGGAACCCCATTCTGGAGATTGGAAAGGTTGTTACCGGAATGTAACAAGCCATTTTAATTAGATGGATTACCTCCCACATTGATGCTAGTTTTTAGAAGTCCCATAGTGATTGTTCCAGAGGCACTGAAGTGTCACAAACTTCTTGAATGAGACTGATTAGATCCCACATCCACTCGAATCCATAACATGTGAAAGAGATTAGGCTTCTTCTTGGGTTCTAGGATGATCCGAAGGTCTCTAGAGCTATATGGAAGACCATGATCCAACTGTTTTGTACGCTCAAGACTTGATCAGCGGGACTCTTGATCTTCACAAGTCACAACCCCATTTGTAACCTACAACTATAAAAGTGACAAAAATTTCCTCGGAAGCGGCTTGCGTTCCTTTAGTTTACTCTGGGTTCTTGTAAAACACTTGGCATGATTCCTTGTGGGTTGTTAACTTGGCGAGGGAACAAATTCCCAAGTCATTCAGATTTGAGCATTGGTTGGAAGAAAGGCAATTTCTCTTTTACGGCACAGATGAGCTTGTTGATTGCTTAGCCTGTGATATTATGGGGTGAAGAAAATCCGTTTCTTTCTTACCCGTTGGTGTGAAATCCACAGGAACACTAAAATGTTTTTTCAGATTGAGGCAAAGTTGACTTTCAGCAAGTGGAATTTTTTCTTTGCAAACTGCAAGCAGTTTTTGTTTTATTGACAGAAAACATCATGTGTCAGATACTCAGATATATTGGTGGCAGACTTTCATAGTTTCATTACTTATAATAGCATTTCTTACTGCTATACTGCATCAAGTAATGTATCTTTTATTTTACAATATGCTCTGCTGGGTTTACATTTCCAATTTTAGCAGCTATTTTTACTAGGTGGACCAATTACTTTTGCAGCATTTTATGTGGATTGTGTTCTGTTGTGGGACATTTCATTCAGATGTTAATGCAACTTGTTGTGCTGATATAGTAAAGCGAAGTGAAAATTGTGCCTGAATGTAGAATCGGGAGGTGATTTATGTTTAGTTAGATGAGTCAGTAATTGTTCTGTTTCCTGTTTTCAGTGAAATTTTGGAATGCATGGCTACTATTCCAATATCAGTCTTGTTCCGTTTCCTGTGTGATCCTGGCTCCTGTGGCCTGTGGGTGCTTTAGGCTGCAATTAATGTGGCTTGATAGTGAGTACATTCCATTCTCTATACGAGATCCAATTCCGGGATCAACATCAGTAGTGTGACTTAAATAGGAATTTACATTTTCTATTGACGGTGATATACTTTTATGATTTTGATGGATAAATATCGTTGCTGAGATATGTATCCATTTGTATGTAAACGTAATCAAAGATAAATGACACTGGAAACCTTTGACTGGCTCATTTTCCTGGTTACCCAGTTGATATTCAGCTAAGTGCCCAAGTGTATGAAACTAGGTCAGTTCTGATATATTTGCTGCCTGAGTCTCTATAAACTAGTGAGATCTCAATTGACATCTCTAGCAAACTATGTCCTTTTTGGCTTTTCATATGATATACCTTCTTCATAAAAAATAATAATAATAATAATATGATATACCTTCTCCGTGTTCTCCCTATAGGCCAGCAAGTTATTTAATAAATAAGTCAGAAGTTGAACACCTCAACTGGCTAATTAATTTGACTGGTCCAAAATCCTGACTTGGTGTCTAAAACTCTAAATGTGTTTTGTAAGTTTTAATAGTTTGACATTGTTGGTTTAGGTCAATGAATAATATTTCTGACTTGGGCTTATTTTCAATCTTAGAAGGAAGACTTCATGTAGCCTGGCAGTTACATTAATTTCTTGTTAATTGACTGTCAAAAACTCTCAATTCTGTTCACTTTAAGCTATCTTGTGTATTGTATGGGCGTATGGCTAATCATCAGGTGGCTGATCTGTTAGCTAAAGGAGTGTTAAACTATAGTTTTCTTCTAAAAAGATTGGCTATTCCATCCTGATCGAGAGTTGGAGTGTTTCTTGTTTTTGGATAATGTAGGAATAGCCACACCTGGAACTATATGATGCATCTGTATCAAAACCATATCAATAGACAATATTAGATGGTTACCTGACCTTGATGCTAAATGCATTCAATACAGTTTCCTTGATATTTATCAAAACCAACCACAAACAAAGACCTCCAACCGAATGAATGCAAACACACGAGAAAATCAGAGAATTAATCTCAAATCTACAAACACTACAGCCCAACTACCATGTGATATATCAGTAATCAGTTGGTGGCAGGGTAAATGCTTTGCATTTATTTGTACCTATCCTTAGGATCTTCTCTGTTTGGATCCTCTTTTCGTTCTGAGAAATTCTTCTGATTTTTTGGAGTTGTTCGAGAGAATTATACTTTGTTAAGTGGCGGCTCAAATGAAAGATTATGCTCGTGAACGAATCTTATTTTCGCTATAAAGGTTTGAAGTTAATGGTGGATTACACCATAGGCTGCTGCAAGAATCAAGGATACATGGAAGATTTGACTTGTATATATAATATGCAGTTGGCTATGTTATTTGCTTTATGTTTGTGCTTGTCAAGTCCTGTAAAAATGTTTGTATTATTCAATAAAAATTAGTTGCTACAAAAAAAAAAAAAAAAAAAAAAATCAGTTGGTGGCAATTATGGACATTTCAGTCTTGTTGTGTAGCGTCCTCCATACGCTTTTACTACTGTCTACTGGGGGATGTAACTTGTAAGTGATAATGAAGGTGCAGAAAATCCATATTTCAGCTTAGTTATGATATGAGCTACCCAGTTTTGAATTTTTGATTATGTTATTATGTGTACCTAGCAACATACATGTATTTTGTTAATTTGTTTGAAAAAAAAAAAAAAAAAATTTATTATGAAAGTCTAAAAATTTTGGTAACATTTTTTTTTGATAAATTGTAAATCAATATATATGATTCGAATCTGATTTGATCAAATAATGTTTTCTGAAATGGATCAGGTCAATTGTAGTCTATTAAAAGTTCATCACCTAAAAATTGACCAGTAATGAGCTTGTTCTTACTATAGACCCAAATACATAATAATGAATCTAGTTACATTATTCAATTCACTTTGGAAAATTTAAATAAAATAAATTAATCACAGAATAGATTGTCTTGTAGCTAGTCATTGACTTTAGATTACACCATTTCTCTATAAAACCCCCATATCTGTGCCATTGAACACATCTTCTTTCATTCACCTTTGGATTTTGAAGAACTTCATCTGTGAATTTCGACCAAAACTCCAAACCAATCATGTCCAAGACCACCTCAGAGGTTATAACATGCAAAGGTAAGATGATCAAAATGCAACATGTATGTCCTCTATATACTTTTGTTGTATAATATTCTCTAAATAAGTTTGGTTTTGATCATTGAAATATAATTGTTGGGGAGTATAGCTGCGGTATGCTGGGGACTTGGTAAGCCGTTTACAATAGAAGATATTGAAGTAGAACCACCAATGTCATCAGAAGTTCGAATCAAGATGCTCTGCTCTAGCCTTTGTCACACAGATATCCTCTATTGGACAGAACCATTATTTGTGAGTGCATATCCATCTCACAAGTTATTCATTCTGATCAAGAGACATACTATATACTCCTACTAGTACTTTATTTGTAAGTGCATATCCATCTCAAAAGCACCCCAAAGAAAATTATTACACCTTAGACCTAACATTAGTGAGAGCCACATAATTATTATCTAGTTTCTACCATATTTTTCTCAAGATTTTCTTTTTATTTTCTCCATTTTTTTTTCAAGACTATCATTTTTCTTCTTCTCTAATTACATACAATGATACAACTTTGTTTTCTCCGATTATCTTTTTATTATCTAAGAAGAACTACATAGTACATAGTACTACTTTTCTACAAGGAAGATCTAACTTATGCTAGCCACAATATTTTTACAGGGAATATTCCCTAGAGTTTTAGGACATGAAGGCGTTGGGTAAGTTCTCTCTTTTCTGTAATTCTATGTTTCTAAAATAATTGTAACTTCACTAGAAGTCATATATGTAGAAAGTTCAAAAGCAATTTTCTTTTGCAATTAAATTCACAAATCCTTGCTATGACTTTACTAAAAGAAACTTAAAAACCATTAAAATCAAGCTTCTTTGACTATGGACATTAAACTACAGTACTTGTGAATACTCTATTAGATTTTTTTTTTTTTTTTTTTTTTTTCAGCCAGACTTTTTCAAAGTCAAATATTTAGCATTTACCTCTAATTAAGGTATTCTTCCTTTAAAATAATTTATTTTGTGTATCATTTTTTTTTATTATTTTTATTTATGTGTTGGGTGTTGTAGGGTTGTGGAGAGTATTGGGGAGGGAGTTATTGACCTGAAAGAAGGTGACCTTGTGATACCGACCTACCTAGGGGAATGTCGTGAATGCGAGAATTGTATCTCAGGGAGGAGCAACTTATGTCACAAATACCATGTACAAATAGATGGTCTCATGCTAGATGGCACATCCAGAATGTCTATTAAAGGTCAAAAGCTCTTCCATATGTTTAGTTGCTCGACATGGTCTGAATATACTGTTGTGAACGCTAATTACATTGTGAAGTTCGATCCACGGTTACAACTTAAACATGCTAGTCTACTATCATGTGGGTTTTCAACTGGATATGGAGGTGCTTGGAAAGAAGCCAAGATTGAGAAAGGGTCAAGTGTAGCTGTTTTTGGCCTCGGCGCTGTTGGATTAGGGGTATGCATGTATACAAACACCCTTTAAATTTAGAGATTTTTGGACATACCCCCATTTGAAAGTCGAAATTTGAGATACCCCTAATTCAAGATAGAAGAGCTTTACAGTTATAGGTGAGTTTTATGATGGACGGCTAAGATAACACCATATCTTGAATTGGGAGTATCTCAATTTTTTTTTCAAATGGGGTATCTCAAATTTCGACTTTCAAATGGGGGTATGTCCAAAAATCTCTTAAATTTATCTTATACAATGCAGTCATTATAATTTATAGTAACTCAGTACATCATTTGTCCAATTACCAAATGTATTCAATATAGAATATCATTGTATTTCAACATATCACAGGTTGTAGCAGGTGCAAGAATAATGGGAGCAAGCAAAATAATAGGCGTGGACTTAAATGAATGGAAGAAGGAGAAAGGTGAGGTATTTGGAATGACAGATTTCATAAACCCCGCAAAATATGATAAACCCCTTTCAGAACTCATTAAAGAGATAACAGCTGGGATGGGTGTGGACTACTGCTTTGAGTGTACTGGTGCCCAACCATTGCTCAACGAAGCCATATTATCCTCCAAAATAGTATGTCATTTTCTGTCTTTCTCACTTGATTCGTAGTGAATTCAATTAATCTGATTGTAAAAACAATACTCACTGAGAGTGTTCTTTGGATATGACCATGGTGTGCTAGGGAAAAGGCACCATGATTCTTATTGGAACAACCCTGCAGACGAGTAATACGATCAATCCTTTCCAACTGATATTTGGTAGGACAATAAAGGGTTCTATCTTTGGTGGGCTTAAACCTCAGTCTGATTTTCCTGTTATTATTGAAAAGAACATCAATGCGGTACGTTCTTAGTTATCTTCCTCTTTAATTTTGTTTGTAGAGTTCTATTATAGATGATGAAGCCTAATATGCAGGTCCACTAACTACATAAAATTATATTGTTAACAGGAATTTGAGCTTGATGCCCTTATGACTCATGAAATTCAGCTAGATGATATTAATCGGGCTTTGTACGAAGTAGCAAAACAACCAGATTGTATTAAAGTTATCATACAGATGAGCAAAGATGTTTGACTGAATCATAGATTGTAATCTGTCTCCAATAATAAGACATTCTATCGTGAACTTTTTTTTTTTTTTTCCATTTGGGGTTAATAAACCACCCCTGTTAGTACGCATTATGTAACAGTCCTTTTCTATTGACTAGAAATAAAAATATTGGTAATGAATTTTTTTTTATATATATTATACTAGTACATTAGCCGGTGCATATTTTATTTATCCGTATCTGATCACCATTCGAGTTTTAAGTTATTAATTTTATTAAATATTTCAAATTACACTAATTTATTAAACTGTATAAAATAATTATTTCTTAAATAAATTTATTATTCTGATTATATTTTGTTAATTTAATTATTGGACCTTTTGCTCATAAATTAAAATTCAGCCCATAAAAATATGTTAAATGGTTCCAGGGGACTTAGGAAATGTTTGACTCAATTTTGACTCAATCCTATTTAGGGTACTTGTACATATTGGATTGGCATGATTTTTGGTAGATATGATCTCCTTACTATAAAGATCCACTACATAAAAAATCAGCTCATTTGAATATATTTAGACCTATTAAATGTAATATTAAATTCAACGGTAAAAATAAACGTTCCACAATACATTAACTTGTAATATGATTTTTCTACGGTTAGAAAATTCAGATTACGATAAATTTTGTTGAAGATGTCGTACATAATGAGAAGATTCATCCTACCAAAAATCATGCCAATCCAACATGTAGAAGTACCTTAAATAGGATTGAGTCAAAATTGAGTCAAACATTTCCTGAGTCCCTGGAACCCCTCCCTTATTTAAAGGTTATTATGTAAATTTACTGAAAAAACTATGACTAAAAGGGTATTTTAGTTCAAATTAGGTGATAAAATTTTAAAGCTCAATTCTCATAAACGAGACTTACCCCTGAATTTTATTTAGGTTTATGATAGTAGTATAGACAAGATATCACATGTTTTAAACATGAACCCAAACCATATTTAGTGCGACTCCATATACAAAATTGCCATAGAAAAATAGAATTCCGAAAAAAGCAAACTGATAAAGAAGGTTTCAGATAGGGCTGGCAAAATGACCCGTGACCCGTTAACCCGACACGAACCCGACCCGAGAAAAACAGGTTTGGGTTTAGCCTTATCGGGTTGGCGGGTCATTTTGACCCGAACCTGTTAACCTGTTTAATATACAGGTCAGGTTCAGGTCTGGTCAAACCCGAAACCCGTTAAAAACCCTAAATTTTCAGCCCACGTATAAATAGTTCTTTCACTCTTCTTCTTTCTTTGGCCGTAAGAGCATTCCCAATGGTAAAACACTTTTAGTGGTGCCACATAGGATAGTTTTAAGGAATTTTAGGGTTTTCAATGGTTTTAGCGAAAAAAAGGTTTTAGTGTTTCCAATGGTGGATTATTGAAACCGCAATCTATGTGGGGTATGGATCCATACCGCACTCATTGTGGCGGATGGATCCATACCGCACTCATTGTGGCGGATGGATCTTCTTTTAGATGAGTCCATACCGCACTAATTGTGGGGTATGGATCCATACCGCACTTATTGTGGGGTATGGATCCATACGGCACTAATTGTGACGGATGGATTCCTACGTGGCACTTTTAACTCCTTGGCAAATTTGCCAAGGAGTTAAAAGTGTTTTGCTTGAAAAGTGTGTTAAAAGCTACCATTGGCAAGTGTTTTCACTAAAAGTGTGCTAAAACCTACCATTGGGAATGCTCTAAAACTAAAGATTCTATATTTCTGCTCACTATTCGTCTCTTCCATCTTCTAACTTCAACATCGAATTTAGTTCGATTCACATCGTCATTTCAACAATTCTACATTTATTCACTTCAATCGTTCGGTTCTGTTTGTCTCTTAGATCTTGACTTCAACAGATCTACAAACAATTGATTCTCTTCGTCGACTTTAACAATTCGACAAAGATTCAAAGTAAGTGGCTATGAAGGGTATTTACTTTGGTATAATTTCGTGTTTAATTTAAATTCAATAACAAGGGTTTTTGTTTTATTAGATTCATGTGTTTTTTCAAGTATTCCATTTATTTGTAAAATATTAGGTAATGGTTTTAAACTCTTTTAATTTCATTCTATTGGTGAATTAGACCATTAAAATTGTAAATTTTGAGTTATCATAAATTCATAACAGGTTGTGTTGTTATTTGGTGGATGTACATTGGTCATTCAATTGTTGTTAGATACCTTGAATTGTTGAATGTTATCTCAGATTATGTTAAAATGTTAAATACTTATAATTTGCTAAATCGCCGAACCGTATTTTATCTTGTTCACTATTGTCATCCAAATAACAATCTCTGATTAAAAGAAAGATACTGAATAAAAGGAAGAAAAGAGGGTTTGTGATTAAAAGCAGGATACTAATACTATAGTATTCTATTGAATGATGCCTCCTGTCTTTTAGTTCATTCATGTTGTGGTCTTAGTTTATTAATGTCTTACAATACAGTGCTATAATGAAAACAAAAGGCAAAAGACCTATAAGGAATAATTAGGTTCTGATCAATAATGGTATAATGAGTAATTTGAGAACCTAACTGAACTGGCGGTTTTGAGATCATACAGATGTAGCACCATATAGAACGGAGATGAGCGTAGAGATGTTGCAAAGGGGCTGATCTGTACTGCAAAGGGGTTCTGTTCTACTGCTGGTCTAGTGTGGGGGTGTGCTGCTTTGTAGCGTCACAACGTGTTCATTGCTTGCATTTTATTTAACAAACTTGTATTATTTTCATGGGATGTTTTCATTAGACTTCTATTGTGATTTCTGAGGCTTCTATTGTATGAAACTTTATGTTGTTAAAATGTTGCACAACATTTAAATGAAAAACAAGGCAAGTTACTACTGAAAATCATATTTACTTAGCTTAACAGATTGCAGGTTTGACGGTTTTTAACAAGTTTGGACCCGACCTATTTTAGAAGCAGGTTTAAACAGGTCGACCTGAACCCGACCTGTTTAATTAGCAGGTCGGGTTTGGGTTTAGAGAAATAAAGTTAAACAGGTTAACAGGTCAGGTTCGGGTTAAGGTAAAAAACACCCCAACCTGTTAAGACCCGACACGAACCTGACACGACCCGACACGATTGCCACCCCTAGTTTCAGACCTCAGTCATGTAGATTTGCCAAAGGGTTCAGGCAACATGCATACATCTTACTGGCTCTTACCTTGATATTACAACGAGCGAATCTCATATTCAGTTTGTTAAAAATCAAATTGCTTTTACCCTTTTTCTGGATTGAGTATTCTTTATTGCTCGAGAAAGTTTCACAGAAAGGTGAGAAAGCTTCTCACCGAATACACAAGGAAAACTATGTAGGGATTGGAGATACATATCGCCATATTCGCTTCTAGAATAAATAAAAAAAGAAGATTTAGATCGAGTTAAGATATTAATCTTTGTCATTAAGACATTATTCGCCCTGTACGTGTGCTGAACGATTTATCAGATTGTTTTTACCTTTTTTCTGGATTAATTGTATTCTTTATTGCTCGAGAAAGTTTCACAGAAAGGTGAGAAAACGTCTTACCAAATACACAAGGAAAACCATGTAAGGAGATACATACCACTGTAGGGGTACTACATACTCCAGCCAATCAAAAGCAGCCACGTGGCACAGTCATCCAGTTACCAGGTCGCTACAGCAATGACATCCTAGTAGCTCGTTCACAGCGACCCGATCATACAACGAGCAGCGACCTGCCATACACACGTGCTCTCATTCAATGCACAGAATATTCTCATCAGTTACACAATTAATTCACAGGGATGATCCGCGCGCGTTACTCATTTAATCCTCATTATGATGGCGGAGAATCTGCAAGATCCACGATCCACGCCCTTCTATCTTCTATATAAACAGAACTACGATGGCTTGATCTCTAAGTTCAATTCCTCCGAGCTAGAGTACGTAGGCAATCTCGATCTCAACGAGGTGCAGCCACCCCGATCTCAAACATCCCCATTTGGTCAAGTCTCCCTAGCGACCTGACCCAGCAGTGCATTAATCTAGAAATAGGTTAATACATTTGGCGCCAACTGCAAGGAATTCGATATAATCGAAAACCCAAACCCTCCCACCCACAAAATCAAAATCACTCATTCCAAATGACTAATCAGGAAGTTACTATCCAAGATCTGCGGGCACAAATTACACGTCTGCAGGAAGAAAATGAACGTCTAAAGGCCGCACAAACCAACCCCCAACAAGGGGAAAATAGCGGACTTGGAGTCATTCCTGCTGATGACTCCAACCAAAAGTTCGAGCAACTCAGCCAACAGCTGGCGGAGTTCAAAGCATCACAGGCTCTCCTTCACCGGTCCAAGAGCCACACGGCAGAGCAACTTGCTGTGCAGTCCCTTCAACAATTCCAGGAGTCTCCCTTCTCCAACGTGATCCTGGAACACGATCTGCCGAACAAGCTGAATGCCCCCAAATTCGACCAGTATGCAGGAGTCGGAGACCCAACCGACCATGTCAAGGGATTCCGGAAGTCCCTTCCTCTGATCAAGGAGGATCATCTTTTGTGTTTGCTGTTTCAGTCCAGCCTCACCGGACCAGCTCTCGACTGGTTTCATCGACTGAAGCCAGGATCCATCAGCTCGTTTGCAGAGCTTGAGAAACAATTCGTCATTTTCTACATCCACAATAAGAAGCGCCCTGTTACCATTGACTCCATCTTCAAAGTCAAACAGAAAGATGGTGAGTCACTTAGCGTTTTCTTTGCCCGTTTTAAATCTGAATTACATTCCATTCAGGACTTCGCAAAGGAGCATGAGACCTTTGCAACTATTGCTTTCTCTCACGGACTGATCCAAGGGTCCGACCTTCACAAGTCGCTGGCAATGAAGAGACCTTCATCACTTGACGAGCTCTACCTAAAGGTAGATCGTTATATAAAGCTAGAAGAAGCCCTCATTGGGAGGGAGAAGAACCACGTAGTCAGCAACATTGAGGCTGGCTCAAACAAACGACCTCGATCAGATGGAAAGAGGTTCAAAGCTAAGTCGTTGCCTACCGAGCAGCGAGAGTATCACCGGTTTACGCGACCAGCCGGTTATATCTATGAAAGGGTCAAGCACAACCATTGGTGCAAGATTCCTGCCTTCACACAGTTGGAGGATACATCTGGTCGCCCGTACTGCAAAGTCCATAAAGTACGGTGTCATCAGACCGATGATTGTCGCGTCTTGAAGCGCGCCCTTCAAACCTGGGCCGATGAGAAAAGGCTCAACAATTGGATCCTCGGAAGGAATGAGGAATCCACAGGCAAGCGGGTAAGGAAGGAGTCCAGAACGCCTCCCCGTTCCCCAAAAAGAAATCACAGCAAGGCCAGAACGGCCTCAGCAAGTCTAGCACGCAGCAGAGGGCGTAGCCTCTCCCAACGCTTAGGTCCAACAGGCGACCTACGCGACCACATTAACAAGAAGGTCGCCAACAAGGTTGACAGCGACAGCGAGTCAGACAGTCATGTGGTCTACATGATTGACGAATCTCACCACACCCCTGTCTCTCGTGACAAAAAGAGACGAGTGGAACATCTCCACTATGTCTACTCTATCACCGGCCGAGCAGCTCGTATCAACATCCCTGCCCGCCAAGAGACTGACATCACCTTCACTGAAGACGATCTAAACAAGGTCGTTACTCCACACAACGACGCCCTAGTCTTTGAACTCAGAATAGCGGATTACACAATCAAGAGGGTATTCATTGACCCTGGGGCATCGTGCAACATTCTCATGTACAGAACCTTTAAGGACATGAGGCTGCCCGACTCAGTGCTCATCCCGGACTTCACACCGATCCTTGGCTTCAATAGTTCAAGGGAAGACCCTAAGGGGGAGATCCTTCTGCCCGTCACTGTAGGCAGAAGGGAAGACAAGGTCGTTGTAACCAGCAAGTTCAGCGTCCTAAATATCGCAAGCAAATACAATACGATTCTGGGTCGAAAGTGGATCCATGCTATGAGAGGTGTGCCGTCAACATACCATCAGGTATTCCGCTATCCCGGCCCTTATGGGATAATGGAACTCCGCGGCAATCAGAACACCGCACAGGAATGCCACGGTGTCATTGAAGCTGTCCCATCGTCAAAGCCATCCACCTCTGGAGTCAAGGATGGTGATGTCAAAGGAAAGAGCCTAGTCACAACAGAGGCTCAGGAGGGGAACAACAAGTCAAAGAGCCCGCCCAAAGAAAAGGCTGAACCTGCTAAATAGCAATTACAGAAGGAGCAAGCGAGCTCCCCCAAGCTTAGTCTCGGAAGCACCAATCCAGGCGTGCGCGTTAACATTGGGTCAGATGAGGACCCAAGGTATGTCTATGTAGGTTCAGAAATGGAAGAAGATAAGTTCGCTAATTTTGTAAATTTTCTTTCAATGAATAAAGATGTTTTTGCTTGGTCGTATATCGATATGCCCGGAATAGATCCATCAATTGCATGCCATAGGCTACGGGTCAATCCCAATTATCGACCTGTCAAGCAGAAACCAAGGAGACTTGCTCCCAAATTCCACGAAGCCGTCAATGAAGAGATCAATAGACTCAAGCAGGTCGGCTTCATCAGAGAAGTCGATACTCCAGACTGGCTAGCCAACATAGTCCCAGTCCTAAAAAAGAATGGAAAAACAAGGGTCTACATCGACTTCACAAGCTTGAATAAAGCTTGTCCTAAAGATTCATTCCCACTGCCACGAATCGATAGGCTAGTCGATCAGACATGCGGTTTTGAGCTACTGTCATTCATGGACGCATACTCAGGGTATAACCAGATCCCAATGTACGAACCTGATCAAGAAAAAACCTCTTTTACAACTGAGCAAGGTATTTTCTGTTACAAAGTCATGCCATTCGGGTTAAGGAATGCAGGGGCGACCTACCAAAGACTGGTCACCAGAATGTTCGACGACCTCCTAGGTCGAACAATGGAGGTCTACATTGATGACATGCTAGTGAAGAGCGACAAAGAACGAGATCATTTGTACAACCTCGACCAGGCATTCCAAAGATTAAGGCAATACAGAATGCGTCTTAATCCAGAAAAGTGTCTGTTCGGGGTCGCATCAGGAAAATTCCTAGGCTACCTAGTCACCAGACGAGGCATTGAAGCAAATCCCGACCAAATCAAAGCCCTGGTCGACATGCCAAGTCCAAAAACAAAGAAACAAATCCAAAAACTCAACGGCATGGTGTCAGCTCTGAACAGGTTCATCTCAAGAGCATCAGATAAGTGCAGACCAATGCTTCATATCGTAAAGAAGGGGGCTACATATGAGTGGACAGAAGAATGCGAGAAGGCCTTCAATGATCTCAAGGCATATCTGTCTACTCCACCAGTTCTAACAAGGCCCAACGATGGAGATGTACTCGGCGTTTACCTCGCAACATCGGATTTCGCGATCAGCGCAATACTCTTTAAAGAAGATAACCAGGTCGAGCGACCTATCTATTTCACAAGCAAAGTCTTACAGCAGGCCGAAATAAGGTACACACCTCTAGAGAAGTTAGCATTAGCACTATTTTACGCTGCATGCAAATTCAAGCCTTATTTCCAAGCACACACTGTAAAAGTAATCACCGATCAGCCATTACGCCACATACTGGAAAAGAAGAACAAAACAGGTCGTATGGCTCGATGGGCAGCCGAGCTGGGTGATTACACTTTCGAGTTCGTTTCACGACAGGCCGTCAAGGGCCAGGTCGTCGCAGACTTTTTGGTAGATTATCCAGCGGAGGATATAAATTGGGAACCAGAACCTGAAACAAGGCAAGTCCAAGACAACCCCCCAGATACTTGGCAGCTGTATGTAGATGGTTCCCACAACTCCAATGGAAGTGGAATAGGTAGTGTGCTAATCTCTCCTGAAGGATCACAGCTCGAAAGAGCAACTCGCCTGGACTTTTCAACCTCAAACAACGAGGCCGAATACGAAGCACTCATACAAGGCCTAAAAATGGCCATCGACTTACAAGCAGTTCGTCTCAAGGTGTACAGCGATTCACAGCTGGTAGTCAATCAGATTACTAATAATTACCAGATCAATGGGGTCAACCTCATCAGATATGCTAGCAAAGCAAAGGAGCTCATCGGCAGGCTCAGCTATTTCACAATTGAACACATACCCAGAGATGACAACAGACATGCTGATTCACTGGCATTTCTAGCATCAAAGATTGAGTCAGACAGACCGCGGGCCCTAACTATAGCAGTCAATTCACAACCCGCATATCTTTTCAAGGAGGAAGATGCTCATCAAATCTCTGATCTACTAGAGACAACTCCAGCAGACATCCAAGGGACTTGGATGGAGCCTTTCATGATTTATCTTCAAACCGGTGTCCTGCCATCCGACAAAAAAGAAGCCAGTCGATTGCTGCATAAAGTCACAATGTACAAAATCCATGAGGGCAAACTTTTCAGGAAATCAGCAACTGGATTGTTATTACGATGCTTGATCCCAAAGCAAGGTCAAATGATATTTCAAGAAATACATGAAGGAGAATGCGGAAACCATTCCGGTGGGCGTACCTTAGCCCATAAAGCGATCTCTCAGGGATACTTCTGGCCAAGAATGAAGGAAGACGCAAAGAAATTTGTTTTGAAGTGCAACGAATGCCAGCGATTCGCCGATAAGCAACACCAGCATCCGAATGATCTCATTAACATCATTGCACCATGGCCATTCCACATGTGGGGGCTCGACATCATGGGGCCCCTGATAAAAGAAAAGAAGTCTGAGAAGAGGTTCGTTCTAGTAGCCGTTGATTATTTCACTAAATGGGTGGAAGCTGTTGCTTTAACCAACGTAACACAGGCAGATGTCCAAAGGTTTATGTGGGAAAATATCATCACAAGGTTCGGACTACCAAAACGGGTAGTCACAGACAATGGTACTCAGTTCGTTGGCAAGAATATAAAAAAATTCTACGACCTGTGGAAAATCGAGCATTCAAGGTCAACTCCTAGACATCCGCAAGCCAACGGCCAGGTCGAAGCTGCAAATTGACAGATTCTAAACAATTTGAAGAAGAAGCTCGAAGACCAGCATGATCAATGGCCACAGCAATTGGAAAACATCCTGTGGGCCTACAGAACAACTCCTCGTACGTCCACTGGGATGTCACCTTTCAGCCTATGCTACGGAGTTGAAGCAGTTATTCCCACCGAGCTAACATTTGGAACGACCAAATCACTTCTGGTCGACACTGAGCTCAACAATCAAGCCTGGTCGTTTGGAGTCGACCTCCTCGAAGAACGACGTAACCACGCCACTATAAAGCTCGAGCAATACCAACAGAGACTCAAGCGAGCTTACAACAAAGGCGTCCGACCAAGAACTTTCCAGCCAGGGGAACTAGTCTTAAGGAAAATGTTCCACAACAAAAGAAAGGACATGATTGGCAAACTAAACGCCAATTGGGAAGGTCCTTACATTATCTCAAAGGTCCAGAGCAACGGTTCTTATCGTCTTCAAACACCAGAATGGGAGATCGTTAAGAACCCGTGGAATGCTTTTCACTTAAAGAAATTTTATCAATGAAATGTAAGCATCCATTCATTGCATTTCAATGTATTTTGCCTTCATCTCTGCTCAAACATGAATGGCTACTAAAGGTCCAATCCCTCGACCTACAAATTATCAAAACTCTATTCCCTTTGATAATTTAAAAGTTTGTTAAGTTAAATCACTAGCAACTTAACTTGGTGCATTGGTCACTCTCTTCCCACGACCTAAGCACAATTATGTTGAATGCGACCTCAACCCACATTCAGGTCGAGCAAATGTCACTTATTGTTTGCAAGTCCATTCAAGCAGACAAAACGACATGAGCAGTAATGCAAGGTAAATCGTTGAATTAAACTTTTACTTTATGAGATTTTAACAATTACAGGTACAACCAAAATAGAATCAAGGCATACAAGAGGAACTGTTTCAGTACGTCCTGCTTGCAGCCATTCATCTCGTCTACCTGCCTTCTGAACGAGCTACCAAGACTTCCTGGAAACTAGCTAGTCAAAAGGAATCCATACACGTTCATCAAAGTAAAACTGATTACTGATGACAAATACAAAAGACAAGGACTTCTCCACTCAAGCTCTCAAAGTTACAAGGGGGCTCTCAACAATAAGCTCTAGAAGACATACTGCAACAACAAGGAGTGCAAGAAGCACATTTCGCACAAGGTCACCCAATACAAGAAAGGGAAACCAACGTTACCCAATACAAGAAAAGGAAACCAACGTTACCCAATACAAGAAAGGGAAAACAAGGTTACCCAATACAAGAAAGGGAAACCAAGGCTAGCTCATTGCTGCACAGACTGGTCGCCTGAATTATCAACTTCAATAAGGGTTCCAGCGACCTGGTCACTAGGGCCCATCGAGGTGTCCTGAGCTGGCGCCGAAGTATCTCTAACACCACCTCGCGTCTCCTCTCCTTCGGGCGACCCCATCAAAGCTTTCTGCAGCTGCTCACAGTAGGCCTGCCACGCCGTACCATTCTCCTGGCTTACGTTCTGCCAGTGCTCAGCAGAAGCGTTAGCAGCAGCCACATTCTCCTTCAACTGCTCATTGGTCTCCTTCAGCTGCTCCACTGTCTCCTTCAGCGCCGCGACCTGA
Source organism: Aquilegia eximia (assembly GCA_023053565.1). Taxonomy (NCBI): domain Eukaryota; kingdom Viridiplantae; phylum Streptophyta; class Magnoliopsida; order Ranunculales; family Ranunculaceae; genus Aquilegia; species Aquilegia eximia. The sequence continues at coordinate 26,849,432 of JALIGU010000002.1, forward strand.
GCATCCCTGTCCCTCAACTTGCACTCCGCAACAAGAGCAACATTCTTCGCTTGCTCAAGCTTGTCATTCATCGCCTTCAGCTCAACCTCAGCCTGGGCGCCAACTTCAGCGACCAAACGAATCTCCTGGAAGGTCGCGTTAACCTGCAAAGCGCAAACAAATTTAGATAACAACGACTAAGCAGAAAATAATACTTATGGCAACACCTACCAAAGACAGCGCCGAATTCAGCTTTGAGCAATTGACCAAAAGAGATTGAGACTTCACTGCTCGAGCATCAGCTTCCAGAACGATGCCCTCATTCACAGCCCGGGCGACGCAGGGGTCAGCAATGGCACTGTCGTTATCATACACGACATGCCTCTCACCACGGCCATCCAAGTAGTCGAAGGGCCCAGGGCGAAACTCAGACACCAAACCCTTGCCTTTCTGCGAAGGCCGAGCAGCAGTCTTCATCGACACAACAGACATCTCAGGACCCCTAACAGGCGGGGTAAGAGCAGGTGTCGGCACAACGGGTCTCTCCAACAGCTTCAGAGTACCCGAGTGAGACCTCTTCTTCTGCCCAGAAAATGCAGGCAGTTTGGGAAATGAAGGCGGAGGAGACACGACCAGGGGGCTCGCCACTGCCTCCACTTGGCGCGAGCCACCACCAACTCTCTCATTCTCCACAGGCCGTTCTTTCTCCGGCGGAGCAGCACCAGCAGACCGCTCTCTCTCAGCAGCCCTCGAGCTATACACAGCTCGTCCCTTCTCCTCAGCAGACCTCGAGCTACCACCAGCTCGTTCCTTCTCACCACCCCGCGAGCCACCACTAGCTCGTTCACTGTCATCAGCTCGCGAACTATTACCAGGCCGCCCACCTCCAGCTTTGTGAACAGCAGACATGTATGCTTTCTTCAAAGCTTTCCTTCTCTCGAGCTCCTCCCAAACAGTTTTTGGACCACCTTTAGGAATAAAATGCTCCTTTAGGTGAGGAAGAAACGAGATCTTCCGCTTGTCGCTCAACTTACCAAAGCAGTTCAAAGCAGATTTCAGATCGTTTTTTCTCAAATGATCGTCCCGGATCGCTGCAACAAAACATAAAAAGACATCAAGTTCAGAATCAAAAAGACAAGTCAACAATCCTAGTACTACAGACAGCAAACTTACGAGCGTCATGCCTAATCGTATGACGCAACTGAATATCCCCTTCAACAATCGACCCAGTAATCAGCATAGGATCTTTCCACCATGGCTCGCTACTTACTGGATAGATTAATGGCAAACGGTCTGGCCTAACTTGCATGTTATAGCCCGAAAGTTCAACCTTCGACGACCGTTTAAAGCTAAAGTGGTTCAATACATCTTCCACTGAAACGTTCCACCTGTGCAACTTGTTGAGGTCATCAATTACCCTCATGTTCCGCCAGAAATTACCATTCATCTGACAGGGGGCTCGCCTAATGGCATTCAACAGGTCGACCACCAATCGAGACAAAGGCAACCTCAACCCAGCACGGAATTGGGGCAGAGTAAAGACAGTTGACAAAGGGTTATTAGGTCGATAATCAGGGGATAGCAAACGGTCTCCTAGAAATCTAATCTCCAAATTCCTAATCGACCTAAACCCATACATTTTCCTAACTACGATGTGCCTGTTTACATAATTCATATTTACAACCCTACACATTACACCGCCGTCTCCCTCCACCAATTCATCATTTGAAGAATCTGCCCCATGAGAACCACTACTCTGGGGGCTATCTACCTCATCATCAAGAGCGGGAGACGGAGGGTCAGAATGAGTATTCTCAGACTCATACTCCTCAACCCCATCATCACTCAAGTGATCATTTTGCGAATCACTACCCTCAGACATTACTCTCAAGCAATACAGACGACAACAGAAGAAGAAAACAAAGGAAAGTAAACAATCAAGGAAAAGAAAACAAACCTCACGAGCTCTCAAAGTTCTTCAGATCGCAAGGCAAAGGCGGCAGCAATTCAAATAAAGGAAAGATAGGCAAACCCTTCTCAAGGTAACTACAGTTTATATACTGTAGCTCAAGCATTCCAGCCATCGATTCAGAACAGACGAACGGTTGAGATCGACCAAAGGATCAATATGCAATGCGATTATTCTCCACTCAAAAAACGGTTCGTATCCACCGTTGGATCAGTCCACGTGCAAAACATATATTCAATCAAGCAATACGTGCGTCAGTTGCCATAACTACACGGCTAACTGTCCAAGGAAACTCCTACACTTCCCCGTAATAGCGCCATGATTACCACAAACAACGCTGCATGACTGCCACGTCACCAAATTCAAAAAGTGAACATCATATCAACATCGAATGGTGCATTAAGTCTTTTCAGCCCGCCTTAACCAGCCGACCTAAAAAGAGGGGGCTTATGTAGGGGTACTACATACTCCAGCCAATCAAAAGCAGCCACGTGGCACAGTCATCCAGTTACCAGGTCGCTACAGCAACGACATCCTAGTAGCTCATTCACAGCGACCCAATCATACAACGAGCAGCGACCTGCCATACACACGTGCTCTCATTCAATGCACAGAATATTCTCACCAGTTACACAATTAATTCACAGGGATGATCCGCGCGCGTTACTCATTTAATCCTCATTATGATGGCGGAGAATCTGCAAGATCCACGATCCACGCCCTTCTATCTTCTATATAAACAGAACTACGATGGCTTGATCTCTAAGTTCAATTCCTCCGAGCTAGAGTACGTAGGCAATCTCGATCTCAACGAGGTGCAGCCACCCCGATCTCAAACATCCCCATTTGGTCAAGTCTCCCTAGCGACCTGACCCAGCAGTGCATTAATCTAGAAATAGGTTAATACAACCACCATATTCAGTTCTAGAATAAATAAAAAAAGAAAAGATTTAGACCGAGTTGAGATATTAGTCTCTGTCTTTAAGACATTATTCGCCCCGTACGTGTGCTAAACGATTTATCAGATTCCTTAAAATTAAAATAATTTTTTTTTTACCCTTTTCTCTAGATTGATTGTATTCTTTATTGCTCGAGAAAGTTTCACATAAAGGTGAGATAACTTCTCACCAAATACACAAGCAAAATCATGTAGGGGATACATACCGCCAGATTTGGTTCTGGAATAAATATAAAAGAAAAGATATAGATAGTGAGTTGAGATATTAATCTCTGTCCTTAAGACATTATTCGCCCGTAAGTGTGTTGAACGATTTATCAATGACAAATTCTCTCCCAGGATACAACGATATACCTTCTATGTAGCACCACTTCAAACACATAGAAGACGACAAACTAATTCTTTATTATACTTTTTCATGACAAGACACAAACACTAAAAGATGGAAAAACCAATTGATTGAAGAAAAAAAAAATGATTTTAAGAACCAACACAAGACACACTTATACACAATGTCTATTTGAATAGACACTATGCCACATATGGGTTTGTGGGATTAATAAAAAATTACCACGTGTTTATAAAATTACCAAAATAATTGTTCAAATTTCACTAGGATTAACAACCCCTATATGTGGCAATGTTTTATTGGTCCCACAAATCTCACACCAAAGAATCACAACATATAACATTCATTACTATGACCCAATACAATGTACACATCTGTTGGAACAAACACACCTATCTAAATTATAACCAGCAAAGGGTGCATAATTTGACTAGGATTAATATTTAATATGATTAGGATTAAATTAGTGTGACTAGGATTAATAATAGTGTGACTAGGATGGATGCGTATGACTAGGATTTTCTAAAGCGTGACTAAGACTAACTCCTCTTCACTAAACTTTTTGTCTATGGCTCCTCTATTTACTAAACCTTAATCAATAAAACAACCCATGCTAAATCTCAATCTGTTCTTCTCCTCCGTCTCATAAACCATCAGGAAAATCTCTATCCCAACCCAAATCAATCTCCTTCACCTTCAACAATCTTCTTCTTCTTCGTTAACCAATCCAAATCCAGCGTACAATCTCAATCTTCTTCTTCCTAAATCTTCAACAATCGCCCTCTTTTTCCTTTTGTTTCTGCCTCAGGGAAAACACTCTCAAAGATAGTTTAAGGTATGTACTCTTGGTTAGTTCATTAATATTGAATTTGTTTCTCTCTTCCTCTAATCCCTTTATTAATATTGAAGGAACAAAATCTTGGATGTTGAACCATACCAGGAATGGATTTGGTTTTTTTACTCACTTGCAGATCAACTGTTACTATTACAATTAGTCATACTCCAAAAAATCTTTGAAGCAGATAGGTTTTTGGCTAAGTGAACCATTTTATTATCCATGTACATGTACCTACTTATAAAAGTGGTTCCGATGTTCAACTTCTTCCAAGGGGTGACACACCTGTACCCACTAAAGATATGGCCATATATTAGTTCATAGTTCCAAGCTGCGACTTTGGGTCTTTGTTGGATTCAATGATCATTGCGATGGGGATAGGATGTGGAGTCCACATTTAAGGAGAACTATCTTGAGAGAAAGTGAGAGACATGAACTAGAATATATATCTAAATAATCTCACCCTTGAGGAGGTTTCTTTGAATAAGGAGGATGGATGGGAGTGAGTATGGTTTCAAATGTCCTTCTACTATACAAACTTTGGGTTTCCGACCAAAGTGATGTTCGTCTTGGCAATGAGTTCATATGGTGTTTAGCTTGGAGGAGAATCTTAACAGCGGACAGGTTGAAGGAGATGGGTGTGTACTATGTAAGTATGTAACAGCGATGAGAAGGACATACCACACCTATTTCTGAGATGTATAAAGGCTATAGAAATCTCACAGAACCAGCTGGCAAGTGACTGTAAGAAGCAACACGGTACGCAAATGGCAGTCTTCAAGCAGTGGCCTACACTGAATTGAATCGTACAGGTCTGGGTCCGTTTCTCTGGAGCTTGGTGCCATATGGGATGGTTTGGTACCTCTGGACAATGCGAAATGAAGTGATTTTTAAAGAAACAAAGTTCTCGGCAGAGGAGGCAACCAAAAGGATCAAAACACTGTTGTGGGCATAGATGGCCTTGCAGGTGGACAACCTAAAAGAGCGCAGTAAGCATCATTTCCCTGACTTGCTGAGAAACAGGTCTAGCACCGTGGGAGTGAGATAACTTGCATTTTTTGGGAATGCAGGTCTCCTTTCGATATATAATGTACTGCATGGTGTTTACCATGTTACCTGACGGAGTATTATACTTGCGGTTCGGGGTCGTAATTTCATACTGTTGATATATATACTTCTACCTTCGATAAAAAAAAATTAAAATAAATAAATAAATAAGGTCACCAGATCTGATTAAGAACTGAAGAGACCCAAAGTATCTTCTGATAAATCGGTAATGTATGTGCATAGAGCATAGCTATATATTGACATAAGTGATTTTTCAAGCCATTACCATGTACACATCACAGATAAAAACATTGGTAAGTAGAGAGACAGAGATGATTGATATCACAGCTGATGCAACACTTTTAAAGTTCATTCTTTAACCCATATGGTTTGGGTTATGTGCAGTTTCTCATACTTTCTTGACTGTCTCTTCCTTCCTTTTGTTCTTTACAAATTTTATTAGAGATAAGATTTACAAGACCATAATGTTATGAAGCATCATCCACTGATCATCATTTTATTTTTATGATCTTGTATAGTCTATACACACAAATACGAAAACAATAGCCTGACAGATAGAATCCTAATGTCAGTTCACATTCAGAGTATATCTCTTATAATCAAGGAAAAATAGAATAAATTCACATGCCAACAGAACTCATAATCAGCTTCTTGAAAGACAGGTGCCTTTTGCCCCATATACATACAAAAAAAAAAAAAAAAAAAAACCCTAATATTAAAAATATATATATATTAATTACTTCAATAACAAGATAGCTATTGATGTGTTTTACTACACACACACACATACACACACACACACATATATATATATATATATATATATATATATATATATATAATTAAATTTATAATATTGCAGATTGTGTATACAAACACGAAGTTGACAAAAAGGAAAAGGATATGTCAGAAAGCGCGAAGAACTAATTATATAAAATATGAGTGGCTGCTGAAAATGTCAATGAAGTGAAGACTTGCCTGTTTTGTAGTGAGGAAAATAGGAGAAAGGATGTTTTATACTTTTATTACACCATTTACATTTTATCATTGTACAAGCTATTAACTTTTTATATTTGTTTTAAGGGTATTTGGATTTTAGTACAAAACTACTGCAACAATTTTTTATAATTTAGTTAAGTTTAGTTTGCCAATTAATTCTTGCGTTATACTTATTTATATTTAGAATTAATCTTGAACTCATGTTTTATATTTAGTATTTGATATGGTGTCAGTTCTAATAGATTCCATGTTGACATCTTTAAAAACCGAATCCCACATTTTCCACTTTATAATGAAAGACATTAGGTTATGTTCCCCTTTGTTGCAGTTGTGTCCTCAAATCTGTCAATCAAAAAAAAAAATAATAATAATTAATTGTCAACCTCCCACTATTGGTATCCTTCCATAGCCTTGAGTCTTTTCATTTGATAGTTTTTCGCTAATCAATATTCTCTATAATTCAACCACACTAGCCTCTTCTTATAACCGCAAAGTTCTTCTAAACTGTCAGTTCCATTTCACTTCTCCTTGGTTCATGGAAGTGTGGTCAAAGTCCAAACAACATTACTTAATGTGTCCATTTAGCCACACTCTTCATGAATGAATTTATGCCTCTAACCCATGTGTATATCTTCTTACCGTACCGATAGTATACCTAAATCTGAATGAGTATGATAATTGCCAGTATCAAAATTTGCAGTTCTGGCTTGGTTGGGCTGCAAAAATACAAATGTTTACCACCCTGTAACTAGATTGATCCTTTCCTCAATTAAGTATTTCATTTTAAGATAAATTAACTATTTTGGTCCCCTAACTTTGCCCAAATTTCCAGTTGAGTCCCCAAAGTTTAAATCGGTCAATTTGGTCCCAAATCTTTCGAAACGTTTGCAAAATGGTCTCACCGTTACCAAGCATTTAACAATTCTCTTTTACAAAATGGGTTCTATTTTTACACAGTTTGGGTTTGTATTCTATTTTTAAACAATATGATGTTGCGCTTGCACTCACGTGCTCTGCTGACCTGGCAAAAAAAAAGATATTAAAATTTGAATTTAACCGACCACGTGTGATAGTAAACTACTACTAAGCAACTTTGTTAAATGCTTGGTAACGATGAGACCATTTTGCAAACGTTTTGAAAGATTTAGGACCAAATTGAGCGGTTTAAACTTTGAGAACTCAACTGAAAATTTGAGCAAAGTTAGGGGGACCAAAATAGCTAATTGATCTTCATTTTAATGGCCCCCCATCTACATTAGCTCAAAACCTTGGTCCGCCCTACCTATATCTAGCATATATATGACATAATCATAGATGATCTCCCACCAACTTCATATGAAAAGAATGAAAAATATTTTCATTTTGAAAATGACATCAAAATTTTGCATCATTTATATATAAGATTTGGTTATAAAGTCATCAAACTTTTGCATGAACCATATTTAATTAAGCTAAATTTTTTGATAAAGTTTTGCATAGTAACCAAACATGGCCTCTGTGTTATAGTTATCAAATTTGAATACAACAAACAAAATATATTCATCTAAATTTGAATTCACTAATTAATTGACGAATGTGGCAGCGCCATGGGTATTACTATGACCTTTTGACCAACATTTCCCTGTGGATTACCCATTCTTGATCTTTTCAAATCAGGTTAAAGGATTATATGTCTTTCATTCACAGTTCCATATTGTTCTGGTTACACACTTTAGCTCATTTTGAGAAGTTGTGGATTGCAAACTGCTGTAGGCATTAGGCAATGGTTGGTGTATAGGTTACTACATAGGCTACTATATCTAGCAGCCTATAAAGATGATATAATCATATAAGATGTTCAAAACAAAAGCTAGGAATCATATTATAATGATAAGTAGCCTATAGCGACATAACCTGCCTATAGAGCAGCTCGTATGATAGCATATGAGGTACAAAAGCTTAAAAATTAACAACATAAATCAATAAATTTTAATATTTTAGGGTGATTTAGGTTTTGGTCACCACTTTTTAGTATAAATTAGGTTTTGGAGCCGGTTTTTATCTTTATTAGGGTTTAGAGCTCATTTTCGAACCAACAAATAAAAAAACCCGGTTGAACCGAAAATATTTTCAAAATACCTAAGTTTACCCCTGAAACTCACGTGATCTGCACGTGATCACTAACCCTAATATAGTTTTGATCAGGGGTATTTTGGCCATTATAAACAATTACTTGGGTCAATTGTCGGTTCAGCTCTAAACCCTACTAAAGATAAAAACCAGCTCCAAAACCTAATTTATACTAAAAAGTGATGACCAAAACCTAAATCACCCAATATTTTATCTTAATTTTCAGATAGTCTGGCTCTTCTTTGTAGTTGAAAGCTTCATCAGAACCATGTTTGTTCTTCAAAAGATTATGGGTAGGAAGTGATAAATTTTCTTAATTTGTGTTGTGTCTAATTGGTAAGAGTATTGTGGGTGCAAAAATTTGATCCACAAACTCGAGATATGCATATATTAATCGTACAGTTACAATGAAAGCCTTGTATAGACAGAGATAGGATGGGAGGTAAACAGTGAGACTGGACCTGATCGGGATCAGGCTGCCTACGTATCCAAGATGATGAACTTGGAATCAAGTCTCTGCTTCCACTAAGCTCTAATGGAGTTGTGATAGTGAGGAAAACGATCCTACTATCAAAAGATTGTATTTTTTTGTTGAAGTTCCTTCTTGTGCCTGTATAGATTGAGATCAAAGTAGACAAGTAACAAGCAAGGGTCGTACCCACCTTAGAGGGGGAGATCTTAGCTCAAACACAATTAAGAACAATGGTTAAAAAACATCAATGAATCAATAATAAAAGTTGGAGAATTGATTCTACTTCCTACAAGCAATGAATAATGATAAATCCTAACTTAAGAATATGGAAGATATGAAAAAGAAGATAATATGATGACATAGGGGGAGTAGTAGGTTTCCACAAACTAGGTTATATAATTATAGCATGTTGTCCTTCATATTCAGTCTATAATGATTAATAAGTCACCTCTCAGCTATTCCTATTAATTATTAATACCAATAGTAATTAATCCTCACCTCTCAGCTATTGAATCAATTAAAACGGGATTCTATTATGTATACTATTGAATATGCTTCATTAATCAAATCCTCACCTCTCAGCTATTGAATCTAATTAACTCCACATATTATTCACAATTAAATCCTCACCTCTCAGCTATTGAATTTAATCATGAAAGGGTTCCAATAAAAGATAAATATTATAAACATGCAGTAATCACCTCTCAGCTATTTCACTACACATCTACAATAAATATAATACTATTATAAAAACTAGGTCTCCCTAAATTCTAACAATAATATTTAATAACATGGATAACAATAGCATACAAACAATCATACTTACCTCATACTGCAGGTAGAAGTAAATAAGCATTAAGAACCTTGAATCATAATGAATAAGAAGAAATAACATAATAACCATACATCACCTAGAAAGCTTCCACCTTCCCCCCATGATGATTTAGCTACTCATGCCAATGGGACAAATAATTAAATCAAAGAACATCATAATTGAAATCATGGACTGATATTGATATTGAATTTTAATTATTAATACCAATAGTAATTAATCCTCACCTCTCAGCTATTGAATCAATTAAAACGGGATTCTATTATGTATACTATTGAATATGCTTCATTAATCAAATCCTCACCTCTCAGCTATTGAATCTAATTAACTCCACATATTATTCACAATTAAATCCTCACCTCTCAGCTATTGAATTTAATCATGAAAAGGTTCCAATAAAAGATAAATATTATAAACATGCAGTAATCACCTCTCAGCTATTTCACTACACATCTACAATAAATATAATACTATTATCAAAACTAGGTCTCCCTAAATTCTAACAATAATATTTAATAACATGGATAACAATAGCATACAAACAATCATACTTACCTCATACTGCAGGTAGAAGTAAATAAGCATTAAAAACCTTGAATCATAATGAATAAGAAGAAATAACATAATAACCATACATCACCTAGAAAGCTTCCACCTTCCCCCCATGATCATTTAGCTACTCATGCCAATGGGACAAATAATTAAATCAAAGAACATCATAATTGAAATCATGGATTGATATTGATATTGAATTGAGTACAAAAGTTGATCTTCAAGTTGATGCTAAGAACTTAGCTTAGCTCCCAGATTGATTCCCTTTAAACCCTAGTTACAACTTCTCTTATATACCTATTACATCATGGAATACTTGTATGCAAAGACTTCCTAACTTAGTGAAATTCGTGGCTGCTGCTGTTGGCCTCCTAGAGGGATTAGGGAATTAGCAAAACCTAATCCTCTTGGGCTAGAATTGTAGCTTGGGCCACGACCTTCAGTTTGATAGCTCATGGGCCCCAATTGGACTTCTGGTTCTTCTTGTAGAGCCTTTATAAGATCAAGACACAAAATTTGAAGTCCGGTCCACATGAGTCAACAGATTTGACCCAAAGTCTTCAGAAGTCAGAAGTTGACCGAAAGTCAACCAAGGTCAGCAGCAGCTGACCCAAAGTCAACAGTTGACTGAAAAGTCAACCCTTAACCAAAAGTCAACAAAGTCAAAGTTGACAATAAAGTCAACCAAAGTTAAAATTGACCAAAAAGTCAACTCAACCTATTTGACCAGAGTTGACCACGGGGTGCCCTTAGCAGATTCCGCGGTACAAATATCCAATCTTATTCCCTTGTGCAAATAACACCTCATTGCTTGTTTTTCTCGTCTTTTTGTGGGCTTTTACTCAATATTCGTATTTCGGCTCATAAAACCTACATAAAGACAAGAATGGGCTAATCAATAGATATAATACAATAATATAAGCTAAGTGATAGACAAACAAGGTGTTATTCGGGGGATAAATATACACTTTTGAGGTCCGATCAAGTTGTTCAGTGAAAGATAGTTCAGGAGGTTTAGAACTCCTGTATTTGTAGTAGGCCAGAGAAGGCTGGCTCAACCACCCCTCCAGTTTTGACTCCACGAACTCGGGTTGTTCAAGATGTTTTCCGTAAAGATAGCTTGCCTGTTGCCGAGCGGTTATCTTCTTGGTTTGAATCCCCTTTGACCAGGATGACTGCCACGTGACATCCTCTGATAGGTCCTGGTTCAACCTGGGTTTCCTTTATCTTCTCCAGCGGGCTAGAACCATGGGTTTTGTTGGCCTGGAATCTCGCTAAACTTATCCAATTGGTTTGGACTTGGATTGACCAAGCCTGAAAGGAAAGACTTGGGCTTGAGTCCTCTGACCGGAGGCCCAATCTACACTGTATACTCCCTGGCCAGGTCCTCTAGACTTCTGTGCTAAGCCTTTGGATGAGCCCCTGTCGCTGCAAGACCGTATTGGGCCGGACCTGACCTACTTGACTGAGGTGGGCCTGGTTGATGTATGGGAGCCCACGGTTCAACTTCTTATACAGTAACCGGGGCTCCACCCATTGGTAGTGGACTATCCGGTGAGTCAAGGTCCACAGAGCGTATACGGATCTCTTGAAACTGGGTTGGGCCCTACCCGATAGTCCAGGCTTGGCTGGCTACTGCTCAAGTGCTCTCGGTTTAGCTTCTTATACAACCATCGGTGACACCTGTCGGGTTTTTTACCTAGGGTACACACATCGCCCCCTCTTTGTCAAGTAGAAAATCTGCTTGGGAAAGATCTTAGCAATATCTTCCCCGGCTGTTAAGATTCGGAGGATTCCTTCCTTGACACGCTTTTTGATGATGATTATGTATCCCTTGGATCAAGGTTTAGGGTTTCTTTCCTCCTTTATAAATACGGAGCCGGAGGTGTAGAAGGATGTCCACTTCTCTCTCTCCGTTCCCTGTTTGCTGTTGCTGCTGTTGTTGTTGTAGCTTCTGCTGAAGAATGGCTGATGAACGGTCTGCTGATTTCGCCCACCGCGCATTCAACCTTAAAGTAGAGCACGTGTTTAACCAAGCGCAGGCTCAGGAGAAGAACCTGGAGAAGGTTGTCCGGCTGGAGCATGGTATGAAGTTGTCCCTCAAGAAATGCGACAACACCATTGCATCACTGCGCCAAGACATCCGGCTCTCTGAAGACTCGCTTAAACAGGCGAAAGAGCAGATCCAAACCTTGAAAGAGAAGGACTGGATACTTGGCAATGCTACGGCCGGGGGTGCTAGTTGGGACCAGGTCGCTACTTCCCCCCTCCCCCCCCCCCCCCCCCCCACTGCCTCGCGGAATGCTTTAGCTGACTAGTTAATCTAGCACCATTGTTGAGGAGCGGTGCCCTCTTTTCTTGACTTTTATTCATCAATAAAAACCCCTTTTTCCATGAACAGTGCCTCTGATTGTCTTGTCTCTTGGCAGGTTGACTGTTGGTCCATGGGAGACCGTTGTTTCTCAGGAAACAACTGGATTGTGGCCCGACCCCTTTTAACCTTAGCGTAGCTAAATAAGGAGGGGTTTACTCTTGCTGAATTATTCCTCTTTCTTCTTCTTCCTTTGCTCATCTTCCATGGCGACTAGGCATTCTGATTCTAGTTCCGTCGGTGACAATCGAGAATAATACCGAGCGCATCTCCTTAGCCGTGTGAACAGCTTGAAGGCGGAAGTGGTCGAGCTTGTAGAAGACCAACGCTGGTGGGAGGAGTGCCATGAAGGTCGAATCAGGGATAAAGATGAGGAAATCCGGGGCCTCAAAGAAAAGCTGAAATCTGCCTCTGCTGAGCTTGCTCGGATGGGGGGCAAGATAGACGCTGTTGCGGTTTCCTCATGGAAGGAAGGATACGCTGAAGCTAAGGCCAAGTACCATCTCCCCGACTCGCCTAAGGAGTCCTGCCGGGATCCTCCGTCTCCTCCTTTGATGTAATTTAGCTCCGGTCGCACTATGTAGGGGACTTGGTGCACCATGTATAATACATTTCGTAATAAAATCATGTTTCCTTGTATTACTGTCTTGAGCTCCGGTAGGTAGATCCGGTTATTTTCTTGTTATGTAGAGTGCAGGATCACATGTTGATCAATCTTTACTTGACCGTGGTGATGTAGACCGGAGGTCCACATATCGCTGACCTGGACCATGTGACCCCACTCGTAGACGTTGGATCGATCTTACTGAGTGTACAAGATGGGTCCCAGCTGACATGGGTCACAGATGACTGTGTGGCATGGGCCCCAACTGACTGTAATAAGTAGGCCCCACTTCGTCTTCTCTAAATCTTCCTTTGTTGGCGGGAAGATGTACAGCTTCAACTTCCAGTGAAAGCTTGTGACTCTTCGCTGATCGAGTCATTACAACCAGTTGGTTTAATGACCTTAATGATGATTTCATTAAGAGAACATGGAATACCATCAGCCGGTGGACCCTGGGCTCTCTTTATAAAAAGGGAGGCTCGAAAGAGAGAAGGGTATTTCCTTCACTTTATTTCTCTTCGTTCTCTTTCATTTCTACTTCGCCGGAACCCTAGGTTCTGAAACTCCAAATTCCGGTGATTTCGCGCGAATTTTACTCCAAAGATGAGGAGAACCTTAGTCCTGTGCTCAAGTAGTGACGAAGAGCCTCAGAGTCTGGCTCCACATCCCTCTGCTGATGAGGGCTGACGAAGTAGTATTCCGGCGACGGGTCCGCCTTCGCCTGCGGGTGTGGCGGAGGTGGCTCACTTGAATTTTGCTGAGCCTCCTGTTGAGAGGCCGAAGAGGAGGTGGCAAGCTTCCTCCAACCTCCCCCGAAATCCTGAGCTTCAGCGGATGAGCGCGGCGGAAGTTTAGGAGCGGCTTGGCTGGAGAGGGGTCCGGTTTGGTCCCACCCCTCCATTTCAGACGGTTATTCCGGCAGCCTTATAGCGGTAAGTCTTTACCAACTTCTTTATGGCAAGCAGCTTCCGCTGCATTCTTTTATTCTTTCTGGATAATCGTACATCGGATCGGGCTGATCGCTCTCCACTTCGAGATTCCATTTGGCCCGGTCGAGCTGTTCATGCTCATGAAGCCGCTCGCCCGGGAGGCCAAAGAACGCTGCTTCTATGCCTTCTCTTGGCGTACTACCCGGAGGTTGTCTGGACTTCGCAACCATTATGGGAATTGGTTCGAGCCCTGCCACCGGGTGTCAGGGTGGTCGTCTGACCGTAGCATACAGGTGTCGCGGGACTTCATAGGTAAGCATGCGCCTGACCTTTCTTTCATTTCTGCCATTATGCTTCGCGTGCTTGCTGAGCTCCGGCTCAAGAACAGTATTGTGCTTGTGTTTGCAGGGAAACGTCAGCTTCAGGTGTTTTTGCCAGCGGGGGCGGATTCCTCTGCTGCTGAGGGGAACATTGAGCGCTTCTTCCGTCTGCCCGCAGACCTGCGGGACTTGACACTCCCTGACCAGATCATAACAGATATCCGCTAACCGGCGAGGCTTGCCCTGTCGGCTCCTCTGCAGGTTGCGGAGGTAGAGTCTGGTTCTGGTGAGGGTGCTGCCACTGCAGAGAGCACGACCCCTAGTGCTGAGGGGGAGCCTCCGGTTGAGAGTGAGGTTGTTGATCTGCGGGGGGAGATGGATGACTGGCTCGATGAGGTTCTTCCAGTTGGGGGAAGATCTCCTCCTGACGAGCCGATGCCGGATGTTCTGCCGGAGGTCATCCCAGTTGTCAGGGATGTTCAGGTCAGCGATGCTAGCTCTGCTTGTCATTCAAACCCTCCTTTGGGTCGCCGGAGGAGGCCAAATGTCTTTTATGGCTCATCTGACTCCTCCGGTGATCCAAGCCTGATGTCGAGGGATAGTGGACTTCCTTCCTACCCCGGTGCAGGTACATGCTGAGGTGGACAACGTGGGCCAGCCGGAGATGGTGGGAGGTGTGTCCGAGGAAACAGTGGTCGCCTCTGCTGCTGAGGAAGGCGAGCCAGC
The DNA here is from genome assembly GCA_023053565.1 of Aquilegia eximia. Taxonomy (NCBI): domain Eukaryota; kingdom Viridiplantae; phylum Streptophyta; class Magnoliopsida; order Ranunculales; family Ranunculaceae; genus Aquilegia; species Aquilegia eximia. The sequence continues at coordinate 26,864,504 of JALIGU010000002.1, forward strand.
TGTGGTGCCGGGGGGTCCGTTGGATAAAGTGGACGCCCCCAGTGTTGGAGATGGTGGAGTGGAGGTAAGACCTTCCCAGCCTCCTTCTATTGAAGTTGTTTTTGTGCAGTCCCCTGCCCCGGCTGATCCAAGGCGCAAGGCTGTGGTAGATGAGTCTGCCCGGGGCTCAAAGAGAGCTGCTTCTGCCTCCCCTGCTGACCAGGGGGAGACTGTGCGCCCGAGAAGGGAGGATGCCATCCCTCGGGTGATGAGGGGACCGGTGATGGGGACTACCCGGATTGGTAGTGGCTCCCAGGTCCCTGTTGAAGATGCTCTGGCTGTTGAGGACGTCTAGGCTGAGGTGGAGTTCACCGTGTCGGGCACTGCTGATGATGAAGCCCCGACTTATGGGTGGGCTGACCAGGTCCTATATACTGACCTGCCCACTGGCCCCACTGTGCAACTGGGCCCTGAACCGGGCGAGTACCAGCCTGAGGCCACTCCGGAGTTCTCGCTGACGGCGTTCACCATTCATCCTGCATTTCTGAGTGGTGAGCCGATGTCGATTGGGGACTCTGACATCATGAAACTCCACAATGCTTTTGACTATATCTTCCAGAACCTGCTTCCAAAGGACCAATCATACTACAGCCGTCTTTCTCGCGACCGGGCGATGAGGGTGGCTGCCCAGAATCTCATCGCGGTAAGATTCCTTGACTTGAATTCTGGCTTTAGACTTGTTGATATCTATATGTTTGTTTCTGATCTTTGTTTCTCTTTCTGTCAGACACAAGCTGCATGGCTCGGGTCTTTGAGCTGAGTGTCAGACCCCGGCCTTCTGCCTTGGAGGATCTGGAGCACCTGCGAGCTGAGAATCATCAGCTCGAGAAAGATCTGGCGGCGGCCAACAGTGACCGATAGGCTATGGAGGAGGACAAGTGGGCAAGACTTCCTTGGAAGAATTGGAGGCTACTTACGGGAAGCTGACTCGAGAGAAGCTGGAGCTGGACCGGCGTCTCATCCTCAAGGAGGCGGCGTACGATCGGGCTGCTGAAGAGCTCCGGTTGGCGAAGGCTGCCTATCAGCAGGTCGTCGACCAATTGGAGAAGGAGAAGGCGAAGAAGGGCGGTAATGGCCCTGATCCTTTTTTTCAACCTTAGCTCCTTTAGATTTTGTAGAAAGGTTGCTGTCGCGGTTGCCGGGGGACTTCCTCTTGTACATATTCTTTTCTGAAAAAGAAAATAAAAATAATATTTTGGTAGTGCAAAAACATCTTATTAGATATCTTTATCTTGTTTACAGCGTTTATTACAACTGACTATCTCCCTCGCCCCCTTATCGTTTTAAAAAGTTTTCCTTGGGACGATAATAGTTCTTTTTCTTGCTGACTCCATGGCGATTCATGGTCTGCTGCTGAAAAGGGGCTTTGTCCCTGTGCTGCATGCTTCGACCGGGGGAATGCTAGCTCGCCTAACGGCCCCGGTTTTTAAGAGTGGATAGCCTCGCTCTTAAGATAGATTTCCAAGACCGAAAGCTAGGTCCAGGCGTCTCGGGCCTAAAAGGAGTGTAGCCCCGCATTCAGCACTTAGCCAGGATCGTAAGCTAGGTCCGAGCATCCTGGGTTGGATGGGGTTTGATCCCTGACATCCCTGGTTCCAAGACCGGAAGCTAGGTCCGGGCGTCTTGGGCCCAAAAGGAGCATAACTCTGCATTTAGGACTTAGACAGGTTCGGAAACTAGGTCCGGACATCTTGGGTTGGATGGGGTTTGATCCCTGACATCCCTGGTTCCAGGACCAGAAGCTAGGTCCGGGCGTCTTGGGCCTAAAAGGAGCATAACTTTGCATTTAGGACTTAGATAGGATCGAAAACTAGGTCCGGGCATCCTGGTTGGATGGGGTTTGATCCCTGACATCCCTGGTTCCAAGACCGGAAGCTAGGTCCGGGCGTCTTGGGCCTAAAAGGAGCATAACTCTGCATTTAGGACTTAGCCAAAATCGGAAGCTAGGTCCGGGCATCCTGAACCTCAGTGGAGACTTGATCTTGCACTTAGGATTTTCAGCAACAAATAATAAAAAGTACTCAAATTCTTATGGGAAAGAATCTTTATTGAAATCATCAAATGGAGTACATTACTAGTAGAATTTCTTGAGGTGGAAAGCGTTCCATGGTCTGGAGAAGAGGTCGCCGGACAAAGTTTTGAGGAAGTATGAGCCTTTCGCAGGATGTCTGTCTATGATGTAAGGTCCTTCCCAGTTTTCTCCAAGCTTTCCAGCGGTTGTATCCTCAGTTATAACTTTGACTTTTCTCATGACCCAGTCGCCCGGATTGAATTTCCTCTTTATGACTCGCTTGTCAAATCCTCTTTTGATGGTCTCCTAGTACCGGAGGAGGTGTTGTAGGGCCTGCTCTCTCTTGTCGTCAAGAACAACTTTTTTCCTTGCCAGAATCCCTTCGTTCTCCCCGGTAAGGACAACATCAGTGTGGGTTGTGGGAGCTAGCAGTTCTGTTGGCATTACCGCTTCTGCTCCAAAAGAAAGTTGAAAGGGTGTCATACCAGTGGAACTTCTTGGGATGGTCCGGTATGCCCATAAGACCCCCAGGAGTTGCAACACCAAGTTGCCTTTTGCTTTATCCAGCCGCTTATTGAGTGTATCCAAGATGACCCGGTTAGATGCTTCTGCCTGCACGTTCCCCTGAGGATAGTACGGGGCTGAGAAGTTGTGCTTGATCCCCAAGGATTTGCAGAACAACCAGATGTTGTCGCAGTCGAACTACTTTCTATTATCGGACACTAGCTCTTAAGGAATTCCGAATTTGCAGATTATGTCTTTCCACAAAAATCTTCTGACATCTGAGGCACATACCTATACCAATGCTACTGCTTGAACCCATTTGGTGAAATAATCTGCAGCGACCAATAGGAACCTGACTGATTGTGGAGCTTTTGGAAGCGGTCCCACAATATCCAATCCCCACTTGGCGAAGGGCCATGCACTCAGGATAGGGTGTAGTTCGTTTGTCGGGGCATGATCGACCGGATCTATTGTCTTCTATGCTAGATTTTTGCTCCTGAAATGGTTGTCGCAGATCCCAGTATGGATCTATTTCAGTATGACCAGGCCTTGCTCTGGTGTAAGGCACCTGAACTAGACCCCGGATCCATGGCTTTTCATGTATAGCCTGTGTGACTCCCAATGCGGTATGACAGTGAATTTCCATGCATCCTTGTTGACTTTGGCTGACAGCTTTGGATCTTCGGGGAGCAAACGGTGGACAAGGAAGTTGATGTATGGCTTCCTCCAGTCTTGGTTGTTGCTAGACTGCAACTCGGCGTCAATCCTGTCTACTTCAAAATTCAGATTGTCTGGAATGTCTTCAATTGGTTCCTCCGGCGGGAGCTCCAAATCGATGTGGATATGAGAGAGCGGTGGTTCTGACGAGTCCGGTTCGTCCGGCTCCGTTGAGGGTGGCATTGCTTCTATTCGGCCTCTGGTGAGGCAAGGATTCCAGTCTTCGAGTTGCGATTCTGGTGGGTCCTGTGTCTGACCCTGTGATGGTTGACTCGGCTCGCCTTGCGTGATGGGCTCGTTGCAGGACTGTGAAGCTTCTTCATTTCTTATTCTTTTTTGTCCTCTGGTAGTCACCGTGAGAACTTCCTTCCAATGTCTGCACTCCAGGGGATAGACCTCCGGTAGCTGCATGTCTGGATCTTTGGGCCCGATACTCGGCTCTTTCTGGTATCCGATTGATAGCTGTCGGGGCTCCGCAGTGCTGATAGAAGAAGAAAAATATGCCAGGGCATCTGCGTGCCTGACGTCTATCCTTGGTCGTTGCTCGACCGTGACGAATTCGAACTTCCCTGCCATGGAGTGGACGACATCAAGATATTTTGCCATTTGGTCGTCCTTGGCCTGGAAGGATCCAGCAAACTGGTTCGCCACTAGCTTTGAATCTGTCTTGATCATGACTCTTTGCGCCCCCAGTTGGAGTGTTGTCTGGAGACCATATATAAGAGCTTCGTACTCAGCTTCGTTGTTCGAAGATGGGAATCCCAATTTGACAAATTTTTTTGTTTTTTGTCCATCTGGGCTGATCAAGAGACAACCTATGTCGAACCCTGTACAGTTACTGAATCCGTCAGTATAGATTGTCCATGCTTCGTTGTCTCCTTCGGCAGGAGACTCTTGTGACCTGGGGGCATCGTTTGCCCCCAGTGTATCCTCCTCTAGTTCTGGATTGACCGGGATATCCTCGATGGGAAAGCCTGCCATCAAGGAGGCTATTGCATGTCCTTTCTCCATGGTTCTAGGTTCATACCGGATGTGGTATGCTTTGAGGTAGTTGGACCATTCGATTAGTCGATTAGACTCTTCCTGCTTCCCAAGAGCTTTCCTGAACGGGAACTCTGTATAGACTTTGACCGCACTTCCTTGGAAATAAGGCTTTAGCCTTCTGGCTGCATGTACCAATGCCAAGGAACTTGCCAGAAGAAAGACCAAAAGAACATTTGGCTGGATTCAACTTCATGTTGTACCGCGTCAGGATGTCGAATGTCTGCTGCCGATCTCACAAATGATTGTCTTTCTCCCTGGTTTTGACCACCATGTCGTCCATGTAGACTTCCATGGTCCGGCCTATGAGCTCGTTGAAGATGGTGTTAACCAGCTTCTGATATGTCGCTCTGGCATTCTTCAGACCAAATGGCATCACCTGGTAGCAGTAAAGCCCCCGGTCGTTGATGAATGCAGAATGTTCTTGATCTTCTTCGTGAAGTGGAATCTGGTTGTGACCGGAGTATGCATCCATGAAGGACAATCTTTGATATTCGACGGTGGCGTCTACCATGTCTGTGATCCTGGGGAGTGGATATGGGTGCACATGACATGCTTTGTTAAGATTAGTAAAATCGATGCAAACTCGAATCTTACCATTCTTCTTCGGGACGGCCACGATGTTGGAAGCCCAGGTAGGGTAGATGACTGGTTTGATGAAGTTGACTGAAAGTAGCCAATCGACTTTTTCGTTGACCGCCAGTTTTTAATCCGGTGCCATTCGTCTTGGTTTCTGCTTGACCGGTTTGTACTGAGGATCAATTTCCAGCTTATGGGAGGCGACCACAGGGTCTATTCCTGGCATCTCGTTGACACTCCACGCGAAGACGTGGTGATTCCGCCGGAGCAGAGTGATCATGGAATCCTTCTCTGCCTTCGGTAAATCGGAAGAGATGTAAGTTGTCTTGTGGGACTTCGATCCCACAATAACTTCCTCCAGATCGTCGAACATTGTTAGGCTTCCCCTTGGCAGACTTGCCGGGAGCTGGTTGCTATTGATGAAAGTCTGTCAGGAAGATAGTGTTCCCCTTGGTTTCAGAGATGGACTTTCCTTTGACAGCATCGAGATGGCACTTGAATGTCGTCCCTTGGTCTCCCTTGACTCTGCAGACTCCGTTGGGAGTCGGGAATTTGAGGCTCTGGTGGAAGGTGGACACTATGGCTTTCATCTGATGAATCCAGTCCCTTCCCAGAATAACGTTGTAGTAGGAGGGGGAGTCGACTAGTAGGAAGTCTATCCCGACGGTGTTGAACCCCACAGTGATTGGTAGGTGGACTTGCCCAAAGGACTGTGCTGGCTCCCCGTTGAATCCATAGATAGGAGTCTCATCAGATTCGATGAGACCCTTAGATAGCTCAATAGCTTTGTAGGCGCATGAGAACATAACACTGGAGGTGTTGCCGGCATCGACCATGACTCGCCGGACCCGGTAGGCTCCAATCCATGCTGTGATGACCAGGGCATCATTGTGCGGATAGCGCACGCCCCTCTCGTCTTCTTCGGTGAATGTCAAACCTCCGGGGACAATGGACTCAATGTTCGTCCCTTCGTTGAAGTTGAGCAGTCCAACTTCATGGACATGCCTTATCCACCGGAACTTTTCCCGAGCACAATTCTTCCTTTCTGTTTTAAAAGAACCGGGTGTCTGTACATGACAGACATATACAATTCGATCTCCAGTTTTTACATGTTCGACTGCTCCGGTCTGTACCATATCAGGGATGATGCCGGCGTCGACTAGGCGCTGCATTTCATACTTCAATGACCTGCAGTTCTTCAGCTCGTGACCGTAGTCGTTGTGATGATCAAACTTCTTGGACTTATCTCTTCTGCCCTCCGGGTCTGCCGAAAGGGGGCAGGTTTGTTGAGTAGCCCCCTGTTCTTGATCTTTTTGAATACTTCCTCGAGAGGGAATCTCAAGGTAGTGAACTCCCTTTCCTTGCGTTCGCCCCCGGTAGGCTTCTCTGATCGGCGGTCGGGTTGCCGGGCCGACGCTTTCCCCTTCTTGTCAGTGTTCCTGTCAGGGGCTTTTACTTCTTTGCGATCCTTGCCGGAGTTTTCTTCATTTGCCTTCTGCGGCTTCTCGGAGGTTTGACCTCCGACAAGTCTCTTTCATCTTGCTTTTAGGTCGTCCTCCTCCTCAGTATACCTTTCCAGAACAAGACTAAAACAAAGGAGGGTGGCTTCCTCGCTAGTGATCGATACAATTCGTCGTGGTTGTTATTCAATGCATACTTGAAAGCTTGAATAACGACGCTATCAGATGCGTCCTGTACCTCAGATAGTAGGGAGAACATGACTTCAGCTCCGGTCCATCTGTAGGGAGAACATGACTTCAGCTCCTTTCTTGGTCTTTACATTGAACCGGTAGGTCTCTTCGAACAACTCAACCAGTTGTACGAATGTGCGGATGGATGCGGGTGGCAGATTGTGATACCACGTCTGTGCTTCGCCTTTGAGTGAAACAGCAAACATTTTTGCTAGTAGCTTGTCATCATAGTCCCAGATGGCCATGGTGTTTTTGTAGTTCATAAAATGCTGAATCAGACAACCATTTGTCTCGTCATACTATTCGAAGGGCGGTTGATTGAAGCTTGCCGGGACCATATGATTCCTGACCTCTTCTGCTATAGGTGATACGGCTAGCCTTGAACGATTAAGCTTTCTGACTTACTCATCCCGGTTAGTTTTGTTCGATACAGCAAGATCGATCATCTCTTGCAGCTTGAGTTGATTCATCTCTTCCACATTCAGCTCCGGTTGTCTCTGATGAATGTGGACCCTTTGAGGGCTCTTTGTTCTCTGACCGTGGCGTGCCGGGGGAGTACTTTGGTGCCTCCTCCGGCACAGTCTCCCTAAAGGAGTGGCTTCTTCGACAGATCTACTGGGGGCAATCCTGCGGCCATCACGCGGCCCATGTGTTCTTGCGTGTCCGCGGCGATGTCCCTGAACTGGAGAGATAGATATCTTATCTCTCCCTGGTGCTAGCCTGTCCCAGACAGGACGGGGACCATGGCTATGAGGGGTAAGACTTTGGTCACCGTTTGACCGTGGCCTTATCTTTTTCTGAGGAGATGGACTCAAAGACAAGGTTGAAGATGACTGGCTATCTCCGGCCCTGGTTCTCTTCTTTCTCCTTAGTTCTGCGTTTTCCCTGGTCAGCCGCTTGATGATTGCAGTTGGGGATTCGACCGCTGGTCCTTTTCCCTTCTGCTGCTCGGTATAACCTCCTCCCGTTGTCAGGGGAGAGATTCTCTGGATTCTTCTTGTAGCGGCTGCCCTGGAAGGTTTACGATCTTGTGAAGCTGGTATCCTGACGGTCCGGTTGGCCGCATTAGGATCACTAGGATTGTTAGTGATTTGCACCACTAGGTTATCTGCCTCCGACTGTCCACATTCAGAGTGTTGCGAGCCCTGATCGTGGCCCTCACTCCCGAGAACTGATTCTTGATTCACCGGTTCTGTTGCTTCAAGAACCGGAGACAGAGGAGAAATGTTCTCGGTCTGACTTTCAGTAACTTGACTCATTCCATTGTTGGAACGAGTTGGGCGTCTCTTAATTCCAGCTATTGCTGCAGTAACTCCGGTATGACTGGAATGAGATTCCTTGTAAGGCTCTGGAACTGATGGGAGATTTAGCCCCACAGTTGGCGCCAAAGAGTGTGGCTGCAAAAATTTGATCCACAAACTCGAGATATGTATATATTAATCGTACAGTTACAATGAAAGCCTTGTATAGACAGAGATAGGATGGGGGGTATACAATGAGACTGGACCTGATTGGGATCAGGCTGCCTACTGATCGGACCTCAAAAGTGTATATTTATTCCCCGTATAACACCTTGTTTGTCTAGCACTTAGCTTATATTATTGTATTATATCTATTGATTAGTGCATTCTTGTTTTTATATAGATTTTATGAGCCGAAATACGAATATTGTGTAAAAGCCCACAAAAAGTCGAGAAAAACAAGCAAAGAAGTGTTATTTGCACAAGGGAAGAGGAATGGATATTTGCACCCGCGAAATCTGCTAAGGGCACCCCGCGATCAACTCTGATCAACTAGGTTGAGTTGACTTTTTGTCAACTTTGACTTTGTTTGACTTTATAGTCAAGGGTTGACTTTTTGGTCAACTGTTGACTTCTTATGACTTTGGGACAATCATGTTGACTTATGTGGACCGGACTTCCTATTTTGGGTCTTGATCTTAAAAAGGCTCTACAAGGAGAACCAAAAGTCTTATTGGGGCCCATGACATATCAAACTGAAGGTCTTGGCCGAAGATACAATTCTAGCCCAAGAGGATTAGGTTTTGCTGATTGTCTAATCTCTCTAGGAGGCCAACAGCAGCAGCCACGAATTTGATCAAGTTTGGAAGTCTTTGCATGCAAGTATTCCCTTATGTAATGATATATAAGAGAAGTTGTAACTAGGGTTTATCTATCTAGAATCTCTTTTAGATCTTGATCTTCTAGCCTCCACTTGAAGATGAACTTTTCTATTCAATTCAATCAATATCAATCCATGAATTCTTTTATGATGTTCTTTGATTTAATTATTTGTTCCTTTGGTATGAGTAGCTAAATCATCATGGGGGGAAGGTGGAAGCTTTCTAGGTGATGTAAAAGTATTATGTTGTTTCTTCTTATTCATTGAGATTCAAGGTTCTTAATGCTTACTTATCTCTAATTCGTGATATGAGGAAAGTATGAATATTTGTATGCTATTGTTATCCATGGTGTTAAATATTATTGTTAGAATTTAAGGAGACCTAGTTTTGATAATAGTGTTATATTTATTGTAGATGTGTAGTGAAATAGCTGAGAGGTGATTACTGCATGTTTGTAATATTTATATTTTATTGGAACCCTTTCATGATTAAATTCAATAGCTGAGAGGTGAGGATTTAATTGTGAATAATATGTGGAGTTAATTAGATTCAATAGCTGAGAGGTGAGGATTTGATTAATGAAGTATATTCAATAGCATGCATAATAGAATCCTGTTTTAATTAGATTCAATAGCTGAGAGGTGAGGATTTGATTATTATTGGTATTAATAACTAATAGGAATAGCTGAGAGGTGACTTGTTAGTTGTTATAGATTGAATATGAAGAACAACATGATATAATTGCATAACCTAGATTGTGGAAACATACTACTCCCCTTATGTCACCATATTATCTTCTTTTCCATATCTTCCATATTCTTAAGTTAGGTTTAATAATTATTTATTGCCTGTAGGAAGTAGAATCAATTCTCCAACTATTATTATTGATTCATTGATGTTTCTTAATTATTGTTCTTAATTGTGTTTGAGCTAAGATCTCCCCCTCTGAGATGGGTACGACCCTTGCTTGTTACTTGTCTACTTTGATCTTCAATTTATACAGGCACAAGAAGGAAAATCTCTTAATCTAATCTTTTGATACACAATAAGCCGTATATCAAAATAGCGTCGTTGTCGCTCTAAGGAACGGAGTTCATTCAAGCACAAAAGAGAATAGTTGTTTTGGGACATCATCCCACTTCTATCCCTCCCACCCTTCAATTTTTAATTATTGTTTTTAAGTGTCTAGTTACTTAGTCATCTTGTTGATCTTGCAGTAAAAACGGATCTGAAAAAGCTCGGAAAACGGAGTAGATATCAAAGTTTGAAGAAATGCGCGCATTCAGAATTTTTTTTTCCCTGAAGTTACTGTTCTGAAGTGGGCTTGACCTCGAGTCGAGATCACTTTGGTCATTAACAATCTCGAGTCGAGTTTTCGGCAGAAATTTGGCCCGGTGTTGCGTGAATTATCCAGAACGATCCAGGACTCCTTTTCGGCTGAAATTATTACTGTTGAAAGATTTCAGGGTGATTTAGTTGCCCTAAACTTTTCGGAACTTTTGGAGCAGCGGAAGTTATTTAAATCTTTGTCCAAAGACGGAAAGTTTTGCTGAAACTACTGAACAGGCAGTTCCAGGCAGGGAATTTGCTCGTTTTGCGTGATTTTTCCAGGACGCTCCGTTACTCCAAATTAGCTAAATTTTTTACTGTTGAGAGATCATGAGGTTAACTAGGTAGTCTATTGTTTTCAGTATTTTTAAAGACTTGTAACTTATTTAATTATTCGATCCACGAAGGGGTCGCGGTTGTAATATTTTCAAAGTAGGTGTTGCTAGGATTTTTATTATTGTGTGTTCTAAGCAGGTAGTAGAACAAGGTTGTGGAGCTAGCATTGGGTCTACTAAGGAACGACTCCTAAGGACGATTGAAACCCAAAGAGCGGTTTCCCCTTAGTCGACTTCAACTCGTCTTCTCCCCACATTTGTGCGCTTCTTTGGCAATTTTACTTTTTAGCACAAAGTGGGAGGTAAGCATTTTCTCAACCCTCCTCGAATCCCCTGCAAGAGGAGTTTTTGTAATGATTAACATGACCTTGATTGTTGCTTGATTTCAATTTCTGTTTTTACTTGTTAAACTGGGACTGCAAGGCGGACCTGGTCTATAAGTGAAACCTAAATATCAATTGATTGGAAAATCCTAAGCTTTAAAATTGAATCAACGAAAGCCATGTTATTAAGATATTCTCATTGAGACTTTGACGGATCTTCAACTATTATTGTTTGGTTTTTCTTTAATTGGAGCACAAGTCAGGAATTGGGTCAAGAACCCATACAGATTTATCTGTAGAATCAATTGTGGTTATTTAATTAAGGAACGTGTTTAGGCACGGAAAACCTCCCACATTGGTTATTAGCTGCTTGACTCTCAAGAGAAGGAGAATCACTCACGAAACTTGGAGAGAACTCATTGACTTGGGTGAACATAAAATAGAGTCAGTTTTTGAGCCCCTTGTTAGATGCTTTTGAATGGTTAGGACTTCTGTGGCATATGTAATGCGCATGTTGCATGCATCTTAGATCAGGTAAAATCTTGTCCAAACCAACAATCTACACAAAGAGCACAATCACGGACCTCTCTACTTCTCTTAAGGAAGAGTTTAACAATTCAACCTCCCTACCTTCTGAAGAAGAGTTCAACAACTCAACTTCACGTTCTGAAGTACATCCTACACCTATGGCTCAAGAAGCTACCTTTCGAGATTACTTTTCACCTTTGGCCACAGGGCCACCTACTTGCATTGTCTTACCCGAGACACATGCAGATTGCTATGGCATACGCCCACAGATTGTGGGCATGTTGCCTAAGTTCCATGGATTTCCAAGGGAAGATCCATATCAGCACCTAAATAAGTTTTTGACCGTTCTTCACACTTTTAGGGAGAAACATCTATCTGAGGAAGAAGTTAGCCTAAGATTGTTTTCATTCTCTCATGAGGATAAATCATATCATTGGTTACATAGCCTTCCTCCTAATTCTATTGTCACTTGGGCTCAACTAAGTAAGAAGTTCTTGACCAAATTCTTTTCTATCACTAGAACTAATGACATAGTTGATGCCATAAGAAGTTTTAGGCAAAAAGAGAGTGAGGTATTCTTTGATGCATGGGAGAGATTTCATGATCTACTTCTTCAATGTCCACACCACAAAGTCGATGACAATGAAAAGTTAGAATTTTATATAGGAGCCTTAATACTCAAACTAGGAGCACAGTTGATAACATGAGTGGTGGAGATTTCCTTGACTACTCCACCACCAAGGCCTTAGCTTTCCTTGAAAAGATTGCTAATAATAGCCAACATTGAGATATACCAGGAGATACCCCGAAAAATACTACCCTAGACTCTAATGATAAACCTAGAGGAATGTATGATGTCAAACCTGACATTGAGCTTTAAAATCTAATTCAAGGTTTAACTAAATAGGTAGCAGCACTTGGCGTATCCTTAAATCCCCAATCAACTGTTATGAGTGTCTCCACTCTTTCATGCGATGCTTGTCATGACCAGACCCACACTGCTGAATTTTGCCCTCTCCTAATGAATTCACCAGAAACTGAGGATGTCTGTGCGTTTAATTACGCAGGGAGAACCAACTTTACTAAGGGCAATGCCACGTACCCATACATGGACCGCTCCAATCTTTCTTATTCTAATAATCATCATGCGGGTCCACCTGGTTTTAACAACTCTTATGGGCAACGTAGCAATGCCACGTATGTTGGTCACTCTGACAATAGGAACAGGGCACCGGTCCCCCCTTACTCGAACAATACTCATCCTATGAGTGGTTCTAGGGACCGCATGCCAGCTAATCAATCTACCCAACCTAAATCCTCTCTTGAGGATGTGCTTGCACGTTTCATTCAACAGACCCAGGCGTCTATTGAGTCAAATGCCCAAGCCATCCACAACATTGAACAAAAACTTGATGAAAGAGGTAGATTTCCGGGACAGTCCATCCCGAACCCCAAAGGCAAGGAAGTTGCCTTGGTGACGGAAACTGCAAATCCGTCTACATCTGTACCAATTGCTGAAGTAAAATCCGTTTCCACCCTTAGGTCAGGAAAACAGGTTGATAATCAAATTAATTATACACCAAGTCCCAACATTGTGACCCCGGTTACATCTGCACTTGTTGCCCCACCTAAACCTTCGACCAATGAGGCGACCACCTCTAAATCGAAGAAGACTGCCCATGAGATCATTGATCCTCCACGGATTTACAACCCACCAGTACCTTACCCCCAGAGACTCAAAAGGTCTCTAAAGGAAGTCCAAGCAGAGGAAGTACTTGATGTGTTTAAACAAATAAATATTAATATACCCTTCCTCACGGCTATTAAACAGATACCTTCCTATGCTAAGGTCTTGAAAGACTTGTGCACCGCCAAGAGAAAAATAAATGTGCCTAAAAACGCATTTGTGGCGGAGGAATTCTCTGCACTTGTCCAACATAATGGTGTGGTAAAATATAAGGACCCTGGAAAACCTACCATACCCTGCAAGCTTGGTGGTAAGTTCATGGGTAGAGCTTTGTTAGACTTAGGAGCAAGTTGTAATCTCTTGCCTTATTCCTTATACCTTAGCCTAGGTCTAACATACATGAAACCCACGAAAATATCTTTACAACTGGCTGACAGATCTTTGAAAGTACCTAGAGGTTTAGTAGATGACCTATTAGTTAAAGTGTCAGACTTTTACTATCCTGTGGACTTTGTAGTGTTGGATATTGAACCTACTGCCGATGATTCGATGCCCATCATCCTTGGCCGTCCATTCTTGGCCACCTCTAATGCTCTCATTAACTGTCGGAACGGTTCCATGGTTCTCACTTTTGGCTCTATAACTATAGAAGTTAATATATTTAACCTTGGCCAACAAGCCCATGATCTTTCCTTATCTGAGGATGTGTGCCTTCTATGAGAAACTACAAATAGTGCTAGTATAACAAATGTGAATTCAAACAAGCAAACAAACAATACGCAGAAAGTAAATAACACACAGAAATTTTTAACGTGGTAAAACCCAAACTGGGAAACGTCCACGGTTGTCCTCGCGACAACAAAATAATCCACTAGATGAATAGAGATGTACAAACCTATCAACTACCTGCACTCACTGCGAGTTGATACTCCTGGTTATCTCTAACACCTTGACTTCACCAGAGCACCTTGATGTACGCACAAGACACTCGACTTCTTGATGAACACACAAGAAGACTCGAAGCCGAATTCACAATAACTCTTGAAGATCACAAAGATATGAATTGGGAAAAGGGGGAAGAAAGGGAATTGAGTTCAATAGCCACAAACAATTTTACTATCACCAACCTAACCAAAACACATGAACAAGAAGAAGGATGGACGGCCAAAGAACTACCTTGTTCTGTAGAAGAGAAGCCCTATTTATACTTAGGGTTGAAAACCTAGAAAAATGGGCCGAAACTGTGCAAACCGACTTTGGACGTTCGTACGTCGATATGACGTTCGAACGTCGCCACATAAAAATAAGCCTGCTGCCTAACATGACGTACGAACGCTCTAAGCAGGTACGTACGTCTCCATACGAAAACATGTCTGCTGACTACCTGGACGTACGAACGTCCTAACTGAGTACGTACGTCCTGACCAAAATAAGTTCGCTGCTTCAGTGAACGTACGTACGTCCTAACTCGGTACGTACGTCCAGAACCCAATAACTTTCCCTAGACAGACCTAAGAGACACAAGGACACGAGACGACCATGCGTACATCTTGGTTTTCCTAACAATGGATTCAAGGCGAGATAACCAAAGACACTTTGTCACAAAATTGATGTCAAACCACTTCGTGCCGGTTTCAATCTCCCCCTTTGACATTGGTTTTGTGACAAAAACCTATGACTCTAATAGCACTTATAAAACGTGCTTACAATCCCAAACCATGGCATTTATAAAACATGCCTACAAAAACTCTCAAAATATAAACACCTAACAAATCACCAATTCTTGTTATCCAGCTTTAGGAAGATGCTTTAACCATCAGAGATCGAACGGAAGCAATCAAAGATTCAACAAAAGTTCCTTCGAGCAACTCCCCCATACTTTATGAGCTCCAAACTTCATGAGCAACTCATTGAAATGCTTCATGAGCAACTCCCCCATACGTGTAGCATACCTGAAACATGACCCAAAAATAACCTAACAAGAAGAAGACGATTGTTAGTAATTAGAGTCATAAATCTCCCCCTTTTTGTCACAATAAGTGAACAACGACAAGCAAATAACCAAGCAAAAGAAATCAAAACCAAACAAAGAATAGAAAACATATAAAATATAAAACGAATCCAACTTGTTAAAAGTTCAGAAAGTCAATTAATAACCAAACAGAGAAATCCATAACCAGAGAAACCAAAAACGACAAGAGTAGAAAGCTCGAATTAACGAATTCGAAAAACCCTTTCCCAATGACCTAGAGGAAGCTTAGAGAAGTAAGCCTCCGCACGAGCCGAAGGTCGATTCCACCGAGCAATCATATGAACATAAAGCTTAAGATAGGACATAAAGCTTTCGCACGAGCCGAATAGCTATTCCACCGAGTGTGCACAGGACCATCAGCACTCGTACAAAATAACTCCCCAATTCTGCTATCCAAGCCACAGTCGGTAAGAGGAGCAGCAAGTCCTGGAACCCTCGGGTATCCAACCAATTCCAAGATGTGATTCTGAAGATGTCCCGGTAGCCTCTCCCAATGATTGATATGAACCATGCATGAAGGAAGTAAAGGTCGATGATCATAGTCAAACCCATGAGGAACGCGACATAAACGACAAACCTTAGCATTGTTTTTGTACTCCATGACCATAAACGACACATACCCAACAGCCGGAACAAAAACTCCATGAAGTGCAAATTCTGTCATAGGAAATTCTGAAGACAAAGATATAACTAGAAAGAGATAAGAAGCTACAATTAGGAGAAAGAGAGGAGAAGACTCCCTATTTATAAGAAAAAATAGGAGTAAACATATTATGGACCCAAAAAGAAAGGTCCATCACCTCAGAAAAATTTACTGCAAAACAAGGAAACCAACCTGAACTAATATGAAAATAGCAATATCCAAGAACATCCTCAATACCAAAGAAATAGAAACAAGCTGCTTGAAAGAAGCAATAAACAACCACCAAAGAAGAAGAAGAAGAAGGGAAAGACCAAAGAAAAAGAAAAGAAACAAAAACATTGAGGGAAGATGAAGACTTCCTATGTTCGTGCAAGAAACAAGAAGTGAGCACGATTGATGTAACAGTAACCCTTTGGTTCAAACAAAATTTGAATTTAAACACAAATTGGCCGGACTGTATCAGGGACGTTCGTACGTCCTAAGTATGATCGAACGTCGGGACCAAAAAAAAATCTGACACACAACACGTTCGTACGTCCGATGAACGTTCGTACGTTGCAAAAAGATCTGTCCCCCTCCACGTACGAACGTCTTGAAAGCGTACGTACGAACCCTTTTTTTTTTTTTTTTTTTTTTTTTTATTTATTTATGAAAATAAACCACATAACTAAAAAAAATATTGAGAGACATCACAAGAAAACACTTCTACGTATCATACGAATTCCAAATACAACCGAATATAGTTTAAACAATCCTCAACCACAAGAGAATGCAAAATCGAAGAACGACATCATACACCATGACAAGATAGTTACTAGAATGATGCAAGTATGTAGAAAAACCTGATAGACCAATACCAACCTCCGAAAAACAAACTAAAGACATGATCATGGAGGATATTGAAGGTCACTTGCAACTAGCCCAAAAACACACACTATTGTTTTTCTTCTTGTCCTTCAACTAGACAAATGCGAAAACCACTATTCATTCATTTTTTTTTTTTTTTTTTTTTTTTTTTTGTAAACCATTGAAACAGATGCCATTCCCGTGTGGGAGTATGAAATATCTCCATCTTTTACCAGAACACGAGGGTAGGGTGTAGCCTACATCTTTTCGGCAAAAACACACTCAAGAAGTGCAATACCATGATAACGTGCAACACAAGAACTAACATCTCTTGAGTGCAACCGTCAGAGCATGACCCTCACAGCCCCAACGGGTTCTTAGCCAAATGAGTATGCTCTCAAGACATTCAAATGGCTGGGGATTTTGTGAGTCATTGGCCACTTACAAGAGGTGAGATAATAAAGAAAATAACAAACAACGATCATGAAAAATCAACCATGAAAGACTGGAGTTAAACATGTATTGAAAATGTCAAGCCAACCACATTGAAATGCATCATGCAAGAAACTACCAAGACGAAGAGAGTATGATGTAACCCTACAACTGTGCATGACACAAAAACAGTTGAGGACGCCAAACTAGAAACATCTGTAAAATGAAATCCATACAATAGAGAGTGTAGTATGTCCTCAACAACAACCACAATAATAATAAACACCAAAAACACCGAATCTAAACATCCTAACCACAAGGACAATACCAGAAAGAACCAGAAAGTAACAAAACAATTAGGGAAGAGTTACAACCCCAATAGACTTACGCAAGGAGTGGAATCGGCTTGCATCAAGAGGTTTTGTAAGAATATCTGCTAGCTGATGTTCAGTAGGAATGAACTCCATTACTATATCACCCTTTTCGACCGCCTCACGAAGGAAATGGTGACGAATGTCAATATGCTTTGTGCGTGAGTGTTGAACAGGATTCTTGGAAATGCTAATGGTACTGGTGTTATCACAGAATAGGTCCATCGCCTGCTGTTGAATGCCATAATCTCGAAGCATCTGACGCATCCACAGAAGTTGAGTACAGGCACTAGCTGCAGCTATATACTCAGCCTCACATGAAGAGATGGATACAGATGATTGTTTCTTGCTATGCCAGGAAACAAGATTATTCCCAACATAGAAACAGCCACCACTGGTACTATGACGATCATCAAGATTACCACCCCAATCAGCATCACAGTAACCTGCCACAACACTATTCGTATCTCTGGTGAACCATAACCCATAGTCAAGAGTGCTAGCAACATATCGAATGATACGCTTAACCGCAATGAGATGAGATTCTTTAGGGTTAGCCTGAAATCTTGCACATACCCCAACACTATAAGAAATATCCATAATATCCTTACCAAGACGTACCCTCTCACCCATGGGAGTATCTTGACCACTGGAAGTGCTGAGACCGAATTTTTTAACCAATTCTTTAGCATACTTTGTTTGAGAAATGAAAGCTCCATGATCAAACTGTTTGACCTGCAAGCCAAGAAAGAAATTTAGTTCTCCCATTAAACTCATTTCAAATTCAGAGCTCATTAATTGAGAGAAAGATTCAGAAAGACTTGGGCACGTTGACCCAAACACTATATCATCCACATAGACTTGGGCGAGAAGAACATCAGTATTCTTTCGCAATATGAACAGAGTCCGATCAACACTGCCACGAACAAATCCTTTTCCCAGTAAGAAGGAGGTCAGACGTTCATACCAAGCCCGAGGAGCCTGCTTTAACCCATACAGTGCTTTTTGCAATTTGAAGACATGATTCGGAAAAGTGTGATCCACAAACCCTTTAGGTTGTTCAACATAGACCTCCTCATTAAGAATACCATTGAGAAATGCACTTTTGACATCCATTTGGTACAACTTGAAATTCAAATGGCATGCCATAGCAAGAAGAAGCCTGACAGATTCCAACCTAGCCACAGGAGCAAATGTCTCTCCATAGTCAATACCTTCAATTTGACTGTAGCCCTGAGCCACGAGCCTTGCCTTGTTGCGCACAATCTGTCCGAACTCATCCAACTTGTTTTTAAAGATCCACTTGGTGCCAACCACATTAGTGTGAGTAGGTCTAGGAACCAACGTCCAGACATCACTACGCTTAAACTGACCGAGTTCTTCCTGCATAGCAACTAGCCAATCATCATCAATAAGAGCATCAGTAACATTTTTAGGTTCAAGAGAAGAGAGATAACAAACATAATGAACACAATTTGTCTCCTTGGCCCTCCGACGAGTCAGACGCTGATCATTAATATCCCCAATGATATCCCCTAAGGAGTGATATTGTTTGACACGAGGTGAGGCTAGATTGAACACACTTTCAGGGTCAGCAGGAACAGTGGAGAGATCTGAAGACACATCAATCACATCTGGTGATTGAACTGCATCATCCGGTGTGAGTACATTACCGGTCCCACTAGGCACGTCCTCTGCAGCATCAGAAGGTTTAGTACCACTATTGCCATTATCAGGTGATGATAACGATATGGAAGAGATGTCAGCTGGGTCTGACACGGGTGAGAGAACTGTGACATCCTGTGTACCAGTGGAAACAGAAGAGTCAGATGTAATAGTGTCATCAACAACAACATTAAAGGATTCCATGACCTTGCGAGTGGTGTAGTTAAACACTCGAAATGCTCTACTGTTAGAAGAATAACCAAGTAAAAGAGCTACTTCACCTCGACTATCAAACTTGGACAGACTTTGTCTGTCCTTGCACACATAGCACAAGCTACCAAAAACTCGCATATATTTGAGATTCGGCTTCTTACCATACCATAGCTCATAAGCAGTTTGTGTGGTACCAGATCTTAGGTATACACGGTTCATTATGTAACAAGCAGTATGAACCGCTTCCGCCCAAAACTTGGTTGGAACATCCTTGGCATGCAACATAGCACGAGCCATTTCCTGAATAACGCGATTTTTCCTTTCAGCAACTCCATTTTGTTGCGGAGTGTATGGAGCTGAAAATTCTTGCCATGTACCATTTGCAATACAATACTCAATCACACCTGTGGCTGTGAACTCACCACCTCTATCGCTTCTGATATATTTAATTTGAGTGTCTTTCTCGTTCTGAATACGAAGGCATATTCCCTGAAACTCAAGAAACGCATCAGATTTTTCACGTAAGAATGATACCCAGGTAAAGCGAGTGTAATCATCAACCATAACCAAGATGTATCGTTTGCCTCCTAGACTAGGAGTACGAGTAGGACCCATCAGATCCATGTGTATGAGTTCTAAAGGAGAGGATGTGGTTATGGATTTTTTCTTGGAATGTGGACTACGTATCTGTTTACCTAGTTGACACCCACCACACACAGTGTCTCGATTTCTTCCAAGTCTAGGAACTCCCTTAATATATTCATTCCGAGTGAGATTGTCCAGGTGTTCAAAGTTGACATGACCTAGTCGTCGATGCCACAATAGACCTTCATTTAGTTTGCTAGGTAAGCAGTTCATGCTAGATGCAACCGGCTGAATGGCATAGCAATTATCCAATGTTCGTTTACCTGTCATGATACACTTACCCGAACTATCAAGCACGGAACATATATTTTTGGAAAAATTAACAGTATGGTCAGTATCACACAGTTGGCTAATACTGATCAAATTCACACGCAAACCATCAACTAACAAACAAACATCATTCGGAGATAAACCAATACCAGTGACAAATCCCTTACCAATCACAGGAGAGCTCTTACCATTCCCAAAAGTAACACTTCCACCATCTATAGCAGTAACAGAGGAGAAAAGTTTGGCATTACCTGACATATGTTTTGAAGCACCACTATCAAGTAACCACTCAGTATCCGAACTTGAGACATGAAGAGCAGTGATCGCCACATTCGAAACATTTCCTGCAAAATTACAACGAAAAGAGTAAGAGGCATATGGATAAGATGGATAATCATACGACGGCTGTGAGAACCGCTTCCATGATTGCGAAACATGAGCAACCACACCACACTGCGAAGCCCAATGTCCAAACTGTCCGCATAGTGAGCACGGCATTTGACGTTTCCTTCCCTGAGGCGGAACACGCCTGAACAGTTTCCACTTGCGCCGGATGCCAACCGTGTCCGCAGAGTGATGAATGTCGGACTTTTTGGTAGGAAGATAGGGCAACAGTGGAGGTAATTCAGAAGATGACAACCCATTGCACTTTTCAAGCAACTGAAGGCGAATCAACTCCTTTTTGACCTTGTCTAGTTCTGAGGACACAATCTTATACCGCGCTTCCCATTCGACCTTGTCATGCTCAAGAGCAGCAAGATTACCCAGTAAAGCCACTTTATCAACCTGCCATGATACAGGTTCCCTATCCAGAATTGACATAGACGAGGAACTAGAAGACAATAAGTCAAGTCTGTCCTGAAGAATACAATTTTGTGCTTCCAACCTTAAGCATTCCTTTCTGGATAACCGGTATAGAGTAGCCCAATCATTATTATCCACCAGAATCAAATCCCTGTCACAATTACTAGAGCATTCTTTACTGTCAGTTGACTGCTCATCAGACATTCGAGCAACAACCGAGACATGTGTCTTACCAGAGTAATCCATAGCACTATTGATCGTTGGCGTGAGCCTTTACGCTCCTTAACCAGCCCCCAGCGACTGATACCAATTGAGAAACTACAAATAGTGCTAGTATAACAAATGTGAATTCAAACAAGCAAACAAACAATACGCAGAAAGTAAATAACACACAGAAATTTTTAACGTGGTAAAACCCAAACTGGGAAACGTCCACGGTTGTCCTCGCGACAACAAAATAATCCACTAGATGAATAGAGATGTACAAACCTATCAACTACCTGCACTCACTGCGAGTTGATACTCCTGGTTATCTCTAACACCTTGACTTCACCAGAGCACCTTGATGTACGCACAAGACACTCGACTTCTTGATGAACACACAAGAAGACTCGAAGCCGAATTCACAATAACTCTTGAAGATCACAAAGATATGAATTGGGAAAAGGGGGAAGAAAGGGAATTGAGTTCAATAGCCACAAACAATTTTACTATCACCAACCTAACCAAAACACATGAACAAGAAGAAGGATGGACGGCCAAAGAACTACCTTGTTCTGTAGAAGAGAAGCCCTATTTATACTTAGGGTTGAAAACCTAGAAAAATGGGCCGAAACTGTGCAAACCGACTTTGGACGTTCGTACGTCGATATGACGTTCGAACGTCGCCACATAAAAATAAGCCTGCTGCCTAACATGACGTACGAACGCTCTAAGCAGGTACGTACGTCTCCATACGAAAACATGTCTGCTGACTACCTGGACGTACGAACGTCCTAACTGAGTACGTACGTCCTGACCAAAATAAGTTCGCTGCTTCAGTGAACGTACGTACGTCCTAACTCGGTACGTACGTCCAGAACCCAATAACTTTCCCTAGACAGACCTAAGAGACACAAGGACACGAGACGACCATGCGTACATCTTGGTTTTCCTAACAATGGATTCAAGGCGAGATAACCAAAGACACTTTGTCACAAAATTGATGTCAAACCACTTCGTGCCGGTTTCATTCTAGACTCATTACCTTATGAGATGGTGCACTGTCATTACCCTGAAGATCCGATTGACCATTGCCTTGCCATGCATAATGTAGACTTCGACATTGACCAATCTATTGCCCAAACCAATGCTTTCTTTGATAGTGTGCCTATCTTTGAACCTAAAGACCCTGAGGCCCTTGATGTGGTTTGTAGCTTAGATTCTAAGACCCAAGTAGAGACCATTACTCCACCTCCTGTTACCCTGAATCCTCTTCCTCCTGAGCTGAAATACGTTTATCTTGATTCAGACAGTAGCCATCCTGTTATCATTTCCTCATCTCTTACTACCGAACAAGAGAGTAAGCTTTTAGAAGTTATTTTAGAGCATCGTTCTGCTATTGCTTGGTTTATCCACGACATCAAAGGCATTAGCCCTTCTGTCTGTTCTCATCGTATTCATCTTGAGGACGATGCCAAAACTTCTCGTGAACCTCAGAGTCGCCTCAACCCTGCGATGAAAGAAGCTGTTCGAGCAGAAATTCTTAAACTTCTGGATGCAGGGGTGATTTATCCTATTTCGGATAGTCCCTTGGTTAGTCCTATTCATGTGGTCCCTAAGAAGGCCGGCATGACTGTAGTAACTAATGATAAGAACGAACAAGTCGCTACTAGAGTTCCAACTAAGTGGCGTGTTTGTATCGACTATATAAAGCTTAATACAGTCACCCGAAAAGACCACTTTCCTCTTCCCTTCATAGACCAGATGTTGAAACATCTAGCTGGTCATTCTTTCTATTGTTTCCTAGATGGTTACTCCGGTTACAACCAAATTCCTATCGCCCCTGAAGATCAAGAAAAGACGACATTTACATGTCCCTTTGGCACTTTCACTTATGCCCGTATGCCCTTTGGTTTGTGTAATGCACCTGCTACTTTCCTGAGGTGTATGTTACACATCTTTAGTGATATGGTAGAACGATTTATGGAGGTGTTCATGGATGACTTCTCCATATATGGTTCATCTTTTGAAGAGTGTCTTAGTCATCTTTCCTTAGTATTTAAACGTTGCATAGAGAAGAATTTGATACTTAACTGGGAAAAGTGCCATTTCATGGTTAGGAAGGGGATATTCCTTGGTCATGTAGTCTCTCCTGAGGGTATCCAGGTTGATAAAGCTAAAGTAGATCTTGTTTCATCCTTGCCTATTCATAAGTCTATTAGGGATATTCGAGCCTTTCTGGGCCATGCAGGATTCTATAGACGCTTTATCCAAGATTTTTCTAAGATAGCTCGTCCCTTAACCAATTTATTGCTTATGGATGTACCTTTTGACTTCACAAAAGAATGCAAGAGCGCCTTTGAAAAACTTAAAACCGCCCTCACATCGGCACCTGTTATTAGGCCTCCTGATTGGAGTAAACCCTTTGAGCTGATGTGCGATGCATCAGACTATGCTGTTGGGGCTGTTTTAGGTCAACGTCTAGATGGTAAGCCCCATGTCATATATTATGCTAGTAAGACTCTCAATGACGTTCAACGTAATTATACGACAACCGAGAAAGAACTACTAGCCATAGTATATGCTCTTGATAAGTTTCGCTCCTACCTTTTACGCACCCGTACTATCATTTTTACGGATCATGTCGCTATTAGATTCCTTCTATCTAAGAAGGAGACTAAACAACGCCTTATTCGTTGGATATTATTGCTTCAAGAGTTTGACCTTGAGATTAGAGATAAAAAGGGGACCGAAAATATAGTAGCCGACCACCTGTCTAGATTAGACCGTCCTGAGGATTCTAGTG
Source organism: Aquilegia eximia (assembly GCA_023053565.1). Classification (NCBI taxonomy): domain Eukaryota; kingdom Viridiplantae; phylum Streptophyta; class Magnoliopsida; order Ranunculales; family Ranunculaceae; genus Aquilegia; species Aquilegia eximia. The sequence goes on from JALIGU010000002.1 coordinate 26,888,338, forward strand.
TTATTTCTGAGAACTTTCCTGATGAGCTTCTTTTCGCAATATCGAATGCTCCATCGTTCGCAGATATAGTTAATTACTTGGCTAGCAACAAGCTTCCAAATGATTAGAACAAGCAAGATAGATCCAAATTCCTTGCTAATGCCAAGTATTATTTCTGGGATGACCCTTACCTTTTTAAGTACTGTCCTGACCAGATCATTCGTCGTTGTATCCCAGATTGGGAGCAACAAGAGGTCCTTAAGTTCTGCCATGAGCATGCTTGTGGTGGACATTTTAGTGCCAAAACGACAACTGCTAAAGTATTGCAGTGTGGTTTCTATTGGCCAACTCTCTTTAAGGACTCTCACATGCATTGTACTGTCTGCACTCGTTGTCAACAATTAGGGAAAATCACTAGGCGACACTTGATGCCCTTACAGCCAATACTTCCTATAGAAGTGTTTGATGTATGGGGCATTGACTTCATGGGCCCTTTCCCTGGTTGTCATGGTTTTTTGTACATTCTGGTCGCGGTAGACTATGTTTCTAAATGGATCGAGGCCATTCCCACAAGACACAACGACCAAGAAACTGTAGTAAATTTTCTGAAAGAGTATATATTTGCCCGATTTGGCGCTCCCCGTGCGATCATTAGTGATGGGGGGAGCCATTTCTGCAATAGAGCTTTTAGCAGACTTGTCCAAAAGTTTGGAGTTACTCACAAAGTGTCCCTTGAGTACCATCCTCAAACTAATTGCCAAGCTGAGGTGTCGAATAGAGAGATTAAAAACATTTTGCAAAAAACAATTGACCCTAATAAGGTTGATTGGTCTTTTAGAGTTAGTGATGCATTATGGGCCTATCGTACTGCTTTCAAAACTCCCACAGGCAAGTCTCCCTTTCGTCTTGTTTTTGGAAAACGCTGTAACTTACCTGTAGAGCTTGAGCATAGAGCCTTCTGGGCAATGAAAAAGCTCAATTTTAATCTCGACCCGGCAGGTGAGAGGAGAAAACTCCAGCTTTATGAGCTTGAGGAACTTCAGAAAGAAGCTTATGATCTTTCCAAGTCCTACAAAGCTAATATGAAAAAACTACATGATCTTCAGATCTTACGTAGAGATTTTCAAATTGGGGACAAAGTTTTACTATATAACTCTAGGTTGCATTTATTTCCTGGTAAACTACAGTCTCGTTGGTCGGGTCCCTTTGTAGTGTCTGTAGTAACACCCTTTGGTGCTATCACTTGTCTAAATCCTGTAGACAATACTGAATTTCAAGTCAATGGTCAACGTCTTAAGCATTTCCATGAATTAAGGTCCCCTGAAGTAGAGGAAACTCTCTTAGAAGACCCTACCTATCTAGATTGACCCTTGACCCGCTGGTATCCGGACCCTCCCTTACTCTACTCTTGTCTCTTTTGGGAGGTTTGGTTGAAAGTGTCGGGACCTATAGTCCACAAACTCTTACTGGCTGAGTCTAATTGATCCAGTACACACTTTTCTCTGAAGTGTCATCATCAAACAGACCTGTTTCTCGCTCTGTTTGGGGGTGTGGATGTCATTTCTCATCTTTCCTAAGTCTAGAGTATCTGACTTTAAAAGACTCATGTTGTATATTAGACATCAGGATTTCACGCATTCCATTCTAGCGCTTTTGACTCTCCTGTATCTTTGTTTAGAGTAGCGTTTATCTAGGGAGTGAATCCTAGTTGTCCACCTGTCTGGCTGAAGACGTTAAACTTAGCGCTCCTGGGAGGCAGCCTTGTGTATCTTCTAAACCCAATCGTGCTTTAGTGTTCTTCTTAGTTATCGAGTTTAGTGGTTATTGGCTAATAACTATCTCTTTGGGATCCTAGGACAGATCTGTTTGGGGGTGGGGCGTGGCCCACCACTCTTTGATTGCGGTTACTTGGTCAAATAATTATTATAGTTACAAATTTGAATTTATTTCAATTTTTGGAATTTTTAATAATTATTGCATGATTTTGGGATTTTATTTGACCACCTTAATGATACTTATATTCGCAAGAATATAATTATACATTATCGCGGAATTTTTCAAAATTAAATTTGAATTATTTCGTGCATTTTCGCTTTCCAGGGGTAAAACCATCATTTCCACTAATTTCAGTAGTGGGGGAAGCGTCTAGGGGAAGTAACTTCTCTATATATACCCCCGGGTGTCTTTAGAAAAGTCACAAAGTCATTTTCAAACCATAGTCAAACCAAGTCAACACGGGTCAAACCAGGGTCGTCTTCTTCCCCAGAACTCGACTCGAGTTCTTTACAGTGCATTTCAATCTCGACTCAAGTTCCTCAACAGATTTCATTTCTCTCTCTTCGATTCTCCCTCGTTTCTAGGCCAAATTCGAAAATTCTTGCGGGGTTTTGTCCTTTTCTTCATCCTCTTCAAATCTATACCAAAATCCCCCATTATCATGCCTCCTAGACGTAGAGAGAGAGTGATTATCCCGAGAGCGCGATTACTCGCGTCTCTTTGATGATAATCGATTTGGGAGCACTTTTCTTGAGCGGATTCATGAGATTCCTTGTAAGGCTCTGGAACTGATGGGAGATTTAGCCCCACAGTTGGCGCCAAAGAGTGTGGCTGCAAAAATTTGATCCACAAACTCGAGATATGTATATATTAATCGTACAGTTACAATGAAAGCCTTGTATAGACAGAGATAGGATGGGGGGTATACAATGAGACTGGACCTGATTGGGATCAGGCTGCCTACTGATCGGACCTCAAAAGTGTATATTTATTCCCCGTATAACACCTTGTTTGTCTAGCACTTAGCTTATATTATTGTATTATATCTATTGATTAGTGCATTCTTGTTTTTATATAGATTTTATGAGCCGAAATACGAATATTGTGTAAAAGCCCACAAAAAGTCGAGAAAAGCAAGCAAAGAAGTGTTATTTGCACAAGGGAAGAGGAATGGATATTTGCACCCGCAAAATCTGCTAAGGGCACCCCGCGATCAACTCTGATCAACTAGGTTGAGTTGACTTTTTGTCAACTTTGACTTTGTTTGACTTTATAGTCAAGGGTTGACTTTTTGGTCAACTGTTGACTTCTTATGACTTTGGGACAATCATGTTGACTTATGTGGACCGGACTTCCTATTTTGGGTCTTGATCTTAAAAAGGCTCTACAAGGAGAACCAAAAGTCTTATTGGGGCCCATGACATATCAAACTGAAGGTCTTGGCCGAAGATACAATTCTAGCCCAAGAGGATTAGGTTTTGCTGATTGTCTAATCTCTCTAGGAGGCCAACAGCAGCAGCCACGAATTTGATCAAGTTTGGAAGTCTTTGCATGCAAGTATTCCCTTATGTAATGATATATAAGAGAAGTTGTAACTAGGGTTTATCTATCTAGAATCTCTTTTAGATCTTGATCTTCTAGCCTCCACTTGAAGATGAACTTTTCTATTCAATTCAATCAATATCAATCCATGAATTCTTTTATGATGTTCTTTGATTTAATTATTTGTTCCTTTGGTATGAGTAGCTAAATCATCATGGGGGGAAGGTGGAAGCTTTCTAGGTGATGTAAAAGTATTATGTTGTTTCTTCTTATTCATTGAGATTCAAGGTTCTTAATGCTTACTTATCTCTAATTCGTGATATGAGGTAAGTATGAATATTTGTATGCTATTGTTATCCATGGTGTTAAATATTATTGTTAGAATTTAAGGAGACCTAGTTTTGATAATAGTGTTATATTTATTGTAGATGTGTAGTGAAATAGCTGAGAGGTGATTACTGCATGTTTGTAATATTTATATTTTATTGGAACCCTTTCATGATTAAATTCAATAGCTGAGAGGTGAGGATTTAATTGTGAATAATATGTGGAGTTAATTAGATTCAATAGCTGAGAGGTGAGGATTTGATTAATGAAGTATATTCAATAGCATGCATAATAGAATCCTGTTTTAATTAGATTCAATAGCTGAGAGGTGAGGATTTGATTATTATTGGTATTAATAACTAATAGGAATAGCTGAGAGGTGACTTGTTAGTTGTTATAGATTGAATATGAAGAACAACATGATATAATTGCATAACCTAGATTGTGGAAACATACTACTCCCCTTATGTCACCATATTATCTTCTTTTCCATATCTTCCATATTCTTAAGTTAGGTTTAATAATTATTTATTGCCTGTAGGAAGTAGAATCAATTCTCCAACTATTATTATTGATTCATTGATGTTTCTTAATTATTGTTCTTAATTGTGTTTGAGCTAAGATCTCCCCCTCTGAGATGGGTACGACCCTTGCTTGTTACTTGTCTACTTTGATCTTCAATTTATACAGGCACAAGAAGGAAAATCTCTTAATCTAATCTTTTGATACACAATAAGCCGTATATCAAAATAGCGTCGTTGTCGCTCTAAGGAACGGAGTTCATTCAAGCACAAAAGAGAATAGTTGTTTTGGGACATCATCCCACTTCTATCCCTCCCACCCTTCAATTTTTAATTATTGTTTTTAAGTGTCTAGTTACTTAGTCATCTTGTTGATCTTGCAGTAAAAACGGATCTGAAAAAGCTCGGAAAACGGAGTAGATATCAAAGTTTGAAGAAATGCGCGCATTCAGAATTTTTTTTTCCCTGAAGTTACTGTTCTGAAGTGGGCTTGACCTCGAGTCGAGATCACTTTGGTCATTAACAATCTCGAGTCGAGTTTTCGGCAGAAATTTGGCCCGGTGTTGCGTGAATTATCCAGAACGATCCAGGACTCCTTTTCGGCTGAAATTATTACTGTTGAAAGATTTCAGGGTGATTTAGTTGCCCTAAACTTTTCGGAACTTTTGGAGCAGCGGAAGTTATTTAAATCTTTGTCCAAAGACGGAAAGTTTTGCTGAAACTACTGAACAGGCAGTTCCAGGCAGGGAATTTGCTCGTTTTGCGTGATTTTTCCAGGACGCTCCGTTACTCCAAATTAGCTAAATTTTTTACTGTTGAGAGATCATGAGGTTAACTAGGTAGTCTATTGTTTTCAGTATTTTTAAAGACTTGTAACTTATTTAATTATTCGATCCACGAAGGGGTCGCGGTTGTAATATTTTCAAAGTAGGTGTTGCTAGGATTTTTATTATTGTGTGTTCTAAGCAGGTAGTAGAACAAGGTTGTGGAGCTAGCATTGGGTCTACTAAGGAACGACTCCTAAGGACGATTGAAACCCAAAGAGCGGTTTCCCCTTAGTCGACTTCAACTCGTCTTCTCCCCACATTTGTGCGCTTCTTTGGCAATTTTACTTTTTAGCACAAAGTGGGAGGTAAGCATTTTCTCAACCCTCCTCGAATCCCCTGCAAGAGGAGTTTTTGTAATGATTAACATGACCTTGATTGTTGCTTGATTTCAATTTCTGTTTTTACTTGTTAAACTGGGACTGCAAGGCGGACCTGGTCTATAAGTGAAACCTAAATATCAATTGATTGGAAAATCCTAAGCTTTAAAATTGAATCAACGAAAGCCATGTTATTAAGATATTCTCATTGAGACTTTGACGGATCTTCAACTATTATTGTTTGGTTTTTCTTTAATTGGAGCACAAGTCAGGAATTGGGTCAAGAACCCATACAGATTTATCTGTAGAATCAATTGTGGTTATTTAATTAAGGAACGTGTTTAGGCACGGAAAACCTCCCACATTGGTTATTAGCTGCTTGACTCTCAAGAGAAGGAGAATCACTCACGAAACTTGGAGAGAACTCATTGACTTGGGTGAACATAAAATAGAGTCAGTTTTTGAGCCCCTTGTTAGATGCTTTTGAATGGTTAGGACTTCTGTGGCATATGTAATGCGCATGTTGCATGCATCTTAGATCAGGTAAAATCTTGTCCAAACCAACAATCTACACAAAGAGCACAATCACGGACCTCTCTACTTCTCTTAAGGAAGAGTTTAACAATTCAACCTCCCTACCTTCTGAAGAAGAGTTCAACAACTCAACTTCACGTTCTGAAGTACATCCTACACCTATGGCTCAAGAAGCTACCTTTCGAGATTACTTTTCACCTTTGGCCACAGGGCCACCTACTTGCATTGTCTTACCCGAGACACATGCAGATTGCTATGGCATACGCCCACAGATTGTGGGCATGTTGCCTAAGTTCCATGGATTTCCAAGGGAAGATCCATATCAGCACCTAAATAAGTTTTTGACCGTTCTTCACACTTTTAGGGAGAAACATCTATCTGAGGAAGAAGTTAGCCTAAGATTGTTTTCATTCTCTCATGAGGATAAATCATATCATTGGTTACATAGCCTTCCTCCTAATTCTATTGTCACTTGGGCTGAACTAAGTAAGAAGTTCTTGACCAAATTCTTTTCTATCACTAGAACTAATGACATAGTTGATGCCATAAGAAGTTTTAGGCAAAAAGAGAGTGAGGTATTCTTTGATGCATGGGAGAGATTTCATGATCTACTTCTTCAATGTCCACACCACAAAGTCGATGACAATGAAAAGTTAGAATTTTATATAGGAGCCTTAATACTCAAACTAGGAGCACAGTTGATAACATGAGTGGTGGAGATTTCCTTGACTACTCCACCACCAAGGCCTTAGCTTTCCTTGAAAAGATTGCTAATAATAGCCAACATTGAGATATACCAGGAGATACCCCGAAAAATACTACCCTAGACTCTAATGATAAACCTAGAGGAATGTATGATGTCAAACCTGACATTGAGCTTTAAAATCTAATTCAAGGTTTAACTAAATAGGTAGCAGCACTTGGCGTATCCTTAAATCCCCAATCAACTGTTATGAGTGTCTCCACTCTTTCATGCGATGCTTGTCATGACCAGACCCACACTGCTGAATTTTGCCCTCTCCTAATGAATTCACCAGAAACTGAGGATGTCTGTGCGTTTAATTACGCAGGGAGAACCAACTTTACTAAGGGCAATGCCACGTACCCATACATGGACCGCTCCAATCTTTCTCATTCTAATAATCATCATGCGGGTCCACCTGGTTTTAACAACTCTTATGGGCAACGTAGCAATGCCACGTATGTTGGTCACTCTGACAATAGGAACAGGGCACCGGTCCCCCCTTACTCGAACAATACTCATCCTATGAGTGGTTCTAGGGACCGCATGCCAGCTAATCAATCTACCCAACCTAATTCCTCTCTTGAGGATGTGCTTGCACGTTTCATTCAACAGACCCAGGCGTCTATTGAGTCAAATGCCCAAGCCATCCACAAAATTGAACAAAAACTTGATGAAAGAGGTAGATTTCCGGGACAGTCCATCCCGAACCCCAAAGGCAAGGAAGTTGCCTTGGTGACGGAAACTGCAAATCCGTCTACATCTGTACCAATTGCTGAAGTAAAATCGGTTTCCACCCTTAGGTCAGGAAAACAGGTTGATAATCAAATTAATTATACACCAAGTCCCAACATTGTGACCCCGGTTACATCTGCACTTGTTGCCCCACCTAAACCTTCGACCAATGAGGCGACCACCTCTAAATCGAAGAAGACTGCCCATGAGATCATTGATCCTCCACGGATTTACAACCCACCAGTACCTTACCCCCAGAGACTCAAAAGGTCTCTAAAGGAAGTCCAAGCAGAGGAAGTACTTGATGTGTTTAAACAAATAAATATTAATATACCCTTCCTCACGGCTATTAAACAGATACCTTCCTATGCTAAGGTCTTGAAAGACTTGTGCACCGCCAAGAGAAAAATAAATGTGCCTAAAAACGCATTTGTGGCGGAGGAATTCTCTGCACTTGTCCAACATAATGGTGTGGTAAAATATAAGGACCCTGGAAAACCTACCATACCCTGCAAGCTTGGTGGTAAGTTCATGGGTAGAGCTTTGTTAGACTTAGGAGCAAGTTGTAATCTCTTGCCTTATTCCTTATACCTTAGCCTAGGTCTAACATACATGAAACCCACGAAAATATCTTTACAACTGGCTGACAGATCTTTGAAAGTACCTAGAGGTTTAGTAGATGACCTATTAGTTAAAGTGTCAGACTTTTACTATCCTGTGGACTTTGTAGTGTTGGATATTGAACCTACTGCCGATGATTCGATGCCCATCATCCTTGGTCGTCCATTCTTGGCCACCTCTAATGCTCTCATTAACTGTCGGAACGGTTCCATGGTTCTCACTTTTGGCTCTATAACTATAGAAGTTAATATATTTAACCTTGGCCAACAAGCCCATGATCTTTCCTTATCTGAGGATGTGTGCCTTCTAGACTCATTACCTTATGAGATGGTGCACTGTCATTACCCTGAAGATCCGATTGACCATTGCCTTGCCATGCATAATGTAGACTTCGACATTGACCAATCTAATGCCCAAACCAATGCTTTCTTTGATAGTGTGCCTATCTTTGAACCTAAAGACCCTGAGGCCCTTGATGTGGTTTGTAGCTTAGATTCTAAGACCCAAGTAGAGACCATTACTCCACCTCCTGTTACCCTGAATCCTCTTCCTCCTGAGCTGAAATACGTTTATCTTGATTCAGACAGTAGCCATCCTGTTATCATTTCCTCATCTCTTACTACCGAACAAGAGAGTAAGCTTTTAGAAGTTATTTTAGAGCATCGTTCTGCTATTGCTTGGTTTATCCACGACATCAAAGGCATTAGCCCTTCTGTCTGTTCTCATCGTATTCATCTTGAGGACGATGCCAAAACTTCTCGTGAACCTCAGAGTCGCCTCAACCCTGCGATGAAAGAAGCTGTTCGAGCAGAAATTCTTAAACTTCTGGATGCAGGGGTGATTTATCCTATTTCGGATAGTCCCTTGGTTAGTCCTATTCATGTGGTCCCTAAGAAGGCCGGCATGACTGTAGTAACTAATGATAAGAACGAACAAGTCGCTACTAGAGTTCCAACTAAGTGGCGTGTTTGTATCGACTATATAAAGCTTAATACAGTCACCCGAAAAGACCACTTTCCTCTTCCCTTCATAGACCAGATGTTGGAACATCTAGCTGGTCATTCTTTCTATTGTTTCCTAGATGGTTACTCCGGTTACAACCAAATTCCTATCGCCCCTGAAGATCAAGAAAAGACGACATTTACATGTCCCTTTGGCACTTTCACTTATGCCCGTATGCCCTTTGGTTTGTGTAATGCACCTGCTACTTTCCTGAGGTGTATGTTACACATCTTTAGTGATATGGTAGAACGATTTATGGAGGTGTTCATGGATGACTTCTCCATATATGGTTCATCTTTTGAAGAGTGTCTTAGTCATCTTTCCTTAGTATTTAAACGTTGCATAGAGAAGAATTTGATACTTAACTGGGAAAAGTGCCATTTCATGGTTAGGAAGGGGATATTCCTTGGTCATGTAGTCTCTCCTGAGGGTATCCAGGTTGATAAAGCTAAAGTAGATCTTGTTTCATCCTTGCCTATTCATAAGTCTATTAGGGATATTCGAGCCTTTCTGGGCCATGCAGGATTCTATAGACGCTTTATCCAAGATTTTTCTAAGATAGCTCGTCCCTTAACCAATTTATTGCTTATGGATGTACCTTTTGACTTCACAAAAGAATGCAAGAGCGCCTTTGAAAAACTTAAAACCGCCCTCACATCGGCACCTGTTATTAGGCCTCCTGATTGGAGTAAACCCTTTGAGCTGATGTGCGATGCATCAGACTATGCTGTTGGGGCTGTTTTAGGTCAACGTCTAGATGGTAAGCCCCATGTCATATATTATGCTAGTAAGACTCTCAATGACATTCAACGTAATTATACGACAACCGAGAAAGAACTACTAGCCATAGTATATGCTCTTGATAAGTTTCGCTCCTACCTTTTACGCACCCGTACTATCATTTTTACAGATCATGTCGCTATTAGATTCCTTCTATCTAAGAAGGAGACTAAACAACGCCTTATTCGTTGGATATTATTGCTTCAAGAGTTTGACCTTGAGATTAGAGATAAAAAGGGGACCGAAAATATAGTAGCCGACCACCTGTCTAGATTAGACCGTCCTGAGGATTCTAGTGTTATTTCTGAGAACTTTCCTGATGAGCTTCTTTTCGCAATATCGAATGCTCCATCGTTCGCAGATATAGTTAATTACTTGGCTAGCAACAAGCTTCCAAATGATTGGAACAAGCAAGATAGATCCAAATTCCTTGCTAATGCCAAGTATTATTTCTGGGATGACCCTTACCTTTTTAAGTACTGTCCTGACCAGATCATTCGTCGTTGTATCCCAGATTGGGAGCAACAAGAGGTCCTTAAGTTCTGCCATGAGCATGCTTGTGGTGGACATTTTAGTGCCAAAACGACAACTGCTAAAGTATTGCAGTGTGGTTTCTATTGGCCAACTCTCTTTAAGGACTCTCACATGCATTGTACTGTCTGCACTCGTTGTCAACAATTAGGGAAAATCACTAGGCGACACTTGATGCCCTTACAGCCAATACTTCCTATAGAAGTGTTTGATGTATGGGGCATTGACTTCATGGGCCCTTTCCCTGGTTGTCATGGTTTTTTGTACATTCTGGTCGCGGTAGACTATGTTTCTAAATGGATCGAGGCCATTCCCACAAGACACAACGACCAAGAAACTGTAGTAAATTTTCTGAAAGAGTATATATTTGCCCGATTTGGCGCTCCCCGTGCGATCATTAGTGATGGGGGGAGCCATTTCTGCAATAGAGCTTTTAGCAGACTTGTCCAAAAGTTTGGAGTTACTCACAAAGTGTCCCTTGAGTACCATCCTCAAACTAATTGCCAAGCTGAGGTGTCGAATAGAGAGATTAAAAACATTTTGCAAAAAACAATTGACCCTAATAAGGTTGATTGGTCTTTTAGAGTTAGTGATGCATTATGGGCCTATCGTACTGCTTTCAAAACTCCCACAGGCAAGTCTCCCTTTCGTCTTGTTTTTGGAAAACGCTGTAACTTACCTGTAGAGCTTGAGCATAGAGCCTTCTGGGCAATGAAAAAGCTCAATTTTAATCTCGACCCGGCAGGTGAGAGGAGAAAACTCCAGCTTTATGAGCTTGAGGAACTTCAGAAAGAAGCTTATGATCTTTCCAAGTCCTACAAAGCTAATATGAAAAAACTACATGATCTTCAGATCTTACGTAGAGATTTTCAAATTGGGGACAAAGTTTTACTATATAACTCTAGGTTGCATTTATTTCCTGGTAAACTACAGTCTCGTTGGTCGGGTCCCTTTGTAGTGTCTGTAGTAACACCCTTTGGTGCTATCACTTGTCTAAATCCTGTAGACAATACTGAATTTCAAGTCAATGGTCAACGTCTTAAGCATTTCCATGAATTAAGGTCCCCTGAAGTAGAGGAAACTCTCTTAGAAGACCCTACCTATCTAGATTGACCCTTGACCCGCTGGTATCCGGACCCTCCCTTACTCTACTCTTGTCTCTTTTGGGAGGTTTGGTTGAAAGTGTCGGGACCTATAGTCCACAAACTCTTACTGGCTGAGTCTAATTGATCCAGTACACACTTTTCTCTGAAGCGTCATCATCAAACAGACCTGTTTCTCGCTCTGTTTGGGGGTGGGGATGTCATTTCTCATCTTTCCTAAGTCTAGAGTATCTGACTTTAAAAGACTCATGTTGTATATTAGACATCAGGATTTCACGCATTCCATTCTAGCGCTTTTGACTCTCCTGTATCTTTGTTTAGAGTAGCGTTTATCTAGGGAGTGAATCCTAGTTGTCCACCTGTCTGGCTGAAGACGTTAAACTTAGCGCTCCTGGGAGGCAGCCTTGTGTATCTTCTAAACCCAATCGTGCTTTAGTGTTCTTCTTAGTTATCGAGTTTAGTGGTTATTGGCTAATAACTATCTCTTTGGGATCCTAGGACAGATCTGTTTGGGGGTGGGGCGTGGCCCACCACTCTTTGATTGCGGTTACTTGGTCAAATAATTATTATAGTTACAAATTTGAATTTATTTCAATTTTTGGAATTTTTAATAATTATTGCATGATTTTGGGATTTTATTTGACCACCTTAATGATACTTATATTCGCAAGAATATAATTATACATTATCGCGGAATTTTTCAAAATTAAATTTGAATTATTTCGTGCATTTTCGCTTTCCAGGGGTAAAACCATCATTTCCACTAATTTCAGTAGTGGGGGAAGCGTCTAGGGGAAGTAACTTCTCTATATATACCCCCGGGTGTCTTTAGAAAAGTCACAAAGTCATTTTCAAACCATAGTCAAACCAAGTCAACACGGGTCAAACCAGGGTCGTCTTCTTCCCCAGAACTCGACTCGAGTTCTTTACAGTGCATTTCAATCTCGACTCAAGTTCCTCAACAGATTTCATTTCTCTCTCTTCGATTCTCCCTCGTTTCTAGGCCAAATTCGAAAATTCTTGCGGGGTTTTGTTCTTTTCTTCATCCTCTTCAAATCTATACCAAAATCCCCCATTATCATGCCTCCTAGACGTAGAGAGAGAGTGATTATCCCGAGAGCGCGATTACTCGCGTCTCTTTGATGATAATCGATTTGGGAGCACTTTTCTTGAGCGGATTCATGCCCGAGGCTGGGATGTACTCCTTGGCTCAGACTATGAGCCATTTGATCCTCAAATCGTTCGTCGTTTCTATGAGTCAATGGAGTTGGTCGATGACGACGTGTTCATCAACTGGGATCCTACCCATCGTTACCTGCTGATGCCTGAGACTGTCTCCATAGTCACGGTGCTCGAGATGGACGAGGATCCACTGCAGCAGGAGGCTCCACCGGTAACACCAGACGTCATCGAGGCCGTCCTCGTTGATGATTTGGTGCATCATCGGTATAGCAGCCATATCTCAATCGGTTGGCTCCGAGTCAACCAAGGCTTGGTGGCACACTGGCTGACCACTAATGTCCTTGGGACGACAAGGATGAGTGAGATGTTCTCGGAGGGTATCCATATCCTCCGCCTGCTTCAGGAGGATGTCTACGGCTACTGTATGGTCCGACGTCTTTTTGCGACTATCACCAGTGCCCGAGCTACTTCTGCTCCACTTCCTAGCCTGGTGATGACTATCTTGCGCTACTGGGAGGCGCCTCTTCTTCCTGCACTCTCTCTAGAGTCGGTCGTCCTGCTCGAGGTCTCCAACCCTGGGTTGTCAGCCTGTCGACAGCTGTTGTGGAACCCACAGGCAGAGGTACCCATCCAGTACAGGCCCTGGGACCAGCGGGCGTTCTTTTCACTCCATACCAACGAGGAGCGGTTTAAGCTTCTCTGGAGGGGTATGGGTGAAATTTTGACTGCTATCGAGGACTTGCAGCGTCGCTTCGATGAAGGCCAGGGGCAATCTCGTCGACGACGGGGTTGATTTTTAGTTTCTGTTATTAGCCATTGTAATGTGCTTATGTATTTTGTTTTGATTTTGCACTCTTGTATTAAAACTTTCGATCATTGTACTTTATTTCAAAAATTTAAAGAAAATGGTTGAAATTTGAATTATCTTGTCAACTTGTCCTTTTCTGAGATTTTTAAAATTCTTGAGCTTTATTGCAAAATTTTGGACTCTTGGAGTAAATTTTGAAATTTTTTTGTCCTAGGGACCTTAGTTCAAATATTTTTATTAGAAAGGAAGTTAGGGTTTCATTTGTTGGAAACCCTATGGTATTAGGCAACTTTTGGAGTCCTACTAGGGCTCAAACTCTTAAAATCTAGCCTATATATACCACACCATAGTTAGAGGACCGTCACTTAAAAAAATCATATTTCAAAAAAAAAATTATTTTCTAGTTTTCGCCCCAACTCGACTCGAGTTCCTTATGGGCCATTTCAATCTCGACTCGAGATTGGACATGGCAGCAGTTTTCTGGGTTTGTTTTGAGTGATTTTTTCTCGATTTTCGTGCTGGTTTTTGGTGTTTTCTTCCTTCTTTTGCAATGGCTAATGATCATTGTGGATGACCGATGGCATGGACATCGTCCCCGAGATGGATTTTTCGGGAATTATGGATAGTCCTTATGGAGCTTCCTTTAGGGATGGGATTTTCGACAAAGGTTGGGATGGTTTTCTTTATGATTCTACTGCTGTGTATTCCCCTTCTATGGTAAGAGACTTTTATCGTACGTTGCCATTTGGTAATGCTATTCCCTTTGATGGTTTCAGAGTTACTATGCATGGGTTCCCCGTCTTAATCAATTCTTTCGCCATCACTCGGGCATTGGGTGTTCCACTCCAATTGCGACCTGTCTATTCACATCCTGATTACTTCCTTTCCAATCATGTTGACATGTTGGATAATTACCTAGATCACTTTGGCCCTTGCACTTTTTCCTTCCATCCTGAGAACTATGTTAATGTGGCGCCTACCATTTGCCTACCTGCTAATGTAGCTACTGCTGCTTTATGGGTCATGAGAAATCTCTTAGGTGCACATAGGTTGGACTATGTCAATGATAACACTATGCATGTTGTTACGGTATTGTTAATAATTTTAGAGCTCTTGACATAGCTTCCTGGTTAATGGATGGCATAAGAAATGTTTTTGGGATCGGTCAGCTAATTTACCCAACTGCTATCTGTAAGATAATTCTTAATACCTATCCTGATTGGAGGACTAGGTGCAATGATTGGACTTACCTTATCCCTATGGATCCTACACACCGTTATATCAGGAGAAGTTGCCTATTCACATGGGTGCCTAACACTATATATGTAGAGTTTCCAGATTTGCATCGAAATGATAATTTTATGGATAATGCTGAGGGATCTTGGAATGTGGTCAAAGAGGCATTAACCCTATGGCGTGATGATATGGATGGTTTTCCAAGGGAGGTTGCTTTAAAACAAGAGTGTAATGTAGGATTTCCTTTTCTGTTGAGTCAGTCCTTTATTTCAGTATATTTTATTTCAGTTGTGTCATAGTATGGAATTCCTTGTAATCTCTATATAGAGATAATTTTGTTTGACAGGAATTTATAAAACGGTTTGAATTTTTAGCACACTCATGGTAACATCTTTCTCTCTCTTTTTCCTATGCTTAGTATGAGCCTTGAGGACAAGGCAATCTCTTTGTTTAGGGGTGGGGAAGTATTTCAATCTTTTTTGGAAAAGATTTTCAAACTTCTTTATCCATACTTATGTAAAAATTCAAAAAAATTGAGAAAAATCAAATAAAATTCTTTCTTTACAAAGACTTTTTCAAAAATAGGATAAGTACACCATCAATGATGAACATAATGGTTGAATTTCTTTTCAAGTTTAAGGACACTTATTGCTTCACCAAGTAGTTGAGTCTTATACTACATTTGCATGAGCATAAGCATGACATTCATATGCATTTATTATAGATTACATGTGCAAATACAACTACACCTTGAGAAACTTGAGGAATAAGTGTAGAGACTTAACCCAGTGAGCTTTTGAGCCCCGTCCTTTTCTTGGAGAGTTATCACGTACATCTGGAGTCAAAATACTCAACCTCTCAGTTTTGTCTGTTTTTAGTCTCATATTCATTTTTATAGTTAGCCTTGAGATGACATTAAGTGGGTGTAATCTAAACTTGGGCCTTGTAGCTTATTCAAGATGTGATCACCATATCAGTACTTAGAGATGATACAAAAACCTTTAGATAAACCCTGTTTACCTTAGCCTACCCTGATGACATTTTATTCCCCTAGGTTAACCATTCTGAGCCTTTCCTTGTTACTTACCTTTTTTCTTGACCCCATTATCCTTACCCAACTCCATTGTAGGAGTAAATACCCTTAGAAGGTTTTAGGTCCTTTTACCTATGTTTTTGGAACATAAGGATGATTGTTTATGTGGTTACAAGAAGAAAGGAGAAATACAAAGAAATCACCAAACTAATGAGATGAACCAAATGTTGAAAATCAAAAGTTTGAAGAAATTCCAGAAAAAGCCAGAATCTTCCAAACCATTCCAAATCCAAAAAGAAAGGAAGATTCCCAAATAGGCTAGAGTTTCATTGAAATTTTCCAAAAGAAGAAAAGAAATACTTCTTCCAAAAGAAAAATTTCCAAAAATTTCTCCATGTGCTAGCATTACAAATCACAAGTATTGAAGGCCTGAATGTTCCAAAAACATTTCACAAAAGCTTGTGTCATTTCTAGCTTTGTCCTAAGCCAAGCAACCCATTACTGTCTTTGTAGATCTAAGCTGATATGGTAGGATGTGGCGAGTAAATGAGAAGATGCTGAGGTGAAAAACCCGACATCTCAAGTAAGGCTAATTTTTCCATTCTTTGAGACTAAGTTCATTCCATTACACCAGTCCATTCTTATATATATGTGTGAGATGATTGTCCATCTTCTTTCCTCACATAGAGGTAAAATGATAAACACCATCTCTGAGTGATTTTATTTCTGAGTGTATGACTATGAGGCAGAAGTCAAAGCGACCTTTCCAAAGGTGACTTAAGACCCGTGGTAGTATGGGTACATGCCTGTATTCGATGCATTTGAGACCATCATGCTTGGTTTATATTTCATATTTTATTCATGCATTGGTAGTATGTTATCTCATATGAGCGGTTTAGCAATACTTATCCTTATCCTTGATATGACCATTTCTGAGGTACATGGTAGAAAATTCTATTCTTGAATTAGTCATTGTAGTAAGTTTGTGGGTATCTTCTCTGGAAAACCCTCAGGAGACTATAACTACTCCACCTAGGAAACCCTTGTGGTTGAAAGCCTTGATGCATATGGTTAATGCAATGACCTTAGTTATACTCCTCTTTTGAGTTCCTTATTCTTTCTTCTCATCTTTGCTTGACAAGCAAAGTGCTGTTTGGGGGTATTTGATCGGACCTCAAAAGTGTATATTTATCCCCCGAATAACACCTTGTTTGTCTAGCACTTAGCTTATATTATTGTATTATATCTATTGATTAGTGCATTCTTGTCTTTATGTAGGTTTTATGAGCCGAAATGCGAATATTGTGTAAAAGCCCGCAAAAAGTCGAAAAAAACAAGCAAAGAGGTGTTATTTGCACAAGGAAAGAAGAATGGATATTTGAACCCGCGAAATCTGCTAAGGGCACCCCACGGTCAACTCTGGTCAACTAGGTTGAGTTGACTTTTTAATCAATTTTGACTAAGGTTGACTTTTTTGTCAATTTGACTTTGGTTGACTTTTGGTCAAGGGTTGATTTTTTCGGTCAACTGTTGACTTCTTATGACTTTGGGTCAATCATGTTGACTTATGTGGACCGGACTTCCTATTGTGGGTCTTGATCTTAAAAAAGCTCTACAAGGAGAACCAGAAGTCCGATTGGGGCCCATGACATATCAACCTGAAGGCCTTGGCCCAAGCTACAATTCTAGTCTAAGAGGATTAGGTTTTGCTGATTGCCTAATCTCTCTAGGAGGCCAACAGCAGCAGCCACGAATTTGATCAAGTTTGGAAGTCTTTGCATGCAAGTTTTCCATTATGTAATGATATATAAGAGAAGTTGTAACTAGTGTTTATCTATCTAGAATCTCTTTTAGATCTTGATCTTATAGCCTCCACTTGAAGATCAACTTTTGTATTCAATTCAATCAATATCAATCCATGAATTCTTTTATGATGTTCTTTGATTTAATTATTTGTTCATTTGGTATGAGTAGCTAAATCATAATGGGGGGAAGGTGGAAGCTTTCTAGGTGATGTAAAAGTATTATGTTGTTTCTTCTTATTCATTGTGATTCAAGGTTCTTAAAGCTTACTTATCTCTAATTCGTGATATGAGGTAAGTATGAATATTTGTATGCTATTGTTATCCATGGTGTTAAATATTATTGTTAGAATTTAAGGAGACCTAGTTTTAATAATAGTGTTATATTTATTGTAGATGTGTAGTGAAATAGTTGAGAGGTGATTACTGCATGTTTGTAATATTTATATTTTATTCGAACCCTTTCATGATTAAATTCAATAGCTGAGAGGTGAGGATTTAATTGTGAATAATATGTGGAGTTAATTAAATTCAATAGCTGAGAGGTGAGGATTTGACTAATGAAGTATATTCAATAGCATGCATAATAGAATCCTGTTTTAATTAGATTCAATAGCTGAGAGGTGAGGATTTGATTATTATTGGTATTAATAACTAATAGGAATAGTTGAGAGGTGACTTGTTAGTTGTTATAGATTGAATATGAAGAACAACATGATATAATTGCATAACCTAGATTGTGGAAACCTACTACTCCCCCTATGTCATCATATTATCTTCTTTTCCATATCTTCCATATTCTTAAGTTAGGTTTAATCATTATTTATTGCCTGTAGGAAGTAGAATCAATTCTCCAACTATTATTATTGATTCATTGATGTTTCTTAATTATTGTTCTTAATTGTGTTTGAGCTAAGATCCCCCCTCTGAGGTGGGTACTACCCTTGTTTGTTACTTGTCTACTTTGATCTTCAATTTATGCAGGCACAAGAAGAATAATCTCTTAATCTAATCTTTTGATACACAATAAGCCGTATATCACCTATGTATCCAAGATGATGAACTTGGAATCAAGTCTCTGCTTCCACTAAGCTCTAATTGATTTGCTCAGTGAAAGACTCGTAGTTTAGGAGGTTTAGAACTCATGTATTTGTAGTAGGCCAGAGGAGGCTGGCTCAACCACCCCTCTGGTTTTGACTCCACAAACTCGGGTTGTTCAACTGTGAAGATGATTTCTGTGGAGATAGCTTGCATGTTGCCGAGCGGTTATCTCATTGGTTTGAATTCCCTTTGACCAAGATGATTGCCATGTGGCATCCTCTGATAGGTCCTGGTTCTACCTGGGTTTCCTTTATCTTCTCCAGCGAGCTAGAACCATGGGTTCTATTTGCTTGGAATCTTGCTGGACTTATCCAGTTGGTTGGGACTTGGATTGACCAACCCTGAAAGCAAAGCCTTGGCTCCTCTGACCGGAGACCCAATCTACACTGCATACTCCCTGGCCAGGTCCTCTGGTGCCCTACTCTCTTGAAACAGGGTTGCGCCCTACTTGATAGCCCAGGCTTGGCTGGCTACTGCTCAGGTTCTCCCGGTTTAGCTTCTAATACAGCCATCGGTGACACCTGTCGAGTATTTTACCTAGGGTACACACAAGTATATTCAACACCCCTCCCAGGTATTATTTTAATTCCTCAGTGAGTATATATCAGACTACTCTACCACAGTACCGGAGTACCGAAGATAGGATGTTACACAATGTTTAGTAACTTTGGTGTCTATAAGTCAATTGGTTTATTTATGATTAACAACATAGATTGATTTTTGGAAATCTAGCTGTTTGGCCGAGAAGGTGAGAGACAGAGCCTAGATCGTTACAATACCTTCCTCTGAACCCTTCACATGGACAATAATGTTGTAGCTTGTGTCGTGTACATGTGCTCCACATTTACACCACTTGAAAACAACCCTTCAACCTCTTTAATATAGTTTTTTAATCCTCTACCAGTATAACGCCATGTACATGTTAGATTAGTTCTCTCAATAATTATAAAGACGATACAGTATTCAAAAATATGTAAAGACCAGTACGAAATATTAGTATGTAAAGACCGTTGAAGTCTCAAAATAGTAAATGAGGTGAATTACAATAAGCTTAATCACTCTTTTATCTGTAGATTATTTGTGAAACTCACGTAATGCATTGGTCTAACGTGTGACATATATTATAGCTAATTGCCCTCCATTGGCTAAGATGCATTGTTTTGTTGTGTTTTTCAGTAGTCATTTTTATTTTGTTTTGATCCAATTAGTTAGCTAATTGCATCTTCTTCTAACATGTCTTTTGTTTCCGATGTCATTTTGAAGATATCCTACTCTAATTTGTCTTCTGTATTCTGATCCAATTAGTAAGCTAATTCTATTTTCTAATAAGTTGGTGTGGTCTTCCGTTTTCGTTAATTTTGCACTATTAGTAAGCTAATTGAATTTTCTTCTAATATGTCTTCTGTTTGTTGTAGATCTCAAACAACCATAGTTCCTTGCTTTCAATCAATTTAGTTGGTCTTATAGAGCTTTGTTTCTCATCCTGTTTTTATCTCTTAACTCCATTTCCTTTAACTACAACTTATTTGAAGAGTATAATCTAGATTAACCACAAATGTTATTGATTGTTTTTATTTGGGGTTATGTTGCATGCCACTTCAAAAACAAAAAAAACAAAAACAATTCCAATTTAAAGCGGTGACAGAAGTACTTACTACAATACATAATTAACAGAAACGTAGCATGTCAGATTACTAATTTTGTTAGATTACTAAATTTTAAGATAGTGCAGTGTAGCATTACTTCTGTGTACATATGCAATGTAGCATTAGGAATCACATGTAGCTAATTTTGGTTCACAAACATGGCGACTAAAGAAAATCATAAAATAGAATATTGTCCGTCAGCTTGCGCGTTGTTATCACACTAAGAAATAATAGAAAGTTAATTTTGGCCTTAGATCTTCTATAATAACTCCACAAGTAAACGCTAACACCATATATAGAGTATAAAATTGAAAACAAAAGGTTCATGATAAAAAAATATTCAGAAGATCTTTAGCATATACCTTTTTCTCCATCTCTGACACAAAATCATCTACATAAAATTGTTATACAAAATATATGGGAAATTTGGTCATAACCCCCCAAGTTTTGACCAGCTTTGGCGTGAACCCCCCAATGTTGTCCAACATTGGCGTTAACCCTCTTCCGTTAAGCAACCCCCTAACATTCCATCCATTCAAAGTTTGACTATCCATTATA
Organism: Aquilegia eximia; assembly: GCA_023053565.1. Lineage (NCBI taxonomy): Eukaryota > Viridiplantae > Streptophyta > Magnoliopsida > Ranunculales > Ranunculaceae > Aquilegia > Aquilegia eximia. The sequence goes on from JALIGU010000002.1 coordinate 26,909,041, forward strand.
CCCCTAATTTAAATGATTTGTCTAAACCCCTAAAAATTGGTTATCAAAACTAACTTCACTAATTTGAATTTGAATTTGGGGGTGTAATGGGTAAGCAAACTTTTGGGTGGTTTTGACAAATCGTTTGAATTAGGGGTATAATGGGTAAACAAACTTTGAATGGACAGAAACTTGGGGGGTTACTTAACGGAAGGGGGTTAACGCCAAGGTTGGACAACATTAAGGGGTTTACGCCAAAGCCGGTCAAAACATAGGGGGTTTTGACCAATTTTCCCAAAATATATTCTACATCTTATCATAGTGCAAGTATGTCAACTTATGTTGAAGATGAATATTCCTTAGGGTACAATACAACGGAAACTAGGATATCAATAAAGTGCAGACAATGAAAATATAGTTGTTAGATTTATCTTTTATTTATTTTTTTTTTTTTTTTTTCTGTTAGTTGGTTTATGACTAGGCTCTCCACTCTAAATCTACATCTATTAATATTTGCTTTATTAAGAATCCTTAAGTGTACGAATTCGTATGATCCTTAAATATTATTGATTGTTTTTATCTGGGTTTAAAACCTGTACTTTAGTGTTTTGTTCTTTGTAAGGGGTAATTTACAATCCTATTAATTTTTTTGTAGCTGCAAAGACAACCCAAGGATAAACATGATTTAGACTAATAGCCAGTAATATTAGAAATAACTGCAATGCCTATTAACATTAGATGGAAGTTGTTGACATGCTTCAATTTCAAGAATTCTATAGCTGATCAAGCTGCTAAATAAATAATCATACTATATATGTGTTTTACTAGACCTCCCTGAATTAGAAATGTGAAGTTCCTAATTATTACCTAATGTTCTTATTGTTTAAAAATCCAATAAGAGTTACAACTATAGAGTTTTATTACATAAGTTATAGTCCATAAGATTCATTCAGCTCGTGGATAACTACTCACTTTGTCCTGATGGTCTTACTGCATTTTCAACTGTTCCATGTTTTGATACAAATGCGTTCGATGATGTAAGCACTCTAAGTAGCAAGGATGTGCATAGGACCAATGGAAGCAGTTTGTGGATGTTCACAGGTAGACTTGGGAAGTGTTGAATTACAAGGACTTTACACTTAGTTTAAAGTAGGCAATACTACAGGTTCATGAATATGTTCATTTAACTGACAGGATGAGGCTTGCCTTATGCCCAACATAATTCCAGGCTTGAAGTGGGTTGAGATCTCTTATAAACGCCCTTCTTCTTCAGAATGTTTTTGGCTTGGAAGATATTTATCAGTTTTGGGGAGCCCTGGAGCAACTACCTGTGGTGGAACTTTTGTTTTATTAATTGGAGATGTGTTTCCATTGAAAAATCAGTTCAATTGACTACATATCAGCCTCGCTGGAAGTTTATTGGTTTGGATCTTCCAAATTTTCTACAGAAGTTATTGGCCTGCATTTTTCATGTCTCTTTAATCTTCTGAACAGTCTTCCGATGCGTTCTATTTCATTTAGATTAATGCAACTTATCTACTGAGCTATTGAGTATACAATTCTATGGATGATTCTAACTTCTATTAACTTAAGTAATTTTTGGCAGGTGTTCCTTTTGGATGGTGAATCTATTTTGGAAGTGATCATTGGCTGCATTCTTTTCTCTCTCAACAAACAAGTTTCTTTGTCCACTGCAAGTCTTGATGATCCCATACCACCAGTGGGAGCACTAACCAACGCTCTCAGCAGGTTGCAGTCCAATAGACTCCTCAGAGAATTAAGAGAACTTGCTAAGGTCAGTTGCGCTAGCAAAGAAGGTTTATAAATGGAAATGTATTGATATGTTTGAACATTTTGAACTCAATTCAATTTCTTTCAAACAAAGCAAATAGGAGTTCTTGTGCATGAACTAGCTGCTAAAGTTGATGAATGTACGTGTGGGATGATCAGTGGTTCTAATTCATCACTATTTTAGGAGCTGGATCTCCACTACATTGGTCCATTGGACGGTCACAACATAGATGATCATATACGCCTTACCTGGTAGGAAACAATTTACTTCAAAATAATTTAATCTTTCTTTCTTTACAAAATCACTTTCACTGTGGTCCCTTTCCGGCAACTCCACTCAAAATCTGTTTTCGTCCTACCAACAAAGTGGTCCAAATAGGGTATGTTTGTAGTGTTAAAGCTTCAATTCTTGTCGAAATAGTGAAGAACATGGTGGGGCCGTATGACATTTTGAAGAAAGTTTGTAAGTTTTCTAATCTAGGTTTTCAATAAACTAGGGTTTTATTTTTGTTTGTTTGCAATTATATAATATTGGTAGTTTGTTTGTTTAGAAGCTTTGAAATTGGTAGTTTGTTTGTTTAGAAGCTTTGAAATTGATTTATTTCTGCAATTTTGGGATTTTCCGAAATTAGGGTTTTTTAATTTGGGGATTTTCAAAAATTAGGGTTTTTAAATTTGGGGGTTTTGTGAATTAGGTTAATTTAATATTATTGGTCTAAATTAAACATTGATTAATGGTGTAAAATATGTATATGTTACAAAGCAATAATATTTTCTCTACATTGTTACATTAACATCTACATTGTGAGTTTATATTATGACTGTAAACTATATATTAGTATATTTAGCATCTACATTAGCATCTACATTGTTAGTTTATATTAATGATATATATTGTTAGTGATTTACATTAGTTTATATTGTTAGTTTATATGTTGTTTATATTATGATTAACAAATGTAAACTGTTAAGAACTAGTATTATTAGTTTACAATATCCACTTTTATATTGTTAGTTTACGATATACATATAAAATGAACTAGTATAAATTAGTTTATATTATGACTGTAAACTATATATTAGTATATTTAAAATTTGTTTATTTTTTTTCTTTTCTTATTTTGGTTGTGTAGTTCCTGAGGAGCCAGATATTTCAATTGAACTCCATCATGGAGGTTATTTTGAATGGAAACCATATTGGTGGTATAGGGGTGGGAAGTTGAACTACTATTATAACATACCTAAGTCCCAACTGAACTAGGGCAAAGGCATTACGATTCTTATTGGGGTATCCCTGCAGACGAGTAATACGATCAATTCTTCCCAACTTATATTTGGTAGAACAGTAAAGGGTTCCATCTTTGGTGGGCTCAAACCTCAGTCTGATTTTCCTGTTATTATTGAAAAAAAACATCAATAAGGTGCGTTCTTATTAGTTATTCCTGTTGGAAATTTTCAAAATATCGGCAAAATCGTTTTGAGGTTTAACTTGGTTTTTATCGCTTGCAGTGATGATTGATTTTCTGTGTTGAAGGAGAGGTTACTGTTATCACCATGTTCATTGAATAGAAGATGAATGGACACATGTCCATTGGAGATAGAATAAACTTTGTAAGAGTTTAGTATGGTGGTCATGTATGGAGAGACCCACCTGTTGATGAAAAGAAAGGTATAACAGTTGGGTTGAAAAGGTGCATGGGTTTTTCAATGGATTCAAAATGAAACGTTGGATATAAAGAAAAGATGTGTCTTCTTAAGACTATGTTCTGAATGGTCACACTTACCAATTGAAAAGATGTTATGTCGGTTCAAGGGCTTGTGAAGAGGCATGAGTTTCACTATAAATAAAGGTGTACCCACACCATTTGATGATATAACAAAAACAAAAAATCCGAATACAATTCGGTTCTTTCTCTCTCTACATACACATTCTATTAATCTTTGCAAGTGTCCTTTGGCATCATTAGACCCTAAAAGAGTGTTCTTGGGTTGTGGTCGGAGTGTGCACCTTCGCATTGCAACAACAACGATAAGGCTTCATTGTATCCTGAAGACAATTTCTCATATCTTCGTGCAATTGTGATCATTGATCAAAGAGGGAGAAATATTGTCTAAAAGATAACGATTACGTGCCTTGAAGCTATTGGATCGTTTTACAATTTATTTATCGTCGATTTCTCCATTCCCTTTGTAGCATATATTTTTTTCCAACAGTTTTAGACAATATTCTCTTTTCAACAATGGAGGGATCTAACGTCGCTCAATCAATTCAAGTGATGAATCAAGACTTAGTACGTCTTGAACGATTCGATGGTGAAAATTTTACTAGGTGGCAAGAGAAGGTGATGTTTTTCTTGACTGCATTCAAGCTTGCCTACATTCTGGATGACAACCTTACACCAATTCCAGATGAGAAACCAGATGACACTGAAGCTTTGAAGAAGCAAAGGCAAAAGAGGAAGGAAGATGAATTCTTATGTCGTGGCCATATTCTGAATGCACTATCCGGTTCGGTCTATACATCTCACCGCTTGATTTCTCCGGCAAAGGCTCTCTGGACTGCATTGCAAAACAAGTACCGCATTGAAGAGGCAAGTAATCAAAAATTTCTAGTTGGTAATTATATTGAATTTAAGATGACCGACGACAAATCTATTCTATCTCAAGTTCATGAACTTCAAAATGTCGTCAGTGATCTTAAAACTGCTAGTATTGATCTCCCTGAGGACTTCCTTGTTGGAGTTATTATAGCCAAACTCCCAAATTCTTGGAATGGCTACAAAAAGAAACTCAAACATGAGGAGAAGAAATATACCGTGGAGTCTCTACAGCGTCACATTCGTATTGAAGAAGAGACGCGAAGCCGTGAACAGGCTGATTCTAAGGCTAATATGGTTGAGGATGATAAATCCAAGAATACCAATCTCAAGCCTAAGAATGATAAGAAATTCAAGAAGAGTGGCTCCAAGAATAAGAAAACCAATGGAAAGTGCTACAATTGTGGCAAACCTGGTCATTATGCTAGAGATTGTCGTCATAAAAATAAGGGCAAGAATCAAGCAAATATGATCGAAGATGAAAATCTCGTTGCAACGGTAACTGAGGCAAATTTGGTCAGTAATGACAATGGGTGGTGGTTGGACACTGGTGCAACCATTCATGTTTGCAAGGATCGAAGTCTTTTCAAGACATATGATCGTATTGATGGAAAAGAAGTCAAGATGGCAAACGACGTCCGCACTAAGGTTCTAGGAACCGGTATCGTTGAACTCAAGTTTACATCAGGCAAAGTGCTCAAATTGGTGGATGTTCTTCATGTACCTGATATGAGCAAGAATTTAGTTTCTGGGGATCTTCTCAACAAGAGGGGTTTCAAACTGGTGTATGAATCGGATAAGTTTAACTTATCCAAGAATGGGGTTTTTATTGGAAAGGGTTATTCTTGTAATGGTATGATTAAGATGAATTTAATGAATGAAATTTCTTCTGCTTATATGGTTGAGTCTCTTTCTTTGTGGCATGGTAGGCTAGGGCATGTTAATTATCAATCTATTAGGAACATGACTAACTTAGGATTAATTTCTAAGTGTAGTGATAATCATATTAGCAAATGTGAAGCATGTGCACGTACTAAAATCCATAGACCATCGTTCAAATCTGTTGAAAGAACTTCTGCAATTCTTGAACTCATTCATACTGATGTATGTGACTTAAAGGAAACTTTGAGTCGTGGGGGTAATAAATATTTTATTACTTTCATAGATGATTATTCTAGATATGCTTATGTGTATCTATTAAAATCAAAGGATGAAGCCTTTGCAAAATTCCTGATTTTTAAAGCAGAAGTTGAAAATCAACATAATAAGAAGATTAAAGTTCTTCGATCAGATCGTGGTGGTGAATATGATTCTACTGAGATCACAAAATATTGCGAGGCTCAAGGAATTGTTCACCAATTTTCTGCACCTTATACACCCCCAACAAAATGGGATGGCAGAAAGAAAGAATAGAACTTTGGTTAATATGGTGAATGCAATGCTATTAAGTTCCGACTTGCCTATGAATTTGTGGGGAGAGGCTATACTTTCTGCTTGTTATATTTTGAATAGAATTCCCTTAAAGAAATCTAATATTACTCCTTATGAACTATGGTTTAATCGAAAGCCCAATTTACGTCGACTTAAAGTATGGGGGTGTCTTGCCTATGTGCGGAAACCAGACTCTAAGAGACCTAAGTTGGGAGATAGAACATTTAAATGTGCATTTGTTGGTTATTCTAATAAAAGTGTGGCCTATAGATTTCTTAACCTTGACTCAAATGAGATATTTGAGTCTGTCGATGTTGAATTTTTTGAGACCTTGACTAGGTCTGGTTCTCAACCGCAGACCTTAGAACGACCAGAGACTCACGTAGATCCACCTCAAATAGATGTTGATCCTGACACACCCATGTCAGAACCTATTGAAGAAATTGAACTTAGGAGGAGTAAGAGGCCTAGAAGGGAAAAATCTTATGGGCCAGATTTTGTTATTTACCTTGTTGAAGGAGATAGAAATGAAATTAAAAATAAGTTTCAATTTATTTTAAATGTTGAAGATGAACCATCTACTTACAAAGAAGCTGTGACTTCAAGAGATGCTCTTTTCTGGAAAGAAGCAATTAATGATGAAATGAATTCCATTATGTCAAACCAAACATGGGTTTTGGCTGATCTACCACCAGGGGCTAAAGCCATAGGTAGTAAGTGGATTTTCAAGAAGAAATTAAATGCAGATGGTTCAATTAACAAGTTTAAAGCAAGACTGGTTGCAAAAGGTTATTCTCAAAGAAAGGGAATAGACTATTTTGATACATATGCACCTGTGGCAAGGATTTCATCCATAAGAGTCTTAATTTCTTTAGCAGCTGTTCATAATTTGGTTGTTCATCAGATGGACGTAAAAACCGCTTTCTTAAATGGAGATTTGGAAGAAGAGATTTATATGCAACAACCTGAAGGGTTTGTTTTGCCTGATCACGAACAAAAAGTTTGTAAGTTGGTCAAATCTCTATATGGCTTAAAACAAGCGCCAATGCAATGGCATGAGAAATTTGATAAAATAATCTTGTCCTTTGGCTTCAGAGTGAATGATGCGGACAAATGTATTTATTATAAATCTGAAAATGATTCTTGTGTTATCATTTGCTTGTATGTTGATGACATGCTAATATTTGGTACAAATTTAGCATGTGTGGGGGAAACTAAGAGATTCCTAGCCTCTAACTTTGATATGAAAGATTTGGGGGAAGCTGATATTATTTTGGGTATTAAAATCCAAAGAAAAGAAAATAGTCTTGTATTGACTCAAAGTCATTACATAGAGAAAATTTTGAAGAAATATGATCATTTTGATTATAGTTCAGTTCCCACCCCTGTGGACCCCAATATTAAGTTAGAGAAGAACTCTGGTAGGTCTTTTGACCAACTTAAATATGCTAGTGTGATCGGCAGTCTTATGTATGCTATGCATTGTACAAGACCCGACATAGCATATGCAGTGGGTATGTTGTGTCGCTACACAAATAACCCAAGCCAAACACATTGGGATGCTGTTACCAGACTTTTTAGATATTTAAAAGGGACTATGGACTATGGCTTGCATTACGAAGGATATCCTGCAGTTTTAGAAGGTTACAGTGATGCAAGTTGGAACAAAATTGAGTCTAAGTCAAAATCCACAACAGGGTGGATATTTACTTTGGGAGGTGCTGCTATTTCTTGGGGTTCAAAGAAGCAGACCTGCATTTCTGATTCAACTATGTTAGCAGAATTAATAGCTTTGGCAGATGCTTCCAAAGAAGCTGAATGGTTACGAAATCTGCTAGTGGACATTCCACTATGGAGAAAGCCAACACCGGCTATATTAATAAATTGTGACAGCCAAGCTACATTATATAAGGTGGCCAGTAAAACTTACAATGGTAAGTCTAGACATATAAGTCTAAGGCACCAATTTTTGAGACAATTACTCAAGAATGGAGTAATTACTGTTGACTATGTGGAGTCAAGTAAAAATCTCGCGGATCCATTAACAAAAGGTTTAAGTAGAGAAATGATCTCTTCTACATCCAAGGGAATGGGGTTGAGGTCTATTGAATAATCAATCGCCTTTAATGGGAACCCAACCTATGTCTTGAAATTATAGGCAAGGTTCAATGTGGTACAAACAAGTTAAAGTGTGGTTAAGAGTATAACACTAGAAAATTTATATTTACCCATTTCGAGGATTTCTAGTGTTGGTTCCTGCATGATAGAGGATGAATATTGATTCTTAATGAGTCCAATTATTAAGTAGCGACGCGCAGGATCGTTTCAAGTGGACTTACCTATATGAGTTTGGAAATCAGGCCGTTTCCTTTGAGATTTAGACCCACTCTAAAGAACTCATGAATCAGGATATATGCACATGGCCATTAATGTGCAAAGCAAAGAACACTCTTCCTACAGGAATTAGTATGTGCAGCAGTTCCGGTTTATCTACAAGAGCCATTGGTTCCAGATCTGTTCACCACATCGCTTTGATAGGCATTTGAGTTGCTTGCACTAAGTGGAGGTTCAAATCCGAAAGATACCTATCACATAAGTACTATTTCTACGATGATGCCATGTTTTTTGTATTCCTAGTATTCTATTGTAAAGAACTACGACGGCTTGATCCCTATTTGGGTACGTAGGCAATCACATTTTTGTGGTGCAGCTATTCCATAATATAATTAAATTATTTTCTTAAATTTTATATATTTTGAAAATCGTGGGGGATTGTTGGAAATTTTCAAAATATCGGCAAAATCGTTTTGAGGTTTAACTTGGTTTTTATCGCTTGCAGTGATGATTGATTTTCTGTGTTGAAGGAGAGGTTACTGTTATCACCATGTTCATTGAATAGAAGATGAATGGACACATGTCCATTGGAGATAGAATAAACTTTGTAAGAGTTTAGTATGGTGGTCATGTATGGAGAGACCCACCTGTTGATGAAAAGAAAGGTATAACAGTTGGGTTGAAAAGGTGCATGGGTTTTTCAATGGATTCAAAATGAAACGTTGGATATAAAGAAAAGATGTGTCTTCTTAAGACTATGTTCTGAATGGTCACACTTACCAATTGAAAAGATGTTATGTCGGTTCAAGGGCTTGTGAAGAGGCATGAGTTTCACTATAAATAAAGGTGTACCCACACCATTTGATGATATAACAAAAACAAAAAATCCGAATACAATTCGGTTCTTTCTCTCTCTACATACACATTCTATTAATCTTTGCAAGTGTCCTTTGGCATCATTAGACCCTAAAAGAGTGTTCTTGGGTTGTGGTCGGAGTGTGCACCTTCGCATTGCAACAACAACGATAAGGCTTCATTGTATCCTGAAGACAATTTCTCATATCTTCGTGCAATTGTGATCATTGATCAAAGAGGGAGAAATATTGTCTAAAAGATAACGATTACGTGCCTTGAAGCTATTGGATCGTTTTACAATTTATTTATCGTCGATTTCTCCATTCCCTTTGTAGCATATATTTTTTTCCAACAATTCCTATCTTCCTTTTTAAATTTGTTTGTAGAACTTCACTATAGATGATGAAGCCTAATATAATGCAGGTCCACTAACTATATGAAATTATATTGTTTAACAGGAGTTTAAGCTTGATGCCCTCATGACTCATGAAATTCAGCTAGATGATATTAATCGGGCTTTAAACAAAGTAGCTAAACAACCAGATTGTATCAAAGTTGTACAGATGAGCAAAAGTGTTTGAATAATATGTAATAATCACAAAATAGTCTGTAATAAAGAGACATTCTATCATGAACTTTTCTTTCTTTTTTCATTTGGGGTTAATGAACCACCATTGTTAATAAATTATATGTACCAGTCCTTTTATATTGAAAAGAAATAAATATGTTGTTTATGAATATTCTTTATAACGATATATAGCATGCTTAAACAAGAACCTTGAAAATATATGGTGCGCGCCTGAAGTTCCGTAATGGAGCTTATATGGGTTTAAAAATGCATCCGAATTATACAGAAATATTGTTGGAATGACATTTTCGAAGGCTGCATATATGCCTACATCTTATATGGAATTTAATAGCCAGAGATTCCATGTATTTAAATTCTACAGGTATGATGATGTGCCTACCGGCCTTGTTTAAGATGTAAATATGTACTAAGCACTAATTCTACAATCAGAATGTCATAAGCTTGAATAGTGGCAGCAAGCAAAGTAATAGGTGTATGTTTATATGAGTGGATCGACTTTGGAGGAAGGAGAAGAAGAAGATGGTTAGAATGACATAAACCTGATAATTAAATCAAACAAACCCATCTAGATGTCATTAAAAGAGATAGCAGGTGGGTTGGCTGGTTGTGGACTATTATATTCCTTTCCGGCTTTCAGTGCAATAGAACTGCACATTCGGTCAACCAAGCCGTGGGCACCATCACAGCGGTATGCCCGAATATCATTGATGTACATTCATTTTTCTTGCTTAATGTCATATTCTGAATTTATATTGAATACAACAAGTACCGTAGTTAATATTACTCCTTGTGATTGTGCCAAAGTTTGTTCATGTGCATGCGATTCTGGACATTAAACCATGATTGTGTGCAGTAATTCAGTACATCAGTTTCTTTTACAGTGGCCTAGTTGAAGATAACATCATGGGAACAAAACAGAGGAAATGCCTGCCATATGTGCAGTGATACATATATACTTTGGTATGTCAGGATTGATTATGCGTTAATGGAAGGACAGGCTGATCCACTGAGCTGTGATGGTGTACTGTTGTTGTTGTTGTTGTTTACTGGCTAGCCTAGCTGATACTGTTACAAACTTACAATACATATGAGCGAATGTTATTGTATCAAATCAAAGTGCCTTTTCTTTTTCTGGATAGCCTGTTCTTTTTATTGCTTGAAAAAGTTTCACAGGAAGGTGAGAATGATCCTCACAAATACACAACAAGGAAAAAGTTCTCTGATATTAGTTGTTCTCAAATCTCAATTCTCATGTCCAACTTCTGGAAAAAAAAAACAATAAAAAACATAGCCCAACAACTGTTAGCTGTTAAAATGTAGAACTTGGCCCACTAACATAGGCCCACAAGAAATCAGGCTTGTGCGTTGGTCCCCATTGATATGTTGATTTTTTTTTTCTTGGTCCCCATTGATATGTTAGTTCAACTAACAGTTATGATATATGTGAGTAAATGTTAAAGAGGCAAATTAACTTTATTTGTCATCGATAAAAAAAAAAAATAAACCATTGTTTTTTTAATTTTTTTTTTCTGTGGAGTTTATTTTTAAATTGTCTTGCATTCTCAATTTCTCATCTATTATACTCTATTAAAGCAGAAAATATCTCTTCAATTAGGATATCAATTAGACTGAAATTGATAGCCTAATTGAAGAGAATTTTGATTAAGTTTGGGTATATTTGTAATTACGTAAAAGTGGACCACCATCACAGATATAATCAAGCCCAATTAGATCAAATCATGAGCAAAATTAAGCCCAATAAAAAAAATTAAAAATATACCCAATCTCAAGTATAATCAAGTCCAGCCCGTACCCAGTTGGACCAAATCACAAACATAATTAAACCCAGTTAAAAAAATTAAAAGTATACCCAATCCCAAGTATAATCAAGTCCAGCATGTACCCCTAAAAAATACAGTAAAACTTCGATAAATTAATAGCCCTGGGACTGGAGAAAATTATTAATTAAACAAGATATTAATTCATCGATTAATTAATAAACTATTAATTTACATAATTAACAATATATTTTTATGTATATATTTCTTTTTCGGGGGCTAACATGATAAAGCTAGCTGGATAATCATTCTATTCTAGAACCCGTTTCACGAAAAGAAGCACTAAGATCGATAATGATAATGGAACAAATTCTTCTTGCAATACAAAATATAACACCAGATCAACTCACCACACTACAAAATTTCAGAGACAAGATTCAAACCAACATCAATTTTGAGAAAAAACAAGCAACAATTGACTTTTATTATAAAAAATATAAAATATATTTGTATATCAAAAAAAATATTAAGTTATATATTAATTGGGTTTTCAAGGATTTTTCTAAAATGTATTATCTAATAAATTTAGCGAAATATTAATTTATCAACCTATGCCCAAGTTGGGACCAACCAAAAATACTATTTAAAGGAGATAATTAATTTATCAGGTATTATCTTATCGAGGTTTTATTGTATCTCTTCAATTAGGCTGAAATTGATAACTTATTTGAAGAGAAATTCATTCAATTTTAGGTATTTTTGTAACTACACAAAATAAATAAAAATGGGTCAATATATAATTTCACATCTTAAATACAACCACTTTCATAAGTAACTTTAACTCGAATTCTTTATACAGTAAACCAAATTATCACTACTAGATCTAATACCAGTAATTGACTACCATTGATAAAATGCTCTAACTCGAATTTCTTTCAATTCAACAATTTTAATTTCATTAAGTTTACCAGTAATCTTTTTTGAATAAGTAGCTAAATAATTATCAAATGGAAGTAGTAATTTACAAGTATCTCCAAGATCTACATTGAAATCACCAGATGATTTACGACATTTTGTACAACTTCTCCATCTTTTTCTTTACTCAAAGTCTACGTCTGCTTATATGCTTATATTTGATCCATGTATATTTGATGTTTGTTGAAGATCTCTCGACGACACACAAATCAAAACTCACCAATATTCTAAGTCAAATAGCGGGCTGTCTAGGCTGCCATCCTTAGGATGACATCCATCTTGACAGCCCATCTTGAACGTCCGTTTTGGTAGAATCTAAGGGCTCAAAACTATATTTAGTTACAACATATAACACAAAAGGGCAAATTTGTAAATCTATCAAAGAGATGAGTTTGTCTCTTCGATTGTAAAACACTAAAACCAGAACAAATACTTCATCTTCTATCATGAATTAAACCTATTAGGAAGATTATCTTCTTTAGCTCCATTAATTTTTCAAAGACAAACGAACTCGAAATAGATCGTATATAAGCAATTATTCGTATTTCATTGAAAATCTAAAATCAAGAATTTGTAATTTGTATATCCAAAGATCAAGACAATCAACAGAAGTGTTAATTTGTATTTAAAAAAAAAAAACATTGAAGAAAAAATTAACTCATCTAATGGAGAAACCCAATGGGATCAACAAATTTGGCTCAGTAATAAAATTCATTTGGAACCCATTCAAGAAATGCATTTTCGATTTCCCAACTTTTTGATAAATTTGGCTGAAATTGTGGTATGAAACTACTAGTTTTCAACTCTTAAACCTAGCTCTTTCTATCAAATTATCACAAAATTTAAACTATTGGACTTTAACAAAGAACCTTTTTGTCCTCTTTGATGTTACGAAATCCAACAATATGAGAATTTGCAATCCCATCAGAAACTAGGGAAGAACGATTTTGGAAGAATCAAATTTGAGCTTCCAATGAATCTATCTCTGGTTCATTTTGTAAGAAGAAGGGAAGAAAGAGACTAGAATGACGAACTTACCCTTTAGTCATTTAGCTGTAACATTAGATTATATCTAGACCATAAGATCTTACCTAAACCCACGCTCAAGATGGGCTGTCAAGATGGATGTCATCCTAAGGATGGCAGCCTAGACAGCCCGGTCAAATAGACAGGTATGCAAGTTTATTAGTAAGATCATTAATAATATTAATATAATATTATTGTGGACACACATCGATCAAACATGTTTGTGATTGGCCATTTTCATATTTTCAAGTACATTCCCAACTTGACAAAAAGTATATTTTGCAGGAATATAGAGTACCAGTAACCTATTTCCTTTCCTTGCACTTAGTAGACATTAACAAAAAGTAAATAAAAATAGAAAATAGAGTCCAATAAATATAATCTTCATCAATACATTTTAATGGTGGGGATATGAAAGGAGTCTCAAGCAGTAAGACCTACTTACTGCAATTTCATGAAATTTGAGTTTCCCTTAATTTGTGATCTAATGTATGTAAATGTGTTGCAGATGGGACTATATCAAAAAAGGTCGCAAGATTCATACAGACATGGATCGTATGGTTGTCTTTCGGAAAGACTTAACTATATGGGCCTAAGGGGATCTCTCTGTCACATTACAAGTAAACCATCTTTATCATCATAATAGTTTGCTAAATATTTCGAATTTTCAAGATGTTAACTGTTACAAGCCAATTAAAAGACGATCGACTGTTAATGGACTACTGTGAAAATGGGTATTTTTGTAACTACACAAAATAAATAATAATGGGTCAATATATAATTTCACATATTAAATACAACCACTTTCATAAGTAACTTTAACTCGAATTCTTTATAGACAGTAAACCAAATTATCACCACTAGATCTAATACCAGTAATTGACTACCATTGATAAAATGCTTTAACTCGAATTTCTTTCAATTTAACAATTTTAATTTCATTAAGTTTACCAGTAATCTTTTTTGAATAAGTAGCTAAATAATTATCAAGTGGAAGTAGTAATTTACAAGTATCTCCAAGATTTACATTGAAATCACCAGATGATTTACGACGTTTGTACAACTTCTCCATCTTCCTTTTTACTCAAAGTCCACGTCTGCTTATATTTGATGTTTGCTGAAGATCTCTCGACGACACAAAAATCAAAAAACTCACCAATATTCTAAGCCAAATAGACAGGTATACAAGTTTATTAGTAAGATCATTAATAATATTAATATAATATTATTGTGAACACACATCAAACATGTTTGTGATGATCATTTTCATATTTTCAAGTACATTCTCAACTTGACAAAAAGTATATTTTACAGGAATATAGAGTACCAGTAACCTATTTCCTTTCCTTGCACTTAGTAGACATTAACAAAAAGTAAATAAAAATAGAAAATAGAGTCCATTAAATATGATGATATAATCTTCATCAATACATTTCAATGGTGGGGATATGAAAGATGACTCAAGCAGTAAGACCTACTTACTGCAATTTCATGAAATTTGAGTTTCCTTTAATTTGTGATCAATGTATGTAAATGTGTTGCAAATGGGACTATATCAAAAAAGGTCGCAAGATTCATACAGATATGGATCGTATGGTTGCCTTTCGAAAAAACTTAATTACATGGGCCTAAGGGAATCTCTCCGTCACATTACAAGTAAACCATCTTTATCATCATAAAAGTTTGCTAAATATTTCAAATTTTCAAGATGTTAACTGTTACAAGCCAATTAAGAGACTATCAACTGCTAATGAACTACTGTGAAAAGATTGTTTCACAAAGTGATGAAACCTCAACAACTGAGCCAGACCAAATTCTAATTGAGACTTTGATAGTGCTGCAAAATCCCACTCTCCTAAATATCTTCAACTGCTTTGAGTTTAATTTTCATGTATATATAATAATCATTCAATTTCAATACTCAAAGATTTATAATAATTCTAAATGAAATCATACCAGACCATAGACTTTTGAAATGGGCTAAACAAAATATTACCAGTTACAAACCAAAAGCATCTTAATTTTGAGAGGAATATATAGCTGTGCCTGCCGGCTACTGGTTGTGACTTATGAGTATTGTTCATATGTTTTTATCAAAAAAAAAAAAAAAAAAAAAAAAAAAAAAATTCTAAAGCCCATCCCATATTCCCATCCCATCCCACTCAACCAAATCCATTCAAACGTCAAAACAATTTCCAAACTCCAACCAGGCAACCAGCTCTTGTGTAATTCCAATCAAATTAAACTCAACTCTATTAATTATTAAGCAAGCTTTGTACATTCACTTTAGGGCGAATTTGTCAAAACCCCAGGAAACCTAGGCTGAATTTGCATAAACCCCGGACTTTTTATTTTATTTGAGTTTCGCCAAAGCCGTCTATTATTTTGTTAAATAGATATCTGCTGGCCCTACTAATAATCTACGTGGCTTAAATTTTGATAAAAAACTCTCTAATATACCAATCGTACCCCTCATTAGATCAACGGCTCAGATCATTGTAGAAACAATATAAAGTCAGCCGTCTTCTCTCTTCTCCATTCTCATCTGTTCAGACATGGGAGGGGTGATGAATCAAGATATAAAGTTTTCAAAAAAGATTCTAACCAGATCTGAGTTTTTTTGGATGAAGTGACCAGATTTGAGTTAATTGATACCAACCAATTCAAATTGAATCAAAATTTTCTAATTATAGAAAAGAAAGGGAGAGAGACAAGAACTCATTATCCCGAATCATGATTATAATAAAAAAAAATGACAAAAGGTCTTCTTCTTTTTGGATTATCGTGTGGATTTTTTATCGAAATCTCAAGAACTAAATAAACTGTATTTGTGATGTGATGTGAAACGAATGAGTGAATTTCTTTCACTATTTTGTGTTTTCTTCCCAAAGAAAAGAGAAGAAGAAAAGAGGGGAAGGGACAACTGTATTTTTCTACCAAGACAATTGCTTTCAAGAGATTTTATTATAGTTCGTCCACAATCAATTTTTAGGGTTCTTCCTTGTTAATTTGAGAGAAATATAACAGAGAGATTAACAAAGATAACAGAAAAAGTGTTTTTGTTTGAAAGAGTAAAGTTACTTTGTTTAATATAGATCTAAATTCTGACCGTCTATTAAGTTTCTAGGATGCTGACATGTGTCACAACATGGATTGAAAAAAAATTGGTAGAAGTCATATGGGTATTCTAGTAACTTTTCATATCATCCTAGTCAGCAGATGGTTTATTGACGGATTAGTTGACGGCCTGGGGTAAACTCAAATAAAAAAAAAAGGTCTGGGGTTTATGCAAATTCGGCCAAGCTTTGCTGGGGTTTTGACAAATTCGCCCTTCACTTTATTCCCAAATTGCTCTCTTGACATTCCAACAAGAATGGAAATTAATTGAAATGACCCATTTCCATCCGTTTGGTAATCTATTTAAGTGTACTAAAATCTTACATATATTCATTTATGTTTTCATTAATCTTGGCAGCATGTTTGACTCAACCAACTTAAAAATAACTAATAAAAAATTAATTAAATTACTTCAAATGCCCGTCATACTGTATAATATAGAATCGTGATACGGTGGAGACCGACGTTAGGGGAAGAGGGGAAGAGAAGAGAAGAAAAAAAAAGGGGTTTAAAAAAAAAACAGAAAAAGACTGATAGAAAATTAAAAAACAAAGAAAAAAAAATTTCAAAAATTGAAAATAAGTCGAACTGACAAAAATAAATCCAAAAAAATCGGGAACAGACATGAGTTTCAGTCCCACTCGACTCTTAAAGAACCTCCTAACGTCGGTCGATTATTCCAATTCCAATCAAACACAAAGTTTTGAACAAACAAGGTTGCAAGTTTTGAACAAAATTTGACTGTTTAGCAATACAAATGATAGAAAAACCTCCAAATTTTTTCAAACAGAAGCACACTACTAGTAAAATTAAAATCTGCATGGTTACTTTTAACTTTAGAGAAAGTGATGAGTTGGAGAAGTGAAAAGTAAAGGGTAATTTAGTACTTTCAAAATTTTGCTTCTGAAAAGGTTATAGGAGAGAGAAAGTGAAGTGAGAGGTAGAAGTAGTACCTACAACTTCTCTGGTAGTTCCACTTCCAGACTTCCAAAGACAGAACAACAACAACAACAACAACAACAACAACAACAACTGAAATCATTAAAATTACCTGAAATTTGCTTTTTCTTCTTCTTCTTCTTCATTTCTTTTTTCTTTTTTTTTTTTCTGTCAAAATCTGTTTTAAAATTTCCTATAATCTATCAAAAGATCTCTACAATGTTGGCATTTTAGTAGTTCACGTTCCATATCTAGTCCACTTAACAAAAAACTTCATCCCTACCTTACTGATCAGTGATCAGCAGCAAAAATGCTTTCTTCAAAGACCAAGTAAGTTTAATACTTTTTCTTACTCTAGATCTGCTATGGGTATGTTCATTTTAGTTCATTTACTTGATTTTAGTATGTTGGGTATCAATCATTTTTGCAATTTTGTGATTTTTTCAGATCTGTGTTCATACATTGAATTCTAGTATCATTTTGGGTTTTTTCTGTTTTGGGAGTCTCTTTATGTTTGCTGATCTCTTATATTGATGATTCTAAAGAATCTTAACTGGTTTTATTTTCATACTTTGATCATTTGGAAATTTTACTTTCTTTGTTTGATATAATTTGTTATTATAAATTTCTATGTTTAGGTCAATAAAATGCTCAATTTGTCAAAGTTTGTTGCTTTTTGAAATGTGTTGTAATTTGAGAATACTACCTTTGTGTGTTATTGATAATGGGATTTTATTTGAGGATGGAAATCTGACATTTGCATCTTGCACAGAACTGGTTTGTCGGAAGCTATACCCAACAAAACCACCCCAGCAACTCCAAGGGGTAGCAAATTAGCCAAGGGAGTTTCAAAATCGAATCCTGATTCACCTTCACCCCAGCAAAATTCACGTCTTTCAATTGATCGATCACCCAAAACAGTTGAGTCAAAACCCGCAAGTGATCGCAGATCTCCAAGGACCACGGTTACACCTGATGTAAGTTGAAGAAAAGTGCTTAGATCTGATACCTATATTTATTTGATCTTGTATTTTCCCCCTATGAACATAGTTTATTTTTATTGTAGAAACAACCTACCCGAATAGCGAAAGGATCAGAGCTGCAAGCTCAGTTGAATCAAGTTCAGGAAGATCTAAAAAAATCTAAAGAACAGTTGGCTAATGTTGAGAAGGAGAAGGAGAAGGCTCTTGAGGAGTTGAAGGAAGTCAAAAAATTGGCTGAAGAAGCTTCTGATAAGATTGGGGAAGCTTTAGTAGCTCAAAAGCGAGCTGAGGAGACTGTTGAGATTGAGAAATTCCGGGCTGATGAGTTGGAGCAAGTAGGAATTGAGGCAACACAAAAGATGGAAGGCGAATGGTTGAAAAAGATTGATGATGTCCGAAACCAACATGCTATGGACATGTCGGCTCTTCTTTCTACTACTGAGGAGCTTCAACGAATGAAACATGAGCTTGCAATGACCTCTGATGCCAAGAATCAAGCACTGAGCCATGCTGATGATGCAACCAAGATTGCAGAAATCCATGCTGAGAAGGTAGAAATGCTTTCTGCAGAGTTGTATCGAGTGAAGGCTTTACTTGACTCAAACCAGGAGATGAAGAACAGTGAGAGCACTGAATTGATAAAGGAGCTGAACACTGAGGTTGGATCTCTTAAAGTTGAACTTGAGAAGGCGAAAGCTGCCGAAGCACAAGTGGCTGAAGCAGAAAGTTTGATTAGACAACTTAAACAAGAACTTGAGACTGCTAAAGCTGCTGAAACAAAGATTGCTGAAGCTGAAAGTCAGATTGGACAACTAAAACAAGAACTTCAGAAAGCTAAAGCTGCTGAAACAGAAAGAGCTGAAGCTGAAATTTTGATTGAACAACTAAATCAAGAACTTCAGAGAGCTAAAGTTTACGAAACAAAGGTGACTGAAGCAGAATCATTGACTCAACAACTCAAAAATGAAATACAGACAGTGAAAAAGGCTGAATCAGATGCATGTATATTGGCGGAGGAATGGCGGATGAAGGCAGAGAATTTGGAGACTCGGGTCCATGAAGCCAACCAGTTGGAGAGATCTGCATCAGAGTCTTTGGCCACATTTATGGAACAACTGGAGGGAAAGAGTGGTTTGTTGCAGGAG
Organism: Aquilegia eximia; assembly: GCA_023053565.1. NCBI lineage: Eukaryota > Viridiplantae > Streptophyta > Magnoliopsida > Ranunculales > Ranunculaceae > Aquilegia > Aquilegia eximia. The sequence continues at coordinate 26,928,580 of JALIGU010000002.1, forward strand.
TCAGAGGCTGAGGTTGCATCTCTTCGAGCGAAGGTGGAATCCTTAGAGATGTCAGTAGGGAGGCAGAGAAAGGACCTTGAAGAATCAGAAGAGCATCTTAATAAGACAAAACTGGAGGCTTCAGAAAAAGCAAAACTGGTTGAATCACTTATTTCTGAGCTTGAAACCGTCAAAGAAGAGAAAGTGCAAGCTTTGAACAATGAAAAGCTTGCAGCTTCAAGTGTTCAAGGCCTATTGGAAGAGAAGAACAAGCTCATAAACGAGCTGGATGCCTCACGAGATGAAGAAGACAAAAGCAAGAAGGCAATGGAGAGCTTAGCTTCAGCTTTGCATGAAGTTTCCTCGGAAGTTAGAGAAGCCAAGGAAAAACTTTTGCCTACTCAAACTGAGCTTGAAAATGCTAAGGCTCGAGTAGAAGACTTAAAATTGGTTTTGGAAGCGACTAATGAGAAGTATGAGAACTTGCTTGATGAGGCAAAACATGAGATCAAGGTCCTTACTGAAGATATTCAACAATCAAATCGTGAAATCGAAAACTCCAAGACTATTTGGGATCAAAAGGAGCTAAGTTTTACAAGTTCTATAAAGAATTCCGAAGAAGAATCCTCCTATCTCAGAAAAGAATCTGATAGATTGACAATTTTACTGAAGGAAGCAGAGGAAGAAGCCCAGTCCGCCAAGAAAGAATGTTCACGGTTGCAGGATATCGCCAAAGAAGCTGAATCTGAGGTTCTTTTGCTGAAAGGAGTTGTTGAGGAGGTTAAACATGAGAGTATGGTACTAAAAGAGAGGATGTTAGACAACGAGAACGAATTGCAGCATATCACCCAAGAAAATGAGGAGCTGCGTTTGAGGGAAGCCACTGCTCTTAAGAAAGTTACAGAATTGTCTAAGCTGCTTGAGGAAGCTTTGTCTAAGAAAGAGAGTGAAGAAAATGAGGAACTTTCAAGCAGTGAGAAAGATTATGATATGCTACCCAGTGTGGTGGAGTTTTCTGAGGAGAATGGAATTGGAAGAGAAGAGCCAAAATCCATTGTGGAAATCCCATCTCAACAGGTCAATGATCCCCAACCAGACAAAGATCTCTTAGAGGACTCGGTGGAGTCTTGGGAACCAAAGGCAGAGAACGGGAATGGAAACTGCAAGCAGGAAGATGGAGATTCAACAGTTGAAGTGGTGGAACCAAAGATGTGGGAGAGTTGTAAGATTGGAGAGAAAGACTTGTTGCCAGAGAAGGAGCCTGAGCCAGAATCATTTGAAGAGGAAGTCGACTCAAAGGCAGATGATGACAGCTTTGAACAACAAAACGGTTTGTCCTCAACTGAGACCGTGGAAAATGGTGGTACTTCTCCAATAAAGCAACAAACACAGAAGAAAAAGAAACCATTACTTCACAAGTTTGGAAGCCTACTGAAGAAGGGAAGCACCAAAAGTAAGTAAAGGCTGATATGATGCATGACGTTTAATGAGGCAGCATGAATTGGCTTAGGCACAATGCACAGGCAAGTTTTTCTCACCTCATATTGAGGTAGCATGTGTTAGGTTTCTGCTCGTTGCTCCAGAATTCCAGAATAGTGAAACTATCAGTGAGGGGCTATATTATCATAGATTGTTATCTGATCTGATTCCCCCGTGGCGGGGGGAGTGTTGTGTATCTGAAAGTTTTTTCACTCTTTTTTTTTTTTTTTTTTTCTGAAGTTTCATGGAGGGGAGTGATATCTTTTCCTATAATTGTATTTTTTGCAAGTGATCCTTCCATCTCAAAAATGTTTCTTGAAAGTTGAAATGAACATGTTGTCTGAATTATTACTGCGCAGTATTATGACTAGTGTAATAGAACTCCCATTTTGGATGTGTTATGGATGTGGTAGTGCACTGCTGTAGATGGTTCACAATATAGATTGTTTGCATTTCTTCCTGTACCTTAAAGTGCCCCATCATGGCTGAGTGGCTGACCAAATGGAAATAAACTGCAGCTCTCATGTTAACCTTTTCTGCTGATTAAAGACATTTTTGGTGATGACTTGGCACATACCAGCCAGTAGGTGGATCATGGATGAGCATCTGACTGTGTGATATTGGTTCCATATAATTGTACCTCCTTCTCTTTAATCATATAACTTACAGCTCGGACAAGCTTCATTCAATCATGCAAATGCAGTGGCACAATGCATGCTCTATTGCTCTTTACTTCTTTAGCATGAGAACTGATGGTCCACTAATCCACTTTGTCTGACTGATGACTTGATATGTCTCCTATCCAATTTCACAGTTTAATTTGTTTAGCTTTGTAGCATAAGGTGCAATTAACTTTGTAGCTAGTGAAGAAGTGGTACTTGCCCCATTGCCTGGTGGTCTCATTGTCTCCCATGCAAAACATATTGAAACTGGCACTGCTGTAAGGAAAGCAGGGAAGAAGAAGAACAAATGTCTGATGGAATCTTTTCCATCTTTTTAGTACACCAGCTTTGACAGTGAAAAGCCACCATTATTGACTTTGTGACTCATTCTTTGGATCTTTTCATTTGCTTTTATTAACTGTGTGCATCTCTTCTACTTCTAGGAATTTCTAGAGTTAGACCAAACCTGAATTTGGGTCACTCCAGCTGATTGCTCTGCATCTCTTGATAGACAGTTCTGCTTCATTAATTTCTAGTATTTGACATATTGTAATGGGGTAGTTTCTGATATCTGAAGTAAGCAACTAACCAAATCCCTATTTGAATGAATCTATTGATTCAATACACTGTCTTACTCTGCAACATTCTCATTCTTTAATAGGATATATGCTCTTCCTCCTTAATTTAATAGAGGTAGTTGTCCCATGATGACATATAATATTGCCATGAACATGTGCAAGCTGTTTGTCTGCTTCCAATTCAATTCACTATATGACATTGCTAAGGTCAATTACTACTTTAATGAACAAGAAGGTGGCAGTTTGGCTTGAATGGAGTAATGGACTCCTTTTATAGTACTCTTACTGTTACTCTTTTGATAAGTGAAGACATATCAGACTATCAGTGATTCAGCAAGGTAAATTGCATCAAGATCATGCCACCATTATTCTGGTGGGTCATTGTAACCACCCATCAATCTGCAGGCTCATTAGTTGGTCCTAAAAATGATCATGCCAAGTCCATCATCTGGTTGGTAATGAACAAAATTTGTTACATATTGAGTATATTAACATGACCATATATTGTACCATACAAAGTGGACCAACAGAGAACGTGCTACAGAAAAGGACTCCCACACACACACACACACACACTCCGGAAAAGAAACTATCATAAAAAACCAACCCAAGTAAGGCAAATTTGAGAATTTGTGGTTGTCCATAGTGCTGTAAACCTACTTATTAAACGTACTGCTTGTACGAATAAATTTAGGGGGTTGATACATTGTTATCATAGAATAAAAGAAGCAGCTAGTCATGCATGAATAGAGACAATGGAAGGAAGATGACAACTGGTGAAGCACGTTGTTTGTTTGAGATTTCCACATGGAATGTCGTCCTTTCAACAAATTATTTCGAGAACATGTATATAGTTTGTATACATGAAGCATTGTTATATCTATCTACTAGTTATAACCCATGTCTACGGCATAATTATTTTAAATTTTATTTATATTTTTTTTATAATTTTTATTAAATATTTATTTTAAATTTTGACTTAATATTTTTTATTTATTGCATTCAACTAATTTACTTTTGTGTTTATTGTAGTTGATACACCCTATCCAAGTCTCTACTGAGTACATTATGACACTATTTTCCATGCCTTTTATAGTGGTTGGTAGTGAGACCACTGCCAAACTTTTATAGCTGGAGTTGTTTTATATTATCTCTTAGTAATGTTTGAATGCTGGAGAAAAATTATAACAATTATGCAATCGGGGGAAAATTTGAACGTGTGACGTTTCCATAACTGTAATATCTTCTAAACATTCTACGTATTCTTGATAATCCTCAAGCAGACTACATGCAACACATGCTTCTTTAAACGTACTAGCTGTGGACCCCGTGCTACGCACCGGGATTAGAGATTTTGCGTGGGAAATTTTCTATAAGTTTTAAATTTATATAATATTAAAGTTATTTGTACTATTTTTTTTATTTATATGTACATATAATAAATTATTATGTTTGGTTGTATTTGATTATTTTGTGTTTTGAATATATTTGTTGTTTTGATTTTAATTTTATTGAAATGTATGTTTGTGTATATACTTTGTAGGAGAGTAGAGAAAGTGGGTAGAGATTTTTTGGGTTTAGTGGGAAATGGGGAAAAGGGTAGAGAAATACAAAATTTAGTTATAAAACCAATTAGTATAATTTTTTATTGGAGAAAATTTGTGAAAGCTTGATGATCATATAGAGTGCCACATAGGAGAGAGTGTGTGGGACCCATTGGGTCTAACTATTATATAGATAACAAGCTGGGAACCCGCGCTATGCACCGGGGTATGAGAAAAGGCTTCATTAGACTGCCCGTGTTATTTATGTTTGATTAATTCATGTTTTTACTATTTTATTGTGTTTTTATTTTGATTTGAGAGGTTTGTGCTTAGTGGGAGAGTGGATAAAAAGTGTAGAGGTTATTTGTTTAATGAAAAATGGATAAGAAATATAGAGAAAAACAAAAATTAGTTTTAAAGTAACCAATTTTTTTTTTTTTTTTTTTTTTTTTTTTTTTTTAAATAGAAAAATTGTGAGAGCTTGGAGATCATTTAGGATGCCACCTAGGAGAGAGAATGTGGGACCGCATGGGTCTAGCTATTATATAGATATATAGATATATAGATATAGATTAAATAAATAATTATCATATATTTTAAGATCATTGGGTCTAACTATTATATAGATAATATAGATTAAATAAATAATTATCATATATTTTAAGATCATTAAAAGTGCAAGACCCTTTAACAATCGTAACCAACAACCGCAAATAGATTTTTTCACTTAAATTGGGACTTGCAAAATACATTCTACGAATGACAAAATTATGTTTCCTTCTTGTCCACATAGAATCTTGATTGTTCTAGACATAAGAGCATTCCCAATGGTAAAACACTTTTAGTGGTGCCACATAGGATAGTTTTAAGGAATTTTGGGGTTTTCAATGGTTTTAGCGAAAAAAGGGTTTTAGTGTTTCCAATGGTGGATTATTGAAACCGCACTCTATGTGGGGTATGGATCCATACCGCACTCATTGTGGCGGATGGATCTTCTTTTAGATGAGTCCATACCGCACTTATTGTGGGGTATGGATCCATACCGCACTAATTGTGACGGATGGATTCCTACGTGGCACTTTTAACTCCTTGGCAAATTTACCAAGGAGTTAAAAGTGTTTTGCTTGAAAAGTGTGTTAAAAGCTACCATTGGCAAGTGTTTTCACTAAAAGTTAACTAAAAGTGTGCTAAAACCTACCATTGGGAATGCTCTAATGTTGAGGGAACTCTTAATATGTTAGACATTTATATAATAGTTTTCCAAACAAATTTTTTGCATAGTTCTATCAAAATTTTAAAATTATATCAAGGAATAGCCCCCCAATAAAATAATTATATTTTTACAATAATTTTTAAAAATAAAATTAAAATAATATCTTAAACATCAAATGTCTATGAAAATAATTGCATCACGTATTACTGCATAAAAAATTAGTATGACAATTATGGCTCAAAAAATAAAAACACAATTGCATCACCTACTTTTATTGTAAAAAATAAAATACCATCTTCATTTCAATATTTTTTTAAAAATAAAATAAAATAATCGTGTCGTAGGCACGAGATATCACTAGTCTAATACAGTACTAGGCCGAGCCTAAGCCATCCACCAATTTTGAGCTGGACAGTGAGCCCTAATAAAGGTCTAACAAGAGGTTATATATTGTTTTGAATGAAATTAGTGATAATCAAACTTGTAAATTGATTTTGATTCTAGTAGGACATTGAGCCCTAATAAAGATCTTTACTAGCAGCCTCGAGTTCTTCAGTAGTAGACACTGTAGGACTCGAGATGTGCAATATTTCAATGTAATGGTAATTGACAAAAAGTAAATAAACAAAAAAAACAAGAGACACAATAGTTTAACGTAGTAAAACCCAATTACTGGAAAACATCCATGACCATCCTCGGACAATGAACTAATCCACTATATGAAATAAGAGTATTACATTCACAATCACAAAATCATGTTATATCTCTCTCAGACTATAACACCTGTAATTGCTCTCTGGGTATTCACTTACTCAGTACAAAACCTATATTAGCTTCACTTACTAGTATTCTCTGATTGATCTTGAGATGATGGAGAAAATGTAGAAGATGAAAAAGGTTCCTTGCACACACAATAGCAATGGAGGTGGAGAGATAGAGTTGGAAACCTTAACTTTACCATGATGTAGAGAAACCCAATTAAGGTTTCCATAATGGGCCCACATATCTATGATGGGCTTTGAACTGTAAATGGGCTTCAAGTAGTATCCCCACCAACGATCACCAAGGTCCACAAATTGTCAATTTTTTGTAACCGGATGTTACAGACTTACAGACACTAGGGCATTCCTCAGATCAATAATAAGTCTTATAGGCGAGGATCCACTACAGAGTAGTTTAACTCCATCCGAAGCATTGACGAAGCTGTTTTGAGTTTTTGGTGAGAATCTCAGTGCATATTCCTAATGATCATGAACACTACTATAATGTTGTGAATAGACAACAGCAGGTATTGACATTGTCATATGTATAATCTAATCAACAGTTTACATGAATACATGATTATCATATTTGATTATTTCTTTATCTATATGATACATTAGTGTATAGAAGATGTAGATATTTTATGTACCGCACTGTTTTACGCAGGGACATAAATATTTCGTCAAATACAGTGTACATTATATCAGCTAGTACAGGTTACCAGTCCTGCTGTTTTAATTTTCATTCAAACTACAATACTGATTCATGCTCGCTTTCCTATTGAAAACACAGGGAAATTCCATGAACAATAGAGTGAACAACTCTACTAGTCTATTGAGCAAAACAAAAGCATCTGATTTCAGTGAAGGACAATGAAGATATACCCACAAAATGGAAAAATGTTAGAAGCTCGCAATAGGCGAGGGAAGACACTTTTGGATTGCTAAAATTCTCTCTGGTAAAAGTAGTGGTGGACTTCACCTTCAACGTGCAATCACATATATAATATAATATAAAATAATTAGTCTTGGGCTTGCGCATATTATATACTTAATTTTATTTATATATAAATATATAAGTGACTGTCATTTGTCATGGCAGGGAAGAAATTGAAACTTATAATTGAGCTAGAATTCATTATAATAAAGAGATCCATCCACTAAATATCCTAAAAACTTAAAAAGTAAAGTGTGTAAGTTAGATTTGAAAGAGAATGGTGGGAAAAATTGAACATGAGTTGGAAGTGACTGTGCCTGCTTCTGAAGTGTGGAAAATTTATGGGGGTCTGGAACTTGCAGACCAAATATGTAAATTGCTTCCAGATATCTTTGAAAATGTGGAAGTTGTTGAAGGTGATGGAGGGGTTGGGACAATTTTGAAGATCGTCTACGGTAAAGGTATTCTTTTGAGCCTAAATAATATAGATTGATAACTGCAAACTGGTTTTATTGCAGAAGACTTATAAATGTGTTTGATTTTACTGTTCTTCAAGTGGTTTATAACTATGTTTACATTTTATCTAGGGACACCAATGGTCACTTACCAAAAACAGAAGTTTACAGTGGTTGATAATGAAAAGCGTTTCATAGTGGCAGAGGTATTTGAAGGAGGACTCTTAGATCATGGGTTTAGTTTGTATCGCTTCATGTTTCAAATAATTGAAAAGGATGCAAACTCGTCTATTATCAAATCATCCATAGAGTATGAAGTTAAACCTGGGTCTGAAGCCAATGAAGCTTTTTAGTCTGTCAAAGGTCTAGAAGTAATGGCTGAAGCTGTTGCGAAACATCTCAAGGAAAAGAACTAGTCCACATCATCGTGAGATTGATGGCAAAACTCCTATGGAGGTTTGGTCTGGTAAGCCTGCTTCAGACTATTGTTTTCTTCATGTGTTTGGGTGTCCAGCTTACTATCATGTCCGAGAGAGTAAGTTGGATCCTCGTGCAAAGAAGTCTTTATTTATGGGTCTACAGAGTGGAGTAAAAGGTTATAAGCTATGGGATCCAGAATTGAAGAAAATTATTCTAAGCAGAGATGTGACATTGGGTTAAAGAGGGATTGCAGAACATTGGTTAAAGGGTTTTGAGGAATCTGTCCAGATTCGATACTCTGTGGTTAAACGGCCATAACTCTGTTCTCGGATATCGAAACGTTGATCCGTTTTTTGGGTTGGAAAGAAGAGTCTTCAGGCTTTCCAACGGTGTATGGTACGTTTTCTGTTTCAAAGTATTTTGTTCCCAGTAATTCTTTGAAGTTGACGGTTTTGTTTTCTCAATTTCGGTAAAAATCCAATCTTGGATTTTTCTTGTGAGCTTTGGTTAGAACTTGAGCGTCTAGAAGGTGTTTGTTGAAATTCCAGGGTGAATTTCATATTCGTTTGGCGATTGTTTAGTGTTTGAAAGTTGGTGAAAGATGTCAAAAGAAGGGAGTTCGAAGAGTTCGAAGGGGGAAACCAAGTCAGTGGTTTACCATCAAGCAAAAATTGATGTAGAGAAGTTTACTGGCACCAATAACTTTGGTATGTGGAGGTGTGAGGTAATGGATGCTCTATGTCAACAAGACCTAGAAGATGTTCTGGAGGATAAGCCAGAAGATGTGGAATAGAAGGATTGGAAAAGGATGAACAAACGAGCTTGTGGAATCATAAGGTCGTGTTTGGCACAAGACATTAAATATCTTGTGATGAATGATGCGTCTGCAAAGGAGATGTGGCGAAAATTGGAGGAGAAGTACATGACAAAGACTATCCACAATAAAAACTATCTACTTCGAAAGTTCTATCGAATAGATATGAGAAGAGGTATTTCCATGGCGGAACATCTTAATGATTTTACCAAGCTAATTACAGACTTGGCGAATCTAAGAGCAGATGTGAGTGATGAAAGCAAGGCAGTGTGTCTCTTAAATTCGTTACCTGACGAATATGAACACTTGGCTATCACACTCACATATGGGAAAGAAAAATTAGTGTATGGTGAGATTTCTGCAGCATTGTTAACTCATGCGTGTATGAAGAAGGACAAGGAAGAGTCCAAGGGCTCTACACCTGAGGTCTTGGTGACAAGAGGAAGGTCTAGTGACAAGAAAGGCCAAGGTGGTAGAGGGAAATCTCGGTCAAAGTCGAGAGGTCGATCTCTAGCAAAGGATGAATGCTCCTTTTGTCATGAGAAAGGGCATTGGAAGAAAGATTGTCCTAAAGCCAAAGCATAGGACAAGAAGAAAGACTCTGAGGTAAATATTGCATGTGATACTAAAGATGATGATGTAGATTCTAATTATTCTTTATCTGTTTCATCAATGGTTTGTTACATTAGTGGTAATGAATGGATCTTAGATTGTGCTGCTTCTTATCATATATGTCCTATAAGGGAATGGTTTTCTGATTTTAAGAAGCAGGAGAGTGGTGTAGTGGTGATGGGGAATGATCAACCCCGTCACATAATGGGTATAAGTACCATTCGTCTGAAGATGTTTGATGGAATTATAAGGAAGCTGAAGAATGTTAGGTATGTTCCTGACATGAAGAAGAATCTTATCTCAGTTGGTACTTTAGAAGCCAATGGTTATAAGGTGGTACTTGAACATGGCGTTCTAAAGGTTGTGGCTGGTGCAATAGTTGTACTCAAGGGTGTTCGACAAAGGAACTTGTACTTCCTTCAAGGTAGTACAATTACTGGGGATGTGGCCGTGTCTGAGGCTACATCAAAGATTGCTAGAGAGACTACGCGGCTGTGGCATATGCGGTTGGCGCATACTGGTGAAAAATCCTTGCAAAGATTGATAAAGCAAGGGTTGTTAAAGGGTGCTATCGCCTGTAAAACAGAATTCTGTGAGCATTGTATTCTGGGCAAGCAAACAAGAGTAAAGTTTGGCACGGCTATCCATAATACTAGTGGAGCTCTTGATTATGTTCACACGGATGTCTGGGGGCCTACCAAGAATGCATTTTGTGTCTTTTGTTGATGAGTTTTCTAGGCGTGTGTGGGCGTACACCATGAAGAGCAAGGATGAAGTCCTAGAAATTTTCATAAAGTGGAAGAAGTTAGTTGAGACCCGAATTGGCAGAAAGATCAAGGTACTTCGCTCAGATAATGGAGGAGAGTACAAAAATGATCCATTCTTGCAAGTATGTCAGGATGAGGGTATTGAACGCCATTTCACTGTAAGAGAGACACCGCAGCAAAATGGGGTGGCAGAACGGATGAATCGAACTTTACTGGAGAGAGTTCGGTGTATGTTGTCTAATGCTGGGTTAGGCAAAGTGTTTTGTGCTGAGGCTATTGTGTATGCCTGTCACCTTATTAACAGGTTGCCTTCGACTGCGATTGATGGCAAAACTCCTATGGAGGTTTGGTCTGGTAAGCCTGCTTCAGACTATTGTTTTCTTCATGTGTTTGGGTGTCCAGCTTACTATCATGTCCGAGAGAGTAAGTTGGATCCTCGTGCAAAGAAGTCTTTATTTATGGGTCTACAGAGTGGAGTAAAAGGTTATAAGCTATGGGATCCAGAATTGAAGAAAATTATTCTAAGCAGAGATGTGACATTCGATGAGGCTTCTATGTTGAAGCCTAAGAGCTCTCAGCAGGTGGAGAGCAAGGCCAAAGAGGTTTCGCAATGGGTGGAGACTGAAATATCTCCACGTGTTGCAGGTGGTTCTGTATCTTTGGAAACGTCTATTGTAAGGGTTCCAAGTATTGAGGTTCCTAGTGTTACAGATTCTGATGACATGACAGATAATGAGGTTGATGATGAGACGGTTGATGATACAGTACATGTGGACTCTAATGATGAGGGTCCAATTGCATCTAGATTATCCAAGAGAAATGCCGGTGTTCCTAAACGGCTTACTGATGATATGGTAGCTTATGCACTTTTGGTTGTTGATGAGGGTATTCCAGAAACTTTTCATGAAGCACTGCAGAGTAGTGATTATGAAAGGTGGAAGACGGCCATGGATGAGGAGATAAAATCTCTTCATAAGAATGAAACTTGGGAACTCATGGAGTTGCCTAAGGGAAAGAAAGCAATCGGGTGCAAATGGGTTTACACTAAGAAAGATGGGTCTCCTGGTGAAAATGTACGCTTCAAAGCAAGATTGGTGGCAAAAGGCTATGCTCAGAAGGAGGGAATTGATTATAATGAAATCTTTTCTCCAGTTTTGAAACATTCCTCTATTCGCATCCTATTGGCCTTAGTAGCACAATTTGATTTGGAGTTAGCTCAACTTGATGTGAAAACTGTTTTTCTACATGGTGAGCTAGATGAGGAGATCTATATGACTCAGCCGAGTGGGTATAAAGATGCGGGTAATGACAAGCTGGTGTGTAAATTGAAGAAATCGCTGTATGGGTTGAAGCAATCTCCAAGGCAATGGTACAAGCGGTTTACTCGGTTTATGCTAGGGCAAGGGTACACAAGAAGTCCATATGATCCTTGTGTCTATTTTCGCAAGGTATGTGATGGTTCTTTTATCTATTTGCTTTTATATGTTGATGACATGCTCATAGCCTCTAAAAGCAATGTGGAGATAGACAAGTTGAAAAAGACTATGTCTATGGAGTTTGAGATGAAAGATCTTGGTGAAGCGAGAAAGATACTTGGCATAAAAATTCAGAGGGAACGAGACAATGGAAGATTGTGGTTATCTCAAAAGGCCTATCTACAGAAGGTGCTACAGAGATTTAGCCAATATGAGATTGGTACAGCTGTGAGTATACCTCTCTCAAAAGATTTTAACTTGAATGCTTCCATGTCTCCTAATTCTGATAGGGAACGTGCTTACATGACACGTTATCCATATGCAAGTGCGGTTGGTAGCTTGATGTATGCGATGGTATGTACAAGGCCCGACATTGGGCATGCAGTTGGCACTGTAAGTAGGTACATGCATAATCCTGGTGAGAAACATTGGGAAGCTGTGAAATGGATCTTACGCTACATTCAAGGTAGTGTGGAGGTTGGTTTACTATTCCAGAAGGGAAGGGATTTGAATCAGTTTTGTGTTGGTTATGTGGACGCTGATTATGATGGTCAAATAGAGAGACGTCGGTCTACTACTGGATATGTTTTTACATTGGCAGGTGGTCCTATTAGTTGGCGGTCTACATTACAATCTCTTGTTGTTTTGTCTTCGACAGAAGCAGAATATATGGCTGTGACTGAAGCCTTTAAAGAAGCCATTTGGTTACGAGGTATGTTGAAAAACTTGGGTATTGTGCAAGAGCAGCTTATGGTTCATTGTGACAATCAAAGTACCATAAATCTGGCAAAGAACTCAGTTTATCATGCTCGTACAAAGCACATTGATGTGCGACATCACTTTGTCAGAGACATTATTGAAGAGGGTGAGATTTTATTAAAGAAGATTCATACTAGCAATAATCCGGCTGACATGTTGACTAAAGTGGTTTCAGGGACTAAGTTCTATCATTGCTTAGATTTGGTCCATGTTCTTCCTTTGAGTGGATAGTATATTTTGGAGTGAACTACGATGGTTTGATCCCTTAGAAGAAGGGTACGTAGGCAACCATGAAGTGGTGCAGTCGAGGTGGTCTTTCGGGACATGTGTGGGAGTTTGTGACTTGTGTTTGTCGGGTTAGATTTATTGAATCTTCGCCGAGGTGGAGAATTGTTGGGTTTTATGTGCAATATGGGCCTGTTTGGACCCAAATTCGTGGTCTATGGTAAGGCTATACTATAAAGCCAAATAGAAGTGATATAAAACCTTAACTTTTCTAAGAGAGAGATTGTGAGAAGCCATTAGAGAGTTTGAGAGAACTTTGTGAGGAAGAAGACTTCGGTTTCTTCGTGAGGGCTTGTACAATTGTCTAGATAAGAAAAGCATCATCCTTTCTTCCCGTGGACGTAGGCATATTGCCGAACCACGTATATCTTGTGTCTTGTGTGTGGTTGCTTGTTTATTTTGTCGTTTTTCGTTTTACTTTCATACATTAGTTCAATCATCATATTTGTGCATTAGTTTCCGCTGCGCACAACATGTTTGTCATGCCTCTGTCAACATTACATGCAGTTATAAATAAAACCCTTTATGAACTGCTACTCTTGTTAGGTTTCAATTCATAAAACTACATGTATTGTAATAATGTTATTGGGTGTGTGCTTTACGTTTCTATCTGCTATGGATTTTATGTTGTGCGCAGCGGAAGCTTATGCACCAATACCCAAGATTGATATAGTGTATGAATCAAACAAAACAAAAACAAAACAAACACAAAACACAAGATTTACGTGGTTCGGCTAATATTGCCTACGTCCACGACCAAAACAACAATCTTCCAAATAGAGACGATTATACAAGCCCTCTCGAAGAAACCAAAGTGTTCTTCCTCACAAGAGTTCTCTCAAACTCACCAATGGCTTCTCACAATCTCTCTCTCACATGAAGATTAGGTTTTCCAACCTTCTCAATTGGCTTTATAACATAGCCATACAAACACACACGAAATGGGCTTAAACCGGCCCATATACACAAAACCAAGAGAGGACGTACGTACGTCGAATTGACGTTCGTACGTTCAACCACAAAACCAACATCTGTCGAATGGAACGTACGAACGTCCTAAAAGCGTACGTACGTTCCTGAACAAAAAAGTTTCATTCATCCAAAAATTCCAACAATTCTCCACCTCGGCGAAGATTCAATAAATCTAAGCCGACACCAAGTCCCAAACTCCCATACTTGTCCCGAAGGACCAAAGCGGTTGCACCACCTCATGGTTGCCTACGTACCCTTCTTCTAAGGGATCAAACCACCGTAGTTCACTCCAATGACATCTATACGATGCCCACCATACCCCGAAGGGTCAAATTCCCACAAGGGGCCAAACCAAAACCAAATGCCCACCAATACCGGGGCCAAATCAAAACCAAATGCCCACCAATGCCGGGGCCAAATCAAAACCAAATGCCCACCAATGCTGGGGCCAAATCAAAGACAAATGCCCACCAATGCCCATAGAGGGCCAACAAACAACTTCAACACAATGGGGTCCAAGCTACCAAATACCATCTCCACCTCAACAAAGTTCTCCATCGAAGATGATCCAATGCCCCGAAAAACTAACCTCTCAAGAGTTTTTCCTATGAAGTTCAACCAAGTGGGGTACAAATTCAAATCACTATGCATAGATTTACCAAATACGTCTTCCTTACTAAGCGCCAAACAAACATCACATGAGAGATTACCAACAATAGGAAGTACGTACACAAAACCCCCAAACAAAAGTTTCACGGCTTCAATAAGGTTCTTGGGCGATAACCTCGCTACTAACAATGGTGGCTTCAACTTTCTTCTTTGCCGTGTCACCTAACAAACCAATCAAATGTGGAGCGACATCAATCTCCACCCGAACAAATGACGCTTCAACAAAATGCCTACCAACTATGCATGCCTTGCCACCCGCAAACAAATCTGTCTTCACTTGCATAGTACCATCAATGGCATGCCCCATATTACTATGCAATTCCTTGGTAGAATCGACAGACAAATCAACAACTGAACTATGCAAACCACATGTAATTGCACTTCCTTTCAAGTAGTACAACTTACCCTTTCTAATGCCTTTCATAACAACTCGTGCACCTACAACAACTTTTAGAGCTCCACCAATACATGTAATTTTCATACCATCGGACTCTAAAACACCCAATGAGATTTGATTCATAGTCAACTCTGGTACATACCAAACATTTTCCAACTTTCGAGTGCATCCATCTTCCAACTTCAATCGAACTGTACCTATCCCAAAAGTTTTGCAAGTATGATCATTACCAAGCAAAACACAAGCATCTAGCTCCTGAAAGCTATCAAACAACTCCCTATTGGGACACGTATGATAGGAACAACCCGAATCCAAAATCCACTCATTAGTAGAACGACTAACTGAAGATGAAGCCAACAACGAAACACCAACACATGAATCCTCATCTCTTCGATGTACACGAACAATCTTCTTCTGCAACTTTGGACAATTAATTTTCCAATGTCCCCAACAATGACAATAGGCACATTCATTCTTTGCAAGAGTTCTTCGACTTCTCAATTTACATTGAGAACCAACCAATCTACCAATACTATCATCAACCACATAGAGCCGGTCCTCTGTATTTTTCAAAGCGTACTTGTCTTCCAACTTGGACAACATAACTATTACAATGGTTTCCAATTTGACAATGTACCACAAATCTTCTACCAAACAATACCGGACAAATTCACAAGCCTTTAAATTTAGAGTTAACAATTCATCATCATTCATATTTCTCGATTTATCATCAAGAACATCCACATAGCCATTAATGGCTAACCAATCTTGTACCTCCATCTTCCACATAGCAAAGTCGAGGTTACCATCAAATTTATGAATGTCAACATCTAACAACAAGGTTTGATCAAACAAACTATCAATCTCCTTTCCAAATTCACTCGAATCCGAAATATGATCCGACATGATACCAATCAATTTCATACACCAAACAATCACCAAACGAAGGTAAACAAATTTGAAAATTCACACAGGAATTTCAACAAACACCTTCTTGACAACCCACAGATAAAAGATAAAACTTTTGGCTTGAAACACAAATAAGAAACTCACTACGGAATTTCTTCAAACACCTTCAAGACGCTCAAGATCTAGCCTGCAGCTCTGATGCCACTTGTTGTGCGCAGCGGAAGCTTATGCACCAATACCCAAGATTGATATAGTGTATGAATCAAACAAAACAAAAACAAAACAAACACAAAACACAAGATTTACGTGGTTCGGCTAATATTGCCTACGTCCACGACCAAAACAACAATCTTCCAAATAGAGATGATTATACAAGCCCTCTCGAAGAAACCAAAGTGTTCTTCCTCACAAGAGTTCTCTCAAACTCACCAATGGCTTCTCACAATCTCTCTCTCACATGAAGATTAGGTTTTCCAACCTTCTCAATTGGCTTTATAACATAGCCATACAAACACACACGAAATGGGCTTAAACCGGCCCATATACACAAAACCAAGAGAGGACGTACGTACGTCGAATTGACGTTCGTACGTTCAGCCACAAAACCAACATCTGTCGAATGGAACGTACGAACGTCCTAAAAGCGTACGTACGTTCCTGAACAAAAAAGTTTCATTCATCCAAAAATTCCAACATTTTATGCTGTTTGTGTCTGTCTTGTTCTTGATTTCGGACTGCTGGTGTCTGTCTCATGTATGCTGAGGTTTTGTCCTCACATGTGGTTTTCTACCTGACACTGATGATCAGGGCCTTAATTTGTAAACATTTTTTGGTGAAGATCAATAAAAAGAGATGCTTTTGTGTTTAGTCCCACTCTCATTATATTCACACTCAGACCACACAAGATAGTCTGGTCTAACGGTTCAGGTAGATTCGGATGAAAAATTAGTAATGAAAAAAATTGCATTTGCAAATTTTATACAAGTTATCATTGAAAATAACTATATATAGTACGCTTTTAATTTATTGACAACGAAAAAATCATTAATTTACTGGAGTGATGTGTACGATTTTGTTACGTTGGGACTCCATTCGGGAGCACCCCAAAACATTTTGCACTTTGATGGCTAAGAAGTGGCTAGAGTGAAGAACATTTTTTTTTTAAAAAGCTAGAGTGAAGACTGAAGAACATGGCCGGGGAGTTTAAATTCCAGCAGTAGTGAATTAGTGATCAATAAATGCTTAATGCTTTCTAATATTGTGGTAACTGGTAAGAGTTTTCTGAGGAGAATGGAATTGAAGAAAAAAGCCAAAAAAAAAAAAAAAAATGCATTATGGGATGAATAACTGTCCCACTACTTACTAGTTACTACTACGAAAGATGATACTGCACGATCACCTACTCCTGAGGTTTAGCGTTCATCAATGTGTCACATTTTCCAGGATCTTTCCAACTCATGAAGCCCATGATAAGACAGAAAATTCTTAATGGTGGAAAATGAACTAAGGTGCTATAAGCTACTAGCTATAAACTTGGGGATGGAGCTTATAGTAACCGCCATCTTTTTAGCCAATTTCTACTAGAAAAGCTTATAAGATCTTAACTAGAAGTAAAAACAAACATACATTTAGGGTTTTCCAATAGCTTATAAGCTATCAGAACTAGTATAACTGAAAAAACAAACAACACCTAAGAAAATGGTACTAGAAGTAGGTTACGTTTTAGATGGTTAAAAGCTTGAGGAGAGAAACATGGGAGTTAGGTAGGTATACAGTCTTGTAAAACACATTTCATACCTCATTCACGTACGTACCCCTTCATCTTCAAGAACCTAGAGAAAAAAATCTCTGAAGAATGGGTGATCAACATGATGGAAACATACAGATACAATCCTCATCCAAACCAGTGCCTGCAAGACTTGATCGTCTTGATTCCCTAGTAAGTCTGCTTTAGTGTTTTATTTCTTCCCCGACCTTTTAATTAATGTTATTTAGCAATTTTAATTATTATGAAAAATGAATTTCCATTGACATGATGCATATATGCATCAGATCAAGTATTTAGAAGGAAAGCAAAATTCATCTGGATGTGGAGGAATTAGTAATAATTCTACTACTAGAGGATGTATGTCAGTGGATATGGCCGTACGAGATTCTGACACCAAAGGTTCAATTTTAGAAAGACTGGCATTGCTCGAAAATCGACTTTTTCAGGTGATCAATCTCTTAATACTCTCTTCAAATCAATTAATAAGCTGCAAATACTATCCATTTTCTCCTCTAATATAGTGGTACTCATGTAGAACTTTCACCAATATATCGTGACAGTATTAATGTGTTTTTTGGTATATATTCCTGTAACATTATGTTGATCATTCTAATTGCGTAATAAGTTTCTTGGTGAAGCAAAAGGGTGTGTTAATTTTCTTAATCTGATTGATCTATTCAACTTCAGATGATCAATAACAAATTAACATCTTAAGTAGTCCATATCTTCTTAATCTGCTGATCCATAGGAGTAGTGACTAGTGAGGAAGACCAGTTCCAAACCCTGTACCCTTGTACTTCATATATTAAGATCTAATAACTAGGCCGGACCTAAGCCCATCCCAAACCTCATTTGAACAGCCTTGTAACAACCCGTCCACCAGTTTCGAGCTGAATCGAGCCCAAATAAAAGTCTGGTTGACAGTACTTTCTTCACTGATATTTATTTTGTTTACTGTACATGCTGATCTTTATGAACTTATGAAATTTGGTTAAATGTAGCTGTGTCTAGAGATAGAAGCAAGCAGCACATCGAGCTCATCAGTAGCGCATTCATCAGAGAATACCTGTTATAGACAAGAATCGACTACAGACCAGTCTAACTCCATCCGTAGCATTGACGAACAAAATTTTACTTATGATGGTAATCATCAAAGTTTCTTCCATCGAGCACTTTTCAGTAGGTTTGAGTTTTTGGTAAGAATTGTCATCAGTGCATTGGTCATTTTAATTTTTCTGATGATGGTATTGCCATAATTTGGATATTTCAATATGGTATTCATTAGTGTAGCATGTATTAATTATATCAGTCCTAGCTGTATATTCAGTCCAACTAATTAAAATACTGATTCAAGTTTTGATCATGCATTCATGTTGGAAACACATGCAGGGAATTTCCATGAACAATAAAGTGAACAACTCTACTGAGCAAAAACATCTGATTACAACAAAGGACGACAATGAAGATATACTGAAAAATGGAAAAAAGTTAAAACCTCGCAATAGGCGATGGAAGACACTTTTGGGTTGCTAAGTACGTTCTCATTGGCAGATCATTCTGTTAGAACTAGGAGCTGGTTGTTACGTATTTGACTATTTGTAATAAGAAGGTTCACACTGCTGTGAACAGTGAACTAATTAACATCCATACCCCAAAGTTCATTCTGATAAACCAGGCAATATATATGCGCTCTACCTAAGTATATCTGAAGGAGTGCCTAGGCTCAGAGCATGTCAACCTGGACTGCTTTTATACCTGGGCAGACCAGCCCCCATTAAAAATCCAGCTCACATTCTTACAGGGCTGTTAATAAGCCCAGAAAAACAAAAAAATAATGTATATAGATTTCATCATCATTTAAGATTTGTATTGTTAATGGAAATGAATAAAACCAAATATTGCCATATTATTGCATGGGTAGGCAAGCTAAAAGACCAAACCATAGGTGAAAATATCGTGCGTGCCGGGCGGATATTCGCGATATTTTCCGTTTTTCCAGAGATCGGCACGGTACGGCACACGGAATATATTCGGATATTAAAACACCCCATGCCGGTCGGCATAAATCGGATATTCGCGGCATAAATCGGCAAAAACCGATATTTATCGAAATTTTGGAAATTTTCAATTTTAAAATTAACACATTTATTTTTAATCCCCCCGAAGTAGAATTTTCGATGAGATTATCAAAAAAAGGTCCAAAAGGCCCTAGACGTTTGGAAACTTTCGCGACGAACTTGATGGCCCTCCAAGAGCAATATATCAGAAAGAAACGAAAAAAAAGCACGCCCATGCCAAAGTGAAGTTCTCTCTCACTTTTGGCAAACCAGTATACTGTTTGTATCCAAGGTTTGTTTTTGTGTAATGAATAATTGGTATCCAAGGTCGTACGAGCAAACAATGTCATGGGAATATTATTGTACTGAGTTCGTCCCCACACGTATGCGACTCGAAGCTCATCGGTTTGACAAGGGGCGTCTATCATTCTGGGGTTAGCATGTCTTTTATTTTGATTATTAAAATAAAACTATGGGTTGAGTTGTAATGAGGTTGTTTGTGTTTAGTTCTTGTATTGTAAACATATAAAATTTCTATGAATATCCGCCCGATATTTACGATTTTTTCACGTATGAGTAAAACTATCTTGTGTAATACTTCCGTCTTAGCTTCCTTGTATGATTTGTCGTGTGTTTAATTTGTAATGTATGTTTTTCTTTTAATTATATGTTTATATATCGAAAAATTCAAAAAATCACGGAAAGTGCAGAAAACCTCCCAATTTGCCGAATTTTTCGCGAATATTCGCAAATATCCGCGATATTTTCCGGTTTTTTGAATTTGCCAAACCTTTATAATCCGACACATGAGGTCGGATATCCGCGGAATTTTCCGTTTTTTTGAGGATCGGATATCCGCCCTTTACTGATATTTTCACCTATGGACCAAACCACTTCCACCACTTGCAATGTGGATAGTCAACTCATTAATGCCAGTCGATCACTACCTATACCCACCATCCATATCTTCTTCCTCTTGGTCTTCAATCCACTTTAATAGCATCACACTATTCATTCATACGATCAAATATTATCAAGAAAAAAAACTTATACCAGATAATATATTTGATCTTGGAAGCTAGCTAGGTCAAATATATTTGATCATGTTCGGCCTCATGCATGACATATATATATATACTTCCGTTTAGTATAAAAGTTTAAAGAAATGGAATCCACCACACGCGAGCATCAGAGATAATTGGAAGCCAGGTCTAACGAACGGGAATAAGGAAGTTTGTGTTGAATTGATTAAATATGACCTGCCTCTTAAAATATTTGATACCAAATTGGATGGATATGATAGTATTTCGTTGACAATCAACAGCCATCTGATGTCATTTATACCAATATTATATTTTATATAGATCACATTATATAATATATTTTTTTCAAAAAATTTTATGGCTCCAATCAATTCAATGCGAAGGGAGATGCATGCCGAAAATTTTAAATTTTCTTGGAACGTGACATTTTCATTTTAATACTAAAACGGTCGGAAAATATCCACACATTACTCCAGGTAACAAAGTTTCAAAACTATCTATTTTTCTTATTTTCTTCATTTCCCCCTCTTCCACTTTGCTATACATGATTGTCTTCTCCAATATAAATATGAAAACATACCACCTAAGAATAAAGTATATATTTTCTAAACATAGTTAAAAAAATTGATTTTATGCGAATATCCGATTTCTAAAAAAAGAAGGATATATCCAACTTTTGGCATTGATAATAAACTATATTTCACAATTGATCGAATATCCGATTTTTTAAAAAAATAGATATATTTGTCAAATTAATATTATCGATTTTTGTGATTCTTTCACATATATGTATAACGCCCCAGGATTTCGTCCTCGCTCATCCCGGTGCGTAGAGCACCATACCGCTTGCTAGTGTCAATATTATCTTTCTTTAGTCACTGCAGATATCCAGTAGTAGAGGCTAGGGTTTTGAATCAGAGCCCACCCATGTGATTTACTCCAAAAAATCTTAACATTAGTTAAAGTATAGTTCAACTCTATATACTGCTAATACAACCACTTTCTTCATAACGTGGGACTAACACCAACTCATTGGTGTTACTATATGTTTCTGTTACTAAGTATTGAGCACATACAGATAGTCAGATACAATCACACAATACAGGTGATAAGGAGAACTTTTACAAGCTAGCTAGGAGTATTTCATGAAACTATGATCTTCATGAGATTAAATATCCATGTATTGTACATCTTTACTACTACTTCTTTAAGGGCGCCTCATTCCCGAGGTTTGTTTGCGAAGCCAATAAAATAAATTTTTAATATTTTTATTATCAAATTCTAATTTTATTGTCCACCTGATTTTTTAGAAAAAATACTATAAAATAATTTTAAAGTGGGATCCACCTGATTTTAAAAAACTATAAAATAATTTTAAAGTGGGGCCCACCTGAGTTTTAACTGAGCAAACATCTATACTTACCCCGAGGCGCCTTCGAAGCCTGATGTGTCACGGTATATCAGAATACCGTGTTTACTTTTAAAATTCCAAATTTACCCCTACTATATTATGAGTTATATATTACAATAAAAAGGGTAATAGGTAATTTTAAAAAAGTGGGACCTACTAATATAAGAAAATCTATAGTTTGTTAAAAAGAAAAGAAAAAAAAAACAATGCAGAAAAAAAAAATTAGTTTTTATATAATAGTTATAAACTAAATAAACATTAAAAAAAAAAAAAAGTCCATTATGTCTTTGATTATTGGTTATCTATACTACTTTATAAAGGCGCCTCATTCCCGAGGCGCTTGCGAAGTCTGATGTGTTACATTTATAACAGAACAACGTGTTTATTTTATAATTTCAAATTTACCCCTAATATTATGAGTTATATACTATAATAAAAGGGTAATAAGGTGATTTTATTTAAAAAATAGGATCTAAAAATCGTATAAAAAATTTAGTTTTTATATAATGGTTTTTTTTTTTTTTTTTAATAATCAATATAAAAAAAAGAACCGTGGTCTGCCATTTCGCGGCCCGGCCGAATGCGGTCGTTCGCGGTCCAGTAATTTTTTTTTCATAGTTATAAACTCAAATAAACATTCAAATAAAAAAAAATTATCTTTTATTTTATTGGACATAAATAAATCTATTATTTCTTTAATTATTAGCTATTTTTTTGTGTGCACGCATACGGCGTGCACATTCACATAGTTAATTAATTAATGTGGCCGAAACACACAAGGAAAGAATATTTGTTTAAAAGCCTAGCTGTATGGGTCCTGGAATGAGGTGGATCGTTGAAGTAACAACTTTCCCAAAGAGGCAAGGACGTAAGCACCTACATTTTAAAATAGCATAAGTCTGAGGAATGTGGTTTTCTTTATCAACTTTATTTAACTTATGCAGACTTTCACTACCTATGAACCCGTGCCCAACAACCTTCATGTGAACAGTAAGGTTTTTGATACATATAGGTGGGGAGTTTTACTTTTATAGTTCACTTATCACGTTTCATCCTTCTTTTTTCTACCTTTTCTTTAGTGCACATATCAATAGCAAGCAAGCTGTAAAAGCTCTTCATAGTCATGCAACTTGTATCATATCATGCATTTCAAAAGGAGTTTTGATTACTGATTACTACTTGATTTGCCACCATTTCACGTGTATTGACTCATTTTAGCCATTGGATCTGTTTGACTTCAAATTCGTACTAATGAGTAAGGATGGATAATTTAGGTGGGGCATTCTAATTGTTGCACTTTTCCACATGTGATTATCAAACAAATGGTTGGTAGATTGATTGAAGATCAAATGTGGGCCTTTTCCAACAAGAAGTAGGTTTGTAATAAATACTGTTGCAATCAAGATCATATTAAGCCCATGTCCACTACAAGTTGAAAGTTGATGAAACCAGGTTTCTAATTATTAATGGGATAATATAACATATATAATTCCAATATATATATTTTTAAGACAATCCAGTTTTCTATAAAAAATGATTTGGAATATAGTTTGTATTGCAATAATATGTATATATATATATATTTTTAACGAAAGCGTACATTTCATTTGATGAATTGTACCCAGTTAGAGGACAAGCACACTACAAACCCTTTTTAAATAGCAAAACCAATTCTATGGAATATAATATATATTTATTAAAACAAACCTACCATCTCCTAAAACCTATAATTTAGGAATTCCGAAAAAAACAGCACCCTAACGCGTCTTCTATATTTTTAGCAGCCGGCTATCCACGTAGGATGTGGTGGGCCGGTCTGCTAAAACTTCGTCCAAAATTGAACCAAAGATAGGATTATAGAATGGGGAAAATAAAATGTGAACCAGCGTGGAACTTTTTTTTTATTATTTTTTTAATTCCACGCTAGTCAAACCGGCGTGGAACCCTTTTTTTTTTTTTTTTTTATTCCACGCAGGTCAAACCAGCGTGGAATATTTTTTTTTTTTTTTAATTCCACGCATGTCTAACCAGCGTGGAACCCTAAATTTCAATGGCCATATTTTTCGAACGGCTAAATTTCCAAGATGAAAGAAGTTGAAAATGGCGGAAGAGGAAGAAGAATGGCGGCGGAAAGAGGGAGAAGACGGTGGTTGCTGTTTGTTGTTTGTTAAAAAAAAAACACTACATTAAAGTTCCACGCTGGTTCAACCAGCGTGGAACATATAACAGATCCTGTCCCTCCCAGCCCAGCCTGCCCCAAGCCCAGCCCACGCCTCCCAACCCACTGCCCCAAGCCCAGACACGCGAAGCCCAAGTATTCCACGCTGGTTGAACCAACGTGGAACAGAAAAATATTTCCACGCTGGTCCAACCAGCATGAAGATAAAAATTTGGCAAAAAAAATAGGTTTTGCGTTAGTGTTACCCCTAATATAGGTATGAAAGACCTGCTAAAAAAAGTGATGGAAAGTAGGTGGCACCTACGTGTAGGCTAAATCGTCCTATGTGTCGGCTAAATATGGGAGACCCATTAGAGATGCTCTTACGTTGTTATTTATTGAAATCTACCATCATTACATTACTATTCATTACAACTCGGGGTCATCAAATTAAAGTTTTTTTTTTTTTTTTTTTGATAATTAGAGAAGAAAACAGCTCCAGTGTCCATTTCCCCGAAAACAAAAAACTCCAACGTACCATACATTATTAAGGGTAGGATGTACTATGAGCTTTGAGCTTTGGTTCAGACTTTTACATCAATTTACACAAAGCCCATAGCACAAGAGTAAAACCTGATGGAAAGCGACCCATGACCCGGGAGTAGAGCAATAAAGTCCACCACCAGAAGAACCATGAGTGACGGAGATTTCAAAGTTGACACACAACTGTCCAAACAACCATAACTGCCATACCCAATCAAAGTAGAGTATCAGCTGCAGCAGCAATATGCCAACTGCGGAGATAAATTCTTCCACATGCTCGCTTGCATGCACACATCCTTCCTTTTACTTCCACGTAGCAAAAACCATAGTGCCTATGCGCACAGCTCACCGACGCATATTTTAATCAAACTCAGCCACATCAGCTTAACTAAGAGTTAACTCGTGACTAGACACTAGTGAACAACTAACCAGACCCATTAGAACCTTCAAGTAGTCATTATCAGCAACTTGACAACTCTCTTTCCAACACC
This sequence comes from Aquilegia eximia, assembly GCA_023053565.1. NCBI lineage: Eukaryota > Viridiplantae > Streptophyta > Magnoliopsida > Ranunculales > Ranunculaceae > Aquilegia > Aquilegia eximia. The sequence continues at coordinate 26,953,738 of JALIGU010000002.1, forward strand.
TAAAATTAATACTAAAATATTCACCAGCTTATATAACTAATACATTTTTGTTTCTTTGTTTTCTACTCTCTTTCTTTCTTTCTTTTGTTTTGTTTTCTCTATACTAGCTGCTTTGAGAAAGAAAGAAAGAAAAGTGTGAAAAGCTATAGCTACAAAAACATAACGTACAATGGAGGATAATAAAGAGTTATTAGCCGTAGATGATGATCATGTAGATCAAAGTTATTATTATTCAAGTTCATCATCATCTTCATCTCCATTAAGTGCAACAACAACAACAACAACACATCACAAAATAATCCCACATGGATTAACAAAAGAAGAGTTTGAAGAATTACAACCAACAATCAATGAATTTCATACCTACACAATTGGTCCAGGCAAGTGTTCATCATTATTAGCACAACAAATAAAAGCACCACTTGATATTGTATGGCCAGTTGTACGTCGTTTTGATAAGCCACAAACATATAAGCATTTCATCAAAAGTTGTTCACTTAAAGGCGGTGGTGAAGGTGATCAAGAATCTGCTTCATTTACAACCGTTGGATGTTTAAGAGAAGTGAACGTGATTTCGGGTTTACCAGCTGCAACAAGTACTGAAAGATTAGATATACTTGATGATGAAAAACATGTAACTGGTTTTAGTATTATTGGTGGTGAACATCGTTTGAAGAATTATCGATCTGTTACAACTGTTAATCAGTTTAGTGATAAAGATGGAAAGATCTGGACTGTTGTTTTGGAATCATATGTTGTTGATGTTCCTGAAGGTAATACTGATGATGATACTCGTATGTTTGCTGATACTGTTGTCAGATTGAATTTGCAGAAACTAGCTTCTTTGACTGAATCTATTGCTCGTGGTGAAGATCAACGGCCTAGATAAATAATTCATCAATCAATCAATCAATCTCATCGATCCATCCATCCATCCATCCATCAATGTTAGTTTTATTTATTTATTTAATTCCAAAGGGAATTCAACAACAACAACAACAACAAAAAATGTGAATTGAAGTTGTTTTTTTTTTTTTATTTTGTTAATAAATGTTTATTTTGCGTTTTTTTTTTGGGCAATTGTTTGAAGAAATTGACTTATATTTTAATGAAATGCCCTTGGTTATGTTGTTGATGTTTGAATTGAATTTGAAGCCTGAATTGGTCACTTTGTTAACAACATTGTCATTGTATATGAATCCAATGTACATAAGAAAGTGGAAGGTTGATATAATTACCCTTTTATATATTATTATTTTGGTAATTTCTTACTGTACTATGTTTGTAAAGATAATGATCAAACATAAAGTAAAGTAGTATCTTTTTTTGTTACTCATTTTTTTTCTGTGATTGAAAATTGACAAGAAGGCTTATATAAGTTTTATAAGACTGAAATTACACAAAATCTTTGAAGAGAAATAGAGATTGTTTGGTCCACAAAGGAACAAAACCAACAGCTATGTGTGTAACTGTCTATTGACAAGTAACTGTATTCATAGGATAGGAGGGAAAGAAACTCTTAACTAAAGTGGTACATACAGTAGTACTTGGGGAGGAGGTTAGAAAACAGTTTCTTTCTTTTTCTTCTTATCCAAATTGGGATATACTGTATAGTTTACTTGGATGATATGATGTTAATTAGTCATGGTGTTTTTTTTTTTTTTGATTGTTTGGTGTAGAAGCCAAGATCATCACCGTCCATGCACATGATTGAGATTCTTTTGTATGGACCACAAACACTAGCTAGCTAGTTGGTGGGATGGGATAGTAGTTTAGGGGTAAGCATATTTAGAGTATTATAATGTTGTTATGATCTACCTTACTATAATTGTAAGCTTAGCTTTTTATTAGTATAAAATTTATTACGCCACACAAGATTCCATTATACAAAGGAAGTTGACTCTAATAGCATCTCTAATGGGTCTCCTATAATCTAAATTATAGGAATTCCGAAAAGAACCATTCCCTAACGCGTCGTCTATAATTTTAGCAGCAGGCTATCCACGTAGGATGTGGTGGGCCGGTCTGCTAAACTTCGTCCAAAATCGAACCAAAGATAGGATTATAGGAATTGCTAAAACAAAATGTTCCACGCTGGTTCAACCAGCGTGGAACTTTTTTTTTATTATTATTTTAATTCCACGCTGGTTCAACCAGCGTGGAACATTTTTTTTTTTATTTTTTTTATTCCACGCAGGTCAAACCGGCGTGGAACCTTTTTTTTAATTTTTTTTTTTTACTTTTTTTTTTTTTGATAAGCTCAACGAATTACACAAAAGTAGAGGACAAACTGCGCGGCAAGTCCTTTCTGGATAGCAAACCCGATTCTCCTAAATACATATTCGTTCGAACCTGCAGTCATCACGTTGCTATCCATTATCTTCTGCACTCTCCTGAGGAGCTCAACTGCTTCTGAGCCTAGCAATCCAAATGTGTCAAATGCAAAAGGGATGAAACTATGTTGGTTAGCCCTACAAGCTCCGTCATGTTTCTCCACTTTTGCCGCTGCTGCATTGCTAGCTGCTAGCCCCACCTCAAAAATCCCAGCACTCAGCCCAACCATCGGAGACGCCCCTGTAACATCAACACACACATGTTTACCTTCAGACCAGTTGTAGACCAGAATATCAGCAGGACGTAATGTCGATCTTCCTTCCTTAGGATCAGTAAGAAAGTTAACAGGAGCCTCCTTCTTAACCTGTACGCCAGCCCGCCAGAACACATCACACAAGATATCTCTAACGTGGTCATGCCTGTACTTGAAGCCGGGGTAATGCTTACAATGGGCCGATAAGCATCAAGTCTACTCTTCTTGCACACTGGACAAAGCTCACCATCTGAATATAGAGGGATCATCAATCGATAACGAAGAATGGCACGATATTCTACAGGCGTCATGCGTTGTCCAAGCCCTTCCATCGGGATAGCAAGGAGAAAATCTTTGGCATGTTCTGACTGCACACATCCAATCACGGCTTTTTGTCTAGCTGACAACTCAAATTCCCTCTCAAGACCAGAACTAATCTTGTTGTAGTATGCTTCCGCCAAGACATGTTGGGGTCTGAAGGGGACGGTAGCAGTTGGAGCAAGATTACTGAGATCAAAATCAAGTATAGAAAGATGTAAACTAGCAATGGCAGTATCGAAAACATTACCCATAGGTGGAGTGTCACAACCTCGAAGAATGTGGTCCTGGAGATCTTTGGTTTGCGTACGTGAAGCTACGAAAGCAAACTTCATAACATCAGTAGCACAATAGATACCAAGTCCACCCATACGTAATGGGAGGGTTGTCATACGCCACTGTAGATCGCCAAAACCAGGTCCATCAGAAACCACAATATTTTGAAGGGTTGCACGAAGCTTGTGGTCAAACCATTCGGCTGTTTCCTGAACATAATCAGGGGGGCAAGTACGGAGAGCAAAGATGAGTTTAGATAATCCCATACAAGAACGTAAAAGTGCCAACTCACATTGCGGATCCTTTAGCTGTGGTAATAAGTCCATAATTTTTTTTTAATTTTTTTTTTTTTTTTTTTTTTTTTAATCAACCAGCGTGGAACATTTTTTTTTTTTTTTTTTTATTCCACGCAGGTAAAACCGGCGTGGAACCTTTTTTTAAATTTTTTTTTTAACTTTTTTTTTTTTTAATTTTCTTTTTTTACTGCCCCCAAGCCCAGCCCCAAGCCCAACCACGCGAAGCCCAAGTCTTCCACGCTGGTTGGACCAGCGTGGAACAGAAAAACATTTCCACGCTGGTTGCAACCAGCGTGGAAGATAAAAATTTGGCAAAAAAAATAGGAAACGCGTTAGGGATACCCCTGATATAGGTATGGAAGACCTGCTAAAAAAAGTGATAGGAAAGGAGGTGGCACCTACGTGGAGGCTAAATCGTCCCATGTGTAGGCTAAATATGGGAGACCCATTAGAGATGCTCTAACACTGCAGAGTGCAAAGCGTAGTACAAAATATCGTTATTGACTAATATATCGATTTTTAAAAAATAGATATATCGGGATATATTGGAATTTATTGGTGGATATTTTACATTAAATGTATCAACTAATATATCAATTTATTATATAAAATATATATAAAATCAAATTTGGAAGTATATTATCATAATATTTACCTAAAAAACATCATATCTATTAAAAATAGAATAAACAAATTATTTTTTAAAAAAAAAAATAATATTTTTAAAAAATATCGAAAATATCGGAATATATCAAAAAATATCGGCCGATATTTTACAAAAACATTAAAGGATAACTATCGGGAATATATCGTATTGTTTTATCAGAAAAACAATATATATCACGATATTTTGTACTATGGTGCAGAGTGATATTGCTAGCTCTGTCTCAAAATGTTTATGTTGTAGATCGAAGAGACTTTAAAACTTGGCCTGCAATTTGGCTCAACATTATAATTTGGTTTAGTGATGAAAATTATTTAGGTTAAATTATCTAAGGGGCAAGTTGGGTTGCGGCGCCATGTTCATATGATGAGAGGGGATGCTTGATTGTTGATTGTTTGTCCCCAAGGGAAAGGGGTTGTGCATGAGTAGACAATTTGTTTAAATGTGATTTGTCTACCACGTGAACTCGTGAAGAGCACTAAGCTAGTTTCACAAAAAAGGAAAAAGAGAAGAAGTTAGTACACATACAAAGGTCTTTTGGTGCACTCGAAAAGAGCTGTGAGTTGGTACAAGTTGCCAACTTGGTGTTATTTTTAAATGTGGAAAACAGAAAACAAAGTTATGTATGGTTACTGGTTACGTCATTAAACGGGCTTTTGGAGCCCAGCTCAGGTGGGCTGTTGCACAATATTCTCTCCTTGTGTTGTGTTGTGTTGTGGTGGGAGTTTGAAAGGAGAAGAGTTGGGACTTGGGAGTTGGGACTTGGGACTTGGGAGAGTTTGGGACCAGCAATAGTAATAATGAAATGGTCCAAGTTTATATCTTGTTCCCTTTCTCTATTATTAATTATCGACTCGTTAGGAGGTCCATTTACAGTCAGGTGGAACTCAAACTCGTCTGTCCCTTTTTCCCCTTTTTAATTTTCTGTTTGTCCGTCTTTTTTTTGTTTTTTGAAATCTCTCTTCTTTTCTCTTGCTCTCTCTTCCCCTACCGTTGGTCTCCACCGTATCACGTTTCTATATTTATTTGTGATTTTCCTCCTATGTACATATATTTTCATCTTTAATGTTATTGGTCTCACATGATTTGAATTTATATTTAAAATTAGTTATATTTAACAAACATGATTACATAAGAAAATTTAACCCAATTTGGGTAACCAGTAAAACCTGTCGTAAATGTGAAACAACAATAACATAAGCTTTGTTCATGGTAACAAGATTAAAAGTATCTTCTAATTAATCCCAACTTGGGATTGGTGGCTTTATCTGCGGACTACAAAGAGACACTGGTCCCATAACTTGTTTGCCCATGGTTGAAGATCCTCCTTTCTTACATCTTCAAAAGTGTAAACAGCCTCATCCCAACATCTCCTATGGTTATCAATTACAATCTCCTTGCAGCATTTTTGGCTTATATATGTATCTTTTGCATTCATGGCTTTTTCAATCTCACTTACACAAGATTCATCAATTATACAATCAGTCCTTGGACCAGGACCAAAATCGATTTTCTCATCTTCTGCTAAGACTCCCACAAAATATATCAAGAACCCAACAAGTACTAGGCTGCATTCTCCGACTTTGCCATCTAACTTCTTTCTTGTTTCTTTATCAAGCTTTGAAGTATTTATATATATATATGTACTGTGTGTATGTGTGTTTCAGAGATGACCAAGTGTTTGTGGCTATTAAGTTTATACTTTATACTGAAAACATTAATTTCTCAGAGTGTCAGTTAGTTTACGGCATTTATAAAAGTAACATTAGGAACACTAACGCCCAAGTATGAAACTGAACTCAACTAATGAAACATAAATTAGAAAGAGAACATCACAACCTCCTTTGAGATGTTACTTTGTTGGAAAATAAATGAAAATATGGTTGGGATAAAAATCAGAAGACCCAATCATTTATATCATCATCCTAAGCTAGATCTTGTTACCTCATAGGCCAAGAAGCAAGCTGCATTTGCTGGTACACTTCTAGCCATGGCAGGGCCAAATCCTTTGTACAGACCTTTAACACCCTCCGATTTTAATATCTTTTTAAAAGCATCAATTGAACCAAAGAATTTGGGATTCTTGTAATCATCAACTTGGATCACACTTTTAACAACATCAGTTGGGTAGACCATACACCAAAATGAGGCACCAGCCACACCTCCAGCAACTACCATGGATCCCCTTCCCAATTGCGAGGTGTCTTGTCCCCCAGCGATTAATTGTTTGACACCCTCATAGACGCCAAACATTGCAGCATTTCCAGGAACTTCACGTGCAAATGTAGGAGCAAGACCTTTGAAGAGGCCCTTCATACCACCCTCTGATCTGAGAACATGCTTAGCAACATCCATTGGACCACTATACTTCACTCCCCCACCAGATGAACTCACGTCTGCTAAAGCACTTTGGGCTTGCAACCTATGCTCCATAGTAAATAAGCAACACAATAATGTTTTAATTAAACTAAGGAAAAAAAAAACATGAAAATATAGGTAAAAGAAACAAGGATAGAGAAGATCAATCAAAACCTGCATTTTATCAACTCGGTGGGACATGCGAGAAAGGAAACTGCAACTCCAGCCCCTGCACCACAAACAATCTGCTGGTTGATCGAAAGTCGGCTACCAGGTTCAGTCCTCAACAATGACTCCAATTGTCCTCTTACTGTAAAGAGGACAGCATTAAATGCTGCCACTGTAGCAAGTGGTGCCCCCATACCTTTGTACAAGCCTCCCAGGCCTTCTGCTGCAATTGTTTGCTTAACTGCATCCATTGCTCCTGCATACTTCGGAAGCTGTCCAGGTAGGGGAGCCGGCTGACTTTGGAGTTTAACCTTGATGGTGTCAAAGGGGTGTCCAACTATTAACTGTGCAGCGCCTCCAACGGTCCCAGCAGCTAGGTCCTTTGCTACTTCCCCCATTGGCACAGTTCAAATCTGAAATACAACAAAACAATTTTTATAAAGAACTATCAAACAAAGGCAGATGCACTTAAACGAAGAATCTAATTTCATATTTCAACAAGACCTAACCAGCGGAGATCACAAAAAATTGCATTTTAAAAACTTAAGTGCAAAGTTCGATGTTGAATACATTAAAAAGAAAGACACCCCCGGAACATAAAGGATTTGGATATATTTAATATCAAGAAGCAGGTTTTCAAAGCTGGACTGTAGCATGCTTGTTCCATAACATTTAATTTTTCAAAATAGATACAGAAGCCGCACTAAAAGATAGAACCAGAAAAGGGATATCAAAATATTGCCAACATTAGATGTCTACTACCCTCATACATTAGTAAACTGATCGTCTCATAGGATCACCTAAACTTTATGCAATTTCAAGTAAATTTAGTATTTTACCTGACAATTATATGTAATTATGCTGGATTGGGAGGGAGGGATGTTAAACCCTGCAAGAGATTTAGGCATGTAACAACTCCACAAGTTTTTCACAATACTTCAATTAAATGATTATATGAACTAAGAACTACCAGAGAATACGAAACAAACATTTAACTTTAAATACTTCCAACAGGGTATGTGAAAAGTACTATACTCAACTGTCAACAGACTGACATTATTTACAGGCAAATTTCAGTTAAATTAAATAATGTGTGCATCGGTAATGCATTGAATCCACAGATGAGACCTGACCAAAAAAAGGGACTGAAGATATAAGTAAAAGCAAGTAGATTCGTTAATTTTTTTTTTTTTTTTTTTTGACATAAATCCTACAGAACTTGATTTTCCCCAAATGACCCCCTTCTTTACTTGCAAATGTTTTCTCTTCATTGCAAGATTTATTATCTTGTTTTCCTTCCCTCGGGTAAGCTTCTTGGGCATGATGACATGGCTTTTCTTCCTTATGCATAGGGTCTTTCTGGGATGCTAGGAAGTGTATGTGACACCATATTCCATGATAGGCCACCTTGTTGAAGATAAGTTTCTTGAATTTAAGAAATGGAAGCAGAATCGAGATGGTGTCATGATAAGATTATTCTAGATAGTAATAGGGTCTTCTACTTAAGGCCTTATGCCTTAATGTTTCCTAGTTGTTATCAGTGATTATTAGTGTATTGAGGGATAATAACTCACTGACAGAAATGTTCATCCACTTTTAAATATCTGAACCATAAGTGATTGTAAACTTAAATTATTCTTGTTTTTCGTTTGAATTAGTTTACTCTCTCCTCTAATCTTTTACATTTCTAAGGCCGAATTTCGTATTGACTATTGAGGCTGTCAGTGAGGATAAGATACAAGGAACGTATACAATTATCCCAAGTCAGGTTGATACCATTTTAAATTCCAAACTTTAATGCGAAGTATTAAGTTTTCTGGAACTACAATTATATAATGTGATCTAGCATTTAAGATCTCTCACTTTCCTATAATAGTAATACATGTTGCCAACACAAATAAGAAAACTATTGAGAGTGAGGACATAATAATGACTTACTGAGTAGAATAAGATAGAGAGTAAAAGAACTTAGTATCTACAAAGTATAGAGTATGTATCATTGTCTTATCCTTTTTATATGAACCTATTGGCACAACACATTGTCGTAAGGGTTGTAATTTCTTATGGAAATGCATGATATAGAGGCACAAATGCACAATGCATTGAGTCTTTTGATGTAGAGTCTTTTTCTCTTTTTTGATGTTCTCATCGGTTTTATTCATCCTTCTTGGGTAAAAAGCAAAGGATCGATAGTCTAGAAAGGTACTAACAACTAAAGGGGTTGTTAGGAAGGCCATGGAGGCTCAGTGGGGACTGGAAGAGCTTGTTGTGGAAAACAGGGTGGCGTAAGTCAATAATGAGTAGAATATTGATTTGTCAGCCTCCTTTATTGCTTGCTTAATGAGTTGCCCCCTGCAGGTCAGGTCTAAGTGAGCGTAGTGCGTGAACATAATCACATAAATGGATGAGACTTGAGACAATGCGGGTCTTCTTTTTGCCTAGTTGCCTCGGGTGCTAAACCTAGAAAGTTTTGTCCCTAGTCTAAATTTCCATAGGCTTAATAATCCGGGTTTCTAAGATTCCTTCCAACTTTTGCTCCTGGTTTGTTACCTTGGGTGAACATCCTAACTACAGATAAATGAGGGAAGCATAGCAAACTCAATATAAACTTTTGTTATTTTTGTCAGAGGGATGGGAAGTCAGTCGGTCTGTTAGCTTTTCGTTTCACTAAAAGTGTTTGGTTTCTTCCCTGAATCAAGTGTCTTCTCGGCGAACCTCACCGGGTATTGAACTTGACAGCCACTTCAAATGCAAGGAATCGTCTTAGGATTAATTGCTTCTTTTGAATAGTGGCTGACTATTTGGGTGTTTTCATTTTGTCGATTGTTCTGATTTATCGTGCCCTCTATATTCATTTCCCATTCAATCTAATTTTGGTAGTGGCGTACTCTGATTACCAGTGTGAGATGAACATCCCTCTATTATTTTCTTGTTCTTGCTTTTTACCATACTAAGTTCCTTGATTAAAGGACTCACACCCAAGCACCCTCAACTTACCTCGACTTCTTGCGAAGTACCACAATGATTTGGGCACCTTCTCACGATGTACCACAACTTAAGACAACATGGTCAAATAAAGAGTTCACAATCCAATTCATTCCCTCTAATCGGATGACATAAGCAAGTTGATTATTATGAGTTCGGTAAGGGTACGAGGCTATCCGATTACAAAAGAAGTTGTTGACAAAGAGCGGTTAAAATACCTTTCTACTGAGCAGAAAGAAAAATCAGTTGCAATGCCTTTTGCCATATAAATGTTAGATCTCTTCGATATTTGATGGGTTCATAGAATTATAACTATCACTGCTCTATACTTCATAGTCTCTGCCTCATGCTCACCTTTTCCTCGTTGACTAGCTTTCAGTGTGCCAAGATTTTGGATCAAAAATTGTGTTTCACTACGGTTGAGCTTTATTGGAAAGGGAAGTCAGGGGTATGAATAAAACTCAGTTCAATGAAAGAAAGTATCACTGACAGATGACAATGAAACAATCATCATATCTCCATCTATATGGTCTTCACAAAGTTAAACTCTCTAAAATAGCGAATGAGCATGTGGCTCAATGGTAGCACCCCTCTCCCAAGGTGGAGAGATTGTGGGTTCGAAACACGTTAACAGCTGATTGTTGATATAAGTTTCCACACGTAATTTAAAGGGGTAGGGGTCTCCTCAACCCCGCTTGCCAATCAACAAAAAAACAAAAAATCTCTCTAAAATATGCACCAATTCCTTGCTTTCGAAATGACCCAACAACCTCCGAGAACAGCACCGAGAATCCCCTGTGGCTTTGGGCCATTCCTATAGCATTTGTTGTAGAGAGCTTGATGAGTCCAAAAATGGATTCAAATCAAGCAGATTAGCGGTGAAGGAAATCTAATATTCTTACAGAAAAAGGCAATGAACAAAAATATGAATGCTAGGGCTGGTCAACCAGTCCACACCAAGAACAGGTTGCTGAAACGTCTACACCGCATGTAAGTAAAACGCCAGTAACCATATTACCCAGCAGTGCAGACCAAAGAAGAAGAATGAATCTGACTCAGAATAGGACCATCTAAAACAAACACTTTCTCCAATTAAATTCCCAAACATCTTTTCTCTTATAAGAAGTTCTAAAAAAGGCTTAGGAAGTTCATAGCTTATAAGATGTGGACACAATATTCCAAAATAAGTGCCCCAAATCTATCAGCGAGAAGTAGTAGAAGTGATGGTACAAAGAGTTGGTTGACTGCAAAGATTCTTCATAAAAGAATCCTTAGTCGTCAATATCACATTCGAATCAAGAGTTCTACATAAATATTTTTGCCAATATGAAGACTAAAAATAGAATATGAAATAGATTAAACATTTACTAAATTTACAATATCGTTCAAGTTGGTATGGTACTGTCGGATTCGAACATAGGCCTACTTTATTTGTGTCGCATATCTTCGCTAGGTGTAAAATACATTTGCAACAAAATATCAAACAAAACTAAATAGTCCACTCTTAACTACCAAATATCATGTTGATCCATAAATGCAACTAACGTGGAAAAGCTAATTGGCATATGAACATGACAGTAACTGAAAATCACAAACAGCAATAACGGATATCCAGATCAAATTTTGTTCTCTTCTTTGTATATCTCTAAGGAATTAAGATTTTAAAGCTTCTAACAAGAGACTTATTTTCTGGACTTAATGATTTTCACAGCCAGTCATCCATATTAGACATCTTTATTTAAGCGAAGATAATATCACTAACATTTATATTGTGATATTAGATTCATCCAAGAGGATCTCAACTACTGTTGCATCCCACCAATTGATGCCTATAATGGATATCCTTCAATATATCAACATATTGAAGAAATTCATCTTTAAGAGGCTGGCACCTCGGCATCTCAACTCCTTTAGACCAATAATTTTCTGAAACAGGGTGGTTTATGGTAGGTGGAAGTCTTCTTTAACAACTAAGGATCCACATACATAAAGATAATAATAATTTCTTCAATTTAATATCAACAACATCAATCAAATAAATAATCATTCTCGAAAATGCGGAAAAAAACACCATTTCATATTACATAGAAAAATCCAATAAATCACCCCAAGAAAACAATGCAAGAAGAATAGAAAGTAGAAACACTTACCAATGAAGATGCTTTGGGCAAATCTAGCAAATCCCCACTTTCAATCTCTGATGTAAATCCAATCTGAATATACCAACATAGAACATACAATCAGATTAGTTCATGATCTTCACACCACAAGCAATGAAAAGAACAATAACAAAATCAGATTCCAAGTATTCAAAGTGGGGTTGGTGAAAATAAGAAGAGTAATATTAATGTGTCCAAGAAAAAAGGAAGTCTTACATACACACTCACAGTCACAGAATATCAGAGATAGAGAGATACAGATGAAGTGGTTGGTATAAAACTTCTGAAGCAGATGAAGACAAAAGGGTTACTCTAGTCTAAATCAATCTCAAACACACAATGACTCTCTCTCTCTCTCTTTAAAATCAAAGAGATAGAGAGAGATGAAGTGATGAACTGCAACCAAGAGAATCTGTGTTGTTTGTTTGAGTTTATGAGTAGAGTTGGAAATGTTAAGATTCTGTAGCATTGTTAATCCGTGTGGTGGTCAGCACTCAGCATCTTTTGTAATCGTTTGTGGAATTGGAAAGTGGCATACTAGTTGGTACATGGTTGGTGGTCCAAGTGTAGACTGCGCCAACCACAATGGTAACCCATCCAGTCATCCACTGCCCATGATTTTACACTTCATTTTTTTTTTATTATTATATAAATTAAGGTTGCTCCCAATTTTGGACCAAATGCTGGGGAGGTTGCAAGACATTCCAAATGCCCGGTAGATTTGTCCACCTACAGGTTGGCGCCAGTGCATCACATAGGTGGTGCTACATAGGTGAAATCAACTACATTTCACCGGACAAGCCGGCAACAACCAAGGTGCAAACTTCCCCAAGTTATATGAACTTTGGGTGGGTTCTTGAGTAAAAAACTTTACTGAGAGTGGATTGAAGCATGGAGAGAGCAAACGCAGACACGCCAGGGTCACATATCATCCCTTGATAATCATGATGCCTTCGATTGTCAATACCTAGGCAATCTCAATCTCACGAGGCTCGTGCAGCCACTCCTAATCTCAAACTCCCATTTTGGTTAGCCTCTTTGCGACCTGATCCTGATTAATACATTAAATATTCTACTTAACATAAAAAATTTGAACCTATATCGATAAAAATAAGACAATTAAACAATGGTTTTCCCCAGACTTGACAGATTTTCATGAACGTGTGAACAATAATGTTGGTAAATTTCTATCTTTAAAAGTACTCGTTCAAATTTAGTGATTTTCAAATATGTGATTTTAAAATGTGTTTTCTACTTATAATAAACATTTGAGAGAATAATAATAAATATAAGAGTTATTTAGCGATACCCCCGGTTTTAAAAGCGTAATTAGAAGACCCTCCCATTTCAAAAAGGTTTGTTGTTACCCCTCCTATTTCAACTTCCGGTGACATTATTATGTAAAGTACCTAGACTACCCTTATGCCACGTCAGAGTTTTCAATGGTGGTTTTAAAAGAACTCACTTAGCCACGTCAGCAAGTAATAGTGGTTTCACTTTGGGTCGTTGATCTTTAAAAAAATTAGATCTATGAATCCAATCGTCTAGAAGTATACAGGTGGATTCAGAAACTTCTAGATTAAACACTTTTACCAAATTCTATAGTTTATTACACTTTAGTAAAAATAAACCCTAACTTATCTTCTTCTACATTTATCTGTGTCTTTACTTCCTCTTCAACTTCTAGTGTTAAAGGTTAGGGTTTTTTATGATTGGACCTAGAAGGCCAAATCGAATCATGGCTTCTCTAGGTATGAATGAAAATGGTGAACCAAACCACATTGTAGTAGATGGGGAAGATTAGACAAGTGTTAATAGTGGTGGGGGTGTTAATTGTGATGAAGATGTTACTTCCTTTGTTGATATTGATGTTGAGCCAGAAATTGAGAGTGATATTGATCTAACCATTCAAAAGATGCACACGAATAACATTGTAGAAATTTCTTCCCAAGATTGGAGGTAGTATTTGAGGTTAATATTATTCTCAAGGCTTGACAATTTAGTTCTTTGCAGAGAGTGTACACCCATCTACATCCAACACCTGAATGCCCTTCAAAACCACATATCTGACAGGTAACCTGTAACATCAAAGTTTAGTGTTACCCCCCTATTTTCAAAATATATTTAGTGTTACATACAAAATTACAGTCACAACTAATCTGAAGAAAACAATAGATCATGTTTACAATAAAATGAAATTAATTAAAGCAAGACAAATTGAAATATGGTTGATTGGAATGTTTTACCGTCATTTTTTTTCAGGAAATGGAATAGAAATTGAAGAGATTTAAGTGGAGTGTGAAACTAGGGTTTTCTAGTGCAACCAAAATGGAAGATAATGAGAAAGAATGGAAGAAGACAACCTTTTAAAGAGAAAGAATGGAAGTTAAACTTGGTTTCTATAGGTTTTAAGAGAAATGACCGTTGTTGTTTGATTTAGGTTGTTGTAGCTTACACTAATGGTGAAGTGAAAGAAAACCAGAAAAGAGGGAAGAAGATAAGACTACAATGATCATATCCACATGTCGCTACACTAACGGTAAGATGACTTCTAGATTCACAAATCTAATTTTTTTACAATCAAAGGTTCTAAGTGAAACCACTTTTGCTTGCTGATGTGGCTAAGTGGGTTTTTTCAAAACCATCGTCGGAAAACTCTGACGTGGCATAAAGGTAGTCTAAGTATTTTACATAATAATTTCACTGGAAGTTGAAATGGGAGGGGTAACAACAAACCTTTTTGAAATGGGGGGGGGGGGGGGGTTGGGGGGGGGTTCATCTAATTACGTTTTTAAAACCGGGGGGGGGGGGGGGGGGCAGTAAACCGAACTTGGTTGCAACATTTCAAAGATATTGGGTGCTGTAGTTTAGAAAACGATTTGTTTCTCTTTAACCATAAATTCGAATATGTGATTCTAAGATGTGTTTTCTACTTATAATAAACATTTGAGAGAATAATAATAAATATAAATATCACTTTAATAAACCGAACTTGGTTGCAACAGTTCAGAGATATTGAGTGTTGTAGTTTAGAAAACGATTTGTTTCTCCTTAACCATAAATTCGATCAATCTGAATATTTGATATATTATTTAAGATTCATCAGAAGAAATATTGCAATTATTTCGTGAATTTAGGACCCTGGGAAGATATATAAATAAATATAAAAATTGTACCTATTTATAAACACTAATAAACAAAAAAAAAAAATTAAAACTGTAATAATAGTTCAAAAGTGTCTACTCACAAATTAAAAACGATTTCCGCTGGTTCTGAATCATCCTTTTCTTCAACCCATTATGCTTTCAAATTTTCAATGGCCTCCTTTAGTTGTTGGTGTTTAGAAAATCCTAAATTGATTGTATTATAACCTAATAAAAAAAATATATTATAACCTAATATGGTTTACATGGACTGATGGAGATATAAGACTAAGAGCATTCCCAATGGTAGGTTTTAACACACTTTTAGTAAAAAACTCTTGCCAACGGTGGGTTTTAACACACTTTTCAAGCAAAACACTTTTAACTCCTTGGCAAATTTGCCAAGGAGTTAAAAGAGTTTTAGAGGTGCCACATAAGATTGTTTATTAATTAAAAATTAGATTACATTAAATAATTCACATTTGTGTTATTTTTATCTCTTATCTAAAAATAACCATTGCCAACTCTAAAAGTAAAAAAACACTTTTAACATAATTTAATGCTAAAACCTTCACCCTCTCTCCTACGTGGCACCTCTAAAACCATTTTACCATTGGGAATGCTCTAATATCTTTCTTGCTGAGTTGGGTACAGTCCATAAACATATGAAATTCAGGTTTTATTTGACTTCCAACACAAGGTTTATCCGTTTATTAAATTACAGTCCTTTTACTTATATAATAAAATTAACATCACAACCTTTCATTTACATAAAAATAAATCCAAATCCTTAAGGGACTCATTTTCAAAAATTTTAATTTTAAATCCAATCACATAAAAACTATTAGATCCACACCTCAAAGGTATCTCGGCCTCAAGATTTAAAAAAAAAGTATAGCCTCAAGCAAGTAATGAGCATGTACCATTATGGTAAAAATAATACTAAATCTATAAACTCCATAAACTTACACTGAGTATACACCCTATTGTATATTGGCTCGCAATGCGCATGATCATAGCTTATATTAAGTGAGGTCTATAGGATCATATCTTATGTTTGTTTCTAGAAACAATGTAGGTAGGAATTCTATTCCTATAAGTACTTGGTATTCTAATTGGTAATTGGTATTGTTATTCAATTAGAATCCTTGTATGGATTAGGAACTCTTGGATATTATATATACTCAACTAGCTAGTTGGCTATTGTAAATGAGTGGTAAAAAGAAGAGAGAGTGAACCAAAGGTGAAAGCATTACTAGCTAGGGAGAGACAAATTTATGAGGGTTTTCATATAATAGGGTTTCTCAGGTTCTAGTGTGTGAGAGAAAGAGAGACAAGGAATTATAGATTTGTAATTAGGTTGTTTCTTTTCTCTGATTAGTAAATTCTTCTTGATCGGTTGTCGGGTGGAGTAGGCGGGTTTGCCGAACCACGTTAATATTGGTGTTATTGTGTGTGATTGTGTTTTTCGATTACTTTCTCTGTTATTTGCTATTATCTAGATTATCGGTATTACAACCAATCCTTGGGTTAAAGCTTTCGTTGCACAACAAGTGGTATCAAAGCCAAGTTCCAGGTTGTAGGGATTTTCGAGATGGCGCAAAGGTTTTCAAGTTCAAGTTTGAAGTTTGATGTAGAGAAGTTCGATGGAAAGATGAATTTTGGTTTGTGGAAAGTACAAGTCCAAGATCTCTTGGTACAATCCGGGCTACACAAAACATTAAAGGGAAAACCGACGGATATGTCAGATGATGTTTGGGAAGAATTTTATTTGAAGGCTACTAGTGCGATTCGATTGTGTTTAACGAAGGAGGTCTTGTCAAACGTTCTCACAGAAAGTTCTTCAGTAAAACTTTGGCTAAAGCTTGAAAGTTTGTATATGACTAAGTCGCTATCAAATCGATTGTACCGCAAGCAGCAACTTTACAGGTTAAGGATGGCAGAAGGTACAAGTATTAATGAACATCTCAATGTCTTCAATAGCATGCTTTGTGAATTGGTTCATGTTGGAGTGAAGTTAGAGGATGAAGATAAAACACATCTACTTCTGAACTCCATTCCCCAATCCTATGAGCATATTATCACCACGTTGCTCTATGGAAAGGAAACTCTGGAATTGGATGAGGTTGTCAGTGCACTTTTATCTCATGAAATTAAAAATAAAAACAGAAACGATGAATCTCATAGTGAGGGTTTGGTGATTAATGGGGGACCACGGAAAGGATTTAATAAGAGTAACAAGGCTCACATAGAATGTTGGAAGTGTGGAAAAATAGGGCACTTTAAACGGGATTGTGAGGAAAAAGGTGGAGCGGTTTCGGCAAATAGCTCCAGGTCAGGGAAAGGCAAGCATATTGCTAATTCTGGTGGACAGGCTAATCAAGTGGAGTTTGATGATAAATTACTCTTGGTGATTATTCAAGAAGAAAATTTACGTCGGGAATGGGTACTTGATAGCGGTGCCACAAAACATGTTTGTTCATATAGGTCATGGTTCGACAAGTATGAAAGATGTGAGGGTGGCTGGATGTCGATGTGTGATGGCTCCAAGAAGTCGATAGTGGGAGTCGGTAATATTCACATCAAGATGTATGACAGAAGGATACATACTCTTGAAGGTGTTCGACATGTACCGAGTTTGTAAAGAGAACTAATTTCTTTTTTCAAGTTAGATTCTTTGGGTTACAAGTTCACTGGTAAAGGTGGAGTTGTAGAGGTTTGCAGAGATTCCAATATGATCATGAAAGGAGTCACGAATAGTAGTGGCTTGTATATACTATTGGGTCAAACAATAATAAGATCTGGAGTTGGTCCTAAGGTAGGCAAAGTGATGTTTAAATCACAGGGTTCTGTTATGAACAAGGTAGCTGCAGAAGGAAGGAACTCAAGAAAGGGAAAGATGGTCAGTAAGTGGATTCCTGTGGGCAAGTATCTCAAACTTGTCGGTCAATCATAATTGATTGGGCACCCAAAAGAGTGGAGGCGACAACATATATCAAGAAGGTTTCACGGGCACGGGTGGAGTCAACAATAATCAAGTTCATTGGCTCGCCAAGGTGGAGATTGTTGTATATTGGCTCGCAATGCGCAAGATCATAACTTATATTAAGTGAGGTCTATAGGATCATATCTTATGTTTGTTTCTAGAAACAATGTAGGTAGGAATTCTATTCCCATAAGTACTTGGTATTTTAATTGGTAATTGGTATTGTTATTCAATTAGAATCCTTGTATGGATTAGGAACTCTTGGGTATTATATATACTTAACTAGTTGGCTATTGTAAAGGAGTGGTAAAAAGAAGAGAGAGTGAACCAAAGGTGAAAACATTACTGGATAGGGAGAGACAAATTTATGAGGGTTTTCATATAATAGGGTTTCTCAGGTTCTAGTGTGTGAGAGAAAGAGAGACAAGGAATTATAGATTTGTAATTAGGTTGTTTCTTTTCTCTGATTATTAAATTCTTCTTGATCGGTTGCCGGGTGGAGTAGGCGGGTTTGCCGAACCACGTTAATATTGGTGTTATTATGTGTGATTATGTTTTTTCGATTACTTTCTCTATTATTTGCTATTATCTAGATTATCAGTATTACAACCAATCCTTGGGTTAAAGCTTTCGTTGCACAACACCCCCCCAGTACAACTCACCAAGCACATCAAAACATTCATTGTAGAATGAAAACAAAAACCAACATCAACTACAACCTCCCAAAAAGTTGTACATGGTGATCACTCCCAACACAATTCACATGATGTAGGAGGTAGATGCGAGCCTAACCACAACACAAAACAATAAAGCGATCCAACTCAAACAATCCCATGTATTATACATCACTAAAAAAAACCCAGATAAAACCATAGCTATATAACACACCTAAAAAGACCAAGCTAGTAACATTAGATGAACTAGTTCTTTGGTGTGTGCATAGACACCTCAAAGAATAAACATATCAATAAAACCCCGAGAGTCCGAGACTAATATCGCAATGAGTGGAAAAAAAGAAAGATTATTATATTCATCCATATTAAACAAAAATCTCTCATGACCACATAATCAAGCATGTAATTAAAGTGTAAAGGCTTTTGGGTTGGTATAACTCATGACCTTCACTTAAGGAAAACTAGTTAATTGTGACGGCTATCAAAGTAAATTTACTAGGGTCGGCGGATCTCGCAATATCTATGACGACCATGGACTGTCGCAAATTATACTATGTCGTCGCTGTAATATAATTTTATTTTTATTTATTTTATTTAATTTGGGACTGCTGTGGGAGGGTTTTAAGCCGTCACAACACCGTCAATTGGTAGAACACGGAGCGTGGAATCGTCACTGTTTTGGGTTTTTTTAATTTACCAATATACTTTTGGCCGTTAAAATTGCCAAATTTCTAGGCGCCAAATGTTATTTCCTTCCCTCTCTAACTTTTCCCCAATCTAAAATACTCTTTAGGTTTTCCAATTTTGTTAATTAGGTTTCACAAATTACCTAAACTCCAACAACTGGTTTTGCAAACTGAACGAAGTGAAGTATGGATCGATCGAAGTGAAGAATCTATCAATCGAAGTGAAGAATCAATTCCTCTTCTCACAGGTATGAACTCATAGTTGTTCCCTCTTTCTCATCTTGTCTTTTGTTTTTCATCATCTTCTTCTTTTTTCTTTTCCGGTTTTTTCTTTCTCATCTTCTCTTTCTTTTTTCATCTTTCTTACTGAATTCCTTTTTATTTCTTATCTTCTTCTTGGTTTTGTCAAAAAAACAAAAATAAAATAAAATCGTGGTTAATAAAGTTTGATTTTTTCATTGAATTCGAGAAAAATTTCTTCATTTTCATTGAATTGATGATCTGTAGTTAATAAAGTTGGTTATGTTTTTCATACACCATTAGTTGCACGAACTTGAATAGAAGGAAAGTACTTCCCACGAAGGAATTGTTCTCTCTCTCGCTCACTCTCTTCCTTCCACAGGTTTGTGGTATAATCCCTATCTTAAATTGTTCTTTTAGTTTTCAATTTGTCTCAAATTAGTTGAATTATTGTGTTTATTATATATTTTTTTCTATTTCAGCACATCAGAAGATTTATTCAATATACAACTTCTCTGATCAATTATACCACTCTGGGCCTGTTACTTCTTTTACAAACCAAGGTATATCATCTCTTTTTTCATGGGGTTTTTTAATCTATAAATTGAGTTTTCAAAATTGAATTTATTTTTTAACATTTCTATAAGTTCATTTTCTCTAATTGGGATAAATGGCTGCTTGTCACCACTTTTAGTCTACTGCTTTGGTGACCTTCTCTGTCACCACTTTTACACTGTTGCTTGTGATATCTATGTAGACAAATTCAACAGCCTCTTCATCCCAGCCAATACTTGCTTACTGTAAGAACTTTGTGGTTAAAACATATTTGGCCTATATATTAATTTTGAGAATTTTTTGTAGTTATTAGAAGATAATGCCTCCTCTAATATCTGAGACTGTACGGTATCACTTTAATTTTGAGAATTTTTTGTGTATCAACTCTTCAATTGAGTGTGTATGTGTGCAAGGTGATGGATAGTTAGGTACTATGATTAGTTTAATCATTATTGGTTATTGGCTTAGTTCTGATTTCTCTTCTACTTTTTTTGGTTATTGGGTTATTTATGATTTTAAGCCAATGAAGTTCTTCTACTTGTTTCTTCTTCCAGATTTTAGCATGAATCAAGGATCATAGGATCCCAATCGTTTTTAACTCCACCAATATAAGTGTTGCATTGTCGGTCCCAAGCCCGGATTAAGGAGGGAAGACGATAATAGAAACTACTCACCAAATTATAAGGAAGAATTTAAGAAATGAGTTTCCAAGATCTGAAACCTTATTCAGGTACAATTTCATATAAGTTCTCTTGTTTTTATTTTGTGAATCCTATGTCCATATATATGTATTGTGAAATTCAAATTTGTATCATACAGTGTCTTTACTTTTGCAGGCTGCAAAACAGGAATATGAAAAGGAAATGTTTAACAAAATAACCGCTAAGCTTTAAGGTGGTGTTGTTGTTATTCGATCAGGTAACTCTAGCTTAAGTAACATATCTGAATTAAAAACATGCATGGTCTTTGGTTGTTTATTGGAAATAATTTATCTATATGTTCTTATTTAAAATCACCAGGTTGGAACTCAAGCTTAGATAGAGATAAAAGAAATTGCGAGTAGAAGATGCTTTTGTAAACAGTCTTTAACCAAAAGGTTTGTGTGCCCTACATTTTTACTCAAGTTAATAATATTTTTCATATATTTTATTATCTATCAGGTTGTTATCAAACAAATTTATTTTCTAAAAGATTGCAACTTGTAAGTTTTATTTCAACTGATTTTTAAGAGGTAGTGTTTTTAACTTGCAGGCAAAGTGGCGAAGAGGTCGGACTCCAACCCCAGGCAGGTACCTTGGGTTAAATGTATACATGGTATGACCATATCCTTTAAGTTGCCTTGTAATAAAAACGTTATTTGAAATTGAGCTTCAGAGACTTTTCATATAGTTAATGTCATTGTTGTAGACACCTAACATACATCTATTCATCGTACCAGAGAACTTTACATCTTTTTATTTAATCTTTTTACATTTGACAGTTCACTGCATTGTGTTGTCTAATGTGCTTAAATATGTTGTAGTGTCGAAGATCTCCAAGGTACTGCAATGGTTGTCGTGCTTAAATATTTAAAAAGGATGCATGATTAGAAAAGTTTTAACTATCATCAATGACCCTAATGTTGCTGCGTCATATGGTTAACTCAACTCCCTTATCTATTTATCTATGATATCAAATTATTAGTGAAATTGACTGTAATGTTTATCTGATTAATGATTAATAATAGATATTTATAGTATAAATAATTAATTACTATTTAATTCTATTTTGTGTTGTAGATGGGTAACTTAGATCTGATGGAAAGAGCTACAAGCTAAAGGATGCATGATTAGAAATTTTTTAATTATCATCAATGACCCTAATGTTGTTGCACCATATGGTTAGCTCAACTCCCTTTTCTATTTATCTATGATATCAAATTATTAGTGAAATTAACTGACTGCAATATTTATCTGATTAATGATTAATAATAGATGTCTATGGTATAAATAATTAATTACTATTTTATTCTATTTTGTGTTGTAGATGGGTAACTTAGAGCATCTCTAACGCACGGTCCAAATTTAACATTTTCTATAATTTCATCTCTAACGCTTGTGCTATCACTCGGGCTATAAATGGATCTGCTAAAAAGACGGTTTAATTTAGCACAAAATTTACAACCTTCTATCTTTGACCAATTATATTTTATTATATATTTTATAAACTGTATCAATTATTACTGTTCAGATCTGTATGTATGGGTAGTCATCTTCTTCCCCAATCTTTTTTCTCTTTTTTCTCTGTTTCTGTATTATTAACAATTTATGGATAGTCTTCTTCTTCCCATCATTGATATTGATCTGTTTCTATAGATCATCATCTTCTTCTTCTTCATACTCCTCTGCTATTCCTTCTTATTAACAATTCTCTATTCTCTTCAATGGCACTTGGAAAAAGAACAAAAAATTTCACCAAAAACGAAGATGTAGCTCTTTGCAAAGCGTGGGTACATATTTCTGAAGATCCCGATACCGGTGCACTTCAACCCAGAGGAGGATTTTGGGAAAGAATTTTGGTTGAATTCCATCTTATAATGCAGAAACCTATGGGCACAAGAAGCCTCGACTCAATTACTTCTCGATGGAACAAGATCATGCCAGACACAACCAAGTTTTGTTATCATTTTAATAGAGAAGAGCGTGCTAATAGATCTGGAAGTACTCAAACTGATAAGGTATATAATTTGAATTTTATTCATTGATTTTGTACTCATTGATAAGGTTATACCAATACCAATTGTTTTGATTAATAGGTTTTTTTTTGGTTGATTTTTTTTGGTTGATTTTATTATAGTGGCTGGCTGCACATCAAATTTACCATGGAGTGGTTGGTGAGCAATATAAATTTGATCATTGTTATCCTATATTATCACCATCTCCAAAGTGGAATGATTTAGTGAATGCGAGAAGTGCAACTACTCCATGTAGTTCTAAGAAACAAAAATCCAATTTGGGACCTGGATTTACTGGTGGAGCATGTAGTAATACTGAAAATTTCAGTACACCAATTCGTCCTATGCGTAACATCAATCTGCTCGATGATGAAGACGTTCAAGAGATACCTCCATCTCCCTTGGGAACACAAGTGGAGACTCCAACTGTAATAAGTGATATTCAACCTCCCATGGGAACACAAGTGGAGACTCCGAATGCAAGTGTTTTCCTCAATATTGGAGATGGACCAATTCGAAGCGGCCGACCAGATGGAAGGAAAGCTGCGAAGGAAAGAAAACGACAAACATCTTCATCAAATTTAGTGCTTAACTCTAATGTCTGTGATTATTCGATACATTTGTCAAAGGTAAGTGAAGCAACTGAAGAAGATATATTAATTAAGAAGGAAAACCTTGAGTTTAGGAAAAAAATGTGGGAGCAAATGGAATTCCAAAATCAACAACGCCTTGCAGAAAAAAAACAACGAGCTGAAGAAAAAAGACGTGAAAAAGATGAAGTGAGACAAAGAGAGGAAGCTAAAATCATGATGGTGGATCCACAGTCCATGACAGACCCTATAAGAAAACAATACTTCGTTGACCTCCAACAATCAATCTTTAGTAGAAGGCACAACAAGATCAATAATTTTTCTCCCAATTGGTCTGGATCGCCAGCACCAAGTGACCCTTATTTACGTCAGCGTGGATATTCGAGTTGTGATGAATCACAGGGGCCTCCTACTGTTGGGGTTACTAGAGCATCACACACTTTTATTCCGACACACCCAGAAGATTTTGGGTCTGCCGGAGGACCTTTTGGGTGTATGTAGGCTGATGGTGTTTCAGTTGGCGGGTTTTTGTTTGGAGAAGACCAGCAAGAGTGGGGCATAAGATTGATTCTTTTTGTTATGGTGTATACTGCTTGGGTTTTGTTTTGCTCTCGTCGAACTTACTTTGTCTTTTTATTTCAATGGTAGGTACTGGTGTATAAGGCACTTTTTTCTGATTAAATGGATTTTGTTTTGCTCTCGTCGAACGTCTTTTATACTATTATTTCCATTTTGTATGTTGGGCATGGATATTATTAATTACCTCTGTTGGTATGGTTCAAAGCAATACTTGCAGGAAGTTATGTATGATGATATTATTAATTGGTAGGTACTGGACATATATAGAACACTTGTTTTCTGCAGGTGGTAATGATTCTCAGAGAAACAAAGCTCTGCAGGGGCCGCAAGGAGAGAGAATGGGATGACAAGAAAGATGGAAAATAAAAGAAGTAACTCAGCAATGGGAAGATGATTGGGATGATGATGATGTGAATGATGACTTCTCTGTACAGCTGAGGAAAGAACTATCGAGTTAGTTTCCGGGAATTTGTTACACATGTTAAAGGAACTGATATCATGAAGGGGTTCTGCATAGATGTATTTACTGCTGCTGTGAGCTTGCTACCTTATGCTGTTCCGTATAAATTCATTCCATTTGGAGATGGTCATAGGAACCCAAGTTACTCCAAACTTGTCAAATCAATCACAACAAATGTTAGTATGAAATTTGGAAACACCATATTTGAAGTGAAACTTGTTTATACTTATTTCTGATCATTGTGTCCTGTAGGACAATTCTTCCAAACCCAATGCATACAATCAATAGATCCAAGCATACCTGGAAAACCGCGTTGGGCTCCCTTTGTAATTAGTCGTTGAACATCAGCTGCAGTCGGTGCCCTAAGATATTCTTCCTCGAAAATGTCAACAACTGACTGAGAGAACTGTTTGAGACAATTAAGAGCAGTTTGCTCACCTAATTTAATGCTCTCATCAAGAGCATCGGCTGGACACCCATAAGACAAAAGTCGCAATGTAGCCGTTGCCTTAATCAAGCCAGATGGTCCAGGCTTACCAAGGGCATCATATTTTTGTGTGAAGTAGTTGTTATGCGCAACAACTGCATAATAAAGTCTGAGGAACACATTTTGCCTCATCCGATACCGACGACGAAATTGGTTCTCATTGAAAACAGGTTGTGCTGCAAAATAATCTCTAATCAATCGATTATGGGAATCAACGTGATCACGTAAGTTTGGACGTCTGCCAAACTTTGAACCTCCCCATTTTGGTGCCCTTGGAACTCTAGATTGTTGTTGTAGTTGAATAGCTGGGATTATAAGATTAATGTTTCTTCTAGTAATGGAGTCATCATCATCAGAAGATTCTAAAATAAATTGGCATTGTTGATTCCAAAGCTCATGCGAGGAATCCGAAGAAGAAGAAGAACTCATTTCACTGATTAAAAGTTGAGTATGGTATTGAAAACTTTTAATATGGTATTGAAAACTTTTAATGTATGAAGTTGTTATTTAATTTATTGGAAATTTGAATAGTGGGAAATTAGTAGCAGGAAATTAATGGTGATGGCAGAAAATTAATGGCAGGAAATTAATGGTGATGGCAGGAAATTAATGGTGGGAAATTAATAGCGGGAAATGGAGGGAGGGAACCAAAATAATGGAGGGAAATTAATGGTGGGAAATTAATAGCGGGAAATGGAGGGAAGGAACCAAAATAATGGAGGGAAATTAATGGAGGGAAACAAATAGAAGGTTGTAAAATTTATGTGCATTAGTCTTAAGATTAAAGTTCTAAATTTAGAAGGTTGTAAAATTTTAGAAAATGCTATAAATGCTGATGTGTTGTCTACATGGCATGCTAAATTTGGACCGTGCATTAGAGATGCTCTTAGATCTGATGGAAAGAGCTACAAGATAATGCAAGTAATGGATAGATTGGGCCAGATCAATATAATGCATCTCATCGATGCTTAATTGCATATGTTTTGAATAAATGCACATTAGTTTCTATGAATGGCAAACATATTTGTAATTAATATTAAATAAATAAATATAAGAATTTATTTATTTTTTAATTAAAAATTCATTAGCTATGGCTCAAGACCGTCGCTGACAGTACATAGAACCGACACCAGCTTAACTGGTACCAACGATTCATTAAAAATTTGGCGACGACCTCGAGCTCTCGCTATTCGGGAAAATAATTACGACGACCTCGAGTCATCGCAATATAGCGTCCTACATGGCCGTCGCTGAAGCCGTCGCAAAAGAGAGTAATAACGACGACCCAATGTGACAGACTTTTCTCATCGGTACCAATTTTGCGTCGACACCTATTGCGACAGGTTACCAACAGCCTGAAACCATCGTAATTGCTTATTCGCGACGGTTTTATGTTTTTTTGTAGTGCTTTGAGTTATCCCATTAATGATGTATCTCCTATAGAAAGAGAAACAAGATATGAGAATACTACACTTGAAATAATTGAAGATCAATATTTTTCTTCTTCTCTAAATTCTATTATATTATGTCTAAGGCAATGTTTTGGTTCTGAATATCTTATACTTAAGAATCCAATAACTATAATTAAAAATGAGCATATGCCGCTTTGGCGACTAACAATGCTCGAAACAAATATAGAAAGTGATCATATAATTTGATATGAGATGCCAAACATTGATGCCTAGCTTGAATTTTTTTTTTTTTTTTTTTTTTGATAAGTAAGATTTTATTAAGAAGTAACAAAAATGTTACAAAAAACATCACAAGTGACAAAAGCACCACTTATTACATTGTTAATAGAAAAACATTCGTGCTACAAAAGTAACAAATATTTAATAACGGAACATTATCTAACACATCTCAATTGAACAAGAATTAGAAGATGCCCAATCACATATATCAAAAAATAACCTAGGATAAAACTATTAACAAGAACCTCGTCAACAGACCATAGTTTTTATCTTGTATTTTTAATTTGCTTCAAAATTGTGTTTGGTATTGCTAAGAAGAAAAAAACTTACACCTGAAGGAGACAAAGTTAGAAATTGCAATACACTTTTTTATAGCATGCTAGCTAAGATTTATAAAGCTTGTCATTACTATTATTACTAATTAAGGTTATCTGCAAAACTTGCGAGGCTGTGACACATCTAATTGTCTCCATGTCTTCCATAAGCAACAACACGAAATAATTTAAATTTATAACTGTTGTTAGATCTAATGTTTACATCTTCGAATCTTAGATAAGGTGTATCACTGATCTAATTGTATATAGAGAACAAATTGTCATCATCCACACAAATGTTCATGGTGGTTTATAGATTGGTTTGCGTATGTATGTTTTTTAACCTAACTTTTCACTGATAAGAACTAATGAAATATAATTGAACTTGTTAATATAATAAATTTAGCAAAAAGAATGTTATATATAATGAAACCCGTTTAAATGCACCCTCTATAAACGCACAACCTATTTAATTGAACAAAAAATATTGCTCCCATGGTTGGGACAGTGTATTTTGGGAATTTTCTTGCACACTATGTAATGTGCAATTTATTTATATTCTCAACTCTATAATTTTCCCCGTGTAATTGCACACTTGGTAAGAAACACGTTAAAATTATGTGTATTATACTTACAAGTTGAAATTATAAACTACACTTGGGTTCAAATTGTCGTAAATTACTTTTAAATTTGCATATATGTAACGCCCCATGACTCAATGTCACCGATGGCTGTATAAGAAGCTAAACCGGGAGCACCTGAGCAGTAGCCAGCCAAGCCTGGGCTATCGGGTAGGGCCCAACCCGATTTCAAAAAATCCGCATACGCTGTGGACTTTGACTTACCAGATAGTCCACTATCAATGGGTGGAGCCCCGGTTACTGTATAAGAAGTTGAACCGTGGGCTCCCATACATCAACAAGGACCACCTCAGTCAAGTAGGCCAGGTCCAGCCCAGTAAGGTCCAGCAGCGACAGAGGTTCATCCAAAGGCTTAGCACAGAAGTCCAGAGGACCTGGCCAGGGAGTATGCAGTATAGATTGGGCCTCCGGACAGAGAAGTCAAGCCCAAGTCTTTGCTTTCAGGCTTGGTCAATCCAAGTCCCAACCAACTGGATAAGTCCAGCGAGATTCCAGGCCAACAGAACCCATGGTTCTAGCCCGCTGGAGAAGATAAAGAAAACCCTGGTTGAACCAGGACCTATTAGAGGATGCCATGTGGCAGTCATCCTGGTCAAAGGGGATTCAAACAAAGGAGATAACCGCTCGACAACATGCAAGCTATCTCCACGGAAAGCATCTTCACAGTTGAACAACCCGAGTTCGTGGAGTTAAAACCGGAGGGGTGGTTGAGCCAGCCTCCTCCGGCCTACTACAAATACAGGAGTTCTAAACCTTCTGAACTACGAGTCTTTCACTGAGCAACTCCATTAGAGCTTAGTGGAAACAGAGACTTGATTCCAAGTTCATCATCTTGGATACGTAGGCAGCCTGATCCCGATCAGGTCCAGTCTCACTGTATACCCCCCATCCTATATCTTTGTCTATACAAGGCTTTCATTGTAACTGTACGATTAATATATACATATCTCGAGTTTGTAGATCAAATTTTTGCACCCACACTCTTTGGCGCCCACCGTGGGGCTGAATCTCCCATCAGTTCCAAAGCCTTGCAAGGAATCTCATTCCAGTCATACCGGAGTTACTGCAACAATGGCTGGAAGTACGAGACGCCCAACTCGTTCCAACAATGGAATGAGTCAGGTTACTGAAAGTCAGACAGAGAACCTTTCTCCTCTGTGTCCGGTTCTTGAAGCAACAGAACCGGTGAATCAAGAATTAGTTCTCGGGAGTGAGGGCCACGATCAGGGCTCGCAACACTCTGAAAGTGGACAGCCGGAGGCAGAGAACTTAGTGGTGCAAATCACTAACAATTCTGGTGATCCTAATGCGGTCAACCGGACCGTCAGGATACCAGCTTCACAAGATCCTGAACCTTCCAGGGTAGCCGCTATAAGAAGAGTCCAAAGAATCTCTCCCCTGACAACGGGAGGAGGTTATACAGAGCATCAGAAGGGAAAAGGACCAGCGGTCGAGTCCCCAACTGCAATCATCAAGCGGCTGACCAGGAAAAATGCAGAATTAAGGAGAAGGAAGAGAACCAGGGCCGGAGATAGCCAGTCATCTTCAGCCTTGTCTTTGAGCCCATCTCCTCAGAAGAAGATAAGGCCACGGTTAAGCAGTGACCGGAGTCTTACCAATCATAGCCATGGTCCTCGTCCTATCTGGGACAGGCTAGCACCAGGGAGAGATAGGATGTCTATCTCTCCAGTTCAGAGACATCGCCTCGGACGCGCAAGAACACCCGGGCCGCATGATGGCCGCAGGATTGTCCGCAGAAGATCTGTTGAAGAAGCCACTCCTCCAGGGAGACTGCGCCGGAGGAGGCACCAGAGTACTCCCACGGCACGCCGCGGTCAGATAACAAAGAGCCCTCAAAGGGTCCACATTCATCAGAGACAACCGGAGCTGAATGTGGAACAGATGAATCAACTCAAGCTGCAAGAGATGATCGATCTTACTGTATCCAACAAAGCCAACTGGGATAAGCGAGTCAGAAAGCTTAATCTTTCAAGGTTAGCCCTATCACCTTTAGCAGAAGAGGTCAGGAGTCATATGTTCCCGGCCAGCTTCAAGCAACCGCCCTTCGAATAGTATGACGAGACAAACGGTTGTCCGATTCAGCATGTTATGAACTACAAAAGCACCATGGCCATCTGGGACCATGATGACAATCTATTAGTGAAAATGTTTGCTGCTTCACTCAAAGACGAGGCAAAGACGTGGTATCACAATATGCCACCCGCATCCGTCCGCACATTCGTACAATTGGCTGAGTTGTTCGAAGAGATGTACCGATTCAAAGTGAAGACCAAGAAAGGAGCTGAAGTCCTGTTCTCCCTACAGATAGACCAAAGCGAAATACTCGGGAATTTTGCCGGGAGGTTCTGAACCCTACTATCTGAGGTACAGGACGCATCTGACAGCGTCGTTATTCAAGCTTTCTAATATGCCTTGAATATCAACCATGAGGAATTGTATCGGTCACTGGCGAGGAAGCCACCCTCCTCTGTTTCAGCCTTGCTCGAGAAAGTGGAAAGGTATACTTAGGAGGAGGACGACCTGAAAGCCAGAAGAAAGAGTCTTGTCGGAAGCCAAACCTCCGAGAAGCCGCAGAAGGCAAAGGAAGAAAGCTCCGGCAGGGATCGCAAAGAAGTACAAGCCCCTGACAGGAACACGGACAGGAAGGGGAAAGCGCCGGCCCGGCAACCCGACCGTCGGTCAGAGAAGCCTACCGGGGGCGAACACAAGGAAAGGGAGTTCACACCCTTGCGATTCCCTCTCGAGCAAGTATTCAAAATGATCAAGAATAGATGGCTGCTCAACAAACCTGCCCCCCTTCCGGCAGACCCGGAGGGCAGAAGAGATAAGTCCAAAAAGTGTGATCATCACAACGACTACGGTCACGAGCTGAAGAACTGCAGGTCATTGAAGTATGAAATGCAGCGCTTGGTCGACGCCGGTCTCATTCCTGACATGGTACAGAGCGGAGTAGTCGAACAGGAGAAAACTGGAGATCGAATTGTATATGTCTGCCATGTACAGACACCCGGTTATTCTAAGACAGAAAGGAAGAATTGTGCTCGGGAAAGGCTCCTGTGGATAGGGCATGTCCATGAAGTTGGACAACTCAGCTTCAACGAAGGGACGAATACTGAGTCCATTGTCCTCGGAGGTTTGACATTCATCGAAGAAGACGAGAGGGGCGTGCATTATCCGCACAATGATGCCCTGGTCATCACAGCATGGATTGGAGTCTACCGGGTCCGACGAGTCATGGTCGATGCCGGCAGCACCTCCAGTGTTATGTTCTCATGCGCCTACAAAGCTATGGAGCTATCTAAAGGTCTCATCGAATCTGATGAGACTCCTACCTATGGATTCAACGGGGAGCCAACACAGTCCTCCGGGCGAGTCCACCTACCAATCACGGTGGGGTTCAACACTGTCGGGATGGACTTCCTGCTAGTCGACTCCCCCTTCTGCTATAACATTATTCTGGGAAGGGACTGGATTCATCAGATGAAAGCCATAGTGTCCACCTTTCACCAGAGCCTTAAATTCCCGACTCCCAACGGAGTCTGCAGAGTCAAGGGATACCAAGGGACGACATTCAAGTGCCATCTTGATGCTGTCAAAGGAAAGTCCATCTCTGAAACCAAGGGAAACACTATCTTCCTGACAGACTCTCATCAATAGCAACCAGCTCCCGGCAACTCTGCCAAGGGGAAGCCAGACACAAAAGCCGGTATATTACCAGCGGTCGATAAGCTGGAGGAAGTTATTGTGGGATCGGAGTCCCACAAGACAACTTACATCTTTTCCGATCTACCGGAGGCAGAGAAGGATTCCATGATCACTCTGCTCCGGCGGAATCACCACGTCTTCGCG
Source organism: Aquilegia eximia (assembly GCA_023053565.1). Classification (NCBI taxonomy): domain Eukaryota; kingdom Viridiplantae; phylum Streptophyta; class Magnoliopsida; order Ranunculales; family Ranunculaceae; genus Aquilegia; species Aquilegia eximia. The sequence continues at coordinate 26,985,178 of JALIGU010000002.1, forward strand.
TGGAGTGTCAACGAGATGTCAGGAATAGACCTTGCGTGCGGTCGCATGCCATAGGCTAGACATTGATCCTCAGTACAAATCGGTCAAGCAGAAACCAAGACGAATGGCACCGGATCGGAAACTGGCGGTCAACGAAGAAGTCGATCGGCTACTCTCAGTCAACTTCATCAAGCCGGTCATCTACCCTAACTTGGTTTCCAACATCATGGTTGTCCTCAAGAAGAATGGTAAGATTCGAGTTTACATCGATTTTACTAATCTTAACAAAGCATGTCCTGTGCACCCATATCCACTCCCTAGGATCACGGACATGGTAGACGCCACCGCGGGCTATCAAAGATTGTCCTTCATGGACGCCTACTCCGATTACAACCAGATTCCACTTTATGAAGAAGATCAGGAACACACCATATTCATCACCGACCGGGGGCTTTACTGCTACCGGGTGATGCCATTCGGTTTGAATAATACCGGAACGACATATCAGAAGCTGGTCAACACCATCTTCAACGAGCTCATAGGCTGGACCATGGAAGTCTACATAGACGACATGGTGGTCAAAACCAGGGAGAAAGACAATCATTTGCGAGATCTGAGTGGTGACCCGATGTCGATTGGGGACTCCGGCATCATGAACCTCCACACTGCTTTTGACTATATATTCCAGAACCTGCTTCCGGAGGACCAGTCATACTACAGCCGCCTTTCCCGCGACCGGGCGATGAGGGTGGCTGCCCAGAATCTCATCGCGGTAAGATTCCTTGACTTGAATTCTGGTTTTAGACTTGTTGATGTCTATATGTTTGTTTCTGATCTTTGTTTCTCTTTCTGTCAAACACAAGCTGCCATGGACCGGGTCTTTGAGCTGAGTGTCAGACCCCGGCCTTCTGCATTGGAGGATCTGGAGCGCCTGCGAGCTGAGAATCGTCAGCTCGAGTAAGATCTGGCGACGGCCAACAGTGACCGGTGGGCTCTGGAGGAGGACAAACGGTCCATGGCGACAGACTACCATAACCTGGACTTCACTCTGACCGCTGTTCTCCAGAGGGAGGAGGATGCCAAAACTTCCTTGGCAGAATTGGAGGCTACTTGCGGGAAGCTGACCCAAGAGAAGCTGGAGCTGGACCGGTGTCTCATCCTCAAGGAGAAGGAGAAGGCGAAGAAGGGCGGTAATGGCCCCGGTCATTCTTCTCAACCTTAGCTCCTTTGGATTTTATAGAAAGGTTTCTGTCCCAGTTGTCAGGGGACTTTCTCTTGTACATATTATTTTCTGAAAAAGAAAATAAAAATAATATTTTGGTAGTGCAAAAACATCTTGTTAGATATCTTTACCTTGTTTACAACGTTTATTACAACTGACTCCATGGCGATTCATGGTCTGCTGCTGAAAAGGGGGGTTTGTCCCTGTGCTGCATGCTTCGACCGGGGGAAGGCTAGCTCGCCTAACGGCCCCGGTTTTTAAGAGTGGATAGCGTCGCTCTTAAGATAGATTTCCAAGACCGGAAGCTAGGTCCAGGCATCTCGGGCCTAAAAGGAGTGTAGCTCCGCATTCAGGACTTAGCCAGGATCGGAAGCTAGGTCCGGGCATCCTGGGTCGGATGGGGTTTGATCCCTGACATCCCTGGTTCTAAGACCGGAAGCTAGGTCCGGGCGTCTTGAGCCTAAAAGGAGCATAACTCTGCATTTAGGACTTAGACAGGATCAGAAACTAGGTCCGGGCATCCTGGGTTGGATCGGGTTTAATCCCTGACATCCCTGGTTCCAAGACCGGAAGCTAGGTCTGGGCGTCTTGGGCCTAAAAGGAGCATAACTCTGCATTTAGGACTTAGACAGGATCGGAAATTAGGTCCGGGCATCCTGGGTTGGATGGGGTTTGATCCCTGACATCCCTGGTTCCAAGACCGGAAGCTAGGTCCGGGCGTCTTGGGCCTAAAAGGAGCATAACTCTGCATTTAGGACTTAGACAGGATCGGAAAATAGGTCCGGGAATCCTGGGTTGGATGGGGTTTGATCCCTGACATCCATGGTTCCAAGACCGGAAGCTAGGTCCGGGCGTCTTGGGCCAAAAAGAAGCATAACTCTGCATTTAGGACTTAGCCAGGATCGGAAGCGAGGTCCGGGCATCCTGGACCTCAGTAAAGACTTGATCTTGCACTTAGGATTTTCAGCAACAAATAATACAAAGTACTCAAATTCTTACGGGAAAGAATCTTTATTGAAATCACCAAATGGAGTACATTACTTGTAGAATTGCTTGAGGTGGAAAGCGTTCTATGGTCTGGAGAAGAGGTCGTCGGATAGAGTTCTGAGGAAGTATGAGCCTTTTGCAGCATGTCTGTCTATGATGTAAGGTCCTTCCCAGTTTTCTCCAACCTTTCCAGCGGTTGTATCCACAGTCATAACTTTGACTTTTCTCATGACCCAGTCACCCGGATTGAATTTTCTCTTTACGACTAGCTTGTCATATCCCCTTTTGATGGTCTCCTGGTACCGTAGGAGGTGCTGTAGGGCCTGCTCTCTCTTGTCGTCAAGAACAACTTTTTCTCTTGCCAGAATCCCTTCTTTCTCCCCAGTAAGGACAACATCAATGCGGGTTGTGGAAGCTAGCAGTTCTGTTGGCATTACCGCTTCTGCTCCAAAGGTAAGTTGAAAGAGTGTCATACCGGTGGACCTCTTGGGGTGGTCCGGTATGCCCATAAGACCTACGGGAGTTGCATCACCCAGTTGCCTTTTGCTTTATCCAACCGCTTCTTGAGTGTATCCAAGATGACCCGATTGGATGCCTCTGCCTGCCCATTCCCCTGAGGATAGTACGGGGCTGAGAAGCTGTGCTTGATCCCTAAGGAATTGCAGAACAACTAGATGTTGTCGCAGTCGAACTTCTTTCCATTATCGGACACTAGCTCTTGGGGAATTCCGAATTTGCAGATTATGTCTTTCCACAAAAATCTTCTGACACCTGAGGCACATACCTATACCAATGCTACGGCTTCAACCCATTTGGTGAAATAATCTGTAGCGACCAATAGGAATCTGACTGATTGTGGAGCTTTTGGAAGCGGTCCCACAATATCCAGTCCCGACTTGGCGAAGGGCCATGCACTCATTATTGGATGTAGTTCATTTGCCGGGGCATAACCGACCGGGGCATGCTTCTGACATGGGAGGCATGCATGTGTGAACTTCTTCGCGTCTGTCATCATGTGCGGCCACCAGTATCCTTGGATCATTGTCTTCAGTGCTAAATTTCTGCTCCCAGAATGGTTGCCGCAGATCCCAGCATGGATCTCTTTCAGTATGACCAGGGCCTTGTTGTGGAGTAAGGCACCTGAACAAGACCCCGGAGCCATGGCTTTTCATGTATAGCCTGTGTGACTCCCGGTGCGGTATGACAGTGAATTTCCATGCATCCTTCTTGACTTTGGCTGACAGCTTTGGATCTTCAGGGAACAAACGGTAGACAAGGAAGCTGATGTATGGCTTCCTCCAGTCTTGGCTGTTGCTAGACTGCAACTCGGCGTCAATTTTGTCTACTTCAGAATTCAGATTGTCTGGAATGTCTTCAATTGGTTCCTCCGGTGGGAGCTCCAAATCGATGTAGACATGAGAGAGCGGTGGTTCCGTCGGGTCCGGTTCGTCCGGCTCCGCTGAGGGTGGCATTGCTTCTATCCGGCCTCTGGTGAGGCAAGGATTCCAGTCTTCGAGTTGCGATTCTGGTGGGTCCTGTGTCTGACCCTGTGACGGTTGACTCGGCTCGCCTGCGTCCTGGGCTCGTTGTCGGACTGTGAAGCTTCTTCATTTCTTTTTCTTTTTTGTCCTCTGGTGGTTACCATGAGAACTTCCTTCCAATGTTCGCACTCCGGGAGATACACCTCCGGTAGCGGCATGTCTGGATCTTTGGGCCCGATACTCGGCTCTTTCTGGTATCCGATTGATAGCTGTCGGGGCTCTGCAGTGCTGATAGAAGAAGAAAGATATGCCAGGGCATCTGCGTGTCTAACGTCTATCCTTGGTCGGTTCTCGACCGTGATGAATTCGAACTTCCCTGCCATGGAATGGACAATATCAAGATATTTTGCCATCCGGTTGTCCTTGGCCTGGAAGGATCCGGCGAACTGCCACTACCTTTCAATCTGTCTTGATCATGACTCTCCGTGCCCCCAGTTGGAATACTGTCTGGAGACCATATATAAGAGCTTCGTACTCAGCTTCGTTGTTCGAAGCTGGGAATCCCAATCTGACTGATTTTTCTGTCTTCTGTCCATCTGGGCTGATCAAGAGACAACCTATGCCGGACCCTGTACAGTTACTGGATCCGTCAGTATAGATTGTCCATGCTTCGCTGTCTCCTTCGGCCGGAGACTCCTGTGACCAGGGGGCATCGTTCGCCCCCACTGTATCCTCCTCTAGTTAGGGATTGACCAGGATAACCTCGTTGGGAAAGTCTGCCATCAAGGAGGCTATTGCATGTCCTTTCTCCGAGGCTCTAGGTTCATACCGGATGTGGTATGCGCTGAGGTAGCTGGACCATTCTATTAGTCGATTAGACTCTTCCTGCTTCCCAAGAGCTTTCCTGAGCGGGAAATCTGTATAGACTTTGACCGCTCTTCCTTGGAAATAAGGCTTTAGCCTCCTGGCTGCATGTACCAATGCCAGAGCTATCTTTTCGATTTTCGAATATCTTGTCTCAGCTCCCTGTAGTACTTTGCTGATGAATTAGACTGGTTTCTCCTCCGGTTCTTCCACAAATATGACCGCACCGACTGCTATATCGGATGCAACCAGATAGATGCCGCCTGGTTGCCCGGTATGTGGTGCTATGAGGACCGGAGGCTGAGTGAGATATGCTTTGATTTCATTAAAGGCTTGCTAACAAGTAGGATTCCATTCCGCATTAGCTTTGATTGCGTTGAAGAATGGCTTGCACCGGTCCGAGTACCGGGAGATGAACCTGTTGAGAGCGGCTAACCTCCCGGTTAGCCTCTAGAATTCTTTTACTGTCTTTGGGGCGGGCATCTCCAGGACTGCCTGAATCTGATCAAGGTTGGCTTCTATGCCCCGGTTGGTCATGAGAAAGCCAAGGAACTTGCAGGGAGAAAGACTAAAAGAACATTTCGCTGGATTCAGCTTCATGTTGTACCGCGTCAGGATGTCGAATGTCTGCTGCAAATCTCGCAAATGATTGTCTTTCTCCCCGATTTTGACCACCATGTCATCTATGTAGACTTCCATGGTCCGACCTATTAGCTCGTTGAAGATGGTGTTGACCAGCTTCTGATATGTCGCTCCGGGTCCGGTAGCAGTAAAGCCCCCGGTCGGGGATGAATGCGGTGTGTTCCTGATCTTCTTCATGAAGTGGAATCTGGTTGTAACTGGAGTAGGGGTCCATGAAGGATAATCTTTGATAGCCGGCGGTGGCGTCTACCATGTTCGTGATCCTAAGGAGTGGATATGGGTGCACAAGACATGCTTTGTTAAGATTAGTAAAATCGATGCAAACTTGAATCTTACCATTCTTCTTCGGGACGACCACGATGTTGGAAACCCAGGTACGGTAGATGACCGGCTTGATGAAGTTGACTGAGAGTAGCCGATCGACTTCTTTGTTGAACTGCCAGTTTCCGATCCGGTGCCATTCGCCTTGGTTTCTGTTTGACCACTTTGTACTGAGGATCAATGTCTAGCTTATGGCAGGCGACCACAGGGTCTATTCTTGGCATCTCGTTGATACTCCACGCGAAGACGTGGTGATTCCGCCGGAGCAGAGTGATCATGGAATCCTTCTCTTCCTCCGATAGACCGGAAGAGATGTAAGTCGTCTTGTGGGATTCCGATCCCACAATAACTTCTTTCAGCCCTCCAGCTCGTCGACCGCTGGTAATATCCCGGCTTTTGTGTCTGGCTTCTCCTTGGCAGACTTGCCGGGAGCTGGTTGCTATTGATGAGAGTCTCTCAGGAAGATAGTGTTCCCCTTGGTTTTGGAGATGGACTTTCCTTTGACAGCATCGAGATGGCACTTGAATGCCGTCCCTTGGTCTCCCTTGACTCTGCAGACTCCTGGGAGTCGAGAATTTGAGGCTCTGGTGGAAGGTGGACACTATGGCTTTCATCTGATGAATCTAGTCCCTTCCCAGAATAACGTTGTAGCAGGAGGGGGAGTCTACTAGCAGGAAGTCTATCCCGACGGTGTTGAACCCCCCCGTGATTGGTAGGTGGACACGCCCGGAGGACTGTGCTGGATCCCCGTTGAATCCATAGATATGAGTCTCATCAGATTCGATGAGACCCTTAGGTAGCTCCATAGCTTTGTAGGCGCATGAGAACATAACACTGGAGGTGCTGCCGGCATCGACCATGACTCGCCGGACCCGGTAGACTCCAATCCATGCTGTGATGACCAGGGCATCATTGTGCGGATAATGCACGCCCCTCTCATCTTCTTCAGTGAATGTCAAACCTCCAGGGACAATGGACTCAGTGTTCGTCCCTTCGTTGAAGTTGAGCTGTCCAACTTCATGGACATGCCCTATCCACCGGAGCATTTCCCGAGCACAATTCTTCTTTTCTGTCTTTGAAGAACCGGGTGTCTGTACATCGTAGACATATACAATTCAATCTCCATTTTTCACCTGTTCGAATGCTCCGGTCTGTACGATGTCAGGGATGAGGCAGGCGTCGACCACGCACTGCATTTCATACTTCAATGACCTGCAGTTCTTCAGTTCGTGACCGTAGTCGTTGTGATGATCACACTTCTTGGACTTATCTTTTCTGCCCTCCGGGTCTGCAGGAAGGGGGGCAGGTTTGTTGAGCAGCTCTCTGTTCTTGATCTTTTTGAATACTTCCTCGAGAGGGAATCTCAAGGGAGTGAACTCCCTTTCCTTGCGTTCTCCCCCGGTAGGCTTCTCTGACCGACGGTCGTATTGTCGGTCCGGCGCTTTCCCCTTCCTGTCTGTGTTCTTGTCAGGGGCTTTTACTTCTTTGCGATCTCTGCCGGAGCTTTCTTCCTTTGCCTTCTGCGGCTTCTCGGAGGTTTGGCCTCCGGCAAGTCTCTTTCTTCTGGCTTTCAGGTCGTCCTCCTCCTGAGTATACCTTTTCACTTTCTCGAGCAAGGCTGAAACAGAGGAGGGTGGCTTCCTCGCCAGTGACCGATACAATTCCTCATGGTTGCTATTCAAGGCATATTTGAAAGCTTGAATAACGACGCTGTCAGATGCGTCATGTACCTCAGATAGTAGGGTTCGGAACCTCCGGGCGAAATTGCTGACTGTTTCGCTCCGGTCCATCTGTAGGGAGAACAAGACTTCAGCTCCTTTCTTGGTCTTCACATTGAACGGTACTTCTCTTCGAACAACTCAGTTAGTTGTACGAATGTGCGGACGGATGTGGGTGGCAGATTGTGATACCACGTCTGTGCCTCGCCTTTGAGTGAAACAACAAACATTTTCGCTAATAGCTTGTCATCATGTTCCCAGATGGCTATGGTATTTTTGTAGTTCATAACATGCTGAACCGGACAACCGTTTGTCTCATCATAATGTTCGAAGGGCGGTTGCTTGAAGCTGGCCGGGACCATATGACTCCTGACCTCTTCTGCTAAAGGTGATACGGCTAACCTTGAAAGATTAAGCTTTCGGACTCGCTCATCCCGGTTGGCTTTGTTAGATACAACAAGATCGATAATCTCTTGCAGCTTTGAGTTGATTCATCTGTTTCACATTCAGCTCCGGTTGTCTCTGATGAATGTGGACCCTTTGAGGGCTCTTTGTTCTCTGACCGTGGCGTGCCTGGGGAGTACTTTGGTGTCTCCTCCGGCGCAGTCTCCCTGGAGGAGTGGCTTCTTCGACAAATCTGTTGTGGGCAATCCTGCGGCTATCACGCGACCCAGGTGTTCTCGCGCGTCCGCGGCGATGTCTATGAACTGGACAGATAGACATCTTATCTCTCCCTGGTGTTAGCATGTCCCAGACAGGACGGAGACCATGGCTATGAGGGGTAAGACTCCGGTCACTGCTTGACCGTGGCCTTATTTTCTTTTGACGAGATGGACTCGAAGACAAGGCTGAAGATGACTGGCTATCTCCGGCCCTGGTTATCTTCTTTCTCCTTAATTCTGCATTTTCACTGGTCAACCGCTTGATGATTGCAGTTGGGGAATCGACCGCTGGTCCTTTTCCCTTCTGTTGCTCAGTATAACCTCTTCCCATTGTCAGGGGAGAGATTCTCTGGACTCTTCTTGTAGCGGCTGCCCTGGAAGGTTCAGGATCTTATGAAGCTGGTATCCTGACCGTTCGGTTGACCGCATTAGGATCATCAGGATTGTTAGTGATTTGCACCACTAAGTTCTCTGCCTCCGGCTGTCCACTTTCAGAGTGTTGCGAGCCCTGATCGTGGCCCTCACTCCGGAGAACTGATTCTTTATTCACCGGTTCTGTTGCTTCAAGAACCGGAGACAAAGGAGAAAGGTTCTCTGTCTGACTTTCAGTAACTTGACTCATTCCATTGTTGAACGAGTTGGGCGTCTCTTACTTCCAGCCATTGCTGCAATAACTCCGGTATGACTGGAATGAGATTCCTTGCAAGGATCTGGAACTGATGGGATTCAGCCCCACGGTGGGCGCCAAAGAGTGTGGGTGCAAAAGTTTGATCCACAAACTCGAGATATGTATATATTAATCGTACACTTACAATGAAAGACTTGTATAGACAGAGATAGGATAGGGGGTATACAGTGAGACTAGACCTGATCGGGATCAGGCTGCCTACGTATCCAAGATGATGAACTTGGAATCAAGTCTCTGCTTCCACTAAGCTCTAATGGAGTTGCTCAGTGAAAGACTCGTAGTTCAGGAGGTTTAGAACTCCTGTATTTGTAGTAGGCCGGAGGAGGTTGGCTCAACCACCCCTCCGGTTTTGACTCCACGAACTCTGGTTGTTCAACTGTGAAAATGCTTTTTGTGGAGATAACTTGCATGCTGCCGAACGGTTATCACGCGGACAATCCTGGAGGAGTGGCTTCTTCAACAGATCTTCTGCGGACAATCCTGCGGCCATCACGCGGCCCGGGTGTTCTTGCGCGTCCGAGGCGATGTCTCTGAACTGGAGAGATAGACATCCTATCTCTCCCTGGTGCTAGCCTGTCCCAGATAGGACGGGGACCATGGCTATGATTGGTAAGACTCCGGTCACTGCTTAACCGTGGCCTTATCTTCTTCTGAGGAGATGGGCTCAAAGACAAGGCTGAAGATGACTGGCTATCTCCGGCCCTGGTTCTCTTCCTTCTCCTTAATTCTGCATTTTTCCTGGTCAGCCGCTTGATGATTGCAGTTGGGGACTCGACCGCTGGTCCTTTTCCCTTCTGATGCTCAGTATAACCTCCTCCCGTTGTCAGGGGAGAGATTCTTTGGACTCTTCTTATAGCGGCTACCCTGGAAGGTTCAGGATCTTGTGAAGCTGGTATCCTGACGGTCCGGTTGACCGCATTAGGATCACTAGAATTGTTAGTGATTTGCACAACTAAGTTCTCTGCCTCCGGCTGTCCACTTTCAGAGTGTTGCGAGCCCTGATCGTGGCCCTCACTCCCGAGAACTAATTCTTGATTCACCGGTTCTGTTGCTTCAAGAACCGGACACAGAGGAGAAAGGTTCTCTGTCTGACTTTCAGTAACCTGACTCATTCCATTGTTGGAACGAGTTGGGCGTCTCGTACTTCCAGCCATTGTTGCAGTAACTCCGGTATGACTGGAATTAGATTCCTTGCAAGGCTTTGGAACTGATGGGAGATTCAGCCCCACGGTGGGCGCCAAAGAGTGTGGGTGCAAAAATTTGATCTACAAACTCGAGATATGTATATATTAATCGTACAGTTACAATGAAAGCCTTGTATAGACAAAGATATAGGATGGGGGGTATACAGTGAGACTGGACCTGATCGGGATCAGGCTGCCTACGTATCCAAGATGATGAACTTGGAATCAAGTCTCTGTTTCCACTAAGCTCTAATGGAGTTGCTTAGTGAAAGACTCGTAGTTCAGAAGGTTTAGAACTCCTGTATTTGTAGTAGGCCGGAGGAGGCTGGCTCAACCACCCCTCCGGTTTTAACTCCACGAACTCGGGTTGTTCAACTGTGAAGATGCTTTCCGTGGAGATAGCTTGCATGCTGCCGAGCGGTTATCTCCTTGGTTTGAATCCCCTTTGACCAGGATGACTGCCACATGGCATCCTCTGATAGGTCCTGGTTCAACCAGGGTTTTCTTTATCTTCTCCAGCGGGCTAGAACCATGGGTTCTGTTGGCCTGGAATCTCGCTGGACTTATCCAGTTGGTTGGGACTTGGATTGACCAAGCCTGAAAGCAAAGACTTGGGCTTGACTTCTCTGTCCGGAGGCCCAATCTATACTGCATACTCCCTGGCCAGGTCCTCTGGACTTCTGTGCTAAGCCTTTGGATGAACCTCTGTCGGTGATGGACCTTACTGGGTCGGACCTGGCCTACTTGACTGAGGTGGGCCTGGTTCATGTATGGGAGCCCACGGTTCAACTTCTTATACAGTAACCGGGGCTCCACCCATTGATAGTGGACTATCCGGTGAGTCAAGGTCCACAGAGCGTATGCGGATATCTTGAAATTGGGTTGGGCCCTACCCGATAGCCCAGGTTTGGCTGGCTACTGCTCAGGTGCTCTCGGCTTAGCTTCTTATACAGCCATCGGTGACACTTGTCGGGTTTTTTTTACCTAGGGTACACAGAATGTGGATAAGGTCTATTTTGGCTTATGCATAAGGGCAATGTTATATGTTTAACTTTTTGTGTCACGGATGGTTGTTATTTCCACGGTTAATATAAGTTTGGTTGATATTGACATTGATGTTTTGAAGAATAATTTTGACTTACATGTGCTTACTTTATGAAATGTATTACATGGTCGATATTTCGATAAATTTGGTTACAAAGGTATCAGGTTGTTTTATTATGAATTCATGGTTTAAACTGTATTGTCGCCGATGGCTCCCGTCGAATTATACCCCCATCTACCCAACACATAGTTTTGGACAAGAAGGATGAAGTGGTGGAACGAATAGGCAAATGGTTATTCCAAAAGCCTTTCATCACTATTTGTGGGACAAACGAAAGTTGGCCGTGATAATACCTGGACGTCGGTGGGAAGGAAGGATTTTCCTGACAAGAACCACAACTACGTCTTCAGTAGGGCTTTGTGGCGCGAGATATCAGACACGTTGGAGATAACAACCATCTGTGACACAATTGGCTCGAACGGGTTATGTTTGCACTACAATTGGCTCGAACGGATGGCACGCAGATCCCAAACCCTGCTGACCTGGTTGCACCCCCTCCACTGTCTCCTGGACAATCTGTGCACACACCCTCTCGAGCGTCTCCTCGACCTTGTGCACATGAGGCAGAGAATGACCCTATTTATGTTTTGACCGCTAGTGAAAAAGAGCTCGTGAATGACGACATGGAAGATGACAGCGATGATCGATGAATAAAAAATCAGATGAGGTTGTAGGTGAACATTGTTAAACCAGGACTTGCTAGGATTTCAACTTTATATAATCGAAGCACTTGACATAATCTGCATTCTAAACTTATGTGTTATATACATTGAAAATATATTGGTGATGTGGGTTGTTTACTGAAAATATGTTTATTTTCAAATAGTCTATTTGGAGAAAAAAAAAAAATCTTTAAAAAAAGGTTAAAATTTATATATTGGTGATGGATTTTTAATATTTTGTATTTGGTCCCTCTAGAAGATGGATAATTAGCATTTGGTCCATCTAGAAGATGGATAATTAGCATTTGGTCCAATCTTTATCGTTTAAGGGTTCAAAAACTCGTCGAGTTGACTCGAAACTCGACCGAGTCGACTCGACTCGACTCAACTGAAAAATGGGCAGACTCGCTTACATTACCCGGTAGTCATGACTCACCGAGTTGAACGAGAAACTCGGCCGAGTTGGGCCGAGTTAGTCCGAGTTAAATCATAGATTATTGTTCAAAAATTTATCTAGTGTGTATTGGATAATACCTGCATACTAATAATTCCTTTTTTATTAAAAAAAAACGTATAAAAATTAAAATCACTAACAACAACCATTTTTTGGCATTAATATGGACTAAATATATGTATGAGACCACCATATATTCAAGTGTTAGCATATTCACGACTTACCGAGTCAACTCCCGAGTTTTTGATTAAACTCGACCCAATATGATTTCGAGCGAGCCGAGTTTTTGAGTTTTTGAACTTTGGACGTTTATTACTAAATGATCCCTTTTTGTCACTTGACTACCAGTCAACCTAGTTGACCAGAGTCAAGGCATCCATATTTTTTTAATGACCAAACTACCCTTTCACGTAACTATCACGTGACAAAACTTAAAACTCAAAAACCACAATTTTGTTGTTTGTAGACATGCAAAATTAGTTTATAGTTCTTCTTTTTCATATTTCGTTTTAAATATAGTCCCTGTAAACAGTAATGGAAATAACCATGGAAATTATCTTACCGGATTGAATTTGAACATGTAACCACCACCCATGGAATGTTTAGAATTTTCTTCACTTAATTGTCATCTTCCACTTGTAAATACAAGAGAATAAACTTGTAGAGGTTCCATGGGTGGTGGTTACATGTTGAACTTTACTCCAACTAATGTAAGATAACTTCCATGGTTATTTCCACTATTGTTTACATGGACTATAATTGAAACGAAATATGAGAAATGAGGACCATAAACTAATTTTGTAGGTTTACAAACAATTAATTTCTTGTTTTTGAGTTTTAAGTTTTGTCACATGCTAGTCACACGAAAGGGTAGTCCGGTTATTAAAAATATATGGATGCCTTGATTCTGGTCAATTGGGTTGACTGATAGTCAAGTGACGGAAAAAGACCATTTAGTAATAAACGATAAAGATTGGACTAAATACTAATTATCCATCTTCTAAAGGGACCAAATACAAAATACCCCTTTAATTTATCAAAAAGGGTTAAAACAAGCCAAAAGAATAATAGAACAGGCTCAACTGTTCCAAATTAAATGGAAGAACCGAATACTTTTGCCTGAAAGTTTATTGTTACCAAACGGAGGCAAATGAAAAAATGCAGAAAAACAGCCCAAAAATGTAATTTGCCACACATGTTATCAAACACCAACAAAAAAAATGTTTTATTTTTTTGCCAAGATTTTCGTACGTATTTTTTTGCTAAGACACAAAAAATTTGTCCGTTCCCCAATTTTATTTTATTTTTTTTATAAAAAAATAGAGGGCGTGGTTATCAAACAGACCCTTGGGCCTTCTTTCAAGTTAGTGAGAGTAAGGCCCATGAAATATAATAAACCTGAAAATAAGGCTAAAAGACACATTAAATCACATAGGAGTAGGCAAAATATCATTTGGAAAGTATTAAGGAATAAGACTTTTGTGCTCTTATCATTGACCTTTGATAGAGAAATATGTTGTCGGTTATCTCTTTAATTGTTTTTAGAAGGAACTTTCTCTCCTACAGGTGGAGTAATTACTCTATTTTCCAATTTTGTATTTTTCCTCCATATCCCTGACCTTTTACTCAAGAGCTTTTTTTTTTCCCTTTTCTTTTCATCTTCTTTTATTTTTCCTTTTCGTCGCAAACATTAGATTTTAACCGGTGAACATGTTTCTTGGATCTACGTTTAGTTAAATATATGTGTGACCCCTGCTCCAACAACACAAACCCTGCTATTGTGTTTTGGAGTACCTAATGCCAATGATAAACCAATTAAATTAAATTGGATTACCAATTAAAAGTAACCCAGCAATAACCTCATGTATTTTTTTTTTTTTTTTTTTTTCTGATAAAAGAAGAATTACACAAAGCTAGAGGACAAGCGCGCTACAAACTGCGTTGCAAGCCCTTTTTGAATGGCAAAACCAATCCTACGAAATACATATTCATTGGAACCCGCCGTCGTCACATTGCTATTCATCACCTTTTATACCCTCCTGAGAAGTTCAACTGCTTCTGGTGCTAGGAACCCAAAAGTGTCAAAAGCAAAAGGAATGAAACAATGCTGGTTCGCTGCACATGCTCCCTCATGTTTTTTTTTTTATTTTTTTTATTTAGAGGTACTATGGTTTTGTCTAGTAAAAAATATGTGAACTTAAACTGAGAGAGGTGCAAACTTGTTGAGACCTCTCCACACAACATTGTAATGTATATGTTTTTTTCATAATAATTTTATTGATTTGGCAAGTAGCTATTGATGGTGTTTTACACTATTACTATAGGAATGTAAGTTGTACATTAATTTTCGAATGCATATATACATACATTAGTTTAAAGTTGTGAGTGTTTTTTTAAAGATAACATATAGATTGTAACGCATATTTCCAAAAATTATTTTACTTACAAAATCTTCAATTAATTAGTATATAATCCCTCATAGTTATTACAGATTTCTAGCAATTAAGGTCCACAATTTCCTCCAGCCCCACCATACAAGATATTATGCCCCATAGCACCTTTTTTATAACCATGGTAAACTAGTCCATAACAATTATTATCCACGTATCTCTCTAACTCAGCTTCACGTGGATTCAACCATACATGGGTTGAATCAGCAATTTTCAGTTGACGAATATACGCTGCTCTTTCTTGTTCCGTTGCTAGCACATTGCCATTTCCCATTAATGGACTTGGCCCGTTAGGGAGCCCTTTTGCAAACCCTCCCCAAGCAATAAAATTACCACCGTAGGAAGCACTATTCCCCAGTTCAGGGAGAAGTCCTGATGGCCAATAACCAACCCGTGTACCATCACCAAGTTCCAACCACCAAACATTAGTTATCAGATCCTGTCATATTATGATCAAAGTAAACACAGATTTTAATATGGGAAACATACAACTTAAGATTCAACAATTTATGCTATATACAAGTATATCGACTATTACGGGAAGATATCATTGATTACTTTAGAATGCACACACAGTAATATAATATTATAGGGAGATGTGTTTACCATATACATGTGAAGTTCAATTTCTAGTTTTTCACCTAATTTTGGGTCTAAAACAAGATCAACCGGATGACTACTGCTTATTTGGACAAAGCCAGGACAAAGAAGATTGAAACATCCACCATTCTGCAAAATCACAAGGCTTAAATGAGACTTACTTTGAAAAAAAAAAAAAGGTTAAAAATAATTCAAAATAGTATACCTTAGTTTTCCAAAATATAAATAAATGATTGCGAGTGTCTCCATATAACTCAGGTGAAACCTGTATAATCAATGAATATTTAGATTTAAATACAAACAACAATACTAAAGAATTGAAGGCAGATGTTCTTAGTATATAGGTTAGTATGAGGAATGATTTACAATCCATCCTGTTTGAATGCTATCTGGAGCCCTATCCAGCCACATCTGGGCAGAACTAGATTGATTAGCTCCAACATATTTTTCAATATTGTGCACTGAAGCGACTCCTTGTAATCCGACAATGAGTCTATCTAGATTACTATTCGATCTAAGAATTGCATTCTGCAAAAAAATAAATGAGATTAATTGTCTAGGTAGTCTATTACTCTGCAAATAATATATATAATTATGGTAATTGTTGTACTTACATGTTCACCAGGGTATTTTTCTGTCATTGGCTGGATATTGCGAAGATAGGATTCAGTGAATGATTTAGCCCTTCTTAGACCTTCTCTCCCAATTCTTCGAATGGGGACCGTTCCTTCTGGGCAACCCACAGTTAATGCATGTACTCCTTGATCCGCACTTGTTGTTTTGATCACTCTCCTTGGACTAGATGTAGGTTTCATCTGAATAAATCAAAATATATTTCAAATACAACCTTATACACACATGTTAAGGCTAAATTTGAATATAACTTGATGACAAATATTCAAATATAATAGTATACTCATAAAAGATGACACTAATAATAAAAAATAATTGACAACACAAACAATACCTGAATTTCGTGATTTTGTAACGGTGGATGATTTAACGAAGGTTGTCTTCTTATATCCACACAATCATATGTATCTCCCACTGCATTCTGTAATACAATTGGATAAAAAAAAATATACTATTAATTTGTCTTCGCAATTCAAATATATATCGTAATTGTGTAGCGAGATGAAAAGCATAGGGATGAGGCATACTCTGAAGCAAAAAGAATAGTTTGGCAATCTATCCCTATATTACCCAAACCATAATGGGATCAAAAAGAATATCTTATGGAGCAAAAAGAATATCTTTTAACAGTGAATGTAGAAAAAGGAGATTGTTTTTACCTTAACAGTCATAATAGAAAACTTTCTTTGATCCTTGAGTTGCCTCTCTAATTCAAAATCGTCTTCTCCAGAAATCATTTGTTGTCCATCAACTCCATTGTAGATAAAACTAAGAGAAAATACCAAGAACAATAAAAATGCGAAGAAATTCACCATTAACCCCATTGAGTGAATTCTGTTTTGCATTTCTGCATACATACACTCCAATTTATACAAAGAAACATATAATAGTGACTAGTTATTACTAAATGTAACTTGTTTATGTTAAGAAGGATTATGCTAATTTAAAATCATATATTATAAATTTGGAAGATTTAATTATATACTTTATATTTCAGGATCCTTGAACCTTTAAAGATAATATTTATCTATATTCTACAAAAAATTAATTATACATTCTAATATAGAATAATATATTAAAATAATTGAAATATTTAATAGTATATTTTATATGTTATTTTGGGATTGATAATGTTTATCTACATTCTATAGAAAATTAATTCTAATTAAGGCATACATATCAGAATGAATAAACACAAGTCTCACACATGTAATTCATTTCTTGTTAGATGGAAGAATGCTTAATCAGTATAAAATATTTTTTTTCGTTTGATTTCTACCTATAATAAAACCTCGATATAATAATACCATGTTAAATAATAATCTTTTTAAAATAATATTAAAAAGTCAAATCAGCCTATTAAAATAGGATGGAGAGAGTATTAGAAAAACCATAATCACATAATTAGATAACTCAAAATGGAAAGTTGAGAAGGTACAATGCATACTGATATGATCAAGGAAAAAAAGTAGGAAAACCTAAGAAAGCAATGTAATTAGAAAGATAAATGTTACAAAAAAATGAAAGTTAATAGAAAAAAAAAAAAATTAATAGCGAGAGATTACTAGGGAGGAGCTTTTGTTCCATTTACAATTTTATACTTAAATAACTAAGAGAAATACGAATGTGTTCAATCTGAGTACATTATAAAATAAATCTTGATTTGTTTTATTAGTGCTTCATTAAGAAAAATCATTATAAGATCAATATGTTCTACATAAAAAGAGAATATGTTGTTTTATGTGCTTAAATTTAGGTGTTTCGCAGTTTCAGGAACACAACGTTCAAACCAAAGTTTTGGACGTTGGAATGTGTTTTTACATGCTCTCTTGAAATTGGAGATTCGTTTCAGACATTCATACCATATCTTTGGATGTTCAAACCAACTATGTGTTTTTGCATACTAGGCCAAGTTTAGACCCAATTTTATGGCAAACCCTAGTTTAAGTTTGGTTTTGTATATAAAGCCAATGATGTAGGAATTACAATTAAGGTTTTCGAAGCCACATTAAGAAATAGTTTAAAGGAATTTTGGAGATTCATAATTTGGAGGTTTGAGACTTGAAGGTTTAGGAAATCATGGGAGCAATCTCTATTGGGAGATTTTTAGGTTTGTGTTCTTCTTGTAAAAAGGTGAGAGTGAATTGTGTGAGATATCTTCTTGTACTCTTTTGGTGAAAGAAAAAAAAAGTTTTTTTTTTTGCCGGTGGTGTTTTATTCCCTGTGAGGGTAACACCACCTATATCTTTTGCATTGGTTTTTTTTTCTTATTATCATTACTCGTTTATTCTAATCTTGGGTTTTTCCCCAGTTCGGGTTTTTGAATTATTATCTATTTTCCCAACAAGTTGATGTCTAGAGCTTGGGTGTATAAGATGTTGACAGCGAAGTTGATTCCAAAAGTATGATACTGAGAAGTTCGATGAAATCATAAACTTTGTTTTATGGCAAATTCAAATTCGGATTACTTGGTGATGTTCAAATTGGATGATGCACATGATGGTCCTCCTCTTGTACCGAAAAAGGGCCAAGAGAGTTTACAAGACAAAACAGAAATGTAAGAAAAGATCGATGATATATGGAAAAAGAAAGATCAGAAGGCAGCGATTCAAATTCGATTGTCTCGCAAAGAACATCCTGGCAAACGTTACTTTAAAGGGAGAGTTTATGACAAAAGAACTCTAGAATAAATTGGAAAGTTTGTACAAACACTCACAAATCGGCTTCATCTAAAACATCAGTTGTATATTTACACAATGAGGAGGTTTCTGATCACTTGCCAACTTTTAATTCGATTGTTTCTGGTTTATAATCCCTAGAACAAGAGATTAAGGAAGAGGATAAAGCTTTGCAATTGGTATGGTCTTTTTCGGAGTCATATAAGCACTTGGCAACAATGTTTTTTTATGGTAAAATAAAGGTTACCCTTCCAGAAGTTACAAGTGCCTTAATTTCTTAGGAAACACGTTCAAAGAATGTACAAATAGTAATTCTGGTGGAGCTTAGGTTGCACATGGGAAGAAGAAAAGGAGGAAAAATCATCGTTTTTTGATAATTGTTATAAGTATGGTCGTCCTGGTCACTTGAGAAAGGATTGTTTGACGAAAGATGTGGGATCTAATTTGGCAAAAGTTTTCCATCATGTTAATCTAGCGGTTGCCCCTAGCGATGATGAGTGAGGGTTTTGTTTAGTGATGTCTACGTCGGTTATACAAGATGAGTGATTGCTAGATAATGGTGCCACAGAGCACATGTTTGTTAGTCGCTCTTATTTTAGTCGATATGAGGATTGAGGTGGGAAGGTGTTTACAGGAGGCTCGGGTATACGATTAAAGGGAGACGTTGATGTTCACATAAGGATGTTTGATGGTAATGTTCATTCAATCTAGGTTGTAAAACATGTGTAGAAGTTAAATTAGAATACAATTAGTCTATTGGAGTTAGATTATGCTGGTTATCGTTACTCTTGTTATGGTAGAGTATAGCGAGGTAATACTTTTGTCATGGAAGGAAGACAGCGTAAAGGCTTCTATGCACCGTGGGGAGAAGCGGTAATCGGTTAGACCTTAGAATCATTTTTGTTGAAGGTTGAGGATGCACATTCTCATGGAGATAGTACATTAGGTGAAGTTCAAAGAGTTCGTATGACGAAGAAGTGGGTTTCAATGGTGGGTAAGTCCAGCGAAAACTTAGACTTACATGATCATTGTTGATCGGTACACGAAAGGGTGGAGTATAACAAATATTTTTGTTGGGGAAATAGAATATCCAATTGAATTCATACCATGGTGGCATATTGGTAGTTTGAGTTCTTGTTTATAGAGATTGGCGTTCTCTCAAGTTAACGACTCAGATTGAAGAATCTTCATCGTGGTAGAGAATTATTGTTTTCTATGCTAAAATTCAGGTGTTTTGTAGTTCTAGGAAGACAACGTTCGAACAAAAGTTTGGGATGTTCGAATGTGTTTATACCTTCTTTTTACCTTCTCTCTAGAAATTAGAGATTCGTGTCAAACATTCAAACTATTGATAAGTCCTCAAAAATGTATATTTATCCCCTTGAATAGCAACTTGTTTGCATTGCACTCTTTCTTGTCATTTGTGTAGGTTTCATGAGCCAAATGTTGAATATTGTGTTAAAGCCCGCCAAAAGCCAAAAAAAATCATTAAAAGAGTGTTATTTCCACAAAAGAAAGAAATCAGTATTTGTACCCCAACAATTGTTGAGGGCACCCCTTAGACTGGTCCTGTCGACTTGGCTTTATATCCAAGATGGGTGGTCTAAATCCCAGCTCAATCCAAATTGTAATGAAGCCCACAGGTCAAAAGATTCATTGAAGCCCGTTACTTAAAGCCCAATCTTAAAAATGCTCTATATGATGATCCAGAATCCGATTTGTCTATCTGAAGTTATTCATTCAAGCTGCAACTTAGGCCTAAAAGAATTAGGTTTCCACGTAGCTTTGCTACTTCTAGAAGCCCTATAGCAGCCACCACGAATTTTGACCTAACTTGATGAGCAAGTATACTTTGTGTACAAGCAAAGTAATTTCTTAATTCATTAGGATTCATGCTTTGTATTCTCTATATAAAGAGAAGTAATAGCAAAGGTTTAGATAGTTCAAGTTCTCTTCTCTCTTGAACTCAAACTCTTGAACTTGTATTCTTGACTGTTCTTATTATTCTTAATAATAATCAATTCTCTTTTCCTTTATGATGTTGTGTTCTTTATTTACTTATTCCATGGTGTCATTATCAAGTACTCTAGATAATGGAAAATTCACCATGTTAATTCTCTTATGTACATTGTGATTCAAAGTTCTTAATGCTTGTTTATTTCAATTCATGATAAGAAGTAGAAATGATTATTTATGTGTTTATTATATCCATGTTGGTAAATACTATTATTAGGGTTTAGTGAGACCTAACTATAATGGTATTGTTAGATTAATTGGAGGTATGTGATGGAATAGTTGAGATGTGACTTTCATATAACTACAATTAATCTCTTTAATTTGACCCCATTTGTAATCAAGTTGAATAGCTGCGAGGTGACAACCTGAATACAAATCAATATGTTGAATTAATTGAATTGAATAGCTGAGAGGTGACGGTTTAATTAATGAGATATATTTAATAAGCACATATAAAGAATCCCGCTTTAATTGAATGGAATAGCTAAGAGGTGACTATTCCATTATTATAGGCATTAGTGATTATTTGAAATAGCTGAGAGGTAACTAAGTAATTGCTATAGATTGAATGACATGTATGGTTTGCATTGTTTAGTTTGTGGATACCAACTCTTACTCTTATTCATCATAAGATCTTTTTTCATCTATTTCCATCTTCTACTATTAGTTTAATTATTATATAATTTGTTTAATTATTATATAATTAGTTTATTTAATTTCCTAGATGAAGTAGAATCAATCGCATATCTTATTAGTTGATTCATTGGTTTTCTTAAATTATTGTTTCTATTGTGTTTGAGCTAAAAATTCTCTTTTCGAGGTGGGTACGACCCTTGGTTGTTACTTGTTCTAGATTGATAATCAATATTTATAGGCACAAGAAGAAAAATATCAATACAAATCTATCTTTTGATTGGAAGGTAGCAAATACTGACTATTAACTATATCTTTGGACGTTCATACCAACTGCATGTTTCCTAGTTTGTATTTGGCTTTGTATATAACGCCAATGATGTAGGAAATATAATTAGGGTTTTGGGAGCCTCATGAAGTAATAGTCTAAGGGAGTTTTGAGGCTTGAAGGGTTGGAAAATCTTGGGAATAATCTCTGTTGAGGATTTTTAGGTTTGTGTTCTTCTTGTAAAGGGTGTGAGAGTTAGTTGTATGAGATTTGTTCATGTACTCTTTTGGTTGAAGATAATAAAAAAATTTGTTATGTCGGTGGTGGTTTATTTCCAGTGAGAGTTCCACCACGTATATCTTGTGCATTGGTTTTTTTTTTTTCTTATTATCATTACTCGTTTCTTATAATATTAGGTTATTCCACAATTCGAGTTTATTGAATCTATCTATATTATACTGTGCATGGACACCCAAATATGGGGAGACAGATATAACTAGACAAAGGGAATATGGGCTTAAGTTGTTATGTTGGGCTTATTTATCTATCTATACTTCTAATTAGTAGTTGTAGACAACAACTCTAAACCCAATTTAAGCCCAAACACAATCAAAATAAAACATAAAAGCTTCCCATCGACTGCCTAAAACCTTAATTAAGCAAAAGATTTTCTTTCTTTTTGAGTCAAATCGAATACAGAGGTAACTCTCTGTTGGAAACTGGGCAAAACCAATATCACGGTTTTCGTGTTTAATTGTTCTTCATCTTCTCAAACATCAATAAAGCTATCCTCACTTTGTTCCGTGGATGTAGACAAATGCCGAACCACGTAATTTCTTGTGTTTTGTTATTTGCATTGTTTATTATTCTCAATTGTAGTGTGTGTGTGTGTGTGTGTTATTTTCTATTCGATTATCAACAGTGTTTATGTGATTACGTTTCCGCGAGGCGTAACAAATTGGTTTCAAGGGCCGAAGGTTAAATCCTTGGGTTGTGTTGGTTGGTGATTGGTTTAGAAAATTGTGAAGAATATGATGAATTCTGCAGATTCAAGTTCAAATTCTAAGGTGTCTACAGTTGGGAAATTCGACGTCGAAAAGTTTAATGGCAAGAACAATTTCGGCATGTGGCAATGCGAAGTAATGGATGTATTAGCTAAAGAAAATTTGGAGGAAGCTTTAGGTGACAAGCTTGATACAATGAAAGCAGAAGATTGGAAGAAATTGGATCGGCAAGCGTGTGGGTCTATACGATTGTGTTTGGCAAAGGAACAAAAGTGCTCTGGTATGAAGGAAACCTCTGCAAAGGAGCTCTGGAAGAAGTTGGAAGATAAGTATATGACAAAAAGTATTCAACATAAACTCTTCTTGATCAAACAACTTTTCTGGATGAATTTGAGACCAGGTATTAGTTTGTCTGAACATATTGATGAATTCAATAAATTACTTGTTGATTTATTGAATCTCGATGAGAAAGTCCCTAAGAATTATCAGGCTTTGTGTTTACTAAATTCCCTTCCAGAAAAATATGAACATCTCGTTACTACTTTGTTAACGGGAAAAGAAGAGTTAGAATATGATGCGTTCGCTACAGCTTTGCTTATTTATGAGTACATGAGAAAGGATCTGAAGATCCATAGAGATGCATCGTCTGAAGCGTTGACTGTAAGGGGAAGAAGTAAATACCGTAAACCTAGTGGTAAGAGAGGTAAATCTCGATCTAAATCGAGAGGTGGTTCAAAATTTTCGGTTGATGAATGTGCCTTCTGTCATCAAAAGGGACATTGGGTTAAAGAATGTCCCAAAGCGAAAGCCAAAGACAAGAAAAACACTACTGCGAATGTCGCCAAGAGTAATGATGAAGATTTTGATGAGTATTCCTTTTCCATGTTGTCGTTGATTTGTTCTGCAGACATATGGATTGTTGATTTAGCCTGTAGTTATCATGTGTCCTAATCGGAATTGATTTTCTAGCTTTCCAAAGTTGGAAGGTGGATCTGTTTATTTGGGTGATAATCATCGTTTAGCAGTCAAAGGGATTGGTAAAATCCATGTGAAGATGTTTGATGGTATCATTCGAGAATTGTGTGATGTTAGGTATGTTCCTAACTTGAAGAAAAATCTCATCTTTGCGGGTGACTTGAATACCTGATTGAGGCCAAAAAGTGTTAATCTCTAACCACTATCAAAAGATTCTATTTTTAACTTGAAGTTCCTTCTTGTTCCTGTATAAATTGGATATCAAAGTAGATAACTAACAAGCAAGGGTCGTGCCCACCTCAGAGGGGGAGATCTTAACTCAAACACAATAGAAAACAATGGTTAAGAAACACCAAGGGAATCAACAAACAAGATTTGAGATTGATTCTAACTTCCTACAGGCAATAATAATAAGTAAACCCTAACTTAAGAATATGGTAGAGATGTAAAGAAGATATATGATGACATAAGGGGAAGAATTGGTATCCACAAACTAAATCATGCAAACATAACATGTTGTTCCTTCATGTTCAATCTATAATAATTAATTAGTCACCTCTCGGTTATTCCAACTAATCATTAATACCTATAATAATCAAGTAGTCACCTCTCAGCTATTCCACTCAATTAAAATGGGATTATCTTATGCATGTTATTGAATATGTTTTATTAATCAAACCGTCACCTCTCAGCTATTCAATTTAATTAACTCAACATATTATTCATAACTAAATCATCACCTCTCGGCTATTTGACTTAATTTCAAAAGGGTTCCAATAAAAGATATCAACTGCAGACATGTAATAATCACCTCTCAGCTATTTCACTACACATCTTTAATCAATATAAATAAAACCATTAAAGCTAGGTCTACCTAAACCCTAACAATAGTATTTTAACATCATGGATAACAATAACGTGCAAATAATCATACTTACCTCATATCGCGAATTAGAAGTAAATAAACATTAAGAACTTTGAATCACAATGAACAATAAGAACAAACATGGTGTTTTTGCATCATCTACAGTGCTTCAACCATCCCCCTAAGGGGATTTAGCTACTAATTCTTGATGATGACACAAAGGAATAAATAAATAAATAACAAAATATCATAAAATAAGTGATTTGATTTGATTGATATGAATAGAGTTTGATACAAAGAAAAAGAAGATGAACTTTCTCTCACAAATATTCACTTTCCTTTCTCTATGAAAAACTGATCCAAAAAGATACCTAAACCTTAACTACTACTTCTCTTATATAGAAAATACAAAGTAGAATACTTGCATGCCAAGACTTCTAAATTAGGTCAAATTCGTGGCTGCTGCTGTTGGTCTTCTAGAGGCATTAGGTCTTCAGCAAAACCTAATTCTCTTGAGCTTAAGTTGTAGCTTGGACCAAGACCTTCAGTTTGATAGCTCATGGGCCCAAATCAGACTTCTGGATCTCCTTGTAGAGCCTTTTTAATTAAGTTTGGACTTTAAATAAAGCCCTAAATAGAAAATCTGACTTGTGGGCTCCAATAGGACCCGGTTTGGGTTGAGATTTGGACCGCCCCACTTTGACATAAAGTCAAGTCAACTGGCCTAACCGTGGGGTGCCCTCAGTAGATCTGTGGGTGCAAATATTAATTCTCATCCTCTTGTGCAAATAACACCTTTTTGCTTGCTTTTCTTGACTTTTTGCGGGCTTTAACACAATATTCGCATTTCGGCTCATAAAACCTACACAATAGACAAGAAAGCACTAATCAATAGATATAACACAATAATATAAGCTAAGTGCTAGACAAACAAGGTGTTATTCGGGGGATAAATATACACTTTTGAGGACTTATCAATACCAAAGTTTATAAAGTAACTATCGAACAAGGTATTCTCAAAGGTTTGTCTCGTGCTATGGTTAGTGATGAAGGCAGTGAAAGAAGGTAACTTGTACTTCTTAAAGGGGAGTACTATTATAGGTGATGTTGCAGTTACTGAGTCTACAGGTGATTCTCTTAATACTACTAAGTTGTGGCACATGCGTTTAGGGCATGTTAATGAGAAATCTTTGCAAAATCTAGCCAAGCACGGATTGTTGAAAGGTGTCAAGACCTGCAAGTTAGATTTCTGTGAACATTGTGTTATGGGCAAGAAAATAAGAGTCAAGTTTGGCACTACTATCCATCGTACTCGTAGGACTCTTGATTATGTTCATTCGGAAGTGTGGGGACCTTCCGAGGAAACATCATTGGGAGGTATGTCTTATTACGTCACCTTTGTAGATGATTATTCAAGACATGTATGGGTGTACACCATGAAGCATAAAGATGAGGGTTTGAATGTGTTCATGAAGTGGAAGAAGATGATTGAAACTTAGACTAGCAGAAAGATCAAAACGCTCCGTACAAATAATGGAAGTGAGTACAAATCTGATCCGTTCTTGCAAGTATGGCAGGATGAAGATATTATGAGACACTTCACGGTTAGAGGTAGAACGCATGAATCGTACATTACTGGAGAGGGTATGATGTATGTTGTATAATGCTGGGTTAGGCAAGCGTTTTGGGCTGAGACTGTGACAAATGCTTGCCATCTCATTAATAGGTGCAATTGATGGAAAAACTCCAATGGAGGTATGGTCTGGGAATCCTGCTCTTGATTATGATAGGCTATATATTTTTGGATGTCCTGCTTACTTTCATGTAAAAGAAAGCAAGTTGGATCCTCGAGCTAAGAAATCCATATTCTTGGGTTTTGCAGAAGGTGTAAAAGGCTATAAGTTATGGGATCCCGAATCTCAAAAAATTGTGCTTAGCAGGGATGTGACTTTTGATGAGGTTTCCATGTTGAATTCGAAGAACTCTCGGCAGGTGGAGAGTAAGACCATAGAGGATTTGCAGTGGGTGGAGTTTGATGTTACTTCATGTGATTCAGATAGTATTGTATCTGCAGATGAGGTACCTACTCATTCCATAGTAAGTACAAATGTTTCAGGTGATCCGGAAGACACAGATGATGAGACTGCGACAGATACAAATAATGTGGAGACTCCAGTACAAGAGTCAATTACAACACATAAGGAAAAACGATAAATGTTACAGTTCCTCCAAGGCTAAGAGATTGTGTGGCTTATGCACTTTCAGTAGTTGAAGTAGATGTTCCTTCTACCTATAGAGAAGCAATACAAAGTACCGAATGTGAACAATGGAAGAAGGCTATGAGTGAGGAGATGCATTCTCTTCATAAGAATAATACTTGGGAGCTATCTGTGTTACCGAAAGGTAAGGGAGCTGTTGGGTGCAAATGGATCTACACAAAGAAAGAAAGATCTCCTAGTGATGGTGTGCGTTTCAAGGCAAGGTTAGTTGCGAAAGGTTATGCTCTGAAAGAAGGTATTGATTATAATGGGGTTTTTTCTCCAGTTGCGAAACATTCTTCCATTCGTATTATGTTGGCCTTGGTTGCACAGTTTGATCTTGAGTTAGCTCAACTTGATGTCAAAACTGTGTTTTTGTATGGTGATTTAGAAGAGGAGATCTATATGACTCAGCCGAATGGGTTTAAGGTTGCAAAGAAAGAAGATTATGTGTGTAAACTGAAAAGGTCCTTGTATGGGTTGAAGCAGTCTCCTAGACAGTGGTACAAGAGATTTAATCGGTTTATGCTAGGGCAGCAATACACTCGAAGCCAATATGATCAGTGTGTCTACTTCCGTAAGCTTCGTGATGGTTCCTTTATATATATATATTTGCTCTTATATGTTGATGACATGTTAATAGCCTATAAGAGCAAGTATGAGATTGATATGTTGAAGAGCCAGATGGGTACTCAGTTTGAGATAAAAGATCTAGATGAAGCTAAGAAGATCCTTGGTATAGAAATCAAGAGAGATAGGGTGAATGGAACTGTGAGCTTGTCTCAACAAGCATATTTGAAGAAGTTGTTAGAACGTTTTGGGATTAATGAATCTTTCAGCATCTATGTCTCCTAGTACAGATCAAGAACGTAAGGACATGGGTCAGGTTCCATATGCTAATGCAGTAGGAAGCTTAATGTATGCAATGGTGTGTACGAGGCCCGACATTTCACAGGCAGTTAGTATGGTTAGTCGGTACATGCATGATCCCGGTAAAAGACACTGGCAAGCGGTGAAATGGATTCTACGGTACATCTTGGGTACTTTAGATATGGGTTTACTTCTTGAGAAGGATGTGTGAAAGAGCCAATTTTATGTTGGTTATGTGGATTCAGATTGTGCAGGAGATCTGGATAAGAGGCGTTCTACTACTGGTTATGTGTTTACTATTGTTGGAGGACCAGTAAGTTGGATGTATACTTTGCAGTCTACAGTTGCATTGTCAACAGTTGAGGGGGAGTACATGGCTATTACTAAATCCATTAAGGATGCTATTTGGTTTCAAGGGTTGCTTGATGATTTGGGTGGGATACAAGACCATCTTGTGGTCTTTTGTGATAGTATGGGTGCCATTTGTTTGGCTAAGAATTTCGTTCATTGATAGAGGCCAAAATGTTTTAATCTCTAACCTCTATCAAAAGATTATTTTTTTAACTTGAAGTTCCTTCTTGTTCCTGTATAAATTGGATATCAAAGTAGACAAGTAACAAACAAGGGTCGTACCCACCTCAGAGGGGGAGATCTTAGCTCAAACACAATAGAAAATAATTGTTAAGAAACACCAAGGGAATCAATAAAGAAAATTTGAGATTGATTCTACTTCCTACAGGCAATATAATAAGTAAACCCTAACTTAAGAATATGGTAGAGATGTAAAGAAGATATATGATGACATAGGGGGAAGATTGGTATCGACAAACTAAATCATGCAAACATAACATGTAGTTCCTTCACGTTCAATCTATAACAATTAATTAGTCACCTCTCACCTATTCCAATTAATCATTAATACCTATAATAATCAAGTAGTCACCTCTCAGCTATTCCACTCAATTAAAACGGGATTCTCTTATGCATGCTATTGATAATGTCTTATTAATCAAACCGTCACCTCTCAGCTATTCAATTTAATTAACTAAACATATTTATTCATAACTAAATCATCACCTCTCAGCTATTTGACTTAATTATAAAAGGGTTCCAATAAAAGATATCAATTGCAGATACGTAATAATCATCTCTCAGCTATTTCACTACACATCTTTAATCAATATAAATAAAACCATTAAAGCTAGGTCTCCCTCAACCCTAACAATAGTATTTTAACAAAATGGATAACAATAATATGCAAATAATCATACTTACCTCATGTCGTGAATTAGAAGTAAATAAGCATTAAGTATTTTGAATCACAATGAACAATAAGAACAAACATGGTGTTTTTGCATCATCTAGAGTGCTTCAGCCATCCCCCTAAGGAGATTTAGCTACTCATCCTTGATGATGACACCATGGAATAAATAAATAAATCACAAGACATCATAAAGGAAAAGATAATGGAATATTGAGTTTGATACAAAAGAAGAAGAAGAAGATGAACTTGTCTCTTCAATCTTCCATTCATAAAAAGCTACCTAAACCTTAGCTACTACTTCTCCTATATAGAAAATACAAGGGAGATTTAGAGATACCCCCCAGAAAAGTTGTACTCTTTGAGATAGCCCCCAGATTTGAAAATCATTAGAGATTCCCCCCATTTTCTTATTTGAAGTCGGTTAACCAAGTCATTGACCAGTTTTTCTTTCATATTGACAAAAATATCCTTCATCATAAAAATAACATGTCACCCATTATTAATTGAATTAATCTCTACCACCCAAAAGCTAAATCTATAATTAGTCATCCAAAATCGATGGTCAAGATCATAACTTCCTTCCATCTTCCTTCTCTAAATAACCACCACCTCCATCCTTAACTACCACCACCCACCACCACCATCTCCAATTACCTTAACTCCACCACTTCCACAACCCAACCGTCGCCACTATATAAACTCTTAACACTCCTTTACCAACACCACCACTACCACCAACCATATATACCTCTATTACCACCATCTTCAAAATCCCACCACCACCATCTTCACACAATCATACCCCACCACCATTAATTTTTAGACCATATCATTAACATCATCTCACATTCTTCACATTCCATCATCATTACCTTAATCTTCATACCCATTAGTTTTTCTTTCAAACCCAAATCAAATCTCCACCATTTTCTTCATCACAATTTCAACATATTTTAATTGTTTTCAAAGACAAAGTTCACCAATTATACAAATGGTGGTACTTTTAGTATGCTAATGGTGGAGGTGAATGAGTGGTGGTGGTGGTGGTGGGTTGTGTGTTAAGGATTGTGGGGTTTGGGTTAGAGATGGTGGATGTTTAATAATTATTAATTAATATGATTATTAAATCTAGGTTGAGGGATATTTTAGTCCTAAAGCTTTAAAAACTGGTTAGACCATGGTCAACGACTTGGTTGACCGACTTCAAATGAGAAAATAGGGGGTATCTCAAACGTTGCGAACTTTTCTAGGGGGTATCTCTAAATCCCCCAAAATACAAAGTAGAATACTTGCATGTAAAGACTTCCAAATTAGGTTAAATTCGTGGCTGCTGCTGTTGGTCTTTTAGAGGCATTAGGTTTTTAGAAAAACCTAATTCTCTTGGGCTTAAGTTGTAGCTTGGACAAAGACCTTCAGTTTGATAGCTCATGGGCCCAAATCAAACTTCTGGATATCCTTGTAGCCTTTTTTTAAGTTTGGACTTTAAATAAAGTCCTAAATAGAAATTCTGACTTGTGGGCTCCAATAAGACCCGATTTGGGCTTAGATTTGGATCGCCCCACTTTGACATAAAGTCAAGTCAACAGGACTGACCGTAGGATGCCCTCAGGAAATCTGTGGGTGCAAATATCAATTCTCCTTCTCTTGTGCAAATAACACCTTTTTGCTTGCTTTTCTTGACTTTTTGCGGGTTTTAACACAATATTCGCATTTCGGCTCATGAAACTAGGGGTGCAATTCGATCCAAACGAGCCAAGCTAGGGTATGCTCGAACTCGGCTCGCTACTAACCGATCCGAGCTCGAGCCGAGCTCAAAATAAAAACGAGCTGAATTATGAGCTCAAGCTCGGCTCGCGAGCCAACTTTAAAACTCGAGCTCGCCTCGTTTAGCTCGTTGGCTCGTTTAGCTCGCTCAGCTCGTTTTGGCTCGTTTGGCTGATTGCCTGTAATAATACTGATCACTGATTCACTAATCAAACACACAATAATTTACTGTAATAATACATTGTAAACAACAATATTTCACTATAAAAACACTCCAATGTCGCAAATTAACAAACCAAACAACATCTTCTAGTAGACTAGTAATAAAACACAAACATTAAAACATAAATAAGTATTCTCTAGTGGACTAATCCCGCACACCAAACAATCCATCATAGTTCCGCACACCAAAAAGTTATAACAAGCCCATCATAGCTAACCATCTTCATGTTGTCGCATTCTTTCTAAGGAAAATCTGAGAAAGAACCGCCTTGGACGGGAGAGATGTCTTCAAGAGTTCCAAACCCTACAAGAACAATGATACATATATGTGAAAATCCAATCATAAAAAAATATATTTTTGATTATTTCTCAGAATAAAAATTGATTATATCTATCTGAGAGATGCCAGTTCTGTATCAACTGGATTTGCAGTTGTCTTCCTCTACTCAAAGCTCTTTCCTGATGTATATTTCACTTGAGCATGCTTGTAAAAAGGAAAAAAGTAATTTATAATCAATATATATATAGGTAGCCTTTTGGGGATTATTACATAATCTGGCTGTGCAGCTATATCTGTAGATTATTCTTAATAAACTTTGGTTAGTATGAAACTGACTACCTGTCATCCTGCTGTGTGTTTCACGTCGTCACAAGGCATATTAATTGGAATTGTGCTAGCTCAATTTGGGGACAGGAGGCTGGAGGGGTCGAGGGGACACTGAAACCAATAATTCATGAGTGTGGCCATGCCAATAATTAAAAGAAAGGGACATTAGAATTTGGAATCTAGCAGTAGTATATAAAAAATATGGAACAAGAGAGTTGGCCATTCCAATCTACAAGCAGGGAGTAGAGTAGGAATTCATTGTCAAGTCTCTAAGATAACACACAAATGGTTGAGAATGTGGCTTCAGCAGAATTGCTTATTTGCTTTCACCAGGTACAAAATGAGATCAATGACGTGGGGTTTTGGTCTCTAATAGTAACACAGGCCATCGCTTTACCTTGCTGCTAGTACTCTGACAATCTCTAAATGGGTATATATATAAATGCAGTGTGACAACAAACCTATCTTAATCTCACCATTCATTCCTTTTGTCATTTCATTTTTGGCCATGAGGTGTCAGGTATTAACCACGTAGTGACCAAAATATCAACAAAAAATACAGACTAGTAAATATTCAAAGCTTTTAATAACACTTTAGTAGTCTTCTGCATCTCTCTCAATCTATATATCTCTCTAATAGGAAGAAGGAACTGAAGCAACACTACAAAGGTATGGAGCATCCGAGCATGGTATGTGTTTGTTGTTGAAAAAAATAAATAAATAGAACTACTATACAGTATACAGTATACCAAAACAAAAGTTGAAAGTTTTTTATTTGATTTGGGTTTTTTAACATATTACATTATATAAAAGAAAAGAAAAGGGTAATTAATTTAGAAGAAAGAAAAGATTTAAAATATTGTTAATCTTACCAACCACCAAGAAAATGAGCTAAGGTTTGAACAAGATGAAAGCGTTTCACGCAATCAAAAGGTAGAAATCTACGGTTTATAGAAGATTCTCATGATTAAACCAAAGTAATTCGTTGTAATTGAATCTCAAATCAAAAGGTAGAAATCTAGGGTTTTGTTTATTTTTGTATAGAAAAGAAGATTCAGAATTAGTTTGAAGTTACCTGTTGAATACTTGAATGAGATCTGAGCAAGAAGAAGTCGATCGAGAACCTTATCTTCTCCTACTTCTTCGTGTCGTACTGCTGTTCTTTCTCTATTGCAATTTTCTTCTAATTCAATGGTTTCAAATTCGTATCTAAAGAAGTAAAGATGAAGAAATTTGGTTGTTGGATTAATGGAATTGGTCGTTGAAGAGAGAAGAAATTTGGTTGTTGGATTAATGGAATTGGAATTGGAATTGGAATTAGAAGATGAAGAGAGAAGATAAGGTTCTCGATCTAATTTTTTTCTATTGACCATTGTATTTGGACGGACGGACTCACGGACGGACACATTTTTTGTGCCCATAATGGACAAGGGGTAATATAGTAATAATATAATGAGCTGCTCGGCTCGTTTAGAGCTCGAGCTCGGCTCATTTAGGTAAACGAGCGAGCCGAGCCGAGCCCGAGCCGCTCGGCTCAAATTGCAGCCCTACATGAAACCTACACAATAGATAAGAAAACACTAATCAATAGATATAACACAATAATATAAGCTAAGTGCTAAACAAACAAGGTGTTATTCGGGGGATAAATATACACTTTTGAGGATTTATCAAATACCCCCAAACAACACTTTGTTTGTCCTCAAGTAAAGGTGAGAAGAAAAGAATTAAGGACTCAAAAGAGAAGTAAAACTAAGGTGATTGCATTAACCATATGCATCAAGGCTTTCAACCACAAGGATTTCCCAAGTGGGGGAGTTATAGTTTCCTGAGGGTTTTCCAGATAAGATACCCACAAACTTACTACAATGATTTAATCCAAAGAAGATGAATTTCTACCATTTACCTCAGAAATGGTTATATCAAGAATAAGGATAAGTATTGCAAAACCGTTCATATAAGATAGCATACTATGAATGCATGAATAAGATATGAAATATAAACCAAGCATAACGGTTTCAAATGCATTGAAAACATGCATGTGCCCATGCTACCACGGGTCTTAAGTAACCATTGGAAAGGTCGTCTTGACTTCTGCCTCACAGACATATACTCAGAAATAAAAGTCGCTCAGAGATGGTGTTTATCATTTTACCTCTATATGAGAAAAGAAAATGGACAATCATCTCACATATATCAATAAGAACGGACTGGTGTAATGGAATGAACTTAGTCTCAAAGAATGGAAAAAATTATCCTTGCTTGAGATGTCGGGCTTTTCACCTTAGCACTTTCTCACTTACTCGCCACATCCTACCATATCAGGTTAGATATACAAAAGACAGTAATGGGTTGTAACTTAGCTTAGGACAGGGCTAGAAATGGAAAAGGTTTTTGTGAAATATTTTTGGAACATTCGGGCCTTCAACACTTGTGATCTGTAATAATTGCACATGGAGAAATTTTTGGAATTTTTCTTTTGGGAAGAAGTGTTTCTCATCTTCTTTGGGGAAAATTTCAATGAAGCTCTAGCCAATATTTTGGAATCTTCATTTCTTTTTGGATTTGAAATGGTTTGGGAAGATTCTGGCTTTTTCTGGAATTTCTTCAAACTTTTTGATTTTTAATATTTGGTTCATCTCACTAGTTTGGAGATTTCTTTTGTATTTCTCCTTTCTTCTTGTAACCACATAAACAATCATCCTTATGTTCCAAAAACTATGGGTTAAAGGACCTACATATTCTAAGGGTATTTACTCCTACAATGGAGTTGGGTAAGGATAATGGGCTCAAGAAAAATGCCAAGTAACAAGAAAGGCTCAGAATGGTCAACCTAAGGGATATTGTATCATCAGGGTAGGCTAAGGTAAACAAGGTTTATCTAAATGTCTTTGTATCATCTCTAAGTACTGATATGGTGATCACATCTTGAATGAGTAACAAGACTCAAGTTTATATTACACCCACTTGATGTCATCTCAAGGCTAACTATAAAAATGAATATGAGACTAAAAACAGACAAAACTGAGAGGTTGAGTCTTTTGACTCCAGATGTACGTAATATCTCTCTAAGAAAATGACGGGGATCAAAAGCTCACTAGGTTAAGTCTCCACACTTATTCCTCAAGTTTCTTAAGGTATAGTTGTATTTGCACATGTAATCTGTAATAAATGCAAGTGAATGCCATGCTTATGCTCATGCAAATGTAGTATAAGACTCAACTACTTGGTGAAGCAATAAATGTCCTTAAACTTGAAAAAGATAGAATTCAACCATTATATTCATCATTGAAGGTGTACTTATCCTATTTTTGGAAAAGTCTTTGTAACAAAGATTTTTGTTGATTTTTCGAAAATTTTGAATTTTTACACAAGTATGGATAAAGAAGTTTGAAAATCATTTGCAAAAAGGATTGTAATACTTCCCCACCCCCAAACAAAAAGATTGCCTTGTCCTCAAGGCTCATACTATGCATATGAGAGAGAGTAAGAAAGATATTACCATGAATGTACTAAAAATTCAAACCGCTTCATAAATTCCCGCCAAACAAAATTATCTCCACATACATAGAGATTATTAGGAATTCCATACTTACACAACTGAAATAAAATGTATTGAAATAAATGACTGACTCAAAAGAAAGGGAAATCCTACTTTACACTCTTGGTTTCAAACTTGTCCTACTGGGAAACCGTCCAACCTATCGCGCTAATAAGTTAATGCCTCTTTAATCACATTCCAAAACCCCTCACCTTCATCCATAAAATTATATCGTTTTTATGCAAAACAGGAAACTCCACGTACTCAGTGTTAGGCACCCAAGTGAATAGGCGACTTCTCCTAATAAAACGATGCGTTGGATCCATAGGTATAAGGTGAGTCCAATCATTGTACCTGTTCCTCCAGTCAAGATAGGTACGAAGGATGATCTTACATATAGAGGGAGAATCAACTGACCAGTTTGGAAAACATTCTGAATACTATCCACAATCCAGGAAGAAATGTCAACAGCATGAAAGTTATTAACAATACCATAGACAACATGCATAGTAACATCATTGACATAATCCAATCTTTCTGCATCTAAGAGGTTCCTCATAACCCATAAAGCGGCAATAACCACATTAGCAGGAAGGCAAGTAGTAGGTGCAACATTAGCATAATTCTCAAGATAGAAGGAAAAAGTGCAAGGTCCAAAGTGATCGAGGTAATTATCCAAAATATCAACCTCATTGGCAAGGAAATAATCAGGATGAGGCAAGATAGGTCGCAATTACAAAGGAATACCTAAGGCTCGAGAGATGGTAAACGAATTAAAAACGATCGGAAACTCATGCATACGAACTTTGAAACCATCAAAAGGAATGGCTTCGCCAAAGGGCAACGTACGGTAAAAGTCTCTTACCATAGAAGGGGAATACACAGCAGTAGAATCATAAAGAAAACCTTCCCAACCTCGGTAGAAAATCTCATCCCGAAAAGAAGCTCCATAAGGACTATCCATAATTCCCGAAACATCCATCTCGGGGATAATATCCATGCCATCGGGCATCCACAACCCATTCTGAACATTAGCCATTGCAAAAGAAAAAAGAAAACACCAAAAACCAGCGCGAAAACCGAGCAAAATCACACAAAACGCACTCAGAAAAACTGCTGCCAGATCCAAACTCGACTCGAGTTTGGTTAAGCCTATGAGGAATTCGACTCGAGTTCGGGCCAATTTCCAAGAAAATAAAAGTTTTCTGATTTTAAGTGACGGTCTCCTAAACATGGTTTCGTATATATAGGCAAAAAATAAAGAGTTTGAGCCTTAATAGGACTCCAAATATTGTCTAAAACCTTAGGGTTTCCAAAAATTAAACCCTAATCTCTTTTTTTTTAAAATATTTGGACTTAGGTCCCTAGGACCAGAAAATTTTCAAAATAAATCAACAAGTCCAGATTTTTGCAATGAAGCCCAAGAATGGCTAAAATATTTCAAAAAAGGACAAAAGTTTGTAAAAATTAAAAACTTAACTATTTTCATTAATATTTGGAAACAAAATACAAAGTACAAGAGTCCAAGAACTAAAATGGAACAAAATACATAATAAAAATTACAATGGCTAATAAACAGAATTTCAACCATTGTACTTTATTTCCATTAGCCCTCGTCAACGCGACGTGTCAAGTCCTCGACCGCGTTCAAAATCTCGCCCATACCCATCCAGAGAAGATGGAATTGCTCATCGTTGGTATGGAGCTGGTGAAACGCCCGCTGGTCGCCGGACCTATACTGAATGGGCTCCTCTTCCTCAGGGTCCCA
Source organism: Aquilegia eximia (assembly GCA_023053565.1). Taxonomy (NCBI): domain Eukaryota; kingdom Viridiplantae; phylum Streptophyta; class Magnoliopsida; order Ranunculales; family Ranunculaceae; genus Aquilegia; species Aquilegia eximia. The sequence continues at coordinate 27,021,563 of JALIGU010000002.1, forward strand.
CAACAACTGTCTACAAGCTGACAGTCCAGGGTTGGAGACCTCGAGTCGGACGACCGACTCCATAGATAGAGCAGGAAGAAGAGGCGCCTCCCAGTAGCGCACAACTCATCACCAGGCTAGGAAGAAGACCAGAAGTGGCTCGAGCCCCGGTGATGGTAGCGAAAAGTCGGTGGACCATGCAGTAGTCGTGGAGGTCCTCCTGAAGTAGCCGGGGGATATGAATCCCCTCCGAGAACAGCTCGCTCGTCCTCGTCGTCCCAAGGACATTGGTAGTCAGCCAGTGTGCCACCAAGCCCTGGTTGACTCAGAGCCAACCGATTGAAATGTGACTGTTATACCGGTGAACTGCCTGGTCATCGACGAGGACAGCCTCGATGATGTCTGGGGTTGCCATCACAGCCTCCTGCTGCAGCGGAGCCTCGTCAAGCTCGAGCGTCGTGACTAGGCCTGTAAAAATGGCCCTTTGACCCTATACCCGACCCGGCCCGCCCGACCCATTCAACGAAAAAAACCCTTAAAGCTTGACCCTTATGATTTTAGGGTAGGGCCGGCCCGACCCTCTCTTTTTAAGGGTCGGGTTAGGGTTTAGCTTTGGAAATCTTAGACTCTACCCTTAGCCCGACCCTAATTAACCCTCTCAAAGCCCTCTTACGGCCCTCATAAATATATGTATAATTTTTAATATATTTCTCTATATATCAAAATTTGAACATTTTTTAAGAGTTTTAATCATAAAGATTTTTCCAATTAGACATAGGTATTACTTTTGTTTTAAGTTATATGATATTTATCAAATGTTTATCGAATATTTCCCGAACTAGTTATTAAAAAACTATTATATAACTAAAAGAAATTGATTCTCAATAGAATATTTTTTTATTAACCATCTATTTCATTATTGAGCATGCAATAAACGGTAATTAGATTATTATTTTAAATATGTATTTTATACTTATCATGCTAGAATTTTATAAATTTAGGATTAAATTTCTAAAGTTTGAAATTTTAGTAATAAGATAACATCTAACTACGAGTTCTTTGTATTTATTAATTGTAATGCTCTTGGATAAAATAATATCATATACTATAACAAATTTTATGGTGAAAAAAATATATTTGTACATTTAAGAATTGAAACATATTATACGTATTTTCAAAAATATTAAAATGATATTAATAAAAACATGATCGCATATTTTTTTTCAAGTAAAACATAATTCTATGTATCGACCCTATCAACCGGGCCCGTTAGCCTGACCCTCAACCCTTTAAAATAAAGGGCTAAGGGTCGGGTGAGGTTTTTACAATTTTTGTTTTGGCCCGCCCTAACCTGACCCTCATCATCGTTTAGGGTAGGGTTGGCCCGACCCTTAAAGTGTGAGGGCTCGAGGGTTCAAGGGTCGGGCTAACCCTACCCGACCCATTTTACAGGCCTAGCCGTGACTAAGGAGACAGTCTCCGGCGTGAGCAAGTAGCGATGGGCAGGATCCCAGTTGATGAAAACGCCGTCATCGGTCAACTCCATTGACTCGTAAAATCGACGAACCATTTGAGGGTCATATGACTCGTAATCAGAGCCAAGGAGTACATCCCAACCTCGGGCATGAATTCTCTCCACAAAACCACTCCCATAGCGATTATCGCCGAAGAGACGAGAATAATCGCGTTCACGAATAATTACTCTAGATCTAACTCTAGGAGGCATGACACTCGAAGAAATTGGTATGGAAATGAAGAGGACAAAGAGAGGAACAAAATTCCGCTAGAATTATTTAATTTGGATATCGGTCGAGAGAGATCGGACGAGAGAGAATAAGAGATCTGTCTCGATTCTCGAGTCGAGTTCTGAATGCACTAGATTGAACTCGAGTCGAGTTATGGTAGGGAAGAAGGTTTTGCTGACTGGTTTGACTTGGTTTGACTAGTGAAAATTAACTTTGACCGTGACTCTTCTAATGTCCCCAAAGGTATAAATAGATAAGTAACTTCCCCGATACGCATCTCCACACTACTGGAATTAGTGGAAATGACGGATTTACCCCCGAAATGCGTGAAGGGCACAAAATAATTCAAATTTAATTTTGAAAATTTTGTGATAATGTATAAATATATTCTTTCGAATATAAGTACCATTAAGATGTCAAATAAAATCCCCAAAATCAAACAATAATTATTAAAATTGCAAAAATTGAAGTAAATTCAAATTTGTAACTGTAATAATTATTTAACCAAACAACCGCAGCAGAGAGTGGTGGGCCACACCCACCTCCAAACAGAATTAGCACGCAGATCTGAAAGAGATATTTTATTAGCCAAAAAGCCACTAAACCCGGCAACTAATAAAAAGCACCTAATCATGATTGGGCTTAGAAGATACACATGGCTGCCTCCCAGGAGTGCTAAGTTTAATGTCTTCAGTCAGACAGGCGAACAACCAGGATTCACTCCCTAGAATGATTATGATTATTATGGGAGAACATGACACAAGAATTGGTCATTAATTTGTTGACCAGATTCCTCACAAAAGAAATCCATTAACTCTCACTTTTGATGTCGGCGTAAATTAATGTTTTTAATACTAATCTACCCAAACATCAAATATTTATTTCCTTAAGTGAACTACTTACTAAACTAACAATGAAACTAGTATAGAAGTAAGCTCCAGGTATCAATCCACTCTTCGAAAGGATTGGGTGCTAATGTGACAATGCAAAGTAAGAAACATACGATGATAGTGATGATCATGATGTTGTTTTGATGAAAAGGGAATAATGATAAAATTGTTTTGATATATATTGATTTTTGTTTGGAATTTTGAAAAGATAAATATAACTAATATTTGAAATAAACTTCACCATCCTTGACAAATTTATAACTTTATCAATGTATTCAATTTCATGCAACTAACTCTCTCTATCTCTATGCCATAGACCATAGTTAGTAGTTAGTTCTCTCTCTCTCTGCCAAAACTCATTCCCCTTAAGCTACACTAAAGTCTTTGCGGAGAATTCTTCTAGTATAAACCTAACGGCCTCAAATATAAAACAATGACCCTCAACCTACCCTTCGGTATAGTCGATAGCAAGTAAAGCTTCATATTTCAACAAAAGATATAGAATTAGCTTATTTTCTCTCTCTCGGTGCCAAAATAAACTAACTAAGCACATGAGGTATTGAAAAGTCTCTACACATGTAAAAAGATCTCTCTTTTATTAGAATTAAGAATAATGGATAAAAACTATTCTAAGATGGCCAATCTCAAAGTGGATCAATGAATGTAGTCATTATGTAACTGTTATAGACACGAAAAATACCTGGTATGATGACAGATCACAGTGTAATTTTGTTCAAGCCTTGCTAGTAATTCCAGCACTTAGAATTCATAAATTTGCGAATTGCAACGTTCTTTAATTTTCAGTCACAACAAAATTCATAACATGGGATTTAAATGAAGAAATTGGAGAGTAGTGGACCATTATGACAGTCCTAGCTAGTGGCCTATGTAAAGAAATTGGAACCTCCCAGTCAAAGGGTAGGATGAACCTGCAGTCCAATAATTAAAGTTTCCAACGTCATATTATTGGACAAATCACACATGCATTATCCTTTTTGCATTACCTGCACCCGTTGATAAAATCATGAAGAGTGTAGGTTCCATCTTGAAGGAATGGCTCGTTTCCTTGGATTGGGGTGCAGGTTCTGTAAATGTAACCTTACCACATACTCCCTCTGTCCCAAATTATAAGTACCTTTTGGAATATTCTACTTATTAAGGAAACATCATTTATTGCTTGTCTACTAACTCTATTTTCTAATTTACCCCTATTTAATATTAATTACAATGTTTAACTTTTTATTAAAATAATTACTCTAATCTCAAAGCAAGGGTAGTATAGACAAATGAACCATTTAACTTAATTAATATGTGTTGAAAAGTCAAAAGCGACATATATTTTGGGACAATCTAAAATGGAATAAGGTACTTATAATTTAGGACAGAGGGAGTATAATCAATGTCATCAGTGGTAGTAATGTGGTATTTATTTGATATATGATCTGGGCATGTCTTCCATGCATTTACCTTTTAGCTTCCATGGTACAACACTTGTGTTGAAAGTTGTAACTGTGACACATTTCTTCTAAAAAACAACACGATTTTTATGCTTCCACAAGGTCACCATAGAAGCAATCATTGTTGCCGTCGATGAATCTTTAACAAGTGAACATCTCCTTTTCACCAATTTCAATGTTTTTCTCACATTAGAACAGTTGTAAGTTAGCTTGAATTTTTGTGGTCACCAAGGAAGGAGATCGCCTCCTCAAAACCTGCCACGCTTACAAAAAGAAACGGGCTAAAGTTTCAGCTGGTTTTCTATGAATTCCAAAAGATATGTAGTGGGAGAAATAATAGCAAAAAATAAAAATAAATAATAAAATCATAAATATTACAACCACCTCCCTAGTTTTATATTCCTCTCAATTGTTAACTAGTCTTTTAAAATTCATAGATGTCTTCCATAGTCCTATTCTTTAAGTTTGTAATTTTCTTCATGGATCATGATACAAACGTATGATTACTATATTTTCGACAACCATTAGATATTGAATTTTAGTTTTGAAATAGTAGAAAGTGGTAGACCATTGAACACTAAATATCATGTTTGCAATTCCAAACTATACGACTAGATTTGTTAAAACTTGGGATGTGTTTTTGTAAGGACTCGTGCACTCATTAAGGGCATTTTAGTAATCTTACGTACAAACTTAGGTTTTGATCATAAGTTAAGAAAAACCTAATAAATGAAATAAACATTGTTGTGGGATTGTCAAGTAGTTATCGCAAGTAAAGTAAGAAAAAATAAAAATTATAAAATCGGCGCAATGTGTTAAAGTTCGTTTCAATGCCTAATAGAAAACACTTAAACTAACATGACTTATTAATGTATCATCGAGCACAAACACGTAAATTAGACTTAAATGGACCCACATAGGTTGCTAGAAGAGTTTATTAGTAGGGGGTCACTTAGCTAGGATACTCCTAGTACCATAAGATATGAAGTATTGCATGACTCATCATTTTTTTAGCACGAGCTGTAAGAATTCAGCTCTCACTTATCATAATCTAACCCAAACCAGAATACTTAGTGGGAACTGAAAAGAATATTTATACTACACTTTGAGAAACATTCTCTGCTTCATCTATCTCATATGTTGTTCACTAAAAGCACAGACTTATATTACCTAAAGTCTTGAGAGTACTAAGGTGTTGAGATAGCTATCAACTCATGGTTCAAAGGTAGAAGACAAGGAAGGACGGACCAGGAAACAAGTCATATAGGTAAGAGCTTTTATTTGTTAGTTTTTTTTCTACCAATTAGTCACCAATAATCTGGTATACCCACTTTATAATAACCTGATTATCTAGTGAAATTACCAAGCGTTATGTCTGTTCTTAAAGGCTGGAATATATATATCTTTAAGTCTATATGGGTGAACTGGCCACTTGTTAAAGAGAGAAGGTCCATTTTATAAGAAAACTCTTGTAGTTCAGTTTGCTTGGGTCGGCATGGTCGGGAAGATACAAATTGGAAGTAGGTTTAAATGAGGAAATAGTTAGACTCTGAGGTGTGTTATGACTTTAAAATCATAGTACTATATGTCAGAAAACTAGTTAGAATTATATGTATGTGGGAGCTTGCTTTGAGTTGAATCTATTTGGCTCAAGAAATTCATAACCTTTGTACTAATCCATACCATTGAAATTAATATTCAAAAAAACGATCCTACAGTGCAAAGTTTCACCTAATTCTTTATACTGAAATGCGAACTATAGAGTTAGGTGATATATGTTTAGGTTATAGTATTACCCTAGTATATACAATAGGTTAATGTTTATACGCATATAGATTTCACCCGAGAACCATTAGAAACACGAGACGCACACAAATAGAAAAATATATAATAAGTTTCTATATAGATTGTAATTATATTTCGCTTCCGTTTATAGGTTTTTCGACATAGTAGTAAGCTTGAGATTAGAGGTGACGCGGGAGCGAGCCGAGGTAGGGACTTACATTTTCTTTATATTATCCTCTCATGGTTCATATTCTTAATAAATATTGTTACAGTACAATTCGTATAGTGATGATAAAAATGCATACATGGTTTTGTTTGGTATATATAGATTACTCGTGGTTTATCGATTATAGTTTTTATAAAGTGATTAGTTATAGATATCATGTTTTATAGTGAAGGTATTAAAACAATATATATATTGAAATGGTTTTATAAACGGAAAAACAATCGAAGTTTTTATTGCATCTCTTTTCCAGGATGGGAAAAGGGAGATGGATTTTGTATGTGGGATGTGAGATCCCAGTTGTATGTTGGTATGGTGTGAGGTTCCTGAATTGGGAATGATCTGGGTGCTTAAACGAACATATTATTACAGATCGGATTATGATCCCTCCGGCTAGTGCCCGTGTCTGGTAGCCGTGAATAGGGAACTGGTTTAATTGTTGATAAATTCAGGGACTCGACACACATGCCAGATTAAATTAATTATTATTAAAAGACACCCTATATATTATATATATTATATCACGAGGCGGTCTGGCAAGGGATCTGTGAATTCCTACAAGAAGGAATTGTTGTTATATTCCGGAGACGACAGTTCTTTCTAGGATTACATATGTTTTGTTCACCTTTAGACGGTGAATGGGCACTTTCTAGAGACGAACACTGTTGGATGTTTCCGGGAATTCCTCTTCTACCTTCCCGGATTACCATGCTTTTAGTGGTACGTTGTTGGTGCTTATTTTGTCGTAGGGATACATGTTACCTCGAGGAGGTTTAGACGCGAGGGGTGAGAGTTAGTCCACTCCTGGATGTGTGTCAGGATCCTGTGCAGTCTGCAGTCGTCGAACGGTTGACCATCTTAAGTTAGGGACTCCTCGTATCAGGAGGCGTGGTCAGAGGGCTCACCTAAGCCCTAAAAGAGGGTTAGTGTCTTCGGACACAAAAACGGTAAACACTACCCGACCGGATAATCAGGAAAACAACGGTGCAGGTTCACAATAGAAAGTACTGAACCAAGATGATTTGCCTGGGGCTGGGGCTGAGTTCCAGTCGTATTCTCACCACTCTAATAGGATGCAGCTACCCGTCATATTGTATGAATGTTTGAATACTAGTTATTATTTATAGTAGAAAATACTTTACATTATATTTATTATCTTTACGGTTCTTATTTAAACTTGCATATTTAAACTGTTAGCATGATTTATCGTCATGGTTGGATAATATTTTGGGAATGTGGGTTTCTACTGAGCAAGTTGATTATGCTCACCCTACCATTACCCTTTTCAGCTGAGCCTGTTGTTGAGGAGCCTGCTGTTGCAGCAGACGATGACAGGGATGATCACTACATTTGCCTGATATGAGATTGGGTGTAGTCCAAGGTTGTAACTTTTTGACAGGTCTGTTATATGTATATACGTAGATATCACACTCAGAAATAGTCTTATATATGTATTATCAGAATCTTGGGATGTATAAAGTATAGTTTTCTATATAAATATAAAAGTGTGTTTTTACGGATTTATGATAAGTGCGAGTTAATAAAATGACTGATTCAACACCAGACTTTCACGGATTTTTGTTATGATTAATAGAGTAGAAATGACGAATTGCCCACGGTGTTGATGATAATGCCTCGAGATTCGATTCAAGTCTTATTGGGATATGGGTCGAATTTTGGGGTGTTACAGGTTTTGTCAACGAAAGCTACACAAGGACACTTCAAACTTCCCAAATGCAGTAATAAAGTAAAGTTAGCCCACATTGTTGTGTTTGAAACCGGCACGATGTGGTTTGACATCAATTTTGTGACAAAGTGTCCTTGGTTATCTCGCCTTGAATTCATTGTTAGGAAAATCAAGATGTACGCATGGTCGTCTCGTGTCCTTGTGTCTCTTAGGTCTGTCCAGGAAAAGTTATTGGGTTCTGGACGTACGTACCGAGTTAGGACGTACGTACGTTCACTGAAGCAGCAAACATCTTTTGGTCAGGACGTACGTACTCAGTTAGGACGTTCGTACGTCCAAGTAGGCAGCAGACGTGTTTTCGTATGGAGACGTACGTACCGAGTTAGAGCGTTCGTACGTCATGTTAGGCAGCAGGCTTATTTTTGTGTGGCGACGTTCGAACGTCATATCGACGTACGAACGTCCAAAGTCGGTTTGCACTGTTTCGGCCCATTTTCCTAGGTTTTCAACCCTAAGTATAAATAGGGTTTCTCTTCCTTAGAACAAGTCAGTTCTTTGGCCGTCCATCCTTCTTCTAGTTCATGTGTTTTGGTTAGGTTTGTGATATTGAAATTGTTTGTGGCTATTGAACTCAATTCCCTTTCTTCCCCCTTTTCTCAATTCATATCTTTGTGATCTTCAAGAGTTATTGTGAATTCGGCTTCGAGTCTTCTTGTGTGTTCATCAAGAAGTCGAGTGTCTTGTGCGTACATCAAGGTGCTCTGGTGAAGTCAAGGTGTTAGAGATAACCAGGAGTATCAACTTGCAGTGAGTGCAGGTAGTTGATAGGTTTGTACATCTCTTTTCATCTAGTGGATTATTTTGTTGTCGCGAGGACAACCGTGGACGTTTCCCTGTTTGGGTTTTACCACGTTAAAAATCTCTGTGTGTTATTTACTTTCTGCGTATTGTTTGTTTGCTTGTTTGAATTCACATTTGTTATACTAGCACTATTTGTAGTTTCTCAATTGGTATCAGTCGCTGGGGGCTGGTTAAGGAGCGTAAAGGCTCACGCTAACGATCAATAGTGCTTTATGGAATCTCACAAGTCTGCTACTTCAAGTCTTCCTCCACAATTCAGTGGAAAGGACTTTGGTCATTGGAAAGTACGTATGCGAGCTTATCTCCAAGCATTAGGAGAAGAAGTCTGGCTTTCTGTTGTCACAGGGTGGAAAGAACCTCTGACTACTACAGGTACTGATGATACTGCTGTTACATCACTGACGCCACGTGAAAAGTGGACGCCTGAACAGAAATTGTTGGCAAATTATAACAACAAGGCACTCAATGCTATTTTCATGGCATTAAATGCTAGTGAGTTTCGTAGGGTGCAGGGCTGTGAAGAGGCTAAAGATGCATGGAACAGGCTTATCTGTACACATGAAGGTGACGAAACAGTCAAAGAAAGTAAGCTGGAACTGTTAACATCTCAGTTTGAGAATCTACGGATGGATAATTCTGAGACCTTTGATGATTTCTTTATTCGTCTCCAAGACATCATCAACTGCAGTGCGGCTATTGGTCATGCATATACTGACACACAGGTGGTACGTAAGATATTGCGTGCTTTGCCTCCTCGGTTTCGTTCACGAAAGGATGCCATCACTGAGAGTAATGTGATTAAGAACATGTCCATCGAGACACTTGCTGGCAAACTAAGGACATGTGAGATGGAACAGGCTTTGGAAGAACCTTTGAAGAACAAATCTGTTACATTCAAAGCTACATCGTCTAAAGAACCTTCCACAGGACCTTCTGATGATGAAGAACAGGATGTGGATGATAACTATGCGTTTCTGTCACGTAGCTTTCAGAAGATTCTGAAATATCAACAGAATCGAGATCCTCGAAAGCGATTTCCTGATTCCTCAAATGCTCCTAGAAGTCGTGGTTTTGAGCGGTTCTCTGTGGATGGGAGAAGAGCTCGAGTTGATCGTAAAGATGTCCAATGTTACAAGTGTCGTGATTATGGACACTTTGCAAATGAATGTGATAAGAAGGTCGATCGCAAACCTGGTGATAATTCCAAAGCGAATCTCACAGTAACATGGGATGATTCAGATGAAGATGATGATGGGAATCTCTCAAATGTTGTCTCCAATTATGTGGTCTTCAGTGCATCCCTGGATGAACATCCAGGAGGTATTGTATCCTCTTCTGCTGATATTAATGTTTCTGATTCTGGTGTTCATGCTACTACTAGTGAATTATGTGACATGTATAAGTTTTCTATGCAACAAGTAAAGTTGCTTGAAAAAACTAACACCGTCTTGCAGGATCAGGTAGAGAGTCTTGGACAAGATATATGCAATCTTACAGGTGATTCCAACATGTTGAAGGAAGAATTTGTGAAGGAAAAGGAGGATTTCCAAGTGCGTATTGTCACTCTGGAAAAACTGAATAATGATCTGGAAACACGGTATCGATCCCTTGTACTGGAGCATGAGAGAGTAAAGGCTGAGTTGTTTGCTGCTAACAAACAATTGGTTGGGTTTGGTAAAGCAAGTGCTAATCTAAACTCTCTGTTGGGAATCGGTAAATCCCATTCAGATAAATCTGGTTTAGGCTATGACACTTCTGTTCCCCTTGCTACTGCTAGCACTTCACGCACTACCTTTGTGCGACCAACAAGTGTCGCTATTCCTGCTCCTGTGCAGGTGTCTAGTGTGGTATCACCACCCAAGGTTACTCATGTAAAGCATGTTCGGAAAAAGAACTCTAGACACAAAGGCTTTAAATGTCTAACATGTGGTCGCATGGGTCACACTTCTGCCTTTTGTTGGAATAATTTGTATCCTGCTCATCATCCTTCTTTTGCAGGTAACTCATATTGGAACAAGTCTTCCACCTTCTCCATGCAGGCTCCATACATGTGGAATGGCTATGCTCCGTGGGGTTTACCCAGAACTTCTCCTTATGGAAACCGTCCTCAAACAACACCCATGCCTACTCCACCACCACATTTCTGGGATAGGAGTATGGATGCATCCAGGAAAATGGTGTCTCACATGGCTCGTTTGGTTGAACCATTGCCTTCATCATGGTATCTTGACAGCGGTTGTTCGCGTCATATGACAGGTGATAAGACTCTGATTGATAACCTAACTCTTGGTTATGGAGGTAAGGTTAGGTTTGGTAATGGTAAATTGCTTCCTATTGAAGGTAAAGGTAACTTTTCTGAGGTTGAATCGCTCAATAGTCATGAGCTTCTTTTTGTTAAGGGTCTTAGGTCCAATCTATTGAGTATTAGTCAGTTATGTGATGCTAAATTTAAGGTTGTGTTTGAGGATAATAGGTGTGATGTTTTTGATTCCAATCATATCTTGGTATTATCTGGTAGTCGCTCATCTGATAACTGCTTCATTGTCACTACACCTCTTCTGCATTCATATGTCTAATGTGTTCATTGGAACTGTCTGTGTTTAGGATGTTTAGGTTTGGTCATTTATTGTTATTGTTGGTATTGAGGACATACTACATTCTCTATTGTATGGATTTCATTTTACAGATGTTTCTAGTTTGGCGTTCTCAACTGTCTTTGTGTCATGCATAGTTGTAGGGTTACATTATACTCTCTTCGTATTGGTAGTTTCTTGCATGATGCATTTCAATATGGTTGGCTTGACATTTTCAATACATGTATAACTCCAGTCTTCCATGGTTGTTTTTTTTTCATGATCGTTGTTTTTATTCTCTTTATTCTCTCACCTCTTGTAAGTGGTCAATGACTCACAAAATCCCCAGCCATTTGAATGTCTTGAGAGCATACTCATTTGGCTAAGAACCCGTTGGGGCTGTGAGGGTCATGCTCTGACGGATGCACTCAAGAGATGTTAGTTCTTGTGTTGCACGTTATCATGGTATTGCACTTCTTGAGTGTGTTTTGCCGAAAAGATGTAGGCTACACCCTACCCTCGTGTTCTGGTAAAAGATGGAGATATTTCATACTCCCACACGGGAATGGCATCTGTTTCAATGGTTTACAAAAAAAAAAAAAAAAAAAAAAAAAAAAATGAATGAATAGTGGCTTTCGCATTTGTCTAGTTGAAAGACAAGAAGAAAAACAATAGTGTGTGTTTTCCTTGTTGTATTGTGATCTGGTTCAGTTTCGTTTTGGGCTAGTTGCAAGTGACTTTCAATGTTCTCAATGATCATGTCTTTAGTTTGTTTTTTTTCGGAGGTTGGTATTGGTCTATCAGGTTCTTCTACATACTTGCATCATTCTAGTAACTACCATGTCATGGTGTATGATGTCGTTTTTCGATTTTGCATTCTCTTGTGGTTGAGGTTTGTTTAAACTATATTCGGTTGTAATTGGAATTCGTATGATACGTAGAAGTGCTTTCTTGTGATGTCTCTCAATATCTGTTTTTGGGGTTATGTGGTTTATTATCTAGCTGTTAGGTTGGTTCTTCCTATTTTTTTTAAAAAAAAAAAAAAAAAAAAAAAGAAGAAGGGGGGGTCGTACGAACGCTGTGATAACGTCCGAACGTTGAGGTGGGCAGATCTATTTCCAACGTACGAACGTTATCAGAACGTACGAACGTAGGGTCTGACAGATTTTTTTTTTTTGAGTCCCGACGTACGAACGTCTTTAGGACGTACGAACGTCCCTGATACAGTCCGGCCCATTTGCTGTTTAAATTCAGAGTTTGTTTAAACCAACGGCCAATTGTTATATCGATCGTGCTTCTTCTTCTCTTGCACGTACACTTGGAATTCTCCACTCTCCTTCAACCGTTTTTGGTCTCTCTTCTCCTTCTAGCATTTCCTTTTTCCTCCTCTTCCTTGGAGGTTGTTTGTTGCTTAACTTCAGAAGTTTCTCTGTCTAGTGCATACTCTGTTCTTACTCAAGTAAGTAAACTCTACTTCTTCCCATATTCTTCTTCCTATATTCTTCTTCTTCTTCTTCTCTTCTCCTTCCCCTCTTGGTATTGATTGGATTGCATGGTTAGTTTCCATTTTTCTTTGAAATATCTGTTTGTTTTATTTGTCTTGTTGGTTAGTATTTCCATTCAATTCCTTGAAATTGTTGGACGAATTGGCTATCTCTATTTCTTGTTATTGCTTCTTTACTGTTGGGATTGTTTTGTGATGTGTTTGGGTGCTCACCATTGCTACCTTGTTGTCCATAGCATGTGTCTTGTTTCTGCACATCAAGTGTTTGATTAAATGCCTCAATGATCCTGCTATTGTTCTTTTTGTCGATTTGCTTCCATTGTTGATTTGTGTACTGGTGTGTTTGTGTAGGAAATGGCTTCAAAGCGTGCACGCACCTCCACGGCATCCGCATCTAAGGGTGCATCTTCTTCTCGCGCTCCGAGGGGTCGTGGTTCCACTCCGGGTTTGTCATCTCATTCTTCATCCCTTGGCGCTAATCAACCAAGGCCATTGTTCCCGAGCGTTTCTTCGACTTGGGAGACATTGCTGCCACCCCTCTAGGGGCTTCTCAACTAGGCAATATCGTATTGTTCTTTGAGACTCGGAATTGGCTAAGGGTGGCTCAACCAATCACAAAGTACTCGGTTGAGCATACGATAGCATTCTATGAGACGAAGAGTCCTTCGCAGAATCGCTCGAGTTTTTCGGTCCTCATTGACGGTCGGAGATACACTATTTCTCCGAAGGTGATCCGTGAGGCGTTGGGTATTGACGGTGATTTTCTCCCTGAAGGTGCTGTTCATGTCCGATGGCCTATTCCGGATGAGATTCAGATTGACCTTGTCGATCAAGTTCAGCGGATGTTCATCGATGGGGTCACGGAAAGATATCACGCAAAGTTCTACAGCGCCATCCTTGTCCACATGGTTGCTCACTCTAACATCTACCCCACCAAGGGCAACAAGATAATCATGACCGACGACATGGTCAAATTGGTGGTTTGTATGTCGGTGCACCATATTAGTCTTTCTGAGGTCATCTACAATCGGATGCTTCAAATTGATGTAGCTAAGGGTACTCTTCCTTTCCCTAGCTTTATAATGACAATTCTCAGGCACTTGGGTTTTCAGGGACAGTACACGGAGGTGAGCCCTCCAAGGTTCGTTGGCCATGACTGGGTCAACGCCATTAAGAAAGGCTGTCAGTCTCGGAAGGTTGCCTTTGAGTCTGTGGGTGCGCGTTTGACGCATCACCTTATTTGGGGAGGCCGTGCTCTTGATCGCCAAGATGATTTTGATCGGGCCTTGACGTCTGGGCGACCCATCCCAGCCTCTGCTAGGGGAAATCGGGCTGTTGCAGCAATTGATGCTCGGGTCTCCTCTCTCCGACGACATCAGGATCATATGGATGCTCGGTTAGATCGTTTTGGGGTCATTCTCTCTCGTCATGATGCCATGATCAGTGATATTCATGCGATGAATGTTGCTCAGATGCGTCATCTACAGCTGGACTTCACTCCCACAGACTTGCCTCCGTTTCCGGAAGAGGTGCCTCCAGTTCCTGGTGCGAGTGATGGTGATGACTCAGAGAGTGAGGACGAGGGTGATGGTGAACCGAGTGATGGTGCCTCGGAATCCGAGTAGTTGGTTTTATGGTTTCTTCTTCACATTTTTGTACTTAACTGCTATATTGGTTTGTTTCTATTTTTTTAGTATTGTACATGTTCTTGGATATTGCTATTTTCATGTTAGTTCAAGTTGGTAATGGCCCTTTCTTTTTGGGCCCATGATATGTTTACTCCTATTTTTCTTATAAATAGGGAGTCTTTTTCTCTTTCACTCCTATTGTGTCTTCTTACTTCTTGCTAATTCTCTCTTTGTTCTTCAGAATCCTCTATGGCAGAATATGAACTTCATGGAATTTTTGTTCCGACTGTTGGTTATGTGTCGTTCATGGTAATGGAGTACAAGAACAATGCTAAGGTTTGTCGTTTATGTCGCGTTCCCCATGGATATGACTATATTCATCGTCCTTTTCTTAATCCTTGTTTGGTTCGTGTCAATCATTGGGAGAGATTACCGGGACATCTTCAAAATCACATCTTGGAGTTGGTTGGTTATCCGAAGGTTCCAGGCCTTGCTGCTCCCCTTACCGACTGTGGCTTGGACAGCAGAATTGAGGAGTTGTTTTGTAAGAGTGAATGGCTGGAGGATTATGATGATCATGTTATTGCTCGGTGGAATCGACCTTCGGCTCGTGCGGAAGCTTACTTCTCCAAGCTTCCTCTAGGTCATTGGGAACGGGTTTTTCGAATTCGTTAACTCAAGCCTTATGTTTTTGTCGTTTTGTTTTTTTTTTTTATGTTTATGGATTTCTTTGTTTGGTTATTAGTTGATTTTCTGAACTTTTAACAGTTGGGTTCGGTTTATATTTTTATCTGTTTTGTATTCTTTGTTTGGTATTGATTTCTTCTTCTTGATTATTGGTTTATTATTGTTCTTTTCCTTTGTTGGTTGGTTATTTTGTTCACTTGTTGTGACAAAAAGGGGGAGATTTATGACTCTAATTACTAACAATCGTCTTCTTGTTGTTAGGTTATTTTTGGGTCATGTTTCAGGTATGCTACACGTATGGGGGAGTGAACGTGTTGATGATTTTAGAAGTTATATTGTTATGGGGGAGGTCGAGTGCCAAAAATATTTTGGAGCTCATGAAGTATGGGGGAGTTGCTCGAAGGAACTTCTGTTGAATCCTTGATTGCTTCGGAAATTTCTAGTTGCTTCCGTTCGATCTCTGATTGTTAAAGCATCTTGCTAAAGCTGGATAACAAGAATTAGTGACTTGTTATGTGTTTCTATCTTGAGTGATTTTGTAGGCATGTTTTATAAATGCCATGGTTTGGGCTTGTAAGCACGTTTTATAAGTGCTATTAGAGTCATAGGTTTTTGTCACAAAATCAATGTCAAAGGGGGAGATTGAAACCGGCACGATGTGGTTTGACATCAATTTTGTGACAAAGTGTCCTTGGTTATCTCGCCTTGAATTCATTGTTACGAAAATCAAGATGTACGCATGGTCGTCTCGTGTCCTTGTGTCTCTTAGGTCTGTCCAGGAAAAGTTATTGGGTTCTGGACGTACGTACCGAGTTAGGACGTACGTACGTTCACTGAAGCACCAAACATCTTTTTGTCAGGACGTACGTACTCAGTTAGGACGTTCGTACGTCCAAGTAGGCAGCAGACGTGTTTTCGTATGGAGACGTACGTACCGAGTTAGAGCGTTCGTACGTCATGTTAGGCAGCAGGCTTATTTTTGTGTGGCGACGTTCGAACGTCATATCGACGTACGAACGTCCAAAGTCGGTTTGCACTGTTTCGGCCCATTTTCCTAGGTTTTCAACCCTAAGTATAAATAGGGTTTCTCTTCCTTAGATCAAGTCAGTTCTTTGGCCGTCCATCCTTCTTCTAGTTCATGTGTTTTGGTTAGGTTTGTGATATTGAAATTGTTTGTGGCTATTGAACTCAATTCCCTTTCTTCCCCCTTTTCTCAATTCATATCTTTGTGATCTTCAAGAGTTATTGTGAATTCGGCTTCGAGTCTTCTTGTGTGTTCATCAAGGTGCTCTGGTGAAGTCAAGGTGTTAGAGATAACCAGGAGTATCAACTCGCAGTGAGTGCAGGTAGTTGATAGGTTTTGAAACCGGCACGAAGTGGTTTGACATCAATTTTGTGACAAAGTATCTTTGGTTATCTCGCCTTGAATCCATTGTTAGGAAAACCAAGATGTACGCATGGTCGTCTCGTGTCCTTGTGTCTCTTAGGTCTGTCTAGGGAAAGTTATTGGGTTCTGGACGTACGTACCGAGTTAGGACGTACGTACGTTCACTGAAGCAGCGAACTTATTTTGGTCAGGACGTACGTACTCAGTTAGGACGTTCGTACGTCCAGGTAGTCAGCAGACATGTTTTCGTATGGAGACGTACGTACCTGCTTAGAGCGTTCGTACGTCGTGTTAGGCAGCAGGCTTATTTTTATGTGGCGACGTTCGAACGTCATATCGACGTACGAACGTCCAAAGTCGGTTTGCACAGTTTCGGCCCATTTTTCTAGGTTTTCAACCCTAAGTATAAATAGGGCTTCTCTTCTACAGAACAAGGTAGTTCTTTGGCCGTCCATCCTTCTTCTTGTTCATGTGTTTTGGTTAGGTTGGTGATAGTAAAATTGTTTGTGGCTATTGAACTCAATTCCCTTTCTTCCCCCTTTTCCCAATTCATATCTTTGTGATCTTCAAGAGTTATTGTGAATTCGGCTTCGAGTCTTCTTGTGTGTTCATCAAGAAGTCGAGTGTCTTGTGCGTACATCAAGGTGCTCTGGTGAAGTCAAGGTGTTAGAGATAACCAGGAGTATCAACTCGCAGTGAGTGCAGGTAGTTGATAGGTTTGTACATCTCTATTCATCTAGTGGATTATTTTGTTGTCGCGAGGACAACCGTGGACGTTTCCCAGTTTGGGTTTTACCACGTTAAAAAAATTTCTGTGTGTTATTTACTTTCTGCGTATTGTTTGTTTGCTTGTTTGAATTCACATTTGTTATACTAGCACTATTTGTAGTTTCTCAATTGGTATCAGTCGCTGGGGGCTGGTTAAGGAGCGTAAAGGCTCACGCCAACGATCAATAGTGCTATGGATTACTCTGGTAAGACACATGTCTCGGTTGTTGCTCGAATGTCTGATGAGCAATCAACTGACAGTAAAGAATGCTCTAGTAATTGTGACAGGGATTTGATTCTGGTGGATAATAATGATTGGGCTACTCTATACCGGTTATCCAGAAAGGAATGCTTAAGGTTGGAAGCACAAAATTGTATTCTTCAGGACAGACTTGACTTATTGTCTTCTAGTTCCTCGTCTATGTCAATTCTGGATAGGGAACCTGTATCATGGCAGGTTGATAAAGTGGCTTTACTGGGTAATCTTGCTGCTCTTGAGCATGACAAGGTCGAATGGGAAGCGCGGTATAAGATTGTGTCCTCAGAACTAGACAAGGTCAAAAAGGAGTTGATTCGCCTTCAGTTGCTTGAAAAGTGCAATGGGTTGTCATCTTCTGAATTACCTCCACTGTTGCCCTATCTTCCTACCAAAAAGTCCGACATTCATCACTCTGCGGACACGGTTGGCATCCGGCGCAAGTGGAAACTGTTCAGGCGTGTTCCGCCTCAGGGAAGGAAACGTCAAATGCCGTGCTCACTATGCGGACAGTTTGGACATTGGGCTTCGCAGTGTGGTGTGGTTGCTCATGTTCCGCAATCATGGAAGCGGTTCTCACAGCCGTCGTATGATTATCCATCTTATCCATATGCCTCTTACTCTTTTCGTTGTAATTTTGCAGGAAATGTTTCGAATGTGGCGATCACTGCTCTTCATGTCTCAAGTTCGGATACTGAGTGGTTACTTGATAGTGGTGCTTCAAAACATATGTCAGGTAATGCCAAACTTTTCTCCTCTGTTACTGCTATAGATGGTGGAAGTGTTACTTTTGGGAATGGTAAGAGCTCTCCTGTGATTGGTAAGGGATTTGTCACTGGTATTGGTTTATCTCCGAATGATGTTTGTTTGTTAGTTGATGGTTTGCGTGTGAATTTGATCAGTATTAGCCAACTGTGTGATACTGACCATACTGTTAATTTTTCCAAAAATATATGTTCCGTGCTTGATAGTTCGGGTAAGTGTATCATGACAGGTAAACGAACATTGGATAATTGCTATGCCATTCAGCCGGTTGCATCTAGCATGAACTGCTTACCTAGCAAACTAAATGAAGGTCTATTGTGGCATCGACGACTAGGTCATGTCAACTTTGAACACCTGGACAATCTCACTCGGAATGAATATATTAAGGGAGTTCCTAGACTTGGAAGAAATCGAGACACTGTGTGTGGTGGGTGTCAACTAGGTAAACAGATACGTAGTCCACATTCCAAGAAAAAATCCATAACCACATCCTCTCCTTTAGAACTCATACACATGGATCTGATGGGTCCTACTCGTACTCCTAGTCTAGGAGGCAAACGATACATCTTGGTTATGGTTGATGATTACACTCGCTTTACCTGGGTATCATTCTTACGTGAAAAATCTGATGCGTTTCTTGAGTTTCAGGGAATATGCCTTCGTATTCAGAACGAGAAAGACACTCAAATTAAATATATCAGAAGCGATAGAGGTGGTGAGTTCACAGCCACAGGTGTGATTGAGTATTGTATTGCAAATGGTACATGGCAAGAATTTTCAGCTCCATACACTCCGCAACAAAATGGAGTTGCTGAAAGGAAAAATCGCGTTATTCAGGAAATGGCTCGTGCTATGTTGCATGCCAAGGATGTTCCAACCAAGTTTTGGGCGGAAGCTGTTCATACTGCTTGTTACATAATGAACCGTGTATACCTAAGATCTGGTACCACACAAACTGCTTATGAGCTATGGTATGGTAAGAAGCCGAATCTCAAATATATGCGAGTTTTTGGTAGCTTGTGCTATGTGTGCAAGGACAGACAAAGTCTGTCCAAGTTTGATAGTCGAGGTGAAGTAGCTCTTTTACTTGGTTATTCTTCTAACAGTAGAGCATTTCGAGTGTTTAACTACACCACTCGCAAGGTCATGGAATCCTTTAATGTTGTTGTTGATGACACTATTACATCTGACTCTTCTGTTTCCACTGGTACACAGGATGTCACAGTTCTCTCACCCGTGTCAGACCCAGCTGACATCTCTTCCATATCGTTATCATCACCTGATAATGGTAATAGTGGTACTAAATCTTCTGATGCTGCAGAGGACGTGCCTAGTGGGACCGGTAATGTACTCACACCGGATGATGCAGTTCAATCACCAGATGTGATTGATGTGTCTTCAGATCTCTCCACTGTTCCTGCTGACCCTGAAAGTGTGTTCAATCTAGCCTCACCTCGTGTCAAACAATATCACTCCTTAGGGGATATCATTGGGGATATTAATGATCAGCGTCTGACTCGTCGGAGGGCCAAGGAGACAAATTGTGTTCATTATGTTTGTTATCTCTCTTCTCTTGAACCTAAAAATGTTACTGATGCTCTTATTGATGATGATTGGCTAGTTGCTATGCAGGAAGAACTCGGTCAGTTTAAGCGTAGTGATGTCTGGACGTTGGTTCCTAGACCTACTCACACTAATGTGGTTGGCACCAAGTGGATCTTTAAAAACAAGTTGGATGAGTTCGGACAGATTGTGCGCAACAAGGCAAGGCTCGTGGCTCAGGGCTACAGTCAAATTGAAGGTATTGACTATGGAGAGACATTTGCTCCCGTGGCTAGGTTGGAATCTGTCAGGCTTCTTCTTGCTATGGCATGCCATTTGAATTTCAAGTTGTACCAAATGGATGTCAAAAGTGCATTTCTCAATGGTATTCTTAATGAGGAGGTCTATGTTGAACAACCTAAAGGGTTTGTGGATCACACTTTTCCGAATCATGTCTTCAAATTGCAAAAAGCACTGTATGGGTTAAAGCAGGCTCCTCGGGCTTGGTATGAACGTCTGACCTCCTTCTTACTGGGAAAAGGATTTGTTCGTGGCAGTGTTGATCGGACTCTGTTCATACTGCGAAAGAATACTGATGTTCTTCTCGCCCAAGTCTATGTGGATGATATAGTGTTTGGGTCAACGTGCCCAAGTCTTTCTGAATCTTTCTCTCAATTAATGAGCTCTGAATTTGAAATGAGTTTAATGGGAGAACTAAATTTCTTTCTTGGCTTGCAGGTCAAACAGTTTGATCATGGAGCTTTCATTTCTCAAACAAAGTATGCTAAAGAATTGGTTAAAAAATTCGGTCTCAGCACTTCCAGTGGTCAAGATACTCCCATGGGTGAGAGGGTACGTCTTGGTAAGGATATTATGGGTAAGTCTGTTGATATTCGTGAATATCGGAGTATGATTGGTAGTCTCTTGTATCTCACTGCTAGTCGTCCAGATATTTCTTATAGTGTTGGGGTATGTGCAAGATTTCAGGCTAACCCTAAAGAATCTCATCTCATTGCGGTTAAGCGTATCATTCGGTATGTTGCTAGCACTCTTGACTATGGGTTATGGTTCACCAGAGATACGAATAGTGTTGTGGCAGGTTACTGTGATGCTGATTGGGGTGGTAATCTTGATGATCGTCATAGTACCAGTGGTGGCTGTTTCTATGTTGGGAATAATCTTGTTTCCTGGCATAGCAAGAAACAATCATCTGTATCCATCTCTTCATGTGAGGCTGAGTATATAGCTGCAGCTAGTGCCTGTACTCAACTTCTGTGGATGCGTCAGATGCTTCGAGATTATGGCATTCAACAGCAGGCGATGGACCTATTCTGTGATAACACCAGTACCATTAGCATTTCCAAGAATCCTGTTCAACACTCACGCACAAAGCATATTGACATTCGTCACCATTTCCTTCGTGAGGCGGTCGAAAAGGGTGATATAGTAATGGAGTTCATTCCTACTGAACATCAGCTAGCAGATATTCTTACAAAACCTCTTGATGCAAGCCGATTCCACTCCTTGCGTAAGTCTATTGGGGTTGTAACTCTTCCCTAATTGTTTTGTTACTTTCTGTTTCCTTCTGGTATTGTCCTTGTGGTTAGGATGTTTAGATTCGGTGTTTTTGGTGTTTATTATTATTGTGGTTGTTTTTGAGGACATACTACATTCTCTATTGTGTGGATTTCATTTTACAAATGTTTCTAGTTTGGCGTTCTCAGCTGTCTTTGTGTCATGCATAGTTGTAGGGTTCCATCATACTCTCTTCGTCTTGGTAGTTTCTTGCATGATGCATTTCAATGTGGTTGACTTGACTTTTTCAAAACTTGTATAACTCCAGTCTTCCATGGTTTTATTTTCCATGATCGTTGTGTTAATTTTCTTTATTCTCTCACCTCTCGTAAGTGGTCAATGACTCACAAAATCCCCAGCCATTTGAATGTCTTGAGAGCATACTCATTTGGCTAAGAACCCGTTGGGGCTGTGAGGGTCATGCTCTGACGGTTGCACTCAAGAGATGTTAGTTCTTGTGTTGCACGTTATCATGGTATTGCACTTCTTGAGTGTGTTTTGCCGAAAAGATGTAGGCTACACCCTACCCTCGTGTTCTGGTAAAAGATGGAGATATTTCATACTCCCACACGGGAATGGCATCTGTTTAAATGGTTAACAAAATATACAATAAAAAAAAAAAAAAAAAAAAAAAAAAAAAAATATGTGTTTTTGGGATAGTTGCAAGTGACCTTCAATATTCTCCATGATCATGTCTTTAGTTTGTTTTTCGGAGGGTGGTATTGGTCTCTCAGGTTTTTCTACATACTTGCATCATTCTAGTAACTATCTTGTCATGGTGTATGATGTCGTTCTTCGATTTTGCATTCTCTTGTGGTTGAGGATTGTTTAAACTATATTCGGTTGTATTTGGAATTCGTATGATACGTAGAAGTGTTTTTCTTGTGATGTCTCTCAATATCTGTTTTTCGAGTTATGTGGTTTATTTTCATAAAAAAAAAAAAAAAAAAAAAAGGGGTTCGTACGTACGCTTTCAAGACGTTCGTACGTGGAGGGGGACAGATCTTTTTGCAACGTACGAACGTTCATCAGACGTACGAACGTGTGTGTTTATTGCTTCTCTTTGGTCTTTCCCTTCTTCTTCTTCTTCTTTGGTGGTTGTTTATTGCTTCTTTCAAGCAGCTTGTTTCTATTTCTTTGGTATTGAGGATGTTCTTGGATATTGCTATTTTCATATTAGTTCAGGTTGGTTTCCTTGTTTTGCAGTAAATTTTTCTGAGGTGATGGACCTCTCTTTTTGGGTCCATAATATGTTTACTCCTATTTTTTTCTTATAAATAGGGAGTCTTCTCCTCTCTTTCTCCTAATTGTATCTTCTTATCTCTTTCTAGTTATATCTTTGTTCTTCAGAATTTCCTATGACAGAATTTGCACTTCATGGAGTTTTTGTTCCGGCTGTTGGGTATGTGTCGTTTATGGTCATGGAGTACAAAAACAATGCTAAGGTTTGTCGTTTATGTCGCGTTCCTCATGGGTTTGACTATGATCATCGACCTTTACTTCCTTCATACATGGTTCATATCAATCATTGGGAGAGGCTACCGGGACATCTTCAGAATCACATCTTGGAATTGGTTGGATACCCGAGGGTTCCAGGACTTGCTGCTCCTCTTACCGACTGTGGCTTGGATAGCAGAATTGGGGAGTTATTTTGTACGAGTGCTGATGGTCCTGTGCACACTCGGTGGAATAGCTATTCGGCTCGTGCGAAAGCTTTATGTCCTATCTTAAGCTTTATGTTCATATGATTGCTCGGTGGAATCGACCTTCGGCTCGTGCGGAGGCTTACTTCTCTAAGCTTCCTCTAGGTCATTGGGAAAGGGTTTTTCGAATTCGTTAATTCGAGTTTTCTACTCTTGTCGTTTTTGGTTTTTCTGTTTATGGATTTCTCTGTTTGGTTATTAGTTGACTTTCTGAACTTTTAACAAGTTGGATTCGTTTTATATTTTATATGTTTTCTATTCTTTGTTTGGTTTTGATTTCTTTTGCTTGGTTATTTGTTTGTCGTTGTTCACTTATTGTGACAAAAAGGGGGAGATTTATGACTCTAATTACTAACAATCGTCTTCTTCTTGTTAGGTTATTTTTGGGTCATGTTTCAGGTATGCTACACGTATGGGGGAGTTGCTCATGAAGTTTGGAGCTCATAAAGTATGGGGGAGTTGCTCGAAGGAACTTTTGTTGAATCTTTGATTGCTTCCGTTCGATCTCTGATGGTTAAAGCATCTTCCTAAAGCTGGATAACAAGAATTGGTGATTTGTTAGGTGTTTCTATTTTGAGAGTTTTTGTAGGCATGTTTTATAAATGCCATGGTTTGGGATTGTAAGCACGTTTTATAAGTGCTATTAGAGTCATAGGTTTTTGTCACAAAATCAATGTCAAAGGGGGAGATTGAAACCGGCACGAAGTGGTTTGACATCAATTTTGTGACAAAGTATCTTTGGTTATCTCGCCTTGAATCCATTGTTAGGAAAACCAAGATGTACGCATGGTCGTCTCGTGTCCTTGTGTCTCTTAGGTCTGTCTAGGGAAAGTTATTGGGTTCTGGACGTACGTACCGAGTTAGGACGTACGTACGTTCACTGAAGCAGCGAACTTATTTTGGTCAGGACGTACGTACTCAGTTAGGACGTTCGTACGTCCAGGTAGTCAGCAGACATGTTTTCGTATGGAGACGTACGTACCTGCTTAGAGCGTTCGTACGTCGTGTTAGGCAGCAGGCTTATTTTTATGTGGCGACGTTCGAACGTCATATCGACGTACGAACGTCCAAAGTCGGTTTGCACAGTTTCGGCCCATTTTTCTAGGTTTTCAACCCTAAGTATAAATAGGGCTTCTCTTCTACAGAACAAGGTAGTTCTTTGGCCGTCCATCCTTCTTCTTGTTCATGTGTTTTGGTTAGGTTGGTGATAGTAAAATTGTTTGTGGCTATTGAACTCAATTCCCTTTCTTCCCCCTTTTCCCAATTCATATCTTTGTGATCTTCAAGAGTTATTGTGAATTCGGCTTCGAGTCTTCTTGTGTGTTCATCAAGAAGTCGAGTGTCTTGTGCGTACATCAAGGTGCTCTGGTGAAGTCAAGGTGTTAGAGATAACCAGGAGTATCAACTCGCAGTGAGTGCAGGTAGTTGATAGGTTTGTACATCTCTATTCATCTAGTGGATTATTTTGTTGTCGCGAGGACAACCGTGGACGTTTCCCAGTTTGGGTTTTACCACGTTAAAAAAATTTCTGTGTGTTATTTACTTTCTGCGTATTGTTTGTTTGCTTGTTTGAATTCACATTTGTTATACTAGCACTATTTGTAGTTTCTCAGGTTTGTACATCTCTTTTCATCTAGTGGATTATTTTGTTGTCGCGAGGACAACCGTGGACGTTTCCCTGTTTGGGTTTTACCACGTTAAAAATCTCTGTGTGTTATTTACTTTCTGCGTATTGTTTGTTTGCTTGTTTGAATTCACATTTGTTATACTAGCACTATTTGTAGTTTCTCAGTGTTATGTTTCAAGCAGTTTTTGACAAGGTTCTACATGCCCACTACATCTAATGAACAATTTCCAACATCAAAATTTTAGAAAAGAATAAATAAAACATTCACCCTACACTTCTTAAGTTTAGGAATTAAAAAAAAAAAAAAAAAAAATTGAATTGTTATATAAATTCAACGTTGTCGCATTCTTGATAATGGATCAAGGTAAGAAATAGTTAAGAGAAGAGAGAAGGAGAAAACATAGAGTCGTTTTATTGGAAGAGAAGAAAGACACCAGAGAGAGCTAAAAGTCATTCTTTTCCTTTTGCAAATTGTTTTGGACAAAGGAGGTGGTTGTAATATTTAGGATTCTATAATTATTTGTTTCCTTTATTTTTTCTAGTATTTCTCCCACTATGTATCTTTCAAAATTCATAGGAAACCGGCTGAAACTTTAGCCCGTTTCTCTTTGTAAATATGGCAGGTTTTGAGGAGGCGGTCTCCTTCCTTGGTGACCACGGCAGTCCTGCTAGCATTTCTCGTTCAAAATATAGGCAATTCAACTTCCTTTCCATTCAGTGTCGTTTTTTTTATGATTATGACAATTGCATACACCAAAATATATTTCCTGTTTTCTTTTCAAAGTAATCGCAAAGAAGTATAGGCCAACTGATGAGATTTTCATGACTAACGTCCAGGGTTCATTATCGCTAATGGCCATATAATCAATCAAATGTCCCTTCACACACTGCACTCATTCTGTCGTCCTATGCACTTTGGGAACATGTCAAAACCATCAATGGTTGCGTCATGGGGTTCAACTCAAATGACCCAACACGTCTGCATGCATGAGGTATGTAAATGTTAAGTGTTTTGATGATCGGAGAATGCAGGAGAAGGAATTGGAAGTATGGAAGAGGCTGAGCTATCTAGCAAGATAGTTTCCTACGTATGAGGTTGACCAAGTCCCAAAATCAAGCCTACGTAGTTCATATTTATAGGTGGATTGGGACAACGGATAGCTCATTAATTCTCCAACGGTGGGGTCAATTAATGAGCAGATATTTTGGATCTAGAAAGATATTATAACTGAAAAGAATCAAAACGTATGAAGTTTGAATGAGGTCGATGAAGGTCGAGTGAGAAAGTGTTTACGTCGAGTGAGCTCAAGTAAAAATGGGCTCACGTCGAGTTAGGTCGATGTTGAAAAGAATTTAGGTCGTATGATACTTGGAAATGATGAGCGTCGAGTGAGCTCGAGTAAAAATGGGCTCACGTCAAGTTAGGTCGATAAAAGTATTAGATAGCGTGGTTGGCGAGCTTGAATATAATGGTATATACAAGGTACCTTCACGGCTTTAGGCAAACTGAAAGTCATTATCGCTAATGGCCATATAATTCAATCAGAGGTCCCTTCACACACTGCACTCATTCCGTCATCCTATGAACTTTGGGAACAACAAAAAACATCAATATTGCGTCATGGGGTTCGATTCAAATGACCCAACACGTCTGATGAGGTACCTTCAGGGCTTTAGGCAAACTGAAAGTCATAAGGCTTAGAGAGTATATTCAAATTTAAAGTGTGGTTTGAAATAGCAGAACAAAGTAAAATAAATAAATAAACTACACACTTACACAGAATTTCCTCAATTAATTACAATTATATACTTTATTCTTAATACCAGGACAACAACAACGCAAAATTAACAATAACATGACATGCAAAAACCAATAATAAATCAATGCAAAGCAGCATCATGTTTAATCACTCGGAAAGTCACATGTGTCAAATATTAATAAGGAAATAATATTATTTCAAACGAACTCCTTCAGTGCATTTTTGGTACAAACAAATCTCCTCGACCCATATTGCATACATGCCAAAAAAATAATCATTGGAAAACTTGCTACCAGTTGGAGTAAAGTTAAACAAAAATTTAAGTTAATTTGTTTTTTATTTTTTTAGGTCCCATCTATACACATCACCAATAAAAGCTTTCTTTTCATGTATTTTTTTTTCTCACCTTCATCTTCATTTATATGTTTCCCCTTTCTCTCTTCTTCCTTCGATTCCCACCTTCTATCATGCTTTTCTCTCATTGTTGTTAAGGTTAGTCACTCACATCAGTTATTTACTACACCCAAACTCTAAGTTATCTTCTTTGCGACTCAAACTAAGGGAAAATATATGTAGGTTAGTGAGTTTTCTTTATTATTGCTTAATGCACAACTTGATTGAAAGAAATCTATTTCTTTATTTTAGTGAGTTTTATTTTCTATTGCTTAAGCTATTTCATACAAATAGTTTTCAATTTTTATGACAATAACATATTTCTAAACTTCGAGAAATTTTAAAGCACTATCTAGGTTCGATCAATCTCACGATCATTTCTACCGTGAACAATTAAATCTTGATTGCTTTAGATCCCGGGTGATTTAGGTTTTGGTCACCACTTTTTAGTATAAATTAGGTTTTGGAGCCAGTTTTTTTCTTTATTAGGGTTTAGAGTTGAACCGACAATTGACCCAAGTAATTGTTTATAATGGCCAAAATACCCCTGCTCAAAACTATTTTAGGGTTAGTGATCACGTGCAGATCACGTGAGTTTCAGGGGTAAACTTAGGTATTTTGAAAATATTTTCGGTTCAACCGGGTTTTTTTAGTTGTTGGTTCGAAAATGAGCTCTAAACCCTAATAAAGAAAAAAACCGGCTCCAAAACTTAATTTATACTAAAAAGTGGTGACCAAAACCTAAATCACCCTTAGATCCCCTAAAATCTATTGATCATGGTTTAGAGAAAATGTCTTGTTTAGACAACATATTAATTGTTTATTGTTTGTCCATGTTTTTTTTTTAATAAAAGTGTAATATCCAAGGTCATTACACCCTGAAGTAAGTTTTACATACAATTTGAAGGTTGTAGAGTACATTTTGGGACGATCTGGAATGGTTATATGGATATGCTGTCTAACCATATTCAGAGAGTTAGACGACCTAAACTAGTTGTCAATTATTCTTATATTAGTTTAAATTGAGAAGTAGACTTTTAAACGACCAGTTCTAGTCGTACTGTATAGGAATGAGTTAAAGTGGTTATATGGATATGTGATCCAAACATGTCTATAACCAATAATAAATTAGAGAAAGAACAATATGTATGTATTACCAATAACATAGTACCATATCAATGATTCATTCTTATTTTCTTATTATTTATTCTTGTAAATTTATTTTTATTTGTTTCTTGTTGCATTATGGTTTATAATTTTATTTCAAAATTCTTTTAAAGGTCGCATTATGGATTCTATAGACGATTATGCTAAAGTAAATAATGACAGTGATTCCGAGGATGGGAATGAGAGAGTTTTGACGTTGATATACTACTTGACTTGGTTTAAGGTTTGAAGAAGAAATTGATGAAGATTCAAATGATTTCTCTGAGGCCAACATTTTGGAAGAACAATTCGAAACTGAAGATCAAACTTACTTATTCTACAATGAGGCCAAATTAAAAGGGTTTAGTGTGCGCAAGGACATGTTAAAAGTGAAAGATGGTATTCATATCAGAAGAAGATTCATATGCTCGTGCGCAGGTAAACGACGTGAAGAATGGATAAATATGAGCAATCGACGAAGAAATCTATGTTGTCTAACTAGATTCGATTGTCTTCTTATATTTATAGTTTATTGTGAAACAATGAACATGTGGAATGTTCGTGAGTTTAATCGGCCCAAAGTTTATCGCTTGATTTAGAATTATATGTCACGCCTTAAACTGATAGTATATGTAGCTAATATACGACTTAAACTAGTAGTTCAAAATGAAACGACCATTTCAAATCGTTGAACTCTCTGAATTTTTGGACCAATTAAATATTGATTGTTTTAGATAAAATCTATTGATCATGGTTTAGAGAAAAAAACTTGTTTAGACTACATATTGTGTAATATCCAAAGTCATTACACCCTAATTTTTTATTGTTTATTTTTGTTTTTTTATTATTTATAAAAGTGAACATGTGGATTGTTCGTGAATTTGTCTCTGATCGATCACACGGATAATTTTGCATTACGTGATAGTTCACAATTTTTGAGATCAAATAGAAAAGTTAGTGTGGGCAATGCAGTTTTGGAAAAAAGTATTTCTTTTTCTAAAGTTAGTGCGAGTAATTTTTGAGATCACAATTCTAATGATATGTATTTATTTTTTCAAAGTAATATTGTAGCTTCAAATCATTCAAAAATTGTACACTACAAATTAAACTGGTCGGCACAATGTTTATTGTTTGATTTGAAGTAGTTGTGGACTAGAAGCCGACTACTTTAAGTCGTCTAACTCTCTAGACATGCTTGAATAGCATATTGACACGACCACTTAATATCGTTTCGAATTGCATGTCACGACTTAAATTGGTAGTACTTGTACCTAGTATACGATTTAAAATACTACTCAAAACCAAGTGATCAGTTCAAATCATAGAACTCTTTAGATTTTTTGAACAACCTATATTTTTAATAAAATAATATTTTTAAATAAATTTTAGGCAGTTTTTTATTTAATAAAATAATATTCTTAAATATATATACAACAAAATTATTGTATTACAAGCTATTTAATAATAAAAAGTAATTTGTAAAATTAACATATTAATACAACTACTCAATATCACTTAGAATTGTCTCTCACGATTTAAATTGATCGTACATATATGTAGTATACGATTTAAAATACTAGTTCAAGACCAAACAACAAGTTCAAATTGTATAACTCTCTAGATATTTGGACTAACTTATATTTTTAATGAAGTAATACTTTTGAATAAATACAATATAACATCGATGATTTGATAAGCGATTAATTAATAATTTCGCTTAATTAATAGAATTTGCCAGTCTCGATTTGGCCGAATGTACTAAATTGATAAATTCACGAAATTTATAAGTTAATAAATTTTGAAGTGACCTTTATATGTTTTTATATATAGGTCTTATCTATTATGTAAAGTAATAATCTATTAAAAAGTACCTAATTTTTATTATGTCTTATTATCTTTTTTAAACAAGAATCATTTTATTTTTTGTTGAAAGTCAAATCCAATTGAGTTTTTTTATTAAATTTAATTAATACATTATACATACAATAGGTAGAATACTAAGAGTATATAATTCTGTAAAATTAAGTTTATTGTCTACATAATTTATTATGGGCTATAAATCCTTACTTATTGAAATAAGTCAAAATATCTTATTTTTATAAGAATAGCAAACAATATATTTAGAATAAAATTGATAATTTATAAATACTTAGCTAAAGTAATAGATTATTAATTTATAGATTAATTAATATCGCATTAAATTAATAAAATTCGGTGGTCCCAAGGTTTATAAGGGTTATATTGTACTATGCAGTTATTATTTAATAAAATATTGTTTTTAATAAATTATAACAAAATTATTGTATTACAAGCTATATAGTAATAAAAATAATTGATAAAAATAGAGAGCGGGTATCCAAACCCCACCGATTAGTAATTAAGCCCCACTAAACAAATTTACTAATACCGGTCATATCCCAATTTTTGCACCCCACCTCTCTCCTATTTTTTTTCAGTAAACACGCCCCATACAAAACCTAATTTTCTTCCATCTTCCCTATGACCCTATTAATTAAAAACAAATTTTATCTTCTCTATTCTTTTTTATGCATCTGCTTCTTTAAACTAAAAAAATCAGTTTTTAAAAAAGAAAAGTATAGAAAAAACTTCTCAAAATGACTAATAAAAATGGAGAAACTTTTTTTTCCTCTTGTTTCTTCTTCGGTTTGCCTTCAATTTTTTTTTTTTTTTGTTTGTTGTGACAAAAGAAAAAAAAACTGAAAATTTTAAATTTGAAATTAGATATTTATCGGGGTGTATTTACTAGGTGGGGTTGGAATACTGACTAATTGAACCCGGGTGGGGTGGGATTACTAGTTGGGGCCTAGTTACCAATTGGTGGGGCTTGGATACCGACTCTCTAAAAATAACATATTAATACGACCACTCGATATCACGCGCTTAGAATTGTCTGTCACGACTTAAACTGATAGTACATATATCTGGTATACAATTTAAAAACTAGCTCAAGACCAAATGACCAGTTCAAATTGTAGAACTCTTTAGATTTTTGGACTAACTTATATTTTTAATGAAGTAATATTTTTGAATAAATATTAGACGATTTTTATTTAATAAAATAATTTTTTTAATAAATATACAATAAAATTATTGTATTACAAGCTATTTAATAATAAAAAATAATTGGTAAAAATAACATATTAGTACGACCACTTAATATCACTTATAATTGTCTATCACGACTTAAAATGATAGTATATGTATGTAGTATATGATTTAAGGGTCTGTTTGATTCGGGCGGGAAAAGAGTTTACCGGGAAATAGATTTACCATGTGCAAATATTCGGGAAATAAAATTTTGATAAAATAGTTATAATGCTACATTGATCATGAATTTTTTTGAAAAATCATTTAAATATGTTTGTAGTGAGAGTTTGACAAAATTGAGCTCTAATTTGTCCCAACATTTTAACTTATCATGTCATTTTAAATATTTACCACTTATTTTCTATTTAATCAAACATGGGAAATTAAGATTTCCCGGAAAATCTATTTCCCGGACTCGAATCAAACAGACCCTAAAATGTTGGTTCAAGACCAAACAACCAGTTCAAATCGAAGAATTCTTTAGAATTTTGGACTAGCTTATATTTTTAATGAAATAATATTTTTGAATAAATTAGACGATTAATTTACGTTTAAACACCCAACCCAATTAATTAAACTGCCTAGTTCCTAGGCGACTGCCTAGACCGATTTTTAGGACACTACTAATAATACAGATAATACGTATATTGAGCAATTAATTCGATATTATACATAGAGACATATAAACATATATTATACCAAATGCATAATTTTTTATTTTTACCTTTGTTGTAATTAAAAGCCAAGTTGATCAATCAAATATATAATTTTGACTTAAATTGACCAAGTTGACTAGATAGGGTTCCGCAACTTGTACTAATAGGAATGACTAAACTTAATGCAAATGCATTTCATTCAAGTTGATCAAAGTAGACTTGTCTTGATCAAGTTTGAACCTAATTGACTACTATTCAAAATTTCTTAAAGATAACTTCAATAATATAATTATAAAAAATCAAATGATTTAACCTACGTTTGCAAAAAATAATGGTAGATTTTTTTGTAGTTAGATTGTATATTAATTTTTATTAATGTTATCTATATGATGTTTCATTGAAATGGATTTTTTTCACATAGATTAGAATCAAATATAACTACAAAGCGGCCCACCCATTTAAGTCACATATAAGATCTACATCCCAAACCCATGAGTAATGATTTGTTGGATAACATGAATTTAGCAACTCAATAAGAGAGTTGGAATCCACATCTAGAGCCCACTGATATGGATTCAACAACTTATTAAGTCCAAGGCTCAAATTGTGATGTCTAAAGGTTGAGTGATGTGTAAAGGTAGTGGTTAGGTTTGTTAGACCTTTTGGCCTTGAGCACTTCTGACAAGCTTGAGGGCATGTCAGAATGCAGCCCCGGTGCGGGCATTGTCAGATTACAAGGAACCAAGGCGCGGTAGGCAGTACCGTGCTGCATTCTTGTCAGGCGGCAAGGTAGATCATGCTGGTGCATTGATGATGGTTCGTTTGGCTAAGTGATTGGGAATACATGAGGCAGTGTGCTGGACATTGTCTTGAGTCCAGATGGCTTGGGAGCGGTTATGACGGTTACGGCAGTTATATAACCGCTCACACGTGGCAAGCATGCGTTGGCTAGGCTTGACAAGTGTTGGGAGATGTTTGCCGGGCAAACAAGTGTGCAACACATCAGCAGGGAGTTGCCAACAGATCTGGGTAGGTACTGGCGGTTAGAGAACTGCCACACATGGCAAGGAGAGAGTGTTTGGTGGAACATTTGTAATAAGGCTAGGTGTGGGCTTGTCACACCATGACATGTGTATAGTTGTTGGTCTATAAAACCAGACTTGGTCTGATTTGGGAAGACAGACTTGAGTGAGTGTATTTCCCCAAGTGTAAAGAAATAAAATGGCTGTGGCCTTGTAAACCAGTTCAGTAGTCTAAATTGCGTGTGTATTGCCTGAGACTAGAGGGAGTTCTATTGGCATAACAGGGTAGAAAAACTTGTCAGAAATTAACACTGTTACATTAGGTGAAATAAAAAATTCTTTGACCAAAAAAACTTTTGTTTTTTCTACAAACCTAGACTACAAGTAAACAAGTTTCAACCAACCAAATATGTGGCTGAGATTTTAGTTTGTACTGAATGAGTTCATACGGAAGAAAAAGCTTTAACAAAAATTGTAATCAGCAACAACAAGCTTATTTATGCAAAAGAGCAAAAATGCACAATGTGAAGAAGCTAATAAAACCCAACAGCATGCTTTCAGACACAACCCTAATTCGAACCAATCAAAAACCCCAAATTCTGAACCAATTCATAAATCTAACCTTAATCTCTAAAACCAAACTCTAGAAAAAACCCAATATACCGTAACATTAGTATTAGTTGATTTTGTTTTTCCCTGCCTTAGTTAATATACTGTAACTGTTTTGGATAAGGAAAATAACTGATATGTCCACTGGTATGACGTGAGATCACTAGTACTGCGATTTTGCATGCCTTCGAGCTTGACAGGGCCAATCATTCCAGCACCCTGTGTGTCAAAGAGGGCTCCATAGCTTTGGAGAAAAAAGAGGGACATCATGAAGTATGGTTTCAACTTTCAAATATGAAATTGCAAAATGCAACTCTCATTCTCAGGCGCAAAAGATTGCATAACATGAGATTTACATTAAAAAATTACAGTGGTTCATTTTAACATTACTAGTGCAAAACGAACCTCTCAGTTGAGGGATAGGATGAACGTGCGGTCCAACAGTTGAGCCCATGAGATCTATTGGAAGCTTTTTTGCCAGGGATGAGTACGTGTAACTGGTGCCTCCAAGGTCAACGCACGTTTGCCACTGCTTCCTGCTGCACTCAATATCCCGTTTAATAAAAAAAGATCATATCATTATCCTTTCTGCATTACCTGCAAGCTTCATGTTGATAAAAGCATGAAGATTGTGGCCTAGTGGTTCCTGATGAATATCAGGTGCAGTTCTATCTTGAAGGAATAGCTTGTTTCCTTGGATTTGGTTGCTGTAAAAGTAAGCAAGCAAAAAATGTGAGTTATAAGCACATTGTAGGGGTATCACATACTCCAGCCAATCAAAAGCAGCCACGTGGCACAGTCATCCAGTCACCAGGTCGCTACAACAACGACATCCTAGTAGCTCGTTCACAGCGACCCGATCATACCACGAGCAGCGACCTGCCATACACACGTGCTCTCATTCAATGCACAGAATATTCTCATCAGTTACACAATTAATTCACAGGGATGATCCGCGCGCGTTACTCATTTAATCCTCATTATGATGGCGGAGAATCTGCAAGATCCACGATCCACGCCCTTCTATCTTCTATATAAACAGAACTACGATGGCTTGATCTCTAAGTTCAATTTCCCCGAGCTAGAGTACGTAGGCAATCTCTTAGATTGGGCACCAAAAGGTTCCAAGTAACTCTTAAAACACTTGGTCAACCAATGCTCTTTCTCAAACGAGCTACGTTGCACTCCAAAGTGCCATATCTATCGAAGTGTCCAGTCACAAGGCGACAAAAATAGTACATACAAATCATAAGGAAGACGTACAATTCCATGTAAGTCTTTTATTGAATTTTATAATGTTTCACATGCTAACATTATCAGGTCTATGCAACTCGACCACAAAAAGGCGACCACCTTAAAGCATGACCGAGACCAACAACCCATGCATACAAGAAGACCCACTTCAGTACGACCTGCTTGCAGCTGTCCATCTCGTCTACATGCCTTCTGAACGAGCTACCAGGTCTCCCTGAAAGTAACTAGCTCGCTATACACAAATTCATGATCGAGTTGCCATTACCACAATGGACCTTCATCGCGTCCTGCAAATCTCAATGATCAAGCTCATCAAAATTTGGGGCGGATCGACTTCGTTAAGGAACCCCATATTTCATTCATCTTGGGGGCTAGATCGGTTCGATTACTTCTTTTCAGCCCGAACTCCGTTCAACCTAAAAAGAGGGGGCTTATGTAGGGGTACTACATACAACATACATGTGGCACCATCTCTACCGTTCATCATGGTGCCACGTGTCAACATCTAATGGGCTCTCTCTTGATGACACAAGTTACAAAGTTAAAGCCAATTACTACAAAGATATTCTCTCATTATTACCCTAGTAAATGCTAAGAATGGAGTTACATTGTAGCCTATAAATATGAAGGCAAGCTACTCATTCTAGGCAGGTTCTCATCTCTGCTCACATGGTCTGATGGCCTAATGCTCCCAACACGACCTCATGGTGAGGTCTCAATATCGACGACCTCCCCAATCTCTCAGGTCTCATCTCTCTCGAGCTCTCCTCATAATCGAGCTCCCATTTTATATCACCACCACTACTATAATAAACTTCTTTCTCCCTCTCCGTGGATGTAGGCTCAATTGCCGAACCACGTAAACAATGGCGTCATGTTCTCTTTATCTTATTATTGTTCATGTTATTATACATTATCATTCATTAATGTATTGACCAACCTCACGAATATGGTTAATACACACATTAAGGCTATAGGAATTAGGATACCAAGGCAATTATAGTAGTTCTTAGAAGAAAACCTTAAAGAATACCCAAATTACCATCTCATCAGCAGTGCTATTTATTTGTTCCCGCAACCCAGGTTTTGCAAATGCATTGCTCTCTGAGATACCCATAAGTGAATCCGGCACCCGGTTGTTTGACATTATTTTGTGACTAGGTGTGTCCGTGGTTATCTCGCCTTGATCTCATTTTTAGGAAGTACCTTGATGTGTGAGCATCGTTCTGTGTTTTCTTTCTCTCATCTCAAATCTGTCAGTATACTGTTTGGTACAGTACGTACGTACCTAGTTAGGTTGTACGTACGTTGGGTTAGTCATAACTTTTCTTTGTTGTTGGTACGTACGTATCTAGTTATGACGTATGTACGTTGAGTTCGACAAACTACTTTTTCCTTCAGGGACGTACGTACCTAGTTAGGGCGTACGTACGTCATCGTGTGATTTTCTTATTTCGGCCCATTTTCTCTCTCTTCCAAAACCCTAACTATATATGGCTTTTCAACCAAAGAACAAAAGAGCTCTCTGGCCGTCCAATTGAGGTGTTCTTCTTGAGTTTGTTTAGGGTTGTGTTTTGGTGATTGAACTCATTCTTTCCTCTCCATTCATCTTCTTCTTCTTTATTGATTATTGAGATCGGCTTCGAGTCTTCTTGTGTGTTCATCAAGAAGTCGAGTGTCTTGTGCGGACATCAAGGTACTCTGGTGAAGTCAAGGTGTTAGAGATAACCAGTAGTGTCAACTCGCAGTGATTACAGGTAGTTCATAGGTTCGTACATCTCTTTTCATCTAGTGAATTTATTTGTTGTCGCGAGGACAACCGTGGACCCATATTGGGTTTTACCCCGTTAAAATATCGCGTGTTCATTTAGTTTCTGTTCATTGATTTGCTTGTTTGATTAATTGTGATTGTGGTAATAGCACTGTTTGTGGAGTTTCAATAAGTTCATCAACCCAACTCCAATATGAAGTGAATGCTGGCCAGAAGAATCACTAGTTTCTTCTATGAAGTGACTAATAAATTTTGCGTTTCCAACCTGATAATTAACCTGTAACAGCACAATCATAGTTCGCTAGAAAACCAACTCTTGTTAAGGAAAATACATGGGGAGGAATGATATTTTTCAAGGGATTTTTAGACTTAACCCCCCCTTTTATGGTCACATTTTGAGTAAACCCCCCATTTGTCCAAGTTTGGACTTTACCCCCCTCTCCGCTTGTTTCTATAAAATTTTAACGTCAATTTCGTTTATAACTTCCCAAAATGTCCTCGATTGCTGCTTTAGACTTAACCCCCCTAAAAATATGAGAGAGGGGTATTTAGAAAGAAAAAGTAACAATAGACGTTAAATTGGACAGAAGTAGACGGGGAGGGGGTGAAGTCCAAACTTAGACAAATAGAGGGGTTTACTCAAAACGTACGACCATAAAGGGGGGGGGGGGGGGGGGGGGGGGGGGGGGGGGGGGTGTTTAAGTCTAAAAATCCCATTTTTCAATTATAATCATCCTGCTCTGGCTTTCAAAAAGACCTCGTAAAAAGTTCCTTGAAATCATCAGTCTCCAATGTAGATCATTAGATATTTACAAAATTACATAGAAGGTCAAAGTTTCAAAAGGCTCCATTGAATCTGCTAAAGCCATGAGGAGGGCCACGTAAATTACTAATTTCCCAATATTTGATATAACTGTCACCAGGGGTTAACAATTTTTATCACAAAAATAGCTGGGTTTAGAATGACACATGGAGACACAACACAACACGACATGACTTGTGGAAGTGATCTTTTAATTGTGGAGATCATATTCATAATAACACAATCTCACTCTTAAATTTCTAACTTTCACACAAGTAGGATTTATCTCACCATCAAGCATTTTAATTTTCACTATGCTCTTTGGACAAGGTTAGTAATCACCAAGTAAGCTGATTGTGATGATGATGATATCTATGATGAGAAGACCATCAGTAGTGCCTTTACAGTGTTGTTTAAAGGCCTAAGGCTCCTTTACGTATTTTTTGTTATTTTAAGATTTTTCCCTATTTTAAGGTATTTTTCCTAATTTTTAGGTGTTTATCTATATCTTATTTATTCATCTAATTTTTTTTAATTAAATAAAAAATTTATATTAGTATTACAAACTACATAAAATTTTCTTATGCCTGAGGCCCCCATTTCGTTGAGCCGTCCCTGAAGACCATATCCACTATGTGGGCACTCGGACGTGTCATCTAGTGCCATAAACTCACACATTTACGAATGTCATCTATACTACTATTATAAATTTAAATAAAATTCAGAGGTAAGTCCCGATTAATGAGAATTGAGCTTTAGAATTTTGTCACCTAATTCTGACTAAAATACCCTTTTAGTCATGAATTTTTGGTAAATTTACATAATACCCTTTAAATAATGGTTTTATTGTAATTTAACATATTTTTATTTATGGGCGATTGCAACCCAAAAATTAATTCAAGTTTGCAACACCCCCAGTTCTCAAATAGTTTATGTGGGCACTCGAATGATAATCAAACACGGATAAATTAAAATTAACCGATGCGTAGCACCAGCTAAGGCGCTAGTAATAAACTAACACTGTACCATAATAAGGAAACCTCCATTGATCTACGAATAATACTTTGATCAACTATTATTGGTCATGTTTCAAAATAAAATTCAGAGAAATGTTAGTGCCTGATGGTCTATGCTTTATTTTGTTTTTATTTTTTTCCAAAACTAATAATTCATAACATATGAAACACACCTTCCCAGTTGAATAGCGCATTTTACAGTCAGGTTGCTATTTACAGAAAAATTATTTTGAATGACATGAAACAAAATGAGGTATTAATCTTAAGATGAACAGATGAATAACTAATGAGAACACACACTCTTGGAGGATTTCAGTTATTATCAGAATGTAGGTTACCCTTCTTTACTTTCTCCCTCATTGTGGTGCGTGTTTTACAGTCCATCGAAACAATGATCTTGTTTGCACAAGAAAACTTCAATCGAGTACTTAAATTGCCAAGTTTGTCGATTTTGTTAGGATTTGCTCTCTGTGATGCCATCAACTTATGTGTTTATATCATTCAAAACTGCACCCCTAAGCTACATATGTGCATGGGGAGAAACTAGAAAGCAATGCAATACCTGTAATAAAGATTGACTAAAAGGTCAAACTAGGTGAGCTATTACCTCCAAATGGATTCCAGAAAAGTAAATGTTGAATCAGTGGCTATCTATACTTCCTCACAAAGCGTTGTGGCTTTGTGTGAATCTTTTAAATGGACGCGGATCCGGGATTTTGAAAGGGGGTGGGCTTAGATGAACTAAGAAAAAAAAAGAAATAACACAAACCAAAAAAAAAAATGGGGCTAGCAGCGTGTGTTGATGTTACAGGGGCGTCTCCGATGGTTGGGCTGAGTGCTGGGATTTTTGAGGTGGGGCTAGCAGCTAGCAATGCAGCAGCGGTAAAAGTGGAGAAACATGACGGAGCTTATAGGGCTAACCAACATAGTTTTATCCCCTTTGCATTTGACACATTTGGATTGCTAGGCTCAGAAGCAGTTGAGCTCCTCAGGAGAGTGCAGAAGATAATGGATAGCAACGTGATGACTGCAGGTTCGAACGAATATGTATTTAGGAGAATCGGGTTTGCTATCCAGAAAGGACTTGCCTCGCAGTTTGTAGCGCGTTTGTCCTCTACTTTTGTGTAATTCGTTGAGCTTATCAATAAAATTTGAATTATATTTTTTTTTAAAAAAAAAAAAAAAAAAAAAATTAAAATCGACAAAGTAAACAAAATTCCCATTATTTGAAAAAAAAAACAATATATATATATAAATAAAACCATAAACTGATAAACCAATAATACATTAATATTATTAATGTAGATTATCAAAAAAATTATTAGTCAAAAATCAAATTAAAAAGAACTTTTCGAAATTCACTATGAATAAATAACACCAAAGTTTAAACAATTAAAAAAAATTAATATAAAAACCTACAATCATCTTAATTTATAAATACAATTATACAAATACAATAAAAAAAAAAAAAAAAAAAGATTGATAAGAAATTACCTTAGAAAATTGAAATTTGTAGATAATCTTTGGTTATAATTGAAAAAGTAGGAAAAAATAACAATCTAGGAGCAGACGTAAAGTAGTATAGCAGCTTTGCTTTTGTTTTTTTGTTTTTTTCCAAAAGAAAAACTAAATAATATAAAAAAAAAAAAAAAGATAGAGAACATTCAATCATGTATCTTTCTTTTCTTTCATTTTTAGCAAATATCTAATGCATATCTAAGAGACTAAGATATTTCCTAATATTAAGGATTTGTTGTTGACTCAATTTATTAGAATATTAGGAGAGAATATATTCTTGAAAATCTCTAAATATACTCGCCCTTGCTATATCAATCATCCCGGGCTTAAGCCCTCTAAGCCCACTCTATCATCCGCCCCTTATGGACCCATTTAGATTGTGTAGCTAGTCCTGCAATGAAAGCAAAATCCTTTGAACAACAGACAATTCTAGGACTATCAATAGCTAAAAATTAACAATGACCTACTCTGTTGCAGACATAACCATATAATCAGACTACAAAAGATGTAGGAATGCATGTATCATAGCAATTAGAAAACACCACAGAAGCAGAAAATTTATACTATGAACATGAGTTTTGCCAGTGAACGAGGGTGGTTTGGGCATCCGAAGGGTGAGAGTAATGAATCAAGCTCTTCTTACAAAATGGATATGGAGGTATGGGAGAGAACACAATGCTCTTTGGCGGAAAGTCATCCAAGCTAAATATGGGATGGAGGACCATAGGGGAAGGCCCCAAGATGTGACGTCCTCTCATGGTGGGGCACTTTGGAGAGGCATCCTTGCCTCTAAAGATAAGTTCTTTGAAGGAATTTTGCATAAGGTGCATGATGGCTCTTCTACTAGCTTTTGGTTTGATAAATGGTGCGGTGACATACCCCTGGCTTCCAGATTTCCTCACCTCGTTCGGCATGCGGCTTTAAGGGATGGCTCGGTCAAAGACCATTTTGTTAATAATCAATGGAATGTGCAGGTTCGGAGAAGATTATTGAGAGGGGAGGAGAACCGAGAAATGATGGAGCTGACCACGGCCCTTGTAACGAAGTCTCTCTCTTCGGGTAAGGATGAATGGGAATGGGAGGAGACCAAAAGTAGAAAATTCTCAGTTAAATCCATGTACAGTGTCCTCCACAAGCTGGACCGGGAGTATATACCAAGGATTGATGCTTTTCCGTACAAGGCAGTGTGGAGTGTTAATATCCCCATGAACGTGAAGTTCTTTATATGGTCGTTTGTATGGGAAAGACTCCTCACCATCGACAACCTGATTAAGAGAGGAATGGCCATACCAAATTCCTGCGTCCTGTGTAGTCAACACGTGGAATCCATTGCACATCTGTTCTTTCAATGTCCAATCTCCCTAATGGTCTGGAACTCTTTGCTCAGCCACCTAGGAAGGATGG
This sequence comes from Aquilegia eximia, assembly GCA_023053565.1. Lineage (NCBI taxonomy): Eukaryota > Viridiplantae > Streptophyta > Magnoliopsida > Ranunculales > Ranunculaceae > Aquilegia > Aquilegia eximia. The sequence goes on from JALIGU010000002.1 coordinate 27,062,664, forward strand.
GTGAAATCATGTGCAATGAAGGAGCTGGGGATTTTTTGTCGAAATGGCCGAGGCTGAACAACAGGGGAATGAGTGCGGCCATTTGGGATATACTCCCATATGCAGTGATATGGATTCTCTGGAGAACACGAAATGCCGGGATTTTTGTTTTGGAGGAGGTGACTCGAAGCATCAAGCTCACTGTGTGGAATTGGCTCGATATTATTGGGAAGAGGATCAATGTGAAGGAAAACCGCAAGGTCTTAGTCCTTTTCGATGACTGGGAAGAATTGGTGCGAGATATCTGGTGAGAGTCTGGTTCGGTAATAGTCACGGGGTGCAGAAGTGCGGGTAGAGAAGATGGACTCCTTTTGGGTATGGGGTCTGGGACTGTCCATATTAGGCAAGGTTTCATGGGCTCGGTTGTCGTGGATATACCCAGATCCGGGATCGTATGTGAATGAACTCTGCATAGCTGTGAGCTATATGGGAGGTGTGTGTTGGGTACTGCTGGTCCTTATAGGCCAACTGCCATCTATGTATAACAAGTCTCGTTGTACAGGTTCTCTGTAACTGATTCGGATTCAATGAAATATTTCTACTTTCTCAAAAAAAAAAAAAAAGCAAGCTACCTATTCGTCAATTGGAGCGCCATAATCATAGCTAGTGGAATGGGTCCACCCATACTCCAGCCAAACTTATTTGTCCCGCCATGATACTGTACGGCTAATAGTTTATTGCCAGTTCCAAGATAAGGGTAGTGTAAATTCCAACAAATCAACAAAATGATCCAAATATGAAAAATACATGAATGCCATGTAGTAATTTTGAAAGGTTTCTCCTCTCTGAAAAAAGTGTGCCACAGAAAATGCAAGGTCCTCTACTGGTCTATGTGACACTCCACCAAGGATAGGAACCTACTGTTACCATAAAACTAACTGGCTACATAACCTCTAAATTCTCAATGACAGAGACACTATGACAATCTACAAATTGTAGAAATTAATATGTCAGAAATCATAAATTTCGGAAAGGAAACATCTAATCAGCCACTCTAGTTTCCAGTCCACATCGTAGGTTTCTTGTTAGAACTTCAGGTTTAAGCGGTCGCAGTAAAATCCATTGCAAGTGGTTCATTTGTAAGCAGTTGGAAGGAAATCAATAAAAGGAAAACTAGATGGTGCAATTAAATAGGAAGAGAATGAACTTACAATTGGGTCAGGAGCATCTGACTGCTGGCAAATCACCCAAGAGAGCCTCTATCGAAAGATGTAGTTGATATAAATTACTAGGTAAAGGTACTATTGAGTGCTGAATTAAACAATAATAGTAAATATGATAAACAAAACACAAGATCTCGAATAAACTATCTTCTTTATTCAATATTATGAAGATTACAAGAATCTCTGCCTCACAATACTCTCTAAACAAGCTAAGCCCTAACTTCCTCTTTTATCTAAACACACTAAACCTTAGTGGTTTCTCTTGAAACAAGTAAAGACTACATGTTTCTCTCTATATATTTTGGTTTATGCCAAAACATATATTTATGGGAGAATTAGAGATACCCCCCAGAATAGTTTACACTCTTTGAGATACCCCCCAGATTTGAAAATCATTAGAGATACCCCCTAGATTTTCGTTTGAAGCCGGTCAACCAAACTATTGACTAGTGTTTAACTAGTCTTTATGATTTTTAGACAAAAATACCCTTTTCCAATCCTATTAACATGTCGCTCACTATTAGTTAAATTAATCTCCACCATTCAAATTAACATGTTACTAGATCTATTTTTAACCATTCAAATTAAAAGGTCAACATTAAAATTTTCTTTCATCTTCCTCCTTTGTGCAACCACCACCTTCAACCTAATTACCACCACCCACTACCATTATCTCCAACTCTAATTACCTCTAGCTCTAACACCTCCACAACCAATAACACACATTACTAACACCACTCTACCACCAACTATGTATACAATCCCACCACCATCAATTTCACCACCAACATCTCCACAACCCCACTACCACAAATTTCACCACCAACATCTCCACAATCCCACCACCACCATAAACATTGCACAATCACACCCCATTACCATATCTATCATGCCATCTCAACATATTCAAACTCCATCTTCACATATCCATCTCTACCAATTGCTTCATCTCTTTCTCAATGTACTTTTATTAATTTCTTCAAAATGAATTTCACCACAAAGATTTTCAATGTACATTATAAATTAAAGAACAAAATGGTGGTGGTGTTACTAAGCTAGTGAAAATAATGGTGGTGGGTGGATGGTGAATGGTGGTGGTGCTAGCTAATGGAAGTAGTAGTGGTGGGTTTAGGATGGTAAATATTTAGTGGTGGTGTGTCATAATTCAATAGTAAGTTGGATGGATGACTAGGATGTAGGTTTAAATGGAAAGGGTATTTTTGTCTAAACAACATGAAAACTGGTCAATCTCTAGTCAATGGCTTGGGTGACCGGCTTCAAATGTAAATATGGGGGGTATCTCTAACGATTTTCAAATCTGGGGGGTATCTCAAAGAGTGCAAACTTTTCCGGGGGGTATCTCTAATTCTCCCTATATTTATAGGTCTTGGACAACTTCTAGTTGGCCAAGAATTTCTTTTTTGCTGAAATTCCCTCCCTTATGGAACAAGAAAACCTATTTAAGGTTTTCTTTTCCTTGTTCTACAAGGAAAAGACCTACTAAGTTCCCTAATACAATACACCTGTATCAGTAGTAGCCATTGGTGTCGACCAATTGATATAAGACTTGTTGGCAGGAAATCCGTACGCACTTTGAATATTCCCATAATCATTTTCAAGCTGCCGAAACTTTAAACTTACCAACTAAACACAAATAGTAAGTGTCTACTACTGTTTGATAAAATAAATTGACAATAATTACTAATTATTCAAAACTGAACTAATTATAGGTAGGGGCACCATCATCATCTAAACCAGTACCTGTGAGAGAATGATGGAACCGCCTTGAGATTTGTGATGCATAACGTTTCTACTGCTTCATCATATCTACAGGAGTAGGCCTGTCCATATGAACTGAATACCCAAGCCCGACCGAAAATCCGACAAAAGAACCCGCTCGGTTCCTGAACCCGACCCGATATGGGCCCGAGACCGAAATTTTCATATAGGGTTTGGACATTCCATCTAAGACCGACTCGAAACCGAGACCGACCCGATTTTTAACCCGAAACCCGACATATAAGCCCATTTAGCCCAAGCCCGAGCCCGACATAAATTAAATTTAACTACAAACTATTTTTCATGTACATGGCAACAATTAAATTTTTTGACTTTTCTATCAAACCACTAAAAACTTTATTATGTCATTAAGTGAGACTTTGTACTTCCAAAGTTCCAAGTTTCAACAAGACAACCATGCAATAATTACTTCCAAAGCTAGTACATTTAATTTATTCTAAAAATAGATTATTGTTTTGACTACACAACCCTTAAAAAAGAGTTGTTAGGAGTTTCAACAACTTTTTTTAAGGTTAAAATTGTCTTTGTAAGTAATATTTGAATTATATCATATAAACCATATAATTTAGAGCTCTCAAGTCTCAACAACTCTATTTTAAGACTAGCATAATTTTTCTACCATAGAACCCTTAAAATAGAGTTGTTAGAACTCTTAACAACTTTATTTTAAGGTTAAATATGTCTTTGTGACCAAAATTTTTTATTTTACCATTTAGACCATAAAATATAGTTGTTAGAACTCTTAACAACTCTATTTTGAGGCTAACATAGTCTTTTGCAATGTTAAGAAAAGTATAAATTCAATGCATTAATACACTTCAATTTACAAGTTCACAAAATCTCTTAAGCTTTCTCAATCTCTCTCAAACTCACACTTCATTTTTTATTATAGTTTTCAAGTTAAGAAAAACTCAATTTGGAGTCAAGATCAAATATTTTTTCGAAGCTTGGAATTAAAAGTTCAATTATCCAAGTGAATATTCATAGCAAAACTTTTTATAAACTATGTCGGGTAAACAAACCCGACCTGAGACCGAGCCCGATAATTACCCGATAAAATCGGGTACCATACCGGGTTTGAACACCTATTTTTATATTATCCGAGACCGAAACTGACCCAATTTTATACCAACCCGAGTAGGGTAACCCGATACCCAACCGTACCGACATTTCGGGCTCGGGCTTGGGTCGGGTACCCGATTTGGACAGGCCTATACACGAGTGATAATTGAAATGCAACATGTTAAAAAAACAAATACATGTTACTATAATAAGATTGATAATTGGAATGCAATGGACATATAAAGTAAGTTGTAGAAGAATTAAATTGAATAACATAGGGTGTGCTTGATTGGTAGGAATAATTGAAGTGGAAATTTTTACAGTTAAAAATATTCCCACATAAAATAATTCCCACTAATGGGTTGTTTGATTGGACAAAAGAAATGGGGGAAAATTTTATGTGGGAAAGATTTTGGTTGTTTGATTAGACACAAAAAATAATTCCCAGGTAATATTTTTGACTGTTTGATTACACAAAAAATAATTACCTAGGGAAAACTCTATTTTTCGTCATAAGCACTATATCCTTTAACACAAGGACAAATCCAACCAACATATCATTTAACACAACAATAAATCCAACCAACATATCCTTTAACACAACAGTATACCAAATCTAACAAAAAACAAATTCGTTAACACAATACATAAATCCAACCGCATTCAAAAGAAAAATGAAAGATCAAATCCATATATTGCGCGTTTCACTACAAATCCATAACTATATACTGCGCATCTTCTTGTGTTTCAATCTTCTCCACAACCATCCCCTACATCGTGCGTTTCAATCTTCTCCACAACCATCCCTTCTTCCTTTCATCACTTAAGATCTCTGCAAATTGGGGATCTAGCCCAAGGAGGTCCATGCCATCTAGTATGTCTTCTTCGGTCATATCCGGAAGTCGACTCAAAGCAAGCTCGATCTTGTCACACTTTTGTGGCCTTAGTGCTGCAGCTACCTCTTTTGCGGCCTCAACCATCCCCATCATCAAAACTCTCTCTTCATTGTCCTCTCTTGTCCAACGTTTCTTTTTACGCCTCTCATTAGGTGTCACAACATCTGCACTAGTAACCTCCATATCCTTGCGGCGAATATCTATAAATTCTAAATAAGGAGAAAACATCAAATTTATGTATTTGTACAATGCACGGGGCCACTATTTCTTAAATTATGGGAGTCAAAACTTGAACAAAATTCAATTCGTTAGCACATAGTCTGGTATCACTGTATGTTAATTTCTTGACTTGTGACGAATGGATGTTGAATACTGATCATGGGCATAGCTTCAACTAATAGCAAAATAGCTCACATGAAATTTTTGTTGACTTAATTACCTTGAAGAACAAGTTGCAGACAAAAAATATAACATATCAATGAAAATGTTTACTCACCGTGCTCAGAATTGTTAGAGTGGGTAGAGACCTCAAATCCTTCATAGCTACGAAGTCCTGTGACCTTTTCTTCTTTATATAAGATGTCCAAATCATCATAATAAGGTACGGGCCTTGAGCGATACCCTCTTAAATTAGGATTTGCCTACAAGTAAACAAAACACCTTCATTAATTTTGTTAACAAGTTACATTCTCTGAGAATATATACTATACTTTTCTTAATGTTATAATTGATCTTAGAGCAATTTCATCCAGACATTTATCTAATTGACTATAATAAATAATTAAGTTCATACAGAAGTCTAGTTGGTTTATTGTGTCACATAGACAGGCATACAGCAGAGGTAGATCGACCGAACACACAAATGTTCAAGCATCACCATGTATGATAATCTGAAACAAGACACCATGTATATATAAAAACTCTAGCAACCTTGCATGCAACCACCAACCCTAATATATGATTCTCAGATATGATATGAACTTCATGTACTAACACATTGCCAAATGCATTCTGCATGCGTAAGTTGATCAAAATCATTCTTATCTTAAAACAATCTAATTCACTTGATTTGCATTCTATGGAGTATTGAATTCATAGTTGGAGAAATTATACAACACCAATGTACACAAAAATTATAACACATTGTTGGAGAACTTCTTGTACATAGAAAATTACTAACATATATCGGATAATTCCAATACACAGAAAATTATAATAGAGCAGCAAGAATTAATGCATCTGAATGACCTGATGTCCCAAAATGGCATTACAACAAGGTACTCATAATTATTACAAAATGAAAGATCAATTCAAAACATCATGTCCACTACAACTGAACAAACAATGAGCAAGAACAAAGACAGCTAAATTAAGTAGCTAGGGATAAGACAAGCAAAGCATATATATAAAACTTATCCAAACAAAAAGATCGATCATACTATTAAATGATCACATTCATATGCACACCTCAAAATGCAAAATGCAAAATACAAAAAATCTCTCTCTCTCATTGGATCCTCATTTCCCAAATTAACATAAACTATGATATGATATGATACACTAGTAGTGAATAATTTGGTAGGTAGGAATCCAAAGGAAATGGTATACCACTTTCCACAATCAGCACGAGAAGAATGGGTTTTCAGAGGTGTTATATTGTCATTTTGGAATAACAATAATAATTCAATACTCAGAGCGTAGTCAGTACAGCTACTGTCATCAAAATTCAAAAACACGTACTGTAGGAATCAATAGCAACAGTGTAAGCCCTCTTTCTTTGATGAGCTCAGCTGGGTCCTTCAACTGCTTCAACGGTAGTACCTGCAATGACCACCGGACAGTGACCGGTGGATAAAGCTCCAACGATCAAGTCAGTAAGCGGCTAGGTTTAGAGAATAGGTTTTAGCAAAGAATGAACAGTTACCTTTAGCGAACCCTAACGTGATCCTTTTATAGTAATATTCACCGCCTTCCTTGAACCGTTGGATCCTCCTTTGCATCCTATGGTTCTCTTATCTCCTACGTGTTTCATTCTCCATCACATAATATAAAGTGAATGCTTGACAGCTTGACATCACGTGCTCTATCCGTGATACTCCAGAATGTTCTGAACTCCGATTGGGTACTTCCCAGTTTACTCTCCCTATCTAACTCCTGTGTCCTCCATACTCCACCTAGCATGGTTTGGTACTTACATCGCCCCTCCTTTGACCGTCATCTATATTTCTTAGATGGCGGCTCAAAGGCTTTTCCTCCGCCTAAATGTAAACTCCTTATGATGATGGAAAACTGACATAAGTTCTTTTCATTATTTTATCTACCATCTGCTCCTCACGTGCCTTAGGCTCTGCCTTATCCCTATCTCTCCAGCTATTCATTAATTGCGCATGCTCTCGAGTCCCGAACCTCCTACGCGTGCCTCTTTTGCTCTTACCTAGATGCACTCATGATTTTTACTGCTGTCCTTTCGCTTCCCAACGCTATTGTCTTGTCACTATTTTACTCTTTCCCGTAATACCCCTGGGATTATCCTCCTATAAGTTTGCAACTTTTAACCTAATTCTTCCATTTACCTTTCATCTTCTTCATTCTCCTCCTCTGTTCATCTTTCTCTTCAGTCTTCCCCTTCTCTACGAAATCACGCACCGTCCGGTCCCCTGAAAGTTCGATTCTCGTCTTTATTTCTTCCTCCGTCGACTAATTCAGGTTATTCTCTTTTCCTTACTCTTGATTTTAATTTTAGCCATTGTTAGATCTAGGTTTTCATTTTTCTTCTTCTCGCTATCTACTCTGTACTTCGATTGCCGTAAATTTCCAAATTATTTTTCTTCTCTCCTTTCCTCCTCTTGGAGTCATCCTGTATACGCCCCTAATCTTTCTTTCTTTACGATTTTGGTGAGCCTTTCTCTATACATAAATGGCTTCTTATCAAAATCCGAAAAAGAAAGATTCCTCGAGGAAGATAGTTGAAGGAGGTAAAGGTGATGGCGGTGTTCATCCTTCCCCTTCCAGTTACTACCTTGATTCGTATGTGCCCAGCGCCTACCCTTATTAACCTGATTTAGATCTACTCTGTGAGCTATACGACATTCCTGAAGACGTAAAAATTTTCAACTACAAACATGCCCTTCGCTTTGCACATCACGAATTTAGCCGTCAAGACGCTATTATGGTGACAGCCCACCAAATAGCTTTTGGTTGCCGGTTTCCTTTCTCTAATTTAGTTCGTGATGTACTTAATTTTTACCAAGTCGCCCCTGGGCAATGTATTGGTAACTTTTGGCGTATCTTGCGGGCCCTAGACCAACTAAACAATGAAGGAACCACCGTTTCCCTTGCTGATATACGTCAATGTTATTATCTTCGGGTTTGCGAAGAAAAATGTGGTCAACCTTATTACTATTTCGTCAAACGCCCCAGCAGGCGGTCTATTATCGAAAAATTGCCGGAAAGTGACAAGGAATGGCCTGACTTTCCTATGATTGTCTTTGGTAACTTTGGGGCAAAAGGACCTGGCATTTCTAACCCTTTAAAATACTGGCGGTTTAATCTAGGAGGTTTTTTCCTTAATTTTTCTACTTTGTTCATATATTAACATTCCTAGGATGAAAATCCTTTTGATAGTGTCTGTCTAACTCTTTTATCTGTTTCCTATCCCAGAGGTTCGCGGTGACGGCAAAGCCTTAAGACCCCGCAAAGACGCCCCTTGGGAACCTTTGATAGGATCTGGAGCTGACGCTTATTCCGCCATTCGTGAGCTTACTTCCTCAAAGAAAGACGGTACCCCGATCGCTAAGGATCTTGATCTAGGGGAATACGTCTTACCCGTCTGCTGCCACAAAGATTATCTCAGGGATAAGAAGGGCAAGCCTTCTTCTATTCCTCCTACTTCCCGATCAATACAAAGGAAGGGTAAAGCTCCTGCTGCTGCCGCTACTGAGTTGGAGAGAGAATCTGATGACGGTGGAGATAATATCCCTCTTCAGACGATCCTAACTAAAAAGAGAACTCGTGAACCTCCTTCCGCAGTTTCAGCACCATCCGAGAAGAAGAAGCAAAAAAGAGTAACTGCCCGACTTCCTCCTTTCTTATCTGCTCTTCGAGTCCAAAAGATTGTCAGGAACTGTAGTCGTGATCTTTCTTCTTCTTCAACTGAAAGTTCTGATTTTCAGGCAGTCCAAGGTGAACCAGAGACATTGCCGGAATCTCCCGAAGTTCACCTGGCGCGTTCAAAGCAACACGGTCCTTCCATTCCTAGGGTGAAAAGGACCAAAATGGCAGAAGCTCCTTCTCCTCTTCCGGGATCCCCTTCTGCTTCCTCCAGTGAATCTCTGGGAGAACCCAGGCAACCAAACTTTAGTGGAATCAAGGTTTCTTTTAATCTTGATGAACTTGGGTTTGATGGTGGTCTCCTATTTGAAGATACCGGCGTGGACAATCTCGCTCAACCAGGTTCAACTTCTCATCCTTCATCTTCTCCCCTTAAGGAATTTTCCATGGCTCTCCTTGATCCAAATGAGCCCCCTATTATTGGTGCGATGCCTCCACCACTTCCTGTTGATCACGAAATTTTTGATGTTGCTACACTTGTTGCACCTATTCGTGAAGCACCTAAGTATACCCGCCATCGTACTCTTAATTACTCTTCATCTGGATCAGGTGACCAAGCCGTAGATGGCCAGCAACTCTCTCCCAACCTTGATGCTGAGACTAATCCGGCACCAACTGCTGAGAAGACTTCTACACCTCCTGCCGGTGAACCTTCCCAAGGTCCTTTTTCATTTTCAGAGTCTGTACCAGCCATTGACCCTAACAAGGTTGGCTCCTCTTCTCGTGGTAAAGCACTTGCTGACTCTCCCTCTCCCCAGTCTCCAAGCCAGACTCCAACCGTTCCTTTTCCTCGTGATCCCTCAGCTTCGGCTTTTGACAATGGGGCAACTGCTTTCGCCGCTATCTACAATTCTATTCTTCCTTCTGATCAAGCTAAAATTGATCAGATGAACTTTGGTGAGGACCGAGATGCAATTTTCCGTGGTCTAGCTCTCGTAAGTCTCCCCTCTTCTCCCCCTTTTTTTTTTTTTTTTTTTTACTATAACTTTTCTATTAAATTGTAGGTTAACGGCCTCATCGTCAAGTCTTTTTCAAATGCTTCTAGGCTGGAAAAAGAAAAAGAAAGTATTGTAAAAGAGAAGCACGATCTCACAGTGGATAAGAATCGACTGGTTCGCGAGAAATGGGCTCTTCAAGCCGAGATCGAGCAACTTAAGATTCATCTTAAAGAAATAACCGCCTCCCGTGATGTCGAGATCGAGAAGAACCGGAAAAGGCTTGAGGGTGAACACCGTGAGCGTGTTGCTGCACTTGAGGGTGAGCACCGTGAACGCATTGCTACACTTGAGGGTGAGCACCGTGAGCGTACTGCTGCACTTGAAGCTGCTCATGCCACCCGGGTAGCAATGTTGGAGGGGAAATGGGCTGATAGCTTAGTGAAAATAAATGAACTCGAAGCCGCTCATGATGTTGACTATCAGCAGTATCTGGCCGATCTACGGGAGCAAAGAGAAACTCTCCTGGCTGATTACAATTCAAAATATGAGGAGATGGAGGCGAAATTCAAAGAGGAGCTTGCCATGCAAGTGAAGGCTCAAGTGAAGGAAAATTTAACCGCCATTCTTTCTGCCAAGAAAATGCGGATAACACCTCCTATCGCCTCCATCCGAGATCCCTTGCCTTGAGTTGTAATTTGATTAATTTTAAATTTGACGAAAGTCTTTCAACATTTTGAACTTTTATAATTGCTATCAATTATTGTTATCTTCTGGTATTGGTTTCTCATGTGCTAACATTAGGCTATACTTCTACTGATCCCGTCGTCACGGTTCAGCAAGTGCAACCCCGTTAACACATTAGCACTATTGCTCTTCTCTTTTAGAGGCACCCCACTGTATTGTCTAAATCAAACTCAATGGGGAAGAAATAATCATATAGAGACTTTAACATTTAGTTAACGGCTTGCCCTGCCAAGTCTACACTTATGTTATTTCCCACCAATCTTAGTTGGGTTTCTTCTATGCCTGACCTTTGGCTTGGTCTCAGACAACAATGCTATATATATAACTAGATAAGTTAATAACAACAAAATCTTATATTTTCATTGAAATTCAAACAAATCTAGGTACATACTCTTTTTGCTCTAATACATCTCTGCCTTCTAGGCATAGTATTTCTTTAGATTGCTGATACTCCATGGCTTATCAAGATGGGTACCGTCTTGGTAGGTTAAGTAGTATGCTCCATTCGCTCCCGCCTTGTCTATCACAAAAGGCCCTTCCCAGTTTGGCTCTAGTTTGGCTGGAGGCGGATTCTGTTTTCTTAACACAAGATCCCCTGGAACTAGGCTTCTTGGCTTGACTCTTTTGTTGTATGTCCTCTCTAGTTGGCGGTGATAGCCCTCCAATCTGAGCTTGGCTCGCTCCCGGACCTCCTCAGCTAAGACCAGCTCTCTTTCTATTATCTCATTATTCTTCCCTAGGTCGACCACCATTCTTCTAGCCGTGTGTACCAACATTTCTTGTGGTATCACAGCTTCCATCCCATAAGTGAGGGAAAATGGAGTTGCCCCTGTGGACCTTCTTGGAGTCGTCCGGTATGCCCATAGTACTTCCCAAAGATTCTCATACCATTTTTCTTTTTTATCCTCAAGCTTCTTTTTCAGTACCTCCAGTATGGCCTTGTTTGATGCTTCCGCCTGTCCATTTCCTTGCGGGTGAAATGGTGTTGCGAAGAGTTGCTTTATGTTATAGCTTGCCAGAAACTTTTTCAACTCCTCTCCACGGAATTGAGCACCGTTATCCGCTACTATAGCCCTTGGTAAGCCAAACCTGCAGATGATGTTGGTCCAGATAAAATCTTTGACATCTACCTCCCTGATCCTTCGTAACGGTTCTGCCTCAACCCACTTCGTAAAGTAATCTGTTGCCACAATTAAATATTCTCTTCCCTGTGACTTCTCCAGTTTTCCCACAATATCAATTCCCCACATCGAAAAGAGCCACGGATTGCTTACAAAGTGAAGGTTTTCAGCTGGGGTATGTATTAGTCTCCCATGAATCTGACAACCATGACATTTCTTAGCATAGTTGCAACAATCTTTATACATACTTGGCCAGTAATGCCCGTGAATCATTATCCTGTGTGCCATGGCCCGTCCCGGTGAATGACTGCCGCAACTTCCATCGTGACATTCCGCCATGACCCCTTCTGTTTGGGATGGATGTACGCACCTCAATAACGGTCCAGTTGGTGATCGCCTATACAGGTCTTCCCCTATCATTGCATACCTTTTGGATTGCTCCACAATCGATCTAGCTTTTGCTTTGTCTTTCGGAAGAGAACCACCTTTTAAGTGGATTACTATTGGGTCCATCCAACTTGCTCCCAAGTTCTGAATGAGGTTGACAGTCACTTCCTTCACCTCTATCATTGGCTGAGATCTTTGCATGAACGTTATAGTCTTGGTTGAACTCTCTTCTATTGCCGTCGCCAGGTAAGCCAATGCATCAGCATGCCGGTTCTCTCCCCTAAACAGATGTACTATATCAACCTTCAAGAACTTTGCTGCACTCCTCTTCAATGCCTCCAAGTATAACATCATCTTCCCAGTCTGAGCTTTATATGTTCCATTGAACTGTTCCACCACCAATTTCGAGTCTGTGAAAACCGTAACCTCCCTTGCCTCTAACTTCAGCAATACTTCCAAACCTTTCAGCACCGCCTCGTATTCTGTCTCATTATTGGTAGCCGGAAAGGCCAATTTTTCTGCGATCTCGATCTTAGTGTCCTCTGGTGTTATCACTACTATCCCGATTGCTGATCTTCCTTTATTTACTGACCCATCGGTGAACACTTTCCATCCCTTGACGCTTTTCCACCCGGTATCTTGAACTTCTAGGTTCTCTAGCTGCTCTTCCTCTTGCATTTCTGCACCCTTGATTACATCTTCCACTGGGAAATCTGCCAAGAAATCCGCCAGCACTTGTGATTTTTCCGCCTTCTTGGCCTCATACTGAATGTGATATTTACTCAATGAAACCGCCCATTTTTCCATTCTCCCAGAACGCTCGATTTTTAGCATCACTTGATTGAGAGGAAGGTTTGAAACCACTGCCAGACTATAAGCTTCGAAATAAGGTCTTAATCTTTGAGCTGCAAATAGTAAAGCGAGGGCATACTTTTCCACTCTAGAATACCTTGTCTCTGGTGAAGTCATCTTCTTGCTGAGGAAATAGACTGGGCTCTCCTTTGAGGCTTCCCTTCTAGTCAAGACCGCACTTACTGCAATGTCCGATACTGCTAGATAAATATAGAGCGTCTCCCCCGGAAATGGCTTTGACAGAACTGGTGGTCTACTCAAGTATTCTTTTAACTTCTGGAAGGCTTCTTCACATTCATCATTCCAAGCAAAAGATAAATTCTTTCTCAAGAGCTTCAAAATTGGCTTGCATTTATCTGTGGATCTTGATATGAATCTTCCCAATGCCGTAATTCGTCCAGCCAGTACTTGCACTTCTTTCTGTGTTTTTGGTGACGCCATGTCTGTGAGAGCCCTTATCTGCTCTTGACTAACCTCTATTCCTCTCTTGGTAACAATGTAACCAAGGAACTTTCCTGACTGCACTCCAAAAGTGCATTTTTCTGGATTAAGCTTCATATTGAACTGACGCAATGTCTGGAAGGATTCTCCCAGGTCCTTTAGATGATCCTCCGGCTCCTTGGACTTGACTAACATATCATCAATGTATACTTCTACCGTCTTCCTCAGCTGATCTTCGAACATCATCTCTACCAGCCTCTGATAAGTAGCTCCTGCATTCTTCAAACCAAATGGCATTTTGGTATAACATAAAGTTTTCTTACCAGCATAGAAGGCCGTTTTCTCCTGATCTGGACCATATAGAGGAATCTGATTGTAGCCGGAATAGCCATCCATGAATGACAATAACCCAAAGCCTGCTGTTCTGTCCACTAGCTCATCCACCCTTGGCATGACGTATCTATCTTTTGGACATGCTTTGTTTAAGTTTGTGAAGTCTATACAGATCCGCACCTTTCCGTTTTTCTTCGGAACTGCCACTATGTTAGATACCCACTCTGGATACTGAACTTCCCTTGTTATTCCAGCTAACTCCATCTTCTCGATCTCTTGTTTTATTGCCTCTGCCAGTGTAGGTTTTATTGTTCTCACTTTCTGCGCAACTGGTTTGAAATTTGGATTGACATTCAATCTGTGACATGCTACGTCTGGATCGATCCCTGTCATATCATTCATAGACCAAGCAAATACATCCATATTATCTTTTAAGAATTGTATAAGATCAAATCTCACCTTCTCATCCAAGTTGGTTCCCATGTAGGTGATCCGCTGATCCCCTACCTCATTGAGGTTGACGGGTTCCGTTTGTTCTTCTGTCTTTAGCACTTCACACGGGGACCCGTCACCCTCCTTCTGTCGTTGCTATGCAGGGACAGATGACGGCTCAGCACCTGCTGTGCCATGCCTCATACTTTTTACTGTTGCTATCTTCAAATTCTTGGCCATAGCCTGATTGCTCCTTATCTCATATTGTCCATCTTCGGTCGAAAAACGGATCTTCTGATAGTAACTTGACGGAATTGCCTTCATAAGATGAATCCACTCTCTTCCTAAGATTGCATTGTACTCTATTGGAGCATCTATGACCACAAATCTCGACATGACGGTTCTGGTGTGTGCTGTAACCGGTAAGACTATCTCTCCAACTGGCCGCACTGCTCCCCCATTGAATCCGTAAATGTCTCCAGGTGAATTTGCCAGGCTACCTCTCTCCAATTTCATTTGATCCAAGCCCCTGGTGAACAGAACATCTACCTCACTTCCACAATCTACTAACACTTTTGTGACATTCCAATTTCCAATGAGTATGGAAATGACCAATGGGTCATTGTGTGGTGTGACTACTCCTTTGAGGTCTTCTTCTGCAAACCCAATCGGCTCACTCTGATGCACTGGTCTGCCATTGCGTATGACTGGAACGGCTCCAACTGTTTGCAAATCTTCTCTTATCTGCATCACTCTTCTTATCTTTCTCCTGACCTCGTTCAAGGATTCTCTAGCTCCTTCTAAGATCATGTTAACGGTCCCTCTGACTTGAATTTCTGTTTTGTCTTCCTCCTTGTTCTTTTCCACTATAAACTCTCTTAAATGGCCCTCCTCCATCCATTTCCATATCAAGGATTTGAACTCATAACAATCTCCAGTAGGGTGGTTGTAAGTCTGATGATATTCACAGAACGGCTTTCCCCTGACTGTTCGACATCTTACTGACGGCTCTTGGAAGTACTTTCTCCCTCTTATTCTCTTCAAAATTTGATCCAGTGACATTGTAAGTTGCGGTAGCGGTTTCGGTGGTGTCAACTTTCTTGGTGAAGTATCTCTATCCTCCCTCCTTTCTCTTTTATCGTGACCTCTCGATCCATCTTTGTTCCTCCTTGAGCCAGAATCTCTTGGTGGCGAATCACTTCGTGAGCTAGCTTCTCCTTTCTTTCTTTTTTCCGCCACCGAGTTAACGGATGCCGGTACCACTTTAGGAGCTCTCCGTGATGCTATGTCCTCTAGTCTGATATATTTCTCCGTCTTCTGGAAAAGTTCATCCAGGGTCGCCATCCGTGATGACACAATCGAGTCATATGCAGGAGATTTCTTATTTATACCCTTCTGAAATGCTACCACAGCTGTTCTTTCATCTACTCCGCCATCTGTTCTCAAAATCTCATTTTTAAAGTTAGTAACAAACTTTCTAAGAGACTCACCTGGAACTTGTTCCAAATCAAATAGTGATGCTATATCTGCAGCCTGTCTTTTCTGATGAATATAATGTTTGACAAACATCTCACTGAGCTGAGCAAAGCTTGATACACTCCCTGGTGATAAGCTGAGATACCAGTCTGTAGCGTTATCCTTCAAGCTGCTAGGGAACAGTCGACACCACATTCCGTCATACTGGCTCCCTTCCCAAGCCGCCATTTTTTGCTTGAAATTATTCAAGTGCTGCACAGGATCAGTTGTTCCATCATACTCATTAAACTTAGGAGGTTGAAACTTACTTGGGAACCCGTGACGATAGCACACTTCGGCTAATGGCCTCTTGCCCAATCTCTCCAGATCCTGAGTCACCTCCATGTTCTTTCCCTTGTTCTGCGCCCTCATGTCCTCTTGGACCTTGCATATCATATCGAAAAGTCTGGTGTATTGATCTGCCGCCGGGATCTCTTCATCATTCATCCCTTCCCTTCGACTCCCTTAGCGAGCTCTTACCCTCGATTCACCTGACCCTTCTTCTTCATTCACTCTTGGGCCCGGAATCCGACGCCTTGCTCCTCCTTCACCTTCTCCTAGTATTACCTTCTCCAATGGTCTCTGATGGTTTTCATCTCTGACTGCTTCGTTCTCTCCTTCCTGAAGATTTTCCATCCTTCTTATCTGCTCCCTCAATCTCAAGTTTTCTTCCCTCAATCTGTTTGTATCTTCGTCTCCATCTTGGAGGTTTTGAGGATGATCAACTTGCGGAACATCTCCAGCTGCTATACCTCCGAGATATGTCGACGATCTAGTTTGTGTTACCATTGCTCTCTACTTTCGCCTTTCAACCTTCTTCTCCAAAACCCTAGATCTGGAAGCAGCAAAGTGGCCCTTCTTCTAGCGCCAAATGTAAGCCCTCTTTCTTTGATGAGCTCAGCTGGGTCCTTCAACTGCTTCAACGGTAGTACCTGCAATGACCACCGGACAGTGACCGGTGGATAAAGCTCCAACGATCAAGTCAGTAAGCGGCTAGGTTTAGAGAATAGGTTTTAGCAAAGAATGAACAGTTACCTTTAGCGAACCCTAACGTGATCCTTTTATAGTAATATTCACCGCCTTCCTTGAACCGTTGGATCCTCCTTTGCATCCTATGGTTCTCTTATCTCCTACGTGTTTCATTCTCCATCACATAATATAAAGTGAATGCTTGACAGCCTGACATCACGTGCTCTATCCGTGATACTCCAGAATGTTCTGAACTCCGATTGGGTACTTCCCAGTTTACTCTCCCTATCTAACTCCTGTGTCCTCCATACTCCACCTAGCATGGTTTGGTACTTACAAACAGTGCAATGGATTCTAAGACACCAGAAAGAGGGTTAACGTTACGTGCACCCTGCACCCAGGCCAGGCAGTAATGTATACTGCTGATTGATCATTGATGTACATAGTCATAATATGAATGAATGAATTTGATCAGATTATTGCAGAATTCTTGGTCACACGTGAATACAATAAATGACAAATGAGACATCCAAGACCATTTCCTTTGAATGAATTTGATCAGATAATTGCTGAATTCTTGGCAGATTTTAAATCAAAACATCATGTACACTACAACTGAACAAACAATGTATTATCTTTATCTCTCTCTCTGAGCCATAATCCCATGACTCCTTAAATTTCTAAATTTCAACTCAGATTAATTAAAAATTGATCAAAACCACATGAACTAACCTTTAACTCAATCACATTCCTGTAACATAACTTGTGATAAACAGTTTGCACAATAATTTTGTAATCAACAGGAAAAAACTGATTAATGTTGTTAATTTTTGGAACATAACTTTTTAATACATAGAAAGCATTCCAAAGAATTTGGGAGCATGTAAGGGAACTGTAAAATAGGTTGATGACTTGGTGTTGCTATGAGACGTGCAAGTATGCAAAATTATACACAAAAGACTACTTATTTAGCACAACGATAAAGACTACTTGTTTTTCGACACCAATAGTACCATTAGGATATCGATTCGTTTAGAATGTGTTAAACCACATAAGTATTGCATTTTAAATTTGTGGTGACGAAGATCAATAAACAATTCACAAATAAAAAATACATACCTTCTGGGTTCTCCTTTCGACTTTTTTTTTTCCTTCGCCAGCTTAACCTAAAACCCCATTAACAAACAAAGAGAGATTCATTAGAGAAGATTTGATATACAAAACTTGAAACGTTCAAATTCAAGTTTAAAATTAATAACCCCTTTTACTTTTTAAACCTTCAAATCAATCTCGTTGCCAGATCTATCAGTAACCCACTTTCAAAAATCCAATCTTTATTCAAACCCACATTCAAAATGCACTCAAATCAATCTTATTATAGTAAGTGCAGAAACAGAGAGAAAAGGGAATGAGAAATCTAAGCTAATATGATGAAGGTTCATTTAAGAAAAAAAAACAATTTCATTCTAAATGAGAAATACAGAGAAAGAGAGTGATTGGGAAAGAAGATAAGAAAAATCTAAACATATTTTCCATTGTATTCCATCAATCAATGGAGAGTTAGAGGAGAACAAAATCGATTTAAATTCAAATTTATGTTTAAAATTTAAAAAAATAATCGAATTTAAAATAATCTCACAACCACAAGTCGATTTGAATCTATTTAAAATTTAAAAATTTATGCTTACCTTGATGAAATCCCTGCTTGTGAATGATGGAGGAGAGAGGTGGTGCTTGTGAATGATGGAGGAAAGAGGAGAAAAGGGAGAAGAGAAGAGAAGAGAACGCAAAGAAGAGTTCGGGAATTTTTTTTAGGGGTGGGTGAGGGAATGTTTTCCCGAGAAACATTTTCACACTGGAATTTTTACGGGCCCAACTTAACCAATCAAACGGACGTTAGGGAAATTTGACGGTAATGTTTGACGTGGGAAAAAACCAATCAAACAGACCCATAGATAAAGAAAACTTATAGCTATAAATGTAAACTAGTCCTTAGGCCCGTGCAATGCACGGGCATATCTGATTGTTTTAAAGTTTTTTTTTGGGGGGTTTTATATTGCTTTTGGTTTGTAACTTGTAATATTTTGTTTAGTCTGTTTCAAAAGTCTATGATCTGGTATGATTTCATTTAGAATTATTATAAATCTTTGAGTAATGAAATTAAATGATTATTATATATACATGAAAATTAAACCCAAAACATTTGAAGATATCCAGGAAAATGGGATTTTGCAGTACTCTCAATTCTCAAAGTCTCAATTAGAATTTAGTCTGGCTCGGTTGTTGAGGCTTCATCACTTTGGGAAACAATCTTTTCACAGTAGTCCATTAGCAGTCGAGCGTCTCTTAATTGGCTTGTAACAGTTAACATCATGAAAATTCAAAATCTTTAACAAACTATTATGATGATAAAGATGACTTACTTGTAATGTGACGGAGA
This sequence comes from Aquilegia eximia, assembly GCA_023053565.1. Lineage (NCBI taxonomy): Eukaryota > Viridiplantae > Streptophyta > Magnoliopsida > Ranunculales > Ranunculaceae > Aquilegia > Aquilegia eximia. The sequence goes on from JALIGU010000002.1 coordinate 27,081,906, forward strand.
GATCCCGTTAGGCCTGTAGTTAAGTATTTCCGGAAGGCAACCATACAATCCATCTCTGTGTGAATCTTGCGACATTTTTTGATATAGTCCCATCTGCAACACATTTACGTACATTAGATCACAAATTAAGGGAAACTCAAATTTCATGAAATTGCAGTAAATAAGTCTTACTGCTACTTGGGTCCCTTTTCGTATCCCCACCATTGAAATGTATTGAAGATTATATCATCATCTTTATTGGAGTTTATTTTCTATTTTCATTTACTTTTTGTCAATGCCTAATAAGTGCAAGGAAAAGAAATAGATTACTGGTTCTCCATATTCCTGCAAAATATATTTTTTGTCAAATCTAGAATGTAATTGAAAATGACCATCACAAACATGTTTGACGTGTGTCCACAATAATATCATATTAATATTATTAATGATCTTATTAATAAACTTGCATAGCTGCCCATTTGACTTAGAATACTGGTGAGTTTTGATTTCTGTCTCGTCGAGAGATCTTCAGCAAACATCATATATACATGGATCAAATATAAGCATATAAGCAGACATAGACTTTGAGTGAAGAGGAAGATGGAGAAGTTGTATAAACGTAATAAATCATCTGGTGATTTCAATGTAAATCTTGGTGAGTTTTGAATTTCTCTTCGATTAAGTTATCAATTTCAGCTTAATTGAAGAGATACAGTAATACCTCGATAAGATAATACCCGATAAATTAATTATCTCTTTTAAATAATATTTTTAGCTGGTCCCAACTTGAGCATATGTTAATAAATTAATATTTCGCTAAATTTATTAGATAATACATTTTAGAAAAATCCTTGAATACCCAACTAATATATAAATTAATATTTTTTCGATATACAAATATATTTTATATTTTTTTTTATAATAAAAGTCAATTTTTGCTTGTTTTTTCTCAAGATTGATTTTGGTTTGAACCTCTTCTCTGAATTTTTGTAGTGTGATAAGTTGATCTGGTGTTGTAGTTTGTATTGCAAGAAGAAATTATTCCAATATCATTATCGATTTTAGTGTTTCTTTTCGTGGAACGGGTTTTAGAATAAAACGATTGTCCAGTTTCATCATGTTAGCCCCCCCCCTAAAAAAAGAAAGATATACATAAAAATATACTGTTAATTATGTAAATTAACAATTTATTAATTAATAGATGAATTGATATCTCATTTAATTAATAATTTTCTCTACTTCCAAGGCTATTAATTTATCGAGGTTTTACTGTATTTTTTGTACGGGCTGGACTTGATTCCCAAACTCAATCAAAATTCTCTTCAATTAAGCTATTAATTTCAATCTAATTGAAGAGATATTTTTTTAAGGGTATTTTCAGCTTTAATTGAGTATAATAGATGGAAAAATTGTACAAATGTAGTAAATCATCTGGTGATTTCAATGTAAATCACTACTTCCACCAGATAATTATTTAGCTACTTATTCAAAAAAGATTACTGGTAAACTTATTGAAGTTAAAATTGTTGAATTGAAAGAAATTCGAGTTAGAGCATTTTATCAATGGTAGTCAATTACTGGTATTAGATTTAGTGGTGATAATGTGGTTTACTGCTTATAAAGAATTCGAGTTAGGGTTACGTATGAAGGTTGTTGTATTTAATATGTGAAATTACATATTGACCCATTTTTATTTATTTTGTGTAGTTACAAAAATACCCCAAATTGAATGAATTTCTCTTCAATTAATTTATCAATTTCAGCATAATTGAAAAGATATAGTAAAACCTCGATAAGATAATACCCGATAAATTAATTATCTCCTTTAAATAATATTTTTGGCTGGTCCCAACTTGGGCATATGTTGATAAATTAATATTTCGGTAAATTTATTAGATAATTAATACATTTTAGAAAAATCCTTGAAGGCCCAACTAATATATAAATTAATATTTTTTTGATATACAAATATATTTTATATTTTTTTATAATGAAAGTCAATTATTGTTTTTTTTTTCTCAAAATTGATTTTGGTTTGAACCTCGTCTCTAAATTTTTGTAGTGTGATGAGTTGATCTGGTGTTGTATTTTCTATTGCAAGAAAGAAATTATTCCAATATCATTATCGATTTTAGTGTTTCTTTTCGTGGAACCGGTTCTAGAATAAAATGATTATCCAGCTTCATCATGTTAGCCCCCTAAAAAGAAAGACATACATGAAAATATATTGTTTATGTAAATTAATAGTTTATTAATTAATCGATGAATTAATATCTCGTTTAATTAATAATTTTCTCTAGTCTCAAGGCTATTAATTTATCGAAGTTTTACTGTATTTTAATTATGCTTGTGATTTGGTCCAACTGGGTACGGGCTGGACTTGATTATACTTGGGATTGGGTATTCTTTTAATTTTTTTTATTGAGCTTAATTATTCCCATGGTCTAATTGGGCTTAATTATATCTATGATGGTGGTCCACTTTTGCCTAATTACAAATATACCCAAACTTAATCAAAATTCTCTTCAATTAGACTATCAATTTCAGTCTTATTGATAGCCTAATTGAAGAGATATTTTCTTAGGGGTATTTTCTGCTTTAATATAGTATAATAGATATATTACCTTAAAGTTAAAGGGTTCATTGTCTGTTATAAATTTGATAGCAGGAATGAAACGAAGCAAAAGAGGAAAGCTTCCACAATTCCATTGAGCACAAAAATAAGGATGGATTCTAAGATGAAGGAATGACCAGCTTAACCAACAGGCTTAATGGACTTTACCAAATCATTGATTCCTTGGAAATCATACTGGTTTCGAATAAGCTCGTGCGAATTCCAGAGTACATAAGTCTCAATTACATCTAATCCTCCCTTCTTTCGATTTTTGAATGAAATCTAGCCACATCTGTTTTTTCTCCTCACATACTTAGAAGTTACAAGAAGATCAAGGGTCTTTCCATCAGGTTCAAGACCTCTTTCAAGCATCTCATCAGACATATATTCGAAACACCACCTGCATTAACTCCCTCTTTAAAGATCAAGGGTCTTTCCGTCAGGTTCAAGACCTCTTTAAATCATCAAACCTGATTTGGAGTTGTCACAAGCAGCTTGAATAACAGTGATTACATGAACAAAGTTCAATCTCAAGTCCCCTAGCTTTCATTTGTAGAAAGTAATCTTCTAGTTGATCAGGTTTCTCTTGTGTACGTGAAACACACATTCATCCTTACTCCTAACACAAAAGAACCACCCACATGCATTCAGCTCCTCTCACACTAGCATCTTCTTATACTAAATGCTTGTCGCGCTTTCTCAATTTTATTCATCCTAACCAAAACAGTGTTCCAGGAACCATATCATCCTATAATACATAGTATAATAACACTCTGCTGCATCATTCCTACCATTAAAACAAAAATGTAGGCATTTCAATGATAAGTAACATACCTTTTTAATACCTCTACAAGATGAACAACAACTCAACAACTGATGATCTAGCAATAAAATCAACCTGGTGAGAATGTTTAGTATAATGAACAAAGCATCAATGACTATAACAAATTCTTAATTGGATTTCTCTGAAAAATAAAAAATCTTCTTTTCCAGAGAAATCCAATTAAGAATCTTGTTGAGCCTGTGGCTCAGTGGTAGCACCCCTCTCACAAAGTGGAGAGGTCGTGGGTGCCAACCGCAGAATCGCCAAGAGCGTCGTTCTGGTGCTCGGAAATATCTCCAGCAGAATCAGATTTTGCAGGCTCTCTCTATTTGGAACGAGCCTGGGGGTATATTTCGTGTAACGCCCCGGGATTTCGTCCTCGCTCATCCCGGTGCGTCGAGCACCATACCGCTCGCTAATGTCAATATTGTCCCCCTTTAGTCACTGCGGATATCCAGCAGTAGAGGGTTTTAACCATGGTCAAGGCACACTGGTGCAGTGTGGGTATGGCAAATGTGTGGAGTGCATCCTGTGGGAGGTGTACTATTGATTGGGTATAGGTTGTGAAGTGTTGTTTGAGGGTAATGATTGATTTGCGGTGATTGAGATATAGTGTCGAAACTTGAGATGCCATGAATTATATATTATTGTACTAACACAATTTTGCAGGAGGATAGGTCAATTAACATTTCTTGCAGGGCTCGACCTATCCTAATAGGAGGTGCAGCTCAGGTAATGTATCACTATAATATATAATATTTATTTAGTAAACGAGATAAATATAGAAAGACCGCGGAGTCTGTTATTTTATTGTTTTTGGGAATGGAGTTCCCTACCCTTGTCCACTCATACCAGCATAATTTGCTGACCCATGTTGCTTGTTTTGCACGTGGGTACGTATCCTTATGGAGCGTAGGCGGAGGAGAGGAGCCAGTTGAGTACGCTCAGGAGCAACACCCGGAAGCTCGTGTAGATCCAGTCGTTCGGGAGGGAGTTTGACATTTGCAGGAGTTATCATTTCAGAGTAGGTTTAGTTCTTTGATTTGTCGCTAGCTGATTACTCAAGTTCATTATTTCATTTATTGGATTATTATTGATGGGGAAGACAATACCTCAGTAGAAGCTGTTGAATTTTATTATTGGAGTTGTGTAATTCAATATTTGGAGTTTTTGGATTATATATGGAATTTATTGGGAGTTCAAATTATGTGTGTTGAAGTATTTGTGTTTAATGGTTGTGGATTTTACCTTGTGCAAAATGTTTATTTAGATTACTGTCCCGAACCTTTGTCCTTTTATTGGCTTATCGAGGGTAATTTTGTAAATTCTCTTTTTTTGCCAATTTTTGGATATTAGGGTCGTGACACCCATGTGGCTTACCCCAAAAGGCCTTGACATTAGTTAGAGTATGGTTAAGCTCTACATACTACCAATACAACCACTTCCTTGGCAATGTGGGACTAACACAAACTCATGGGTGTTACAATCTCACCACCTTAGAAATAGAGCCGTCCTCGGCTCTGCAGTACACTCAGTACAGTCCCAAAATCTCCGACGTTCCCTGCCAAGTGAGACAAGTACCTGGCGCTCCTCCGGCCCTTCCAGCGTACTTCCCACCTGCAACAGGCGACCCGTCGTCGGCTCTGATACCAACTGTAACGCCCCGGGATTTCGTCCTCGCTCATCCCGGTGCGTCGAGCACCATACCGCTCGCTAATGTCAATATTGTCCCCCTTTAGTCACTGCGGATATCCAGCAGTAGAGGGTTTTGGATCAGGGCCCACCCATGTGGCTTACCCCAAAAGGCCTTGACATTAGTTAGAGTATGGTTAAGCTCTACATACTACCAATACAACCACTTCCTTGGCAATGTGGGACTAACACCAACTCATGGGTGTTACATTTCGTCTGATTGAGAGGGTCACACACACAGAGCCTCCGTTGGAACGACCATCTCGACAGTCCCAAAGCAAGAATGTACGACGGTGTTTGCAAAAGGTTGCAGACGGGCACTTTGCAGCAGCCGTGAAGGTGTTGGCATCATCAGGGGTTGCTCCGAACACTCCAGAGACGCAGCGGGCTTTAGAGGATAAACACCCGAAGCATCCACCACCATCTATCCCCGACATTCCTTTACTTGAGTCACCTTTGTCAGTTGAGAGGGATGGGATATTATCATGCATCAGGTCCTTCCCCAAAGGGACGTCTTGTGGGCGAGATGGTCTCCGGGCCCAACACCTATTGGATGCTATTAGTGGGGCTGCATCCGCTGTAGCCACAGATCTTATGGAAGCCTTGACACCGGTTGTGAACTTATGGCTACAAGGTCGATGCCCACGGGTCTTGGCAGAGTTTATAGCTAGTGCACCGCTCACCCCACTTCTAAAGCCAGGTAACGGCATTCGCCCAATAGCTGTGGGTATAGTTTGGCGTCGCCTGGTGTCTAAGATTGCCATGAGAGGAGTTTCTAAGGATATTGTCCCATACCTAGAGGATTTTTAGTTTGGGGTTGGTGTGCCTGGTGGAGCAGAGGCAATTTTGCATGCTGTTAATCGGTTGGTTTATGCCAACAAGGATGACACATCGCTTTCTATGCTGCTTGTGGACTTTCAGAATGCCTTCAACCTTGTTGATCGGTCTGCTATGCTACGGGAGGTACGCAATCATTGTCCATCTATTGCTCTATGGGTCGAATACCTCTATTGTCAACCTGCTCGATTGTATCTAGGGTCTACTCATATTTGGTCAGCAGCTGGGATACAGCAGGGGGACCCTTTGGGGCCTCTTCTCTTTGCTTTGGTCTTGCATCCATTGATACACCACATTCAGTCAGAATGCCACTTGGAGTTGCAGGCATGGTACTTAGATGATGGTACTCTGATTGGTAGTACAGAACATGTGGCTAGAGCTATTCGTATCATTCAGGAAAGAGGACCATCTCTTGGGCTCGTGCTTAATGTGTCTAAGACAGAGTTGTTCTGGCCTTCTGTTGATCCTGACTGCTCCTATCCAGATATCTTTCCGGTTGGTATATCATGTCCTCAGCGAGGGGTTAAGTTGCTTGGAGGGGCTGTAAGTATTGATGCATCATTTATTGTGGGTAATGTTCGTCAACGAGTGGATAAGACACTTCAACTTATGGACTTATTACCACAGCTAAAGGATCCGCAGTGTGAGTTGGCACTTTTACGTTCTTGTATGAGATTATCTAAACTCACCTTTGCTCTCCGTACTTGCCCCCCTGATTATTGTTCAGGAAACAGCCGAATGGTTTGACCACAAGCTTCGTGCAGCTCTTCAAAATATTGTGGTTTCTGATGGACCTGGTTTTGGCGATCTACAGTGGCGTATGGCAACCCTCCCATTACGTATGGGTGGACTTGGTATCTATTGTGCTACTGATGTTATGAAGTTTGCCTTCGTAGCTTCACGTACGCAAACCAAGGATCTCCAGGACCACATTCTTCGAGGTTGTGACACTCCACCTATAGGTAATGTTTTCTATACTGCCATTGCTAGTTTACATCTTTCTATACCTGATTTTGACCTCAGTAATCTTGCTCCAACTGCTACCGTCCCCTTCAGACCCCAACATATCTTGGCGGAAGCATACTACAACAAGATTAGTTCTGGTCTTGAGAGGGAATTTGAGTTGTCAGCTAGACAAAAAGCCGTGATTGGATGTGTGCATTCAGAACATGCCAAAGATTTTCTCCTTGCTATCCCGATGGAAGGGCTTGGACAACGTATGACGCCTGTAGAATATCGTGCCATTCTTCGTTATCGATTGATGATCCCTCTATATTCAGATGGTGAGCTTTGTCCAGTGTGCAAGAAGAGTAGACTTGATGCTTTTCGGGGACCATGCGGCCCATTGTAAGCATTACCCCGGCTTCAAGTACAGGCATGACCACGTTAGAGATATCTTGTGTGATGTGTTCTGGCGGGCTGGCGTACAGGTTAAGAAGGAGGCTCCTGTTAACTTTCTTACTGATCCTAGGGAAGGAAGATCGACATTACGTCCTGCTGATATTCTGGTCTACAACTGGTCTGAAGGTAAACATGCGTGTGTTGATGTTACAGGGGCGTCTCCGATGGCTGGGCTGAGTGCTGGGATTTTTGAGGTGGAGCTAGCAGCTAGCAATGCAGCAGCGGCAAAAGTGGAAAAACATGACGGAGCTTGTAGGGCTAACCAACATAGTTTCATCCCCTTTGCATTTGACACATTTGGATTGCTAGGCTCAGAAGCAGTTGAGCTCCTCAGGAGAGTGCAGAAGATAATGGATAGCAACGTGATGACTGCAGGTTCGAACGAATATGTATTTAGGAGAATCGGGTTTGCTATCCAGAAAGGACTTGCCGTGCAGTTTGTAGCGCGTTTGTCCTCTACTTTTGTGTAATTCATTGAGCTTATCAATAAAATTTTGAATTTTTTGGATAAAAAAAAAAAAAAATATTGTTGAGACCTCGTTGGTAGTAGGTCTTTGTCTGTTCTTTTTGAGTTTCTGTACATAGTCCTGGTCTCAACTCTTACGAACATAAAGAACAGATAAGGCCCACCAACAAATTCTCTCAGACCCAACTGATTTTTTTTTTTGCCCACGTGCAAAATTTGTCAGAGCACTATATAAACTCAAAGTGAAATTCTTGCTGTCACACAGACCAGCCGATTTTTCTTTCTCCTTCACTCTCACTCACTCTCTGTTCTTATTATTGGTGGTGGTCTTTGAATTGTTGGAGAGCGGGAGAGAGAAAGAGTTTTATTGGTTGTCAATCAATCCTTCTCTTAAAATCTCATGTAGTATTTTTCTTCATTTTGCTTTACATCAACAACATAGAACCAACAACCTTCTTGGGGTAGTTCTGTTTTTCTGAATCTCTGAATGTAAGTAATGATTGATCACAAACTGTCTTTATAATCATTTTGATTCTCATTTTGACCAACCCCACTTTGTAAACATAGCATTTTATTGGGTTGTTTGTTATATTTTTATTGCTTGGACATTGAAATTTTTAAAATCATGTTTTTTTTTTTTTTTTTTAGATTGGATTGAAAGCAAAGATTTAAAGTGGGGATTTCTTAGATCTTCAAGAAACATCTTATTTGGTATGATTTTCTGCTTAACAACTTCTTATATGTTTTTATAGATGTTTACGAGAATCTAGTTTTTATTTGATTGGAGTATTATCTGTGCTGGGAATTTTCCCAAGTAATGGGATTATGGGAAGATTAGTCTTATTTTCCCCAATTGGATTTAATAAGATCAATTGCTGTTATGTTATAAAGTTTGCGCAGTTTATTGCTTGATTTGTCTGTTTTATTTTGATCTTTGGATTTAAGACATGCTATTAGAGAAAGCTGTTAAAAGTGCTTCTGTTTCCCAATTGGAAGCTAACATATTGCATAGAGTAGATTGACACTTATCGAATGGTATGGTGGTCATCGAAACATAGCAAAGAGTGTATGGGTTGTCTTTGTTTACCTAAAATGGTAGGATATGGAGGAATTTTCTTTAATCCCTGTTTAGAGTACTGGAAGAAAACATTCTGTGTCTATTAACCAATGTTGTTATCCGTCTGGGTTCCAGAATTCTATTTCAATACTTAAGGTGAAACTTTGCCCCTTCTGTTAATTAAATCACAACAAATTAGTTAAGTTTACATATCGATTATGTGTGGACAGTTGGGGGTTGGTTTTTATTGGCTGTTGAATCATCAAAATTATAACATTAATTAAACGGAAGGGGAATCTTCTTCGGGAGATTAGAAGTCTTATTGTCAGAAGGCATGCCACATGCATGTGTAAAATAAATAAATGGTTTCGTCGTTCCTCTCTGTCAGTAGGTCTCAACTGGTTGCGTTTTAAACATGAAGTAAAAATCTACATTCCGTCTTATACTACTTTTGTGTGTGCAGAGATTTCTTTACCTACTTATTTGTTATAGATACTAATGTAAAACTCAAGAAACACTTTATAAAATTTTAACCAATGGTTCCTTATTTCATTGTTTCACACACATTGCAGAAAAGCTCAATTGAAATAACTTCATTTGATTCTTTTTTTCTTTTCTTTCCCCCTTCAAAAAGTTGTAAGCTTTCCACGATCTCCTAAATTGGGACATGATTGTCAACCAAGAATTCTACCCTGGAAGCTTCGAGATGTTTACTCATTCGTTTAGCTAGCTATTCTTAGCCTGTTGCAAACCAATTAACTTCCTACCACGATTTGTCGAACATTTATTGGCCGAAGATCACTAGAATTACGTTCCCAAAAGGCGAAACATTTAATTTTATTTGTCTTCATGTACCACTACTTGTAATGCATATAGGTTTTTTGGCTTACCAGTAGACTGGAAGAAGACATTCTATGTTTGTGAACATGTATTGTCAGTCTAGGGGGTTGCATTGTGATATTCAAGGTAACAGATTGGTTTAGTATAGTTGAATGATCAATGGACACTTGTCACGTGATTTTTGTGTCTGGTTAAACTTTAAATGAACATATTTAACTCGGTTGCTATGATCATACATCTCGGCAACATATCTCTTATGGGGGATTTAGAGCTCTTGTTCTATCTAAAAGAATGCCATATGGCCATTTGGAGATGAGAAATGGTTCATCTGTTGTTCTTCTTCGTCAACACATCTCAACTTCTTGCATTTGAAACAAAATATATGCAATTTGTGCCTTTGTTTGCACAGATCTCTTTCCTTATTTGTGTCGGAAAAAGTTTCCAACCTAGACAGGGACTAATATAATATGTGTGACAAGCTATACATCTCTTTGCATATCTCCTAGTATCTAGTATGCAAAGACATCCCTTATCAGGAAGATATCGCTAAACTCTAGTTGCAGGATCCTTGCAACACCTGCTTCAAAACCTTAAGCTCTCACTTTTGAATGGGAAAACCCTCTATGCTAAGACTGGTGATGCCATTGTTAGTGGAAATGTTAATTGAAGTGTTAGAAGGGCTGAAGGGTGCTTTTATCTGTCAGTCGTTTGTGGACCTTGGTTAGATGGAGTGAGTTGGCTGTTTACTCGGGACTAAAGTTGTGGAGTCTAACTCCTCCTGTCATATGGGTGGTCCAAAACTTAATAAATGGGCATATTTTTAAAGAGGACAAAGTTATTGCTAACAAGTTGGTAATGCAAGTGAAGGCAACACTGCAAGAAGTCAGTATTGGCTGGCAGTAAGTAAGCAGCACGATTTGAGGACTTACTAGTGATTTAAGTTAGAATGATGGGAGTCTGATTTGCATTTCACTTATTTTTCAAAGTTTTACTTTTTCATTTTACAAGGTGGTGTGATTCTCTCTTTCACAGTCTTCCCTTGTAAAACAAATGTTTATGAATAAAAGTTTTATTTAGCCATAAAAAATTTGTTAAAAGTGGTGATAAATAAATGAATTGAAATATTTTTAAGTGAGAATATGATGGAACGAAAGTTAACATTATTCAGCTTCGCAAATTTACTCATAACTAAGCTAACACTGTTAAATAGTGTACTAGATGAGGTATAAATATAAAGAAATTAATCTTTTTTTAAAGAATCTAAAAGGTGGACTATTATTAGTAATTTAGTATTTAGTCTCATTCCTATTATGTTTTCTACAATATAGTCTGCCATAACTATTCTCGAGTCTTGACATTAAATTTCTGTCTTTCTACTGAATCTCCTCCATCACAAACAGTGCATAGCATGGATTGTCTATTCATGGTTTTTTTAGTAATTGTTCTAGCTGAAGTGAGTTTCAACTTTGTCTTAAGTACCAATGTACCGTTATTTACTATGGACTATTTTCTGCAAATCAGATTGTCCACTCTTTAAGGTGAACTCCAGTAGATTGAATAATTGATATCTTCACTCAAGTTTCCTGTGACTCTAGGTATTCTCTAATTCTAGCAAAATATAGTTAAATAAATTAATGTTGAAAGAAAGCTTGTGGATGCTACTGGGAAGTTGTGAGTACCACTTTGAGGTTCTTATGTGGTAAAAATAGACATGGGAACGTATCGTTCTAATTGTGCAAAGCTATTATACGAGATGGTACGAAACAAATTGTGGATTTTCTAGTGTGGTATTTTAGCAAGAATTTGAATTTGTTTGACTCTGATTGTTGTCTGTCATGAACTTCATTCCATTTTTTGTTATAGTTTTGATTCGAACCCATACTGATAAGTGGATCTACTTAGGCTTTATTCTGAAGAGAGAATCCGCTCACTAGAAATTAATGTAATAGAGATTATCATGGGAAGAGGGAGAGGAACATATGCAACGGTTGTTGAAGAACTACTTTCATATTTCCTGCAGGAAAGTTCCAATAACCCTAAAAAAGTTCACTTTCCAAGATTTAACATAATCCTTTGCTAGTACACTTATCATTTATCAATAAACAAATGAACTTTCTATAATTACTACTTAGATAAAACTGAGGGCTTCTGTTGACACGTTATTGTAGTCGTAGAAGTCCAACACAGACTTATTTGGAATGTAGTGCAGACAGTTATATACATATATGGAACACGACTTCACTTAATTAACAAAAGATACACAAAGCTTTAATGGAACTAGTTGGCGAAGACCCCTGGCCTTGATGTGTTGCCAATGGTGGTGTGGCAAGGTGCTGGCTTTTTATTAAGGATGATGTAATAAGAGTAGTAACTGAGCACTTTCTTTCCTAGAATAGAGAATTAACTCGACATATATAACAGTTATTCGGATGCAGTATCTATCTAAGATTACCGACCAGGAGGCTTAATAGGTGGTCTTTATAAGATCTTATCTAAAGCTCTTGCTACAATATTGAAGGAGGTCCCCAAGTACTATGTGCATTTGTGTGTGTGTTTGTGGGGGTGGGGGGAGGAGAGGGTGGTGACAAATTATTGACAATGGTTTGATAGAAAATGAAGTGTTAGATAAGAGATTCTCAGCTGTGTATCTACAGGATCTTCCTGATATTAGTGGAAGGATCATAGTTGGGTTCTTTCGAAGCAAGAGGGGTCTCCTCTGTAGATCCCATCTTCCCATTCCTAATTCTTATTGTGGCAGGGGTTTTGTTTTGGATTATTGTTCTTTATTCAAGCAGCTACACAGCTGATGGAAATGGGTGGTGTTCGGGTATTACGTTGTAATCGAATCGGGTTTGGGTTAGGTCACATGTAAATTTTGACAAGTGCAAATCCTAAACCTGACCCATTACCATCCCCCTACACAGAACATGTTAGAAGGGTTTAGTAGTGACAGCGGAGCCTGTGGTGCAGGTGCTGCAGTTGACAGACGACACATCAATTTTTTTGAATGCCAAGCTGAGTCAGGTGTCAGTTTTGAATGGTATACTGCTGTTGTATGAATGTATTTCTGGCGTTAAGATCAATTTGAGTAAATTTTCCCTCACAGAAGTGGGCAAGGTGCAGAACTTGGCAGAGTTAGCAGGTCATATGTTCTGCAAAGTCACTCTCTGCGTATGAGGTACCTTGGTTAGCCCCTCTATGTTGAACCTTGTTACTGAATTTATACATCAGAGATTAGCTATATGGCAGAGGCAGTTTCTACCAAAAGGGGATCAAATTATGCTGATAAAGTTGCATTGTGAACAACTTACCAGTCTATTTTTCTCCCTCTTAAACAGCTCTTGTAAGTGTAATCAAGAAGATTCAAAGAAATATAAGAGCCTACCTGTGGGGGTCTAGTCACAAAGGGTATATAGGAGAGCATCCAAGAGGAAGGGACAGTAGCTGAACAATGGAACTATAATGAAGATGGTGAAATCTGCATTTATGGACAGGTAAGGGGGACTGGGAAGTTGGTGAAGTCATGAACCGGTGGTGCATATTAATAAACAGACATTACCAGGAATGAAGATCAGATCACATGGAACCTGAAGGGAGTGGAATATTTACCGTGAGATTTTTCTATAAGCACCTGGCAGATCAACAGGCAGGTCCGTTTGATGATTTGTTGCCATGCAAACCTTCTCTGAAATGGAAATGGAAGTGCCACTAAAGGTAAGACTTTTCTTGTGGTGTCTGGTTTGGGGTCGAGTTAAGACGAGATCGGCTAAGAGTAAAAGTGTGGAGGTACCAGCTGAGTGTCTTTTCTCTAGGAAGATGCAAGAGCCTTTGGCTCATTTGTTCTTTCACCATCAGCTCAGTAGAGAAATATGGGAACAACTTATAAGAATGAGGCTATCAGAAGTGCAGAAGTTGGTGGATAGGTCATGTTGGAAACCTAATCAGGGAGATTGAGCAATTGACTCTGCGGCAGTTCCTTCTGTTGACTAAGATGCAGGAACAGCATCCCGGCACATTTCTTTCTCAATTCAACATTGATAGGGCTGTGGCTATCCTGCTATGGCTTTGCTTTTGACAGCGTGGCTAGTGCAGATGGGTGGTTGGTGGGGGGGGGAGACCTTTTCTCAAAAATATTATAGAAAATTGCATCATATTGGAAAAAATGCATACTGACTACCATCCTAACCGGCTATCATATATCAGTTTTAGAGGAAGCAGCTCTCTGGGGGTAGGAATTGTGGAAGATAGTCAAGATACTGCCAGTAGCTATTTGGTGGAACAGATTCTTTTGCAAAAAAAAAAAAAAAAAAACATGGAACAGATTGTGGTAGATGTTAAAGCCCATTGTTGGTACTGGATGCTGGGAGATAGTGGCAGGCAGGGTCATGGATTTCAGGAGCTTATTACGCATTGGGATGCTCTCCTTTAATCTTATTTTCTCCTTGTATTGTCTTTCTTTGAGAGGGTGAGAGTGAGGTCATCACTCATCTCTCCATTTTAGCAAAATATGGAAACATTTTCCTTTGAGAGGGTGAAATCATCACCCACCTCTCCATCCTTTTTTATTAATTTAAAATTTCATCGTTATTAATAAAGTTTTATTTAGCTGAAAAATATATATGTACATTTGTGGAGGTAACTGCTTCACTAAGTTTTGGAAGAAGAATTCATTTATTGAGTTGTCCAGAAGTAAAAATTGCTGGTGCTGTTATACAGTACTTATAAAGTTACAATAGCATTTGATGGGGACAAACATTTCACAAATTCATATACTCATCCATATGGACTTTTACTTATTAAAAGTTAGTTAGAACTTAGAAGTCATTATCCAGCTTCGTATCTTTTTCTTTATCTATATGATGTTTCTTCTTTCTGGTCTCCTTTTTCTCCCAGAACATCTATATATACTTGTTGAATTACCAAAATAATATGTTTTCAGTTTTGAAAGATGCCTCCATTATAGAAATATAACTCTTTTTGCAAGTCGTTTCCAATATTTATGGGGTCTATATTTCATTTATGTTAATTCCTTTTGTAAAAAAAATGTTAACAGGAGAAAAGAAAAAGGTGAACATTTTGCTTTCATTTCAGTCTTGATAAATTTCAGTTAGGTTCTTCATTTTAGATGTATGCATGTTAAACTTCTTCTTTTTTCCCCTTTTCGAAGAGTGCAGATGGGTGAAGTAGCTAAAGACCTAACAGCTGGGACCATTGGAGGGGCCGCACAGTTGATATGTGGGCACCCTTTCGACACCATCAAGGTGAAACTCCAAAGTCAGCCAGTTCCACTTGCTGGACAGCTTCCAAAGTATGCAGGAGCAATTGATGCTGTTAAGAAAACAATAGTAGCAGAAGGCTTAGGAGGCTTGTACAAAGGTATGGGGGCACCACTTGCCACGGTGGCCGCTTTCAATGCCGTCCTCTTTACAGTTAGGGGACAATTAGAGTCAATATTGAGGTCTGAACCTGGTAGTCGGCTTACAATCAGTCAGCAAGTTGTATGTGGAGCAGGGGCAGGAGTTGTTGTTTCCTTCCTAGCATGTCCTACTGAGTTGGTAAAATGCAGGTTTGCAATATACCATTTACATCTTTGATTTCTTTTTTTTGGGGTCTACGTACCAAATTTATAACCATTCCTGCTTGGATTTGTTGGATGAATAGGTTGCAAGCCCAAAGTGCTTTGGCAGATTTGAGTTCATCTGGTGGGGGAATGAAGTATAGTGGTCCAATGGATGTTGCTAAGCATGTGCTTCGATCAGAAGGTGGCATGAAGGGCCTCTTCAAAGGCCTTGTTCCTACCTTAGGACGTGAAGTTCCTGGAAATGCTATTATGTTTGGTGTCTATGAAGGCGTCAAGCAGTTCATAGCTGGGGGCCAAGATACTTCAGGGCTGGGAAGGGGTTCTCTTATTGTTGCTGGTGGCTTGGCTGGAGCGTCACTGTGGGCCGTCGTCTACCCAACTGATGTTATTAAGAGTGTAATCCAAGTGGATGATTACAAAAATCCCAAATTTTCTGGTTCGATTGATGCTTTCAGAAAGATTCTAGCAGCAGAGGGAGTAAGAGGTCTATACAAAGGATTTGGTCCTGCTATGGCTCGAAGTATCCCAGCAAATGCAGCTTGCTTCTTAGCCTATGAAGTCACCAGATCTAGCTTGGGATGACTTTGACATGCAAAATTTACAGGTTTTCTAAGCTTAGTTTTTATTTTCTTAATGCCAAAGGATATTGATGGAAAAGGCACCGATGTCCTTATTGGTGTACTCGAAATCCATATGAATCCTTTTGAATAATTTTTGAAAACCAATATACTGCGAGAACAACATTTTATTATAATCGAAAATCATACAAAAGAGTTTTTTTCTCAGCAGCATTTTGCTATATGTATTCGGATTATTTTTCTTTTACTGGGATGCCCATATGTCAGAAAATAATGTAGAGTTTTTACCTTTTACTTTATGAAGAATGAATGTAACCATATATATGTATCATGACTCATCAGAGATAATTTTGTAAGCATAGTCCTACTGGTTATGCTAGATGATAAACTAATAACGGCTTATCATTAGTTACAAGTATAAGTTCTGTTTAACATTAGAGCTTCTTCTTTGAAGTACTCAACATGCAGTTGCTGTTTCTGGGGATAAGTAGAAGGATATGCATCCATACTAATTTTCCTTGGAAATACAGTTTGTTTTACTGAACTTACTCTTACCAGTTTTAAATAAAAAAAACCCAAAACAGCTTCATCTATCCTCATTTCTACTCTCTTTTTTTTTTTTTTTTTTTTTTTTTTTTGTCAAAAACAAATTTTATTGATAAAAGAAGAATTACACAAAGCTAGAGGACACGCGCGTTACAAACTGCGCTGCAAGCCCTTTTTGAATAGCAAAACCAATCCTACGAAATACATATTCATTGGAACCCGCCAACATCACATTGCTATTCATCACCTTCTATAACCCTCTCTTTCTTTTTCATCTTCTTTTTTTTTTTTTTTTTTTTTTTGTTCTTTGCCGGTGTTAAGCTGTGGTTTGGGATGGACCCCTACCTGTTTATTGGAAAAAAAATTATAATCTTTGGTACAATAACCCTCCCTATCTTTACAAATAATATTACGAAGAGATCATACAATCATCTGTTGGTGTACAAGCTTTGGTAAGCAAATCTGCAGCACCATTACTTTCTCTATAGACATGCTTGATCTGGAAAGCTTCCAAAGATGCAATGGAAGCTTTAATGCTGTTGTAGAGCTGCCTATTTCTCCAAGTTGGCTTGGAGATATCGATAACGTTGTTCACTGCTTCCATGGAGTCGATCTGTTCTTACTTGAACTCTTATGAGTCCAAGTTCAAAGCATAGCTTTAGTCCCACCATGATAGCCTGGAGTTCTACGTATCCAACTGTGCAGCGTTTAGAACCTCCATGATAGTATGCAATAGTATCTCCACAATGGTTCCTTATAATCCCTGCGTAGGTGCCGCCTCCTAGTAAACTTCCATCTTTGTTCAACATAACACAACTCTGTATTGGTGGTGGTTCCCACTTGCAGTAAATGGGGACCCTTGTCACAAATGAAGCATTAGCATGAATCTGTTGCCGGGCTCTTCTGTTTTGCTGGTTGTCTTCTACCTTCAGTTGTATACCTTCAAATCTAAGCTGGACTTCTGATTTGATCCTTTGCAGGACATTGGTGGTATTCCTATACTGTTGAGTGTAGATTCTGTTGTTTCTCTCCATCCAGATTTCATAGACAATAGCACAAAGAGCAGTTTTGGATACGTCCCTTGACAGATCATTCCCTTCAAGTTCTGAAGTAACCACTTCCATTCGCTCTAAGCTTTGCTGAGTCTGTAGGTTGCCTACTATAGCCACACCAGCTAAGAATCTCCTTCCATAGTTCCATATGATCTTGGAATAGTGACAATCAAACCATATATGCCAATGGTTTTCTTCTGACACACATCTGCTGCTATTCCGAGACAAGACCCCCGAGTGTTTGACCTGAATGTCGTGATCTGCATTACATATTGGTGGGAGAGTTTTACTCTGCCAGCCAGACACTCTTGGTGTAGAAAGAGGTGCCATAGCATAATCCATTGGTCATCATCTCATCTCTAGTTTGCTGACTGGTGCAAAGAGCACACACAGATTTTGAATGGTACCCCACTTCAACAACTTGTCTTAAGTAGCTGGTCTCTCTTTCACCATCAGCCAAGAGATAAAAGAGTGCTTATATTTACTCCATAAAAGTGATGCCCACTCAGTTTCGGGTAATCTCTCTCTAAAAAGCATAAGCTGATTTAATTGTGAATTTACCATTGAGACTGGGAGTCCAGACCACTGAGTCTGCATAGGGGTCAAGTTCAATCTGAGAGAATTTGTTCCATAGCTCCATAACTTAGCCATTTATTCAATACATTTTAACTCAGTACAAAACGGTGCGAGCAGCATTTTCGTCCACAATGTGACTAGGACAACTTGGTAACCGGTTATGAAATTTTTATTGTTTCTTTTAGTTTTTCAGTCAAACATACAGGTGGCAGCTGTATGGATGACAAAATTGCTATATGGATGACAAAATTCAAGAAACAATAAGAGCAAATTTTTGTTGACTTTAGACTAACCGGTAGCAAGTTTTCACTTGAGTCCACGTGGAAGATTGTGTGGTGTACAAGCAAATGTACCGTAATACACCATACTAAAAATGTACCGAATAACAGCTACCATAACTTCTGAGTTATTGTTTGGAGGTTGACACCAGGCTTGTCCATTTATCAATTCTTTTACAGGTTGAAACCAGTCAGATTCTACAGGTTGACCATTTACTACTAGTTCTAGACCTGAGCTAGAAACTTAATGAACATTTGCGAAATTCTGCCATTTTAACATGAGAAGTTGTATACATTTGACTGGAAGAGGGACAATTGTGTTCTTAGCCAGAATGACTACGGCCCTACAATGTTATAGGCTAAACCTTATGGGTTCTCACAATTATGCACAAAAACCGTTTGGCTAATACTAGGAAAGCCATTTTACTAAATGGTCATCCCGACCTAGAGTACATTGAGATACCTGCAAATCCGCAATGGCATGATTTTCAAAGACAATGTTGTTGTGGAACTCATTTCGGATTTATTTGATTTTATTTGTTTTGATTTTCGAGACCATAAAAAGGAATAAATAGTATTTTTCATATGCGTGTATTTAGTAATATTAATATTATTTGGGATATCCAGATAATTAATATTAGTCACACCCATTAGTCACAAAACCCAATTATTTTATTTTATTAGTAGTATAATATAAAATATTTTATTCACATAACCTAAATAAGAAAATCCAAATGAGAAAACTTACATACTTAACAATAAATAAACCATAATCTCTTTATTCTCTTTCACTTTACACTTAAAACCAACAAAATCATTTTTCTACAATAAATAAAAATATATACATAATTTTAATTAAAAAAAAAAGAAGATAAAAGCATTTTTATATATATTTTTTTTCATTACAACACTATATAGTGATGGTTCTTGACATATGTTTTCATTCCACCACTATCTAGTGATGATAAATTAGCTATTTTGGTCCACAAACTTTCACTAAATTTTCACTTAAGTCCACAAAGTTATATCTGGTCAATTTGGTCCGTAAAATTTCATTCTGTTTGCAATTTGGTTTCAAGTTAAGTCACTATTTCGGATCACTTACCAGAGGGTGATTCGGTAATTAAAATCCTACGTTAAATTTTAATTTTAATTTTTAATTTTTTCTGTGACGGGTCAACATATAAGAAGCTCGTAAGATTTTAAATTTAGATTTAATTGAACACATATGATTTTAACTGCTAAATCACCATATCTGTTAAGTGATTCGAAACAGATACTTAACCTGTGACCAAACTGGAAACAAAATGAAACTTTAAAGACCAAATTGACTAGATACAACTTTGTGGACTCTGTGTTGACCCCCTTAACGGGTTCAAACCCAAGTCAATTACAAGTCAAAGCCCAAGACTATAATCAATAAGAGCCTAAGCCCTATTCAATTAGTAATAAGGTTTAGGCCCGTTAGTACATTCAATATCAATCATAGGCTTTATCTATTTAAGTCCATTATATTCAATAAGGTTAATATGGTAATTCTACATTTTTGTAGGGATTCAAACTCTACAATTGAACTACGTTATAAAAGGCTTGATTTCATCTCTCTTATGGATACGTAGGCAACTAAGAAGCAACTTAGTGCGGCCATAATCAATCACCAAAACCCTATTCGTCCATTTTCATCTTCTCCAATTACTTACATCATAACATTAGGGGTTTCTTCTTGATTCTACATCATATTGGTGTAAAATTTGGTTGAAGCAGACTCAAGTGAAAATTTGGTGAAAGTTTGTGGACCAAAATAGCTAATTTATCATGTAGTGATGGTTCATCACATATTTTCGCATTTTTTTTGTTCCATCACTATTTGGTGAGGTTCCTAGTATATTTTAACATTTTTCAATTTTTTTTGTTCCAACACAATTTGATGGTTCATGATATTTTTCTTTTTTACATTTTCTTTCTTTCTCTCGTTCTGCCACTATCTAATGGTGGTTCCGTTTTAATTTCAATTATTTGTTGCACTTGTACCAATAGTAATTAGGTAAAGCCAATGACGAAGATCAAATGAAATAAATATAAAAAAAAAATTGAAAACTTGAACTACAAATAACGATTTCAATTAATTTAATTTTTCAATAAAACCAACAAAAAGTGATCATTTTATGGGGAAAAAACACGTCATGAAAATAATATCGTTTTATGGGAAAAGAATCACCACTTGAAAGCGACATCTTTTTATGAAAATCACACTTATAGCATTTCTTCATAATCCAAGTATTAAATTCTTAATTGAATTAAAAAATTTGATTTAAGTCATGGCGGTTACATGTCCTCTTCGATATGATTCCTTCCAAGTACTACAATATCAAAAAAATTCAATCCAACCAAACTTAAAATTTGCTCAAACTAAAATGCTCCCATTGAAAGTTTATCTTGAAATTGACAAAATGTACCTTCAAAACATTAAAAAAAATTTGCATTTATTTATATCAAAGGTACAAATGGCAAAATCAAAATTAAAATGCTCACTAAGAAATATTCATCTATATAACAAATGAATTACTTACAAAAATACTAAATAGTAATTCAAAAATAGATTTAAATTTATAGAAAATTTATTGATTTTGCACCTTCTTCACAACAAGAAACTTACAGTTTGTATCTTATACTCTTGTGCTATAAGTGGACAATAAAGTTCTTTGAAATGATATTGAGAACCTATTGTCTTGAGATAGATTCTACATAATAATTACTTATATCATGACAAACAAAAAATTGATTATGTTTTGAACCTAAATAATATCTAATTACCTTAATGAGTAATCGAGTGCGACACCAAAACCTACCTTTGGGTCCAGGTCCAGGAATTAACATCCATAAGAATGACAATTCTATATCTCCCAACAAGAGATTCCACGTCTTTGGGCTAATGGTTTCAAGCCAATTAAGATTCATATTTATCACCTTATTCCACCTCCAAATAATTGTACAATTAACATTTGGGTCAAAGACAATCAAATAATGAGGTTTTAAAATTGATATCGGATAAATTATCAAATTATCTCAAATATATATTGAATGTATAAGTCGTTTTGGCGACTAACAATGCACCCAATACACTTAAAATTGGTAAATTATAAGTAAGACTCATAATAGTCTATCTTTATACTAATATGGTTTGCTATAAACAAAACCTTATGTTATCTTTACAATATATGAATATTACAATAAAATATTTAAGATCGCCTAAATTGGATAATAAGATCACAAACTTAAAATATTAAGACATCATTACACATACCACCAAAAACATAATAAAATATTTGATCTAATAACTATAATAATAATAAATAAAAAAAACATATGTTGATTTGGTGACTAAAAATGCTCGAAAAATATAGAAATTGATCATATAATTTGATATAAGAGGTCGATGCCTAACTTTGATTGCATTGTTAATAGAAATGAAATTATGTTACAAAAGCAAAAAAAAAATAAAAATTTAGTAACAAAAAATTGTTTAACCATTAAGACATCTTAATAGAGCAAGAATTATACCAACATTAGATGTTCGATTAGATTAAATAAGAAAATTACCCAAGAATCACTAGCTAATACGCGGAAATAAATAAAATTGGCGTATTTTCTTGACCATCTCACAAAACAATTGTCTACATAAATATGTGAGAATTGAGCATAATAATAAAATTACATCAAATATCTTATGAAATAGGACCAAATTACTATCATGCATTTTAGGCGACTGATACCAAATTAAAGAAATAAAATCTAAAATTAATAAACTCCACAAAATGTTCAGGATCGTATATGCATTAGATATTGGTCATAAAAGAAAACAATATAAAGATACATAACTTTGGATCCTCTAATTCTAATAAAATCTACTTAGGTGATAGTCCATAGATTGAACATTGAGGGGAGCTATGGAGTGTAGTACTTATATATCAAGACCTTTGAGCTCTTCGTAATAAAAAACACCACTAATAATACCACTTAAATGATTACAACTCAAATTGTAATGTTGAAAGCCAAAAGACTAATCAATTTAATTTTGACTTAAACAAATGGTTATTGGGCTACAATTCTAAAAATCTCATCTTATGAAAAAAATCACCACTTCAAAGTGATATCGTGTTTTTTTAAAAATTACCACTTGAAAGTGATGTCATCATTTTATGAAAAAAAAAACCCACCACTTGAAAGTGATATCATTTTATGAAAAAAAAATCACCGCTTAGAGTGATTTCGTTTTATGAAAAAAAAACCATTACTTAAAAGTGACACCA
Organism: Aquilegia eximia; assembly: GCA_023053565.1. Lineage (NCBI taxonomy): Eukaryota > Viridiplantae > Streptophyta > Magnoliopsida > Ranunculales > Ranunculaceae > Aquilegia > Aquilegia eximia. The sequence goes on from JALIGU010000002.1 coordinate 27,104,536, forward strand.
TTTTCAATAAAAAAAAAATTTGCACTAAAAAGTGATATTGTTTATAGAGGAAAAAAGTTCTAGTAGAAACTGATATTGCCTTGACAAAATTAGAGAAAAGAAATAATTATTTTGAAAAATCAATGTTTTGGTAGATTTTTGGAGAATAAAGTATATTAAATGAAATCGGAGAATTAAAAGTAATATATTTGGTAGATTTTTATTTTTATTTTTACTTAGGCAAATATTTAAAAAATTCTTAGGTTATATGTAATAAAAAGAACAAGGGTAATATAGGTATCATATAAAATTATTTAGTTATTTTTGAAGTTGGGTTATTATGCGACTAATTTTGTGGGTGGGACCGATATCAGTCTATCCAGATATAGTATCGGGTATTATCAACCTTGTGTTAGTGGGGCGTAATTATTAATTCGTGGAGCTTGAAATTTGGATACCGAATTATTAGCTTTTTTGAAAAAAATTTAAAATATTAAATGAGAGAGAAAGTGGAATTTGTTTGATTTATTTATTTTGATTTTTGAGATAATTTTAGAAAAATGTGGGAAAAAAGGTTTACTTACATATAGGTTGGGCTGGGCTTAGGTGGGTAACCCGTGGGCTGGGTTGATATGGGTTGAAAAGAAATCAAAGAGAAAAAAAGAGATGCAGATAGGTCATCGAACGGTAGTAAAAAGAAATGAACCAAGTGAAGAGAGACAGATCGACGGTGTAAAGAAAAGGGAAATAATGTGAATGTCTATCCAAGTGAAGAAACATTAAACAATTAGAGAGCTTGGTGTTTATTATTAAAGGCTAACTGTTTGGAAGGAAAATCTCGCACGAACTAAAAAATGCAGAGAGAGAGAGAGAGAGAGATGGGTTTTTCTGGAGAATTGTATCGAAAATAAGAATGAAGATTTGAGAGAGCTAATAGAGAGAAATTTGTCATAAAAAAAATGATAAGAGAGGAAACTCAAGAAATATTAAGGAAAAATGAAGAAAAAACCGTTGCTGGAGATAGGAGAATTCGTAGGAAGTTTAATAGAAAGATGCGAAGAATGTTGTTGAAGAAGAAAGTGACGATGATGAAAATGACAATGTACCATCTAGTATGATTCAGAATTAAAATAAACGCTCCATCTTGCGTGATTGAACGAGCAAAACCTAGATCAGAATGAAGTTATTCCAGTTCCAAATCAAGATCTCGATCCTCCTCAATCTTACTCGCAATTGAAATATCTTATCAAAATATCAAACACCTAGGTGTGAAAATGAAGTTTGATATCTGCTGTAGAATTAAACAAGAGAATATATATATATATATGGTTATTGTATAAAGAATGATATCATCGGTAAAGCTCCAAATAAAGAGATCGATACATAATATGATATATAGCAAAACGCCAAAGTACCACCCACCACTGGAACCGAAAACTTAAACATCTGGCTTATCATGACCAGGGTGTTGCTTGTAAGTACAATGAAATTCACACCATTCCATATTATTATGATCGAGATAGTCTTTAATACGATTCAGTTCAGTAGACTCTCGTAATGTTGAGGAAAGATGAGGAAGTGAGAATTGATATTGAAATTTTCACTATTGTTGGGGAAATAAAACATTTTCCTAAATACAATAGAGCGAAACTTGCTCTTGAACTCGAAAACATATATCACCTTCTGAATCGATCGCTTCATTTGGAGACAAAATTATTCTTTGCACAATATCGAAATCCATTGCCACATGTGGAGCCTGATAACTTAGTATTTTGATAAGAGTAAGAGTGAGTGTGGATCAGTGTGAATCGAGGATCGAGATATTTATTCAGATCTATGTTTTGCTCATTCTAAATCTGGATCACACCAGGTGGAGCGTCGTCATCATTATCTTCGTTGTTTTCTTCTACAACAACAACCAAAACAACATCGTTGTGGTCGGCGGCGGCTTCAACATCATCTTGATCAACAATAACAACAACATCAACACCAACAATTCTTCGCATCTTTCTATTAACCTTCCTACGAATTTTCTTATCACTTACTTTCTGCATCTTTAAATAACCAATAATGGCTCTTTCCTCCTCGTTCCTCAACATCTCTTGAGTTTCCTCTCTCATCATCATCTCTTCTTCTTCTCTCTATTAGCTCTCTCAACTCTCTTCCTTTTCATTTTCAATACAATTCTCCAAAAACCAAGCTCTCTAATCGGTTAATTTCTCTTCACTTGGATCGACACTCCTATGATTTCCCTTTCTTTTTACCACTGTCCGATCTGTCTTTCTTCACTAGGTTCATTTCTTTTTACTACCGTCCGTTTGACCGATCTGTCTTTTTCTTTCTCTTAGATTTTTTTTCAACCCAAACCAGCCAACCCACAAAATCTCCCCTTCCCAACCATCTTCTAAAATTGTCTCAAAAATCAACTCTCTCATTTAAAATTTTCCAAGAGAGCCAATAGTTCAGTATCCAAATTCCAAGCTCCACGAAGCCCCACCAAACAAGGTTGATAATCCGAATATCCCAAATGATATTAAAAAATTGTAATACTAGCCGGACTGTAGCGGTCACCGTGGAAGTAGACGACCAAGCTAGAAACTGCCACGTACAGAAGAGAAAACCGGTTAAAGGAATAGAAGGTTTAAGTAAAAACAAGAGAGAGGGAGAGAAAATACTATCTTTTCTAGGATTTGCATTGAATCATCAGCTGAAAAAGAACTCCCCAAATTTATGTCCATTCAAAGAGCGGGTGGTATGCAGACCTCCATTGAGCTTGAGTACCCATGGCAACCATTGATTTGCACGACTTGCAAGGTCTTTCGACACTTCAAAATGCATTCCTCCACTAACAACCAAAGTTCCTTTAAGCCAAAGTTCGTCAATGGAAAACATAGGCTAGAAGGGAAACGAGCACTATAGCAACCAAAAGAAATGCCACAGCTCCTTTAAGCAATAGTTTTGCAGCTATAGAAGAAGAACTCGTGACTGATAACACTGGCCAAACGTCTGAGTAGCAAGCCACAACATCCAAAGAGAGAAATGTCGTTATTTGTATTAGCCAAGAGGATGAAGACAGCAGCAGTTCAAGGGTACTAGAAACTAACAGTGACTCAGACAACAGTGAACAAAAATAAAGAAACTGAACTGAAGGATGGTGTAAGATCGAGATCAAATTGAAAAGGACAGAGTGCTACAGAAATCTCATAATATATCTTCACCCAGCAGCAATGCCCATACTGATAGCCAAACACTGAATGAAACATCTAGTCAGAATGAGAATGATCAGCCGAGAGTCGCCAGGAAATCAGCCAAGTCGGGTCACTTTTGCTCTAGAGCCCCAAAATGTCAAAGGGGAGGGGAAAAGGTACCAAATTCAAAAGTAAAATGAGTACAATTACAATAGGGGTCTGGATATTAGAGGATTATACTTCCACCATGCTACTTTCACCATGCTAAGCTTGGCATAATGTAAATAATGGCTCCACACAGCTACAGATCAGTTCATGCACCTCAAGCTGACAGACCTCGGAAGTAGAAAAGAATTTCTAGTGAGAGTTGTATACGCACGAAACAGTAGATATGCGAGAGCAAAACTACGACAGGAACTCTCTGACATCTCCAAAATTACAGTAGAGCCATGGATCATGTTGAGTGATTACAACACCTGCAGAACTTCTAGAAATAAAGTGGGTAGGAACCAGCTTCACCCCCGAGACATCCGAGAGTTTCAATGAATTTATCCAGCAGGCTGACTTGGATGAACTCCAAAAGGTGGGCGACCGCTGCACCTGGACAAATAGCAGTGCGAAGGGAGGCAGGATAATGACCAGAATTGATCATTAATTGCCTCATAAACTCTGTATGGAAGCAGACTTTTGCGCATTCTTTCATCCAGCTCCACCATCAAGGCAGATCGGACCATTGCCCAATGATACTGAAGTGGGGTAACAGGTTGAACACACATAAAGGAACATTCCGTTTCTAATCATTGGACAAAGCATCCATCTTTCATGCCCATGATGATTGAAGCTTGGCAAGAGAGCATTAATGGGAACCCTATGATGTGACTCACTGAAAAATTAAAACTCTTGAAAGCAAAACTGAAAGTGTGGAGCAAGGAACACTTTGCAAATTTGCATGAGAAGGTGAAGCTAGCAAAAAGAGAACTGGACATAGTGCAAGGAGAGATTCAGCTAAAGCCTCTAGACCCTACTCTGGATTCAATGGAGAAGCAAGCTATACATCAGTCCACTATAGTCAGCGGTACAGAAGAAGCCTCACTAAAGCAAAAAGCCTGTGACGATAAAATTGCCCTCGGAGACAAGAATAACTCCTATTTTCATAAATAGAAAATACAAGGTAGACAGAGCAGAAATAGAAAACAATACCTGGTTGACAATTCAGGTGATGAAATCACTGAGGAGAATGACAACAAACAGGAAATCATAGGCTATTGTGAAAGCATTCTCGGAAAGCGGCATAACAAACCTTATTCAGCAACACTACTTGTACTTGACAATCTTCACTGTGATACCATCACCGAAGGCTCGGAACAAGGATGTACTCCCAGCTAAAATTCTCCGGCCCCGACGGATATACGACGCACTTCTTTAAGTAGTGTTGGCATATAATAAGGCCAGACTTCAGGAAAGCTATAATGAATTTCTTCCACTCTGGAAAGATGTTAAGAGGGGTGAATTGCACCAACATAACCTTGGTTCCCAAGATTGCCAGTCAAGAACTACAGATTACAGGCCCATCTCATGCTGCTCAATAACCTACAAAGTTATCTCAAAGGTGATTGTTAATAGACTAAAAAGCATCATGCCTACAATAGTAGAACTCAATTAGACAACCTTTGTAGACGGGAGGAGCATCACAGATAATATATTGCTTTCTCACGAGCTCTTACATAAATACAATAGAAGGGGCGTCTCTAAACGTAGCACCTTAAAGATAGACCTCACCAAGGCATTTGATTTTATCATATGGGAAGCAATCATCCATATGCTACCTCATCAAAAAAAAGATCATCCATATGCTACAGAAGAAGGGCATCCCTAACAAAATGATAAACTGGAACTTGTATCTCTACAGTCCACTATCCCATCATGATAAACGGCTCAAGCGAAGAATTTTTCAAAGGAAAAAAAGGCATACGTCAAGGAGATCCACTATCTCCTATGCTCTTTGTCCTGGCGAAGGAAAGTTTTTAGCAAGCTAATGAAGGAGCAACTAGACAATGGACTCATCTCACTCCACCTGAAATGCTCTAATCCAGTAATTACACATCTCTGCTACGCGGATGACCTAATGGTCTTCTATAAGGAAGACATCCAATCTGCAGTGGCCACTAAAGACGTACTAAACACTTTCAACGACATCACAGGCTTCAGAGCTAACGTGTTAAAAAGTACCATCTTATTTGGAGGAGGAACGGAACTGGACAGAGCCGAATTTGCTGCAATTTTGAATATGCCACTCAGTTATCCCCTATTACTTATTTGGGGCTGCCTCTTTTGTCATCTAGGCTCAATAGAGCTGATTGCTTGCCACTTGTTGAAAAGATGCTTAAGTCCATCACTTCCTGGTCTGCAGAGCTGTAGATTGCTATTAATAAATTAAGTTTTGTTAGCAAACAGGTGTACAGGATATCTATCTTCAATTTCGGCAAGGAAACTATTAATGACAAAAACAAAATTTTGAGAAAATTTCTGTAGTCTGGTACTAGTTTGCAAGGTACTAGACACAAAGTCAGTTGGAAAAATATACGTAAACCCAAGCAAGAAGGAGGGCTGGGGGTTTAGGGCAACACTACATTGAACAAGGCGGCCATCTGCAAACTCATATTCAAGCTGACAGCAGGGCAACCATCTCTTTGGTAACAAACCATCCCATGAAAACACAACAGTTTTGGGTAATGCCAGTACCCACCAACTGTTCAAGTGTTTGGAGAGGTATTCTTCATTGTAGGAAGGACATGAGCAGATTTGTGTAATACAAAATTGGAAGTGGGAACCTGTCTTTTTGGAATGATCCTTGGTTACAGTTTGGCATTCTACGGGACAGATTCAATGTAGCTATCAGAAATAGGAGCAGAATCAGCAATGCCACACCAATTAGCTACTTTATTCATGATGGCACTTGGGCGATCCCCCAAAACTCAGTCCCAGAGATGCAAGAAACATGGCACTATCTATCCAACCAGATAATCTATGATGGAGAGCCAGATCAATTCATTTGGACCCCTCATCCAAGGGGTACATTCACTTTTGCTACCGCATATGAAGTCTTCCGAGAGCATGGTACTAAGCAATCCTGGTGGAAGCAACTATGGGGGCCACACCACATCCCTAGACAGATTTTCATAGCCTGGCTGTCATGGCAGACATCCCTCACCACTATGGACAAGCTTGTGGATTGGAAGCTCACTCCTTTCTCTAATTTGCAATAGTGCAAACCCACAATTCTCAGCTGCAGCACCTCAGACTCTGCTCTCATCAATCCAGCTGAAGCCTAATACCAGCAATGAGAGAATGCCAGCTATCTGCAGTTTAGAGCTCTACTCTTATCATTACAGAAGCAATAATTACTATGATGAACTGGATTAGTCTTCACTGCAGTTCTAGTCTATTGCCAGTGGAAGAAAATGAGCATCATTTATTCTTTGATTGCCCATGGCCTAAGGAAGTCTGGAAATCAGTTCTACAAAGGATTGCAACCAACAAGAATGTCTTCCCATCCTACAAAGAGTAGAAGTGGATTCTGAAGCACTTTACTGAGGGAGAACTTGAAAAGAAGATCATTCAGCAGCAGGTAACACAACTCATAATGAAGGATATCACAACTAGATTGACTGCCTAAATCTGTAAGTTGAATGACACCACCAGAAACAGGGCATTGATTGAGAAACTGGGACTGTACCAGATTGGTTCACAAAGACACATTGCAGATTAAATGGTGTCCACCTTCACTCAGTTACTACATGCTGAATACAGATGGTTCTCTTACCCCAAGGACCATGATATCGAGGCATTATCAGAGACTCAGATGGTCAAGTGATAATGGCATACTGTGAAGCTACGGCGACAAGATCAGTACTACTTCTTGAGCTCAAAGCAATTGATAGAGACCTGGAGCTGGCACAACAACTTGGCATTGTGAACCTGAACATCAGAACAGACTCTATGCTGGCTGCAAGGATCATCACCAAGAAAGCAAAACCCAGTGGTACATGACATTGAAAGGAGAGTAGGTAACCTACAGGAATGGGACATTCTGCACACCTACCGACAGGGAAACCAAGCAGCTGATTTTCTAGCTAACTTAGGTTCCAACATGACAGGATCTGTCATCTTTTGTAACCCCCTACAAAGGGAGCTTATCCATATCATATGTAAGGATGCCAATGGCACTCTGTGTCCTAGAACTTAGAGCATTCCCAATGGTAGGTTTTAAATCCCTTTTAGACACTTTTAGTAAATAACTCTTGCCAATGGTAGCTTTTAACACACTTTTCAAGCAAAACACTTTTAACTCATAGGATCTTTTAGCTAATTAAAATTAAATTTACTCATAATGTACACCATGTCTTTTTTGAAAAAATAAAATCTTAAGTTTTAACACTTATTTTAAAACCAACCATTGGAAACTCTAAAACCACTAATCACTTTTAACATTAATTTTATGCTAAAACCTTCCCTCTCTTTCCTATGTGGCACCCCTAAAACCCTATTACCATTGGGAATGCTCTTAATATTTACAATAAAATCTGGTAGGGGTCTGCCTTAACCCCAGCTTGCTCTTGCAAAAGAAAAAAAAAAGACAACCACACTAGTATAACTACCTTTCTTCACTCCTTTCTTCAACTTCACTCCTTTCTTCAACAATTGGAAGTTGCAAACTGATATTATTATTTTTCTGTAACATTAGGAGGTTACAAACAGACGCTTAACACATCATAATTCATAACTCATCATACAAGGTGTACAAATTTTGCATATCTACAACCTTACAGACTATAGTACAATGATTGTGCATTTTCTACAATATATTACACCATACAGGTATTGAAGGATTAAGCAGATTATTTTTAGGGATTCATAATGACAAACTTTCCTCAGTTACCTTGTTTCCGAGAGCTTTGTCCTTCCTTTCTATATAAGCAGAGGGAAACCATCCAGCTTTACCATTGCATTCACCTTCAGACCACCCATTAGGACTCACCTGATGACGATCAATGTGCCCAGATCTCAGTCGAGAATTTTTAGTTCCTACCTATGTAGTTTAGAGCACAAGTTTTCCCTAAAGAAAGAAAGGCCATAAATGTTTGTTTAAAATTAGACGAATTAAGTACCTGGTGCACCACAACAGCATCACCAAAAGAGAGACTGAGCTCCCCAAATGCTTGAGCATCAAATGGGTGAATAACCTGCATGAAAAGAATCGATAAAGACACATAGTAGAGCTTATATATAAGCCACACATACACAAAAAAACTTATGAATCTAAGGTAATACAAGAAGCAAGGTTACTGGATTATGGTGGAGCCTTGTTCATTTTAAAGATGGATTAGAGAGAAGCTATCCCTTCTCCCTAGCTTTTGGGAGATATGCTGCAATCTTATGCTCTATTTTTACCTTGTACTAATCTTCTTGAGCTGAATTTGAGGAGAGAGAAACTTCCACTTCTAAAATTTTATGACGTGATTAACTTTGGACCCTCCCACCACTACCCTACATCTCAAATCTTTTGCTGGTCTACTTTATTCACCTAGGGCATAACCTGAATGCCCTGTAGTAAAGAATTTCCAACCTCTCACACATTCTTCCTTTGGATGGACAAGCTCCAGTTAGAGCAGCTTCTACTTCTTCTTGGAGCTATGTTCAGTCCAAACAGAGGTATATCTTCTAGCAACACTAAAAAATTTGACCATGAAAATTACAAATGGGGTTTCTAAGGTACTCCTTCAAATATTTGAACAAAGTATATCTCAACCAAGTAGCTGGGGTAATTCAAATATGCTTTCCTTTCCCCTTGTCAAAATGTTAGCACAAACTAGAAGACGTAAGGAGGAGATGACATATAATCACTAGGAGTTATTCTACTAGAAATTCATGGATCCAGATGCTGTACAGACAATTCTAGACGGAGTACCAATCTTCATAGCTGGTCACATTCTCATGAATCATGATACAACCTTGGTCTTAAGATATTGAAGCCCCGAGGAAACAATGGCTAGTCTAGTAGTCTCCCAATTTGGGTTAAGCTTAATGACATGCCTAAGCATTTATGGACTACAACGGACTTAACTTCATTGCGAGTCATATTGGCACTCCCTTATGCGCGAGTTGTATTGGCACCCCAGCTTGCGTTCATGTCACCAATGGCTCAAAGTTTTGCTCATCCTTGAGTTTTGACATGGGGAGGAGATAAATGTTACTCTTCAAGTGGAATATTGTTGGACTCGTATGCGTTCCAAATGGAACAGATTTGGCCATGCTACAACTAAATGCCATTATACCATGAAGCAATCACGGAATCTCCCATACATGCTAAGAACATGGTAGTTAGGCCTTAGGAGTACTAGTTATGAAAGAAACCCTGATTGTCTTTGTATTTTTGTATCCCCTGTAGATTCCCCACATGAGAATGGTGTTTCTCATGTTATTACCTCTATGAGAGAAGCCTTTGACAGTCATTTACCACTCTCAAGTGCCTGGATGTCCTTCAATATATTGTGCCAGTGACTCATAATCCTTGATAAAATGTTCATTTTGGTCATTATACTTTGCACGTTTTTTGCAGTTTCGTCATAAAAGTTATTTTCTATCAGTTTGGTCATAAAACTTACATTCCGTTACCAGTTCGGTCATCATTTGGTCACTGTAGTACTGTACTTTGCACTTTTTGCAGTTAAGTGACCAAACTGATAACGGAATGTAAGTTTTATGACCAAACTGACGGAAAATAACTTTTATGACCAAACTGCAAAAACATGTAAAGTACAATGACCAAAATGAACATTTTATCACACCTACCCAAGATCTTTTGCACTTGAAACGTGATGTCCACGCTATGAATTTGGAGATGGACAAGTTTTATAGTCTTCCCTTATTGAGCTTGATCTGTCTAACGGCTCTAACCAAGCTAAAAATGAATAATGCTTAGCAATCTTCATTGAGTGTAGTAATGTAAACATAAAGCTGACATACTTCCCAACTACATATTCTTACCTTGGCATACCTTTATATTATTCTTACATAATGTTTACGTGGGTAGGCAGATTCCTACCTTTATTAATTCAAATAAACACAAAACCTGCCCTCCTTAACAAATGAAGCAATCTAGGCTAGGAGGACGTATAGGGCACTGCAACCACTAAGAGTGAACATATGACCACATGACTACATACCCTAAAGGCCTCTTTAAATATTACTGCAAACCTCATAATATACCAAACAATGCGAACAAATGCAAAAGCCTTAAAACTACATAGTTTCAGAGTTTTCCGTTTTTCCCATCCTATAAAACATTTTAACTAGTTTTACGAGTCTGCACAATATCAGGTTCACCAAAGGATCTGTACTATCACAACCTCCACATGCATACGTCAATCCATAGGTATTGCATCAATCCTTGCTAGTAATTCAGATTAGGGTTGGAAATGGATGCGGATTTACCCAAATTCACCGAATCCAAATATGTCGGGTTTGGATTTGAAAATACTCATTCGGATGATTCGGGCTTTCACCCGATTTTTAAGACTTTGTATAGAAAATCGTCAGGTTTAGTCGGGTTTTTGGATAAAAACTCGGATTCGGATTAATTATTTAAACTCGATTCAGATTCTGGTTTACCTTATAATATTCGGTTTCGGATTTATATAAATCCAATCCAATCCAATCCAATCCGACCCGACCCGACCCGTTTCCAGCCCTAATTCAAATGTCTTTTCTGTGTTCTTGGATTGGAAAACACTTTTCTAATCGTGGTCTTAGTTAAATCAACCTCACCAGAAGAGAGCTCTAGGACCTGCTTGGTAGTCTTTGTCACTTTCGTAGGCTTCTGTACAGTATTCCATTCATCATTTACAACATTAAGACATGCAATATGCAATTAGCAATGTAATGGCAAGGAAAACATCACGACTGGGTCGGTACACTTGAATTTTATGCTCCACAACTCCACGCTAAAGGCAGAAAGAAATAAGAAAGTGAGAGGCTAAGATCGTGTGAGATATCTTTGGTAAGAATCAAAACCGATTTTTTTTTTCTGTGGATCATCCAATTTGGAGAAAACATAACACCCATATTACATCGAGAAGTCATCACCCAAGTTCCAGGATACAGATTGTTGGTTCATCTATCTTTAAATTTCAAGCGGTTATTTCAATGTGAAAAGTTGAAGCAAAGGGACTAAATAGAAATTTGGCAGTATAATTTACAGTCGACATGTACCATGTAGGCATGTACTAACTCAGCCATAGCTCGTCAATGAAGCACCGTTGCGGGTATAAGCATCATATCGGATAAAATAAGGATACAGTACGGCAAATCTTGAAAAACTAGGATATCGATACAGCAAGAATACACTGATAAAATAATATATAATCTTAAATCGTCAAATTCCATAAAAATATCAATTAGTAATGTTATCAAATTAACTTTTAGTATAGAATGTTAATATACTATTTATGTATTTCCGTGAGAAAACTCCCTCTTTGTTGTTTAGAATTCCAAGGGAAAAACAAATAAAATTGAAAATTTGCTTATGAAGGTGTAAACTAGATTTGGTTAAGTTCGGACACGTTTGATCGTTCAATATATGTATCAGTTTACTTTGACCATATGGAGAAAAGGTATACGAATAGTTAAGTTAACGGATATGCCATCTCGCATCTTAGATATGCACTGAGGGTGTAATGTGTGTAAGCAAGTCGGCTCCGTATCAGATACCTGTAACCGATAATCAGAATCGGGGATGTGGAGTAGCCGGTCACTTTGGAGAACAAACTTGTTGCATACCCACGAGTGTCCATATTGACTTCCCTAAATCTATTCACTCCCTTCCATGTTTGGTTCAACCTTTGAAAAGCCAATCTGAAGCTTGATTCTAGGGAGGTGAACATAGACACTGCTAACAAGTCGCAACAAACTTTTTCATTCCAACTCAGGATAACAGTGTCACGTTAAATCTGAATCATCCCCATATGATTTCACAATAAAATTCAAAAATTCATACATGGTAATTAAAGACATTCAATCTAAATATTGTGAAGGCCTTACTTGTGCAATAAAAGATGTTTCCTCTTGTGTGGAAGGTTCAAGATCGCCAGATCCATTGGAGTTTACATTCCTCAGTACATCTGGAACAAATAAATCTTTCTCCACAGATGTCGGTTGTAAATCAGAGTTGCTACGCTGCTTCTCTAGAATCATCTGTTTCCAACAGCGTAAATCAACAAAATTATAGGATATCAGACATGCTTTAAGCTACTTATTCAATAAAGGAGGACAAACTGTTAATTATAAACTGGGTAGAATAGAGAGCAAATGCCTTCTCACAAACCTCAGAATGGAGCTTCTCTAGGATAGCAGAAGCATTCTGATGAAAACATCTTTCAGCGTCTACCTGAAAATTGATTTTTAGAGGTTTTAACAACCAAAAAACTGACTCCAGTTTAGAAGAAGGTAAATGAACAAACATTTTCTGTTTCATCTTTTTTTGATGTTGGCAAAACGATATATAATTTTCTGAAGATAGCATGTAAGATAATACTAATGTGTGAAAGCCTACATCAGCCCCCAGAGTGCTCAGATTACATTGTCGTGGTTATACATATGAGCATCCCATCTAAAAATAAGGTCATCCATCCATATCCCTTTTAGCAATTATCAGTTCCTTATTGTAAGTTTCACTTTACATATTAATTGATTCACAGATATTACTGTTCTTTTGAAGCCAAAGGGCCAAGTTGTCGCACGAAATATGACCTTCAATAGCAGACCTCCAGCTTGAGTCTGTCTTTCGTTGCCATTCCTTTGAGCCTCTTCATGATAAACCCATTTATATATACCACACAATTGAAATCTTGAACAATAAACTTCCCGAACTAATTTGGCGACACTACGTTCCACAAACAAGCGTAAAATGGATTCTTCCTCTTCTTGGAACATGAAACATCATTTTGGTATGATCCTGATCCTACCCTTTCATTAAGATTATCAGTCATGAGCATACAGACCCATAGCAAAACTCAAACAAAAAAAGCTTTTAGGGGGACTTTTAGGTTGCATATACTTTTGTGTGGGAAATCAGTAAGTTGATTAACAATAAAACCAGCCAATTTTCTCAGCTCAGATAACCTTATCCCTAACTGGCAATATTCGTACCATTCAGCGAGATGGTGATGCTAGTATAACCAATTCTTCTATAAATAATTTAGATTGAACTAACTCCAAAGGAAAGGAAAACCCATGACAGCATATTAAAATCATATGATGAGGACATACAATTTCTTTTAGCTAGCAAATTAGTCTCGAGAATACAAAACTGTACACTACATCTCCAGAAAGTATTGATAAGGCTATTCCCCTATGATATGACCCACAAAAGCGGCATCTAAATGTTAGCACCAGAATAGCAATACGATAATCCAGAAAGCGACACATTCAAACAACTATAAGGAGGAGAAAATGATGAATAACAAATGTTCCAAAGAATTTATATGCTGGTTTTCTTCCACAATTTAAACTACAACTATATCTTCTATGAATAGTTCAGCTTCTATTTCAGGGTATGGATTTTTTCAACTAGCCATGACATCATATGTCTAACTATGAGTAGAAAAATTTACTTGCTTAATTAAAAAAAAGTTCATTTCACAGAAGGATCTATATCAAGCCAGGACAATTTGTAAAGATCATATCAGTTACAGGAACATAAATATGTCTAATCACACTTTGTTTTGTGTGGTATCGTATGTATTATCAAATAATTATCATACTCATAAGTTTTCCTGACACATGTAGATGGTACCATATACGACAACAGATTTTGTGCGGTGTCATATAACTAAACCTGACACAACAGGTTTTGTGTGGTCTTTCATCACATCTGCTCGATGCTCAAATTGTTTGTTCTCTAGCCTACTTGACTAGAGTAAGGATCAAGCAATCTAAAATCAAATTTTCTGCAATACATGATTATAGAGATGTTAAAAAAAAATATTTAATAAAAAGATATTGGTTGCAGAAATTGACAAATCTTTTTTCCCTTGCCAAGTTGTAGTCTTGACGAAAAGGTGACAACATGTTGTACAATAAATAAACAACTCCCAAAGTTGTATGAGTTCAAGGACGTCAATTTCAGATGACAGTTTTCTCCCAAAGGTAATTTGGTAATTTCAAAATCGGCAATTTGGGCTTTATTTTTATTTATTTGTTTATTTTTCTGAATAGAACTTTATTGATAATCATAGAAAAGGGTTACAACGTCAAAGAAAATGGGCAAGAGAGGGTGGACCTCACCACCACTAAAAGAAAATAACAAAATACGGCAAAGAACAGAATTAAAACAGAGGTTCTAAGATCTTACGAGACTCTCCCAATGTGTAATCAGCTCCACATAACTGTGCCCTTTCCAGAATGGTTTTCCCATCAACCATTAGCAACAATGTGGGCTTTATGAACCTAAATTAAAGATAGCCACACTTTGTTTTGTAAATGTTCTTGTTATTTAAAAATGAAAAATATAGCATGCAGATAGTGTGGTGTCCCAATTTCCTCTGTAGAACTACCGCTCATTAGGATCCCAGTTCCTACATTCATTACTGACACTGATATACTGGATTGAATAGCACTCCCAATTTGAAATTTTCTGAAAAGATAAATGCCAAATACATTCTAGAGAAGAAAGCAGGGAGTTAAATGTTCAAATGATTACACATTTCCTCTACTGATACTGATTAGTTTGTTAAGTTTGTTAAACATATTTACTGAACACGTCGTTAGTGACTTTTATTGTAAATGAAAATTGGACTCAAAGACAAACATTCCTTTAACAAATGACTGAAATTTCTACTTCCTTACCGACATAACATTGATGATCATATCATGACTTTTTGTTATATATGCATATACATATCTATCAGTGTTTCTAAGCTTGTTTATAAATATTGAGAAAAAGTAGCTTTTATTTTAGTACTTAAAAATACAGTCTGAAAGAGTTGTCTTGAGCATAGACAGAGCTTCTTCATGTGTATACACTATACAGTATACTAAGTTTGCAACACTTAAATTTGTAAGAAATTAAGAACGGCAGAGTTGTTAGAAACTCAAAGTACGGCAGCACCATACAATAAAAACATTGATGATAATGTTATAAGCTAAATAACTTTTCTTGTGATTTTCTAAACGGAAGTCTTGCAATATAAATTAGGTAATACCATTGTAACAAGTTGTTGGAGAGTTAAATGTTGTTGTTGTGCATAAACTGATGACATAGCAGCTGTTGCTTCTCTTCCTAGAGCCATCATTGTAGATTTCATCTCAGTTAACTTTGCTTCAGCGTAATGAAGCTTTGTAGAACTCTCGGAACCCTTAGCTTCCGTGTACTTTAATTGGCGCTTTGCTACTTCAGCTGCCTGATCAATGCATATTCAGTAATGACTCATCATAATTCATCTGTGCGGACTCCAAGCACACTTACATGGAATAATTCATACCTGAACTTCCACCTCATGGCGGATTCTATCATAATGATGAGTCAAGTGACGAGCATCTTCGAGAGGAGCCCCTCTTATAGATGCACGCAATGGTTCACAAACCTACAAAAAAGAGCAGTCAAGTTCAAATTTGAGATTATAAAAAGAATAAGAAAATCCCACGGATGAAGAATTTTGACTTTGAGAATTTTACTAATAAAGTAATAACCAAAGGTTTTATTTCAAATAATTGAAATGGTCCCATGAGACATTTATTAACTATTTTAAGTTTAAAATCCCTTTCCTACATGCAGATGCAACAGATTAGGACACCAAAAAAAAATGTTGATAAGTTCTTTCTTTTTTCTTCTTTTTTTTTCTCTCTCTAATTGGATTTTCACACTGACACCAGAAAATATATTAAAATTTGAAAGATTCAATTTTAATTTCACGGTGGTGCATATTAGATGATAAGGGAGGGGAGATATACCTGAGCTCCAAGAATTTTAAGAAAGATTTCCCTTTCTTTCTCCACTGAACTGTGTGAGGCGCCAAAATCAAGAGATGGATTTGCTAAGACAGAATCTGAGTTTGGATTCAGGCTCCCATACTTGAAACAGTCTTCAGCCAGCTTTTGTACTATGCAATGTAACTCCATATCTTATTATCATCCTTCAAGGTACCAAAAGCACGCAATTGAGTACCAAAACAATACACACCTATTTCCATCTGCTTTGAACTGGTTGTAACAAAATTTTCCACACCCCGAACAAGATCCTTCTGAAAATGCTGTGTCAATCAAGAATGTGTTAACTAATAACCATATAATAACAGATAGCATCAGTTAATCAAATTAGATGACCGGAGAACATCTTAATATTCAGTGATACAGGCAGGGAGATAAACAAAGCCGCCAACCAAATTAATATGAAGGAAAAGAAGGATGCATAAGCAGTGTATTTTGAGATGTTGGTTAACACATATTGGTATCTACTAATCAAGGAACCCCCCCCCCCCCCCCCCCCACACACACAATTAGGGTTGACGTGTGCCTAACCATACTCAAAATTGTTCATAAACGAAACTGTAATTTGATCGGTTCTTTCCAATAGATTAATGGCTTATAAATTGCTTTAATAGTGCATATGAGGAAAACCTCTCATACAGTCATACTCGCAGGAAAACTGTCACAAAGCTTATCTTCTACAGAAGATCTTAAGAAATTCTCTCTAGCTTGACTCTCTTTCCCTATTCACAAATCATGGGGACGCTAGCATAAGGGTTGTCATTCCTCTGTAATTGGCAGCTTACCAGCAATCTTCAAGATCAACTTAAAACCATGAGATAGTTGGTTCTTTTATCCACTTGGTGCGCACCAATTGTTCAGATTAAGCAAACAACAAGCCTGCAAGCCAGGTCAAGAGGTTTTTTTTTTGTTGGCAAGGTCAAGAGGTTTGGATCGATGAAAACAAACAGAACACCTCAAGCAGGATATCTCACACTCGAAGCGAAAAGATGGTTGGGGAAAATGGTCTGCCAATTAAGTGTTTGCATCCTCCAATTGGCCAATGATACCATCACATTTCACTGAGCCATTTATGAGAGGGCTAACTTTTAAAGCAATAAGCCACTAACCATGATCTTCAAAGTGGTGCCTAAGCAACCTTGCTAAGTCTTCACATCAGCAATTCGGACCATCTTGGTTTCATCTTGAAATGTAAACTCCCATGTAAATCTTGATCTTCCATTTGGCTTCTTAAAGGAAAATAAATAAGTGGGTTAGGATGATATCATTGAAATCTTTCACAAGGAAATCCAATAAGTGGAGAGGTAAGCGTCTCTTAAAAGTGGGAAACTCTAGTCAAGTGAACCCTTTCAAATCTATCAGTGTGTCAACTTGCTCCTCACATCTATGTGTTTCCAAAAAAGTAAATAGGATCATTAGAGACGTCTTACGAATTTAGTGGAGGAAGAAATAAGTTCCATTTGATTGGTTGGAGGAAAATAAGGCATTACTAGGAAAGTGTCTTAGGCGATTTGGCTTGGATGAAAACATTACCTTAGGAAAAATGAAGCAAATATGGCTCTGATACAATGTGTTCCTGGTTGGTGACCTAATTCAATAACTAAACATCATAGTTGTGTTCATCGGGATTGAAACGTATGACAGCACAATTCGCAAAGTTCAATTGTGGTATCATTTGCAAACCTGGTTTCGGCATGACCCTTGGTGCCGTACCAATACACTAGGTACTAGATTTCACTTAATATATTAATATGCACCAACACTCTCTCACTCCGCCTCTTCTTTTCCTGTTTTGACTTATTCATAAATAAAGGTTCTAATTAACCAAAAAAACTAGACAAGCATCTGATTGTCACCAGTTCACATGAACGAATGGTACTGTATGGAGAACACACTAGAAGCTGGCATGCTATGGAGTCAAAGGCACCCTATGGGTGTCCTGTATTAAAGAAGCATACAAAAATCTCAGCAGGACTATGAGGAAAACATAGCGTTTGGACTAGGAAGAGGAACAAAGATCATGTTCTGGTACGACACGTGGAATGGTGAAAGCCCCCTAATGGAAAGGTATGCTAAAGTCTATAATAGAGGTGAGAAGAAATATGAAACTGTGGCATAACAATGCAGACAAGAAGGGGTAGCTGGCTCTTGGGACCTGCATTTGTGGGGTGAGGGACTGGAGGTTAATGATCCTGTGGACTTAGTTAACGAACTAGAACAGAAAGTAGTGAGTGAAACAGGATGAAATCATCTGGAAAGTTAAAAGCAATGAATATTTTTACTGTCAAGTCATCTATGAGCAGTTAAGAAGCAGCAAGCAACTCCAATTGATGAGATCAGCTACCAGAGACCTTCTCATACATGTTCTTCCAATGCACTTTTACAAGGGAGGTTTGGAGACGGTTGGTAGAAGTTAGAGCAATATAAAGTTTGATCAACAACTGTCATGTGGGAAACCTCCAGAAGCTTTGGCCGAGAGATTTCAATGATTCCCTAAATCCACAGTTATGGAAAATGAGCCCCATTTCACTGTGGTATCTGAGGTCTGAGAAAGCAGAAATGACTAAATTTTCAATCAGGTGGAGGCAAAAGTAAAGATAGTGGTGGTTAATGCCAAGCAAACTGTTGGTATTGGCTACTGGGAGAAGATTGCAAGAGAAACAACAGATTTGAGGACCCAATTACTAATTGAGATGGATTGCTCGTATCTTAAACTGTTATTACTCTTTGTACTCTTTTCTAGGTGGAGAGGTCCTCCTCACCCACCTTTTTGTTTTAGCTGTTCGTAAACTTTGCACCCATTGATAAAAGTTGTATTCAGCAAAAAAAAACAAAAGTGTAATACAGGAAAATGGGAGCACAGATGAACTAATGAACCTCTCAACAACACCAAAAAAAGAGCGAAAATTTATGGCGGTTGAAATGGTCAAAGAAGGCAATGTTCACAATGAAAAGCTTCATTGACATATTGACCACGATGGCAGAGCAAGCCAAGCCAACACATTTATCACCACCTTATCACATGAGACACATCTCCGAAGAGAATCTGCTATCTAACTAGCCAGTAACAATCTGGGGGAAAAGATATAGAAACAAGTGCCCTTTGCAGAACTATGGATTATTCGAGAAGAAGAAATGACCAAACTTCAGGAACTCAATGCCCGTGTTGGGGAGATGATAAATCGAATTAAGGCACTGATTGGGCACAGGCTTGGTGACAAGCCAATGAGAAGAAGCAACATTTTTCGCATATGCCAGCTGAGCTCAGTTGGTAATAACTCTGGGTGATGATACCAGAGGTCTGGGATTCAAACCCAGGCAGTGCATCTTTTGAGTTACTGATCTCGTTAAAAACAGGCTTGCCAATCAGAAAAAAAAGGTGTGGATTGGGATTCACTTCTCAGGCCTTGAAAAGCACCATATACTCTGACCATGTATTTACATTACTGTAATGCTCTGTGGCAGGTTCTGAACAGTAGTGAACAAGTCTATCACTCAGACAAACTCAGATCAATCTTTGTTTCCTCCGTTTAATCCATTAATTAAGTGTTGATTCATCTCATACAAAGTTGAAATAAATAGTGGAAAGGGGAGCTTTGGATTTATAGAGTACCTATTATTTTCTTTACACGAAATACACAAAACCATAAATTGGCGTGCATATTTTTCACCTTCTCATAACTAGAGGAGCTGAACTAAAACAAATTGAACAATTGTACTACTGAGGACTTGTTACAGACCAAGGATTACCTTTGCTGCTCTTGTAGAATCATAAAGGTTCTGTAGTTGTTCATGGCAATGAAGTTCAGCTTCGTCAGCAATAATAGCATCACTGCCAAAATGTCCTAATTGCTTTAAAACCGCCTGTCAAGAATGAAAAAAAGTAATTTATACTTGAAAACTTGAGATTCCTGCCCTTCATTACAATATTACTATAATTCTTTTTTTTATAATTACTATTTTGCTTGAATGTGCAGTCTAATAAGCAAAACGAAAAGAAGAAAAGAGAAAACAAAGGTTCAACCATTATATTTTTCGTATTTTTCTTTTTATTTTAAAGGATGCAAGCCAGGACAAAGGAATACTTGCCGTGCATGACTTTATTTAATAGTTCTCCTTCACGTACCAATTGACCATTTTGTGACCAAGGTAAAAAGGCAGTTAAAAATAGACACCTACATCCTATGGCGTGAAGTGATATACCATGCCCCTTGGAGATGCACCAACTTTCTAAGGACTCAATTTTGGATGGGGCCTCCTATGCAAATTTAATTAGAAGAATGGGCGTCCTTTTTTTTTTTTTTTTTTAAAGGTAGACGATGACTTTATTCATTCAAAAAAACAAGATCAAAATACAAACTCTCCAAGGGATGAGCTATCCCTGGACATCAACATAAAAAAACAACTACAAAAAAATAGACACTAATACAACAGAAAGCAATAAAACTAAATAAACAATTAGAAGAAACGACATCCTTTACTCAAAAACTAAATAGTACGTCTCAAGTCTCAACTCTCTGATAATTTTTCATGTGAATTTGTAAGGAAAACCCAATCCTTATACATGTAAATTCAATTGACATAAAAAGAAGATTTCATTAGGCAAGTAACCAGTCACTCATTACAATATAAAGAAAGATTCATGACTGGCACTAGCTAATTTAGAAAGAGAAATCGCAACCATATAATTTCATCACTAACATGAAAAACTGAAGTTTGAGATTTAGCAATAGACCTCTATATCATCTCAATCACATGAAAACTTTTCTTAAGGTGCTGCAACTTTCCCAATAAACGAATCTCTGTGATGCATAGTGAGTACTGCATCTCATTAGAGCTGGCAAAACCATTTATCTCTATCATTTATTGTCCTTCATCTTTAATATAGTTGGGTTCAATTAGGGTCTTTTTGAAAATAAAAGTTGAGGCCTATTAAATTAACTTGTTTGAAAAGTCATCAACCAATAAATGAAGGCATAGTCATCAAAGTAAGGCATATGTATTTCTTATGAAACAAATATGTTATCAGTGAATTTACGTCTCAAACCGTTTTACCAGGAACGCGGGTCCATCCGATACTGGTACGTGGTACCTATATGGTTCCGGTATACAGAGTCGGTACGTTATTTCGGGTTGTGGTTCGCTTTGGAACCATTATTCGGAATGATAAATATATATATATATAATTAAAACATTAGAAAACACTCCGAAAACATAACTTAATACTTTCAAATTAAGATAGATGTATATATCAAGATTAAGAATAGATTAGTAGTTTATTAATTTATTTTTATTTTTTTGGAATTCAAACAAAACCAAAGGAATACTTAGTTTAGTTTTTGATATTATTCTTTTCTATAAAATCATTTTCGAGACTAAGTAGGAAAGATTTTGTAAAATTGCAGAATTTTTACTTCTTTTTTTTTTTTCTTTTTTTTTTTTTTTTTTTGGGAAATGAGAGCCTTTGTGCTCAAGTAAAAAAGAAAAAAATCGGATCCAGACATTTGTGGTTCCAGTGCGCTTTGGTACACGGAATCGGATCCAGGATCCTAGGAGGAAGGATGGTTCCTGGTAACACTGGTCTCAAAGTTTTTTACTTGTTTTCTATAGTAACATCTTGCTTCTGTTACATCACTCCGGGTCAGATTCTAACTCACCTTTAGTAAAATCGAAAATTTCATAGCACCGAACATCCGAACCTTAAATCCTGGCCAAAGCTTTTAGTTAAGGAACACCATACTGACTGAAAGAAGAAATTTAATTATGTTCATCTTACGAACACAACACCACCACCCACACCAGGATTAGAGTAAGAGTAGCATACAGATTAACAGTTTAGGAGAAGATCCTTATTCCATTTTTGGCATATTACTAATAAAAGGGGGTCTTCTTGCAGAATTGAAAACAGAGATACCAAGACTTTGTAGGTCAATACTCGCAAAATTATGGAAGGTGGTTGAGCTGATGAATGGACTCAATTGGTACAGCCAGTTTCATACTTACTAATAAAATGTGCTATTGTATATTGCCGTCACCATACCTGACCTTGTTAGGAATGAAGCCCAATTTTCCATGTAGCAAAGAATGGCTGGCTTTTAGTCTTTTACATCAATCAAATCACATAAAAAAGAGATCTCATGGGATCAAAACCCATTACAGGGAGTTTCTCAAGTTAGCCACAACTTGTCACCATACTCTAGGGCACTGTTTTTTGAATTCTTCTCACCACTGACAGTGGAATTTTCTCTCAACTGATTCAGAAAAAAAATCTGATAGTAATAAACTGCTTGATATAAAGGTGTATATGAATAACTCACCCATCTAACACCTTTTTCCATATGGTTTATTTCTCTTCTCAAGTAAAAATCTAGAAAAATGGTACGGATTCATTGATATTCTGCATTAGTGTTTGTAATGTTTTGACCAAATAATCAACTTTCAAACCTCTGGTATGTATTCTATAAAGAATTTTTCATACTTTAAAAAATTTAAGGAACTCAATGAAGAAGCATTTTACTTGGGTGGGTCGTCCCTTGTTTTTTTCTGAATAAATCTAACATGCTTTCTAGTAGAAGGATTACAGCTGGTCGGAAAGCAGAGTTCTCTCTCTGACTGGTCACAGGTCTAAATGTTATTAAGCTCTTCAATCTCATTGTATCAAAAGTCTAAATTCCTCATACCAAAAGTCTTGTTTCCTCATACAAGAAACCACTTCATAAACAAAGTTGGGATGTAATTAAAATAAACAATCAAGGCAAAAATATTAGAATTGCTTGTTGTTTCACACCCAAATAAAAGCGTTGTGCTTTTACTGTATTTAATTTCTGAAGCTTATGAGCATCTTTGATTTACCCTTTTTTTCACACTAACAAAATATACAAATTACATGAAGAAAAAAAAAAAAAAAAAGTTTCTAAATCAAAAGTGGTTCAAATTTAACCATTTGTAGAAATTGGTATGATTGAAATTATATAAATGGGGATAATAACTAACCTGTTGTTGCTTGGCAACCTGTTCTCTAAGCTTGCTTGCTTGTCTTTTAATAGATTCCATTGACGGTGGAAGAAGGAATCAAGCAGATAAAACTCATTGAAATCCTTCCACCAAACCAAACCAAATGATCTGATCAACAAGAATAAAAATAATTGAACAAAAAACGAATATTAATGTTAATTATTTATTCGGACCCACGTACTTTACTGTATTTATACGATTTTTACACGTATTTTTAAGTATTTAGATACGTAGTAATATAGTATAAAGGCTTAAGTTATTATTTGTTTCCGGGCCTCCATATCTTATTGGGCTTTGGACTTGGATAATATGAGTCCACAAATTATGTCTAGAAACCACCAGTTGTTTCTAGGCTTGGAGGAAAGACAGATGGTTGTAGAAAGCCATAGAGATTACCAGAACTTTCATACGTAGAATGCATTCTATTCTATCTATAAATACCACATTCATCACTCTGCTTCATCATCAAGAACAAATTGTCTTTGTGTAATCATCAACAACTAGTTTTTTTCAGCAACTCTTTTCATATCAAGTTTCTTCAAGATGTCCATCATTCCAAGCATCTTTGGTGGCAATCGTAGTAATGTGTTTGATCCATTTTCTCTTGATGTTTGGGATCCTTTCCAAGGATTTCCATTCAACACCAGCAGCAATAATAGTCTTTCTGGCAGTTCTTCTACTGCAGGTGAAGCTTCTCAATTTGCAAGCACTCGCATTGATTGGAAGGAAACACCAGAAGCTCTTCAAAGCTGATCTTCCAGGACTTAAGAAGGAAGAGGTGAAGGTGGAAGTTGAAGAAGGAAAAGTTCTTCAGATAAGTGGAGAGAGAAGCAAAGAGACAGAAGAGAAGAATGACAAGTGGCATCGTGTTGAACGTAGCAGTGGCAAGTTCTTGAGAAGGTTTAGGTTACCAGAGAATGCTAAGGTGGATGAAGTGAAGGCAGCAATGGAGAATGGAGTGCTTACTGTTACTGTTCCAAAGCAAGAAGTCAAGAAGCCTGAGGTCAAGTCCATTGAAATCTCTGCTTAAACCTTAAAAATGCAAGATGTTGAACCTCTGCATCTTCTCTTGTTGGTATTCATTTTGTGTGTTGTCTAAGAATGGTGTTCTTTTTAATTTAACAAGCATGTACTACTTTGCTTCAGAAAATAAAAAAGGATATATTTATTGGTATAATTAATATTATTAATAAACAATAAGGATCATGAATCATATAATTAATCACTAACAAATACACATACCTTGTCTATAGCATTGATGATCCGAAAAGTTGCACAAGATCTAGGTTTCACTCTTTTTGTCTCTTAAACCTTAATATGTGTTGTAATAGTAAGTGTATGAGGATAGAGATCATACACCAATTTATAGAGGTGGAGAGAGGACCTAAATCTACAAACCTAAGCCTATTAGATCTAGACCGTCCATCATAGTTAAGATCTACGGTAGATATGACTTTCACATAACCTATTACCAATTAGCTTATTTCTATATTAAACCAAGGTTAAAGGTACATGGACCACATTATGGGTTGGGCTTTATATGTGGAAATTCCAACAATCTCCCACTTGGTTCATAGTAAAATCTCACATACGGTTTAATGTAGAATACATAAGGCGCGCAATAAGAGCTAAATTAGTTTCTGAAATGGTTATCATAATACCGTCATTAATTAAACCACTAATATGAGTCATGGCGGTTCCACATCGCGTAAATGACATGGTTCCTTCCATGTACTACGATATCAACAATTTAATTAACTAGGTCTATAAGTGGAAGTAACAATAATGGTCCAGTAATGTCTTCGCAAAAGACTATTTCTGTCAACAATTATCCATTCACATACATGTACATAAACAATGGAAAACAGAAAATTCAGAACTTAATCAATAATAATGAGCTCAAAATAATGTCAAATAATAAGCACTAAGTAATCCACAAAATCATTAAGTTATGGGTTACATTCAAAACCCAACTTGTTAACATGATTCTAGAATATCATTATTTCTAGTTCTTAAGTTAGTGGATTTACTAACACGTGTACTAATGTGTTTCATTGACACTCACTTGTTCTAAACTTAAGCCATAATCGATAGGTATTTTATATCATGTGCTAAACATTAGAATACCTATCATTCTTACAAAGGCATATAGTTGCAACATTATTACAATAAAATTCAAACGACTTAGAAATCAACAACTCTAAGTTATGATATAAAGTTTTGCAACTATACAACATTGCATGTAGCTTTACAACATGCTACAAATTCGGCTTCTATGGTGGGTGAAACAATAATGTTTTATCGACTATCCACACACCCATTAAATTCCAAATTTGTAAAACCAATCACCTCAAGGTGATTAAATCTCTTAAAATATGAGCATACGGTTTCTCTTTCATTCGTTCTTGTTCCAATTCATTCATAGGATCTTGATTTAATTCAAATATTCCCCCTCTGAATTGGAGCATCATTACAATTATGCCTTAACACATTAAATCTATCCAAAACTTTATTAATGAAATCTTTCTGAGACGTTCCAACAATTATTGTGATCAATCCCGAAATATTTTTATTTCTATCACATATGACGCATCACCATAACTTTCATTGCAAAGTGTTTAGACAGAAAAAATGTTTACATAAATGAAAATAACTGCTGCGAAACAATAAATCATCAACATACATAATCAAAATAATAAACTTACTCCCACTGAACTTTGGGTATGTACATTAAACCTAAAGGTTTGATACGATTAATCATTAGGTACCATTTTCGAGAAGCTTGTTTTAAGTCTGTATATTGACTTCTTTAACAAATACATTATGTGTTCTTATCCTTCCTTTATGAAGTTGTGTGGCTAATTAAACCATGTAGACTTTAACCAAACTTTCATTTAAAATATCATTTTCACATTTATTTGGTGTAACTCTAAATCGAAATGAGTCACCAATGCCATAATGATTCTAAGATAATTATTCTTTAACACATAAGTGAAGGTTTCACGCACGAGAAAGTAATGCCACCATATTGAATAAACTGTTTGGATACAAGTCTTGCTTTATGGCATTCAATAGAACTTTTTGAGTCAATTCTATTCTTTAACACATAAGTGAAGGTTTCACGCACGAGAAAGTAATGCCACCATATTGAATAAACTGTTTGGATACAAGTCTTGCTTTATGGCATTCAATAGAACTTTTTGAGTCAATTCTACTAACCCCAGACTTAGTTAAAATCCACACTTAATTTATCTCTTCATTCATGGCATGAATCTTTTTATCAGAATTACTATAAGTAATGGCTTGTGAAAATGTAACTAGATCATTAAATTCAAATTCCTGTAAATACAACACATGGCCATCCAAAGTAGTTGGTCGTGATCTTTAAGATCTTTTTAATGCTACTTCTTGTGTGTGTTTACATTCAGTTCAATGACATTAATTTCATTAAGTGGTTGAGGATCAACTTGTTGTTTATTGTTGTTAAGCGGTGCAACAATATAAGGAACAACAGAAGTAACAATAATATCATTACAAAATTGAGGTAACAAAATTGGTACCCTAACTTCTTTAATGATTACCTCTTTGATATGATCACTCCCACTGATTTTGCCATTCATAATGATCAATAATTTCCAGTTTCAATAATTCTAGTGGTATGGTTAGGATAGTAAAATCTATACCCTTTGGACTTTTCTAGGTGAACCCTAAATGTGTAAATGTCTTAAACTAGGTTTCCATCTTTTCCATATTTCAAAAGATGTTTTTGTAACTGCCTTAATAGGAACCCAATTCAATATATACACTTCGGTTTATAAAGTATACATCCACAATGATATGGGTAAATTAGAATTACACATCATACTTCGAACCATATTCATAAAGGTTTGATTATGCCTTTGAGCTACACCATTCTGTCATGGAAAACCATACATTGTGTATTAGGCACAAATTCCTAACCGTTCTAGAAGTTTGGCAACCGGGATGTTGTCCCGTGTCATAGATCATACTTTCCAAGAAATTCACTACCTCTATCAAAATGTAAGTTTCCACCTTTCTATTTAATTGTCTCTTAACTTCAGTTATGTAAATTTCAATAACATTTACATATGAGACTTATTATGCTATAGATAGATACAATAACGAGAAAAAATCATCAATAAATGTAATGAAATATTTTTCTCCACCAAAACATGGAACATCAAAAGTCCACATATGTCTATTTGAATTATTTCAAGAAGTGTACTTCCTATGGCTCTTCTTAGTGTGTTTGGTTTGCTTGCATTCCACACACACACACACACCAAAATTAGTAAAGTTAAGGTTCGGGAAAACCCCTTCTTTTACTAGTCTACTTTTCATCTAGATGTATAATCCAGTCTTTTATGCCATAATAAAGATAAACATTAATCATAATCAATTCACTAAGGGTTAGGAATACCAATTAAGTTTGATCGAACCATACTAAAACCAAAAGCTTATCTTTTATATCAAACAAACGCCATATTCACATAAATGGCATTGGCACACACATAGTGTATATCCAAACACAATTAGAGAATTGTTCATTCAACTTCTTGAAACATGAATTAAACTTGAGTGACATGATTATAATGTTGTTTAAGCCTTGCCTATACTTAAACTAGTAGTCTCGCCATTTAATTCACATTCCACTTGTCTTTAATAGTGTAATAGTGAAACTGAACATACTATGTAGACAAGAAATTTAGAACAAATTGAAGGACAAAGTAATCATCCACTAATATGTCTAAATTCTTTAATTTAATAACTAAATTGAAAAACTCAAGAACACAGTCATGCATACTATGAGTACTATCAATAGTAATCAGTTCAACAATTAACTTTTCAGCTAGCAGTGCAAAAATGATTCTTAATATTATTCATCAACAATTATTCACATAAACATTGAGTTTAATTTGCATGTTCAATCTAGTTCATGCATAATGCATAATTTTCTCCTTTTTACTGCTTTTATAAAATAACAGTAGATTCAACAATAAGGAAATATATGCCAAGATCTGGAACTCCCACTAAAATCAACTAGACTTATTCATTCTAGTTCATTAGTTTTATTAAGGATAAAACATACAAAATATACGAAATACAAGAATAATAGAACGAGAAAAATAAACATGCTCACAACATTAGTCAACACATTAATTAAACAATTATGACTAAGATTTTTTTTAGTAATACTATAAATGGGTGACATATCACATGATCAAAATAAGCATGGTATCTGTGGATATCCTACACTCATTTAATCACAAATACGTGCAACCCCTTAATTTTATTCAATGTAACATATGCTTGATCTACCTGTGGGTAACTCAATAATACAAGTGAATAAATAGGTAATAAGGTACTTAGTCTAACATTTAACACAATATTTAGTTCACTGTGGTGAAAACTAAATCATAATATGAATGTTCAAAGAAGTTTTAATATTCATTAAACATATTGGAATCACTGCGGTGGATACCAATATAAAACTTGATATGAATATAAAACGGAAACCAATGTTCATAATCTTAGTTGGTTCACTGTGGTGATACCAAATCATGATGACATGAACCTTAAGGGAATAAACATGCAGCTGAATAAATGCTACAAGATCAAAATATCATAATGCATCTTAATCATAAGAAGTGCACAATTTAATAAATTCAACTAGGGCACATGCATAATATGGGTGAAAACCAAGAATTATCGTAAGGCATACAAGTCTGAATTAGACATGGAAGCAACTAACATTAACCTACTGTACATATGTGACTAATATATGACAGAGGCATGAAAGTAAAATAGATCACAATATAAACTAGCACATAAATGTCTAACTGTAAGACCCAAAACACCTTTAATTATGGACTGCAACTATTAGGCCCAAATATTATCCCTTTATCTTTATGGAAATCTTACATAAACAGTAATTAACATACCAAACTACCAAAACACTAATGGACAAAACGTTAAGTCCAAAACAATAATTGGTACAGTTTTACTTTATGGTATATTCATAAAAGTCAATATTCATAAATATATTTGGCTTCACTGTGGTGAGTACCAATATAAAACCTTAACACAAATATTGAACCAGAAAAACCAATTTTCATAACACTTTACTTGGAATCACTGTGGTGAGTACCAGCATGCTTCTTGTTATGAAACCTATAATTACAGTTTTACACAGATTACACTCTATGCTGTCAAGGGCGGAGCGAAGCGCCAGGCGCTCGGTATCTGCCTCACCGCCTCGACCGCCTAGGCGGCGCCCTGATCAGCACCCTTAACAGCATTACAGCAATCAGCATCACAACATTACAGCAATCAGCATCACACTCTCTCCTTCTACTTCTATAGGTAATAGCTTCTCTCTCTCTCTCTCTCTGTTCTCGGTTTCTACATGTTTAAAACTTTTGAGTTGAAAAATTACACTTGTTTGGTCGATTTTGTGAACTTTCAGGAATACCCAAGTTGAAAATATATCAAAAGACAAGGTATTTTGGGGTTTTGTGTGACAAAATGGCTTTGGATTCAAAAAGAAGCAAGTTGGGATTAGAAATGAAGAACAAAGTAGTTCTTCCAGCAACAGAAGCATATGCTGATGAAGCAATCAAAGCAATTAAAGAAGGGAAAGTTATTGCTGTGCCAACTGATACCCTTTATGGATTTGCAAAGTTACAGTGTTACAGCAGCAGCAGCCGGGGTAGAAGAAGAGAGAAGAAGAAGCAGCAGCAGCAGGTAGCAGCAGCGAAGACAGCAGCAGCAGGCAGCAGCAGCGAAGACAGCAGGCAGTGTTTAGAAAAGGACATGGGCTTTTTCATTTTGGGCCGCTTGAGCGCCTCTATATCAACCGCCCTGAGCAGAGCGCTGCGCCTAGGCGCCGCCCAGGCGCCTCGAAGCGTTTTAGGCGCTACTTTACCCAAGCGAAGCGGCCCCTTTCCAAAATAGCGCCTAGGCGCCGCCCCTGACAGCATAGATTACACTACACATTAGTGCGACTATAATATCCAGCTGTTCAGCCACTATAATTATACACGGTGACAGAAACCACAATATGTATACTGTGAGATTTATGTGAACAATTGTACATAATAGCATAAATTAGAAGTGGGCTAATATCACCATCTTTATATCATGGGGTTATGGATTTGGTTGTTTATGAGTAACATGTAGCATAAGTTATAAGAAAAGCATATTAATCAATGTTCTGGTCCCCAAAGCACATTTATATTAGGCTGAATAATAAGGCCCACATGATGTTGTCATTATACTAGACTTAAGCAGTCAGGACTTCGTACAAACCCAAACCATAGAGAAAATAGTCAAGTTACGGTAACGACATATTGTTCATGTCACTGTAATCACAATATTTTTCATATAGTATGCACCTAATTATGGGTTGTTCAATTAAGGCCCAAAGGTTAAACAAATTATGATCGAAAAATTAAGCAGTATTTTAAACATTATTACAAAAGGAAGGTAGAAACTATGATGGGTTAGTAAAATAAGATAAGCATTAAAGCCCACATGCATAACAACTAATTATCTATCAGACTGAACACATACATAATACATACTGGGCTAAGCATTAAAGCCCACATGCTAATATCGTCATCGAGATGGACGAAACATGAAAAGCTAATTGTCATATGGTGTCATACTGTATGAATAGCTAGCTTAAACGTGAACAAGAGTTAGGACATAAACAAACTTTGTTCTGATCTTAATATTCAATTCAATGAATTATAACATCATACATATTACTACAAGTGTCAACAGGTCATGAAAAAAAAATAGTTTCATAATACCCAAGGTCCCGTGCATTAATTGACGTGTTCAGTTAATTCAACAATTAATTCATCAAGACAGAGTACTTATATGTACCATTAACAATATTGCTTACATTGTAGATCAATGCACAATTCAATTTGGAGAAATATGCTTTTGAGTTCTTAAGCAGAAATAATAGATTATGATTCAAAATTTACTGTTTCTAGAGTGCGGAATCGTAATAAACAGTATTTGATTTTTAAGGTAATGTTAGAATTAAAAAACATGATTCGTACTAGGCGACTGATACCACATATTGGCATAATTAATATTATCAATAAACAATAAGGATCATGAATCATATAATTAATCACTAACAAATACACATACCTTGTCTATAGCATTGATGATCTGAAAAGCTGCACAAGATCTAGGTTTCACTCTCCTTGCCTCTTAAACCCTAATATGTGTTGTAATAGTAAGTGTATGAGGATGGAGATCATACACTAATTTATAGAGGTGGAAAGAGGACCTAAATCTACAAACCTAAGCCCATTAGATCTAGACCGTCCATCATAGTTAAGATCTACGGTAGATATGACTTCCACATAACCTATTACTAAGTAGCTTATTTCTATATTAAACCAAGGTTAAAGGTACATGGACCACATTATGGGTTGGGCTTTATATGTGGAAATTCCAACAATATTTTGTCTAAATGTATTGTAGGTTTTTTTCTTATTACATTATCTTTTGGTTTTTAATTTGTTTTTCCTTTTGCTAGTAAACAGCTAATAATAACATCAATCTTTAAACTATATAATGGTTTACTATTATATTGTTAAATTTAAATTTTAAATTTTTTTTTATTGTTTTCTGTGATAGGTCAACATATGAGAAGCTCGTGAGCATATACGATTTTAACTGCCAAATCACCTTCTATGTTATGTGATTTGAAACAAAGACTTAACTTGAGACCAAATTGCAAACAAAATGAAACTTTGGATACCAAATTGACCAGATACAATTTTGATTACTCAAATGAAAATTTGGTGAAAGTTTTTGAACCAAAATAGCTAATTTATCCAAAGGTAGATCAACTGGATCAATTGGTAGACAGGATATATGGATCCAGTGTTTCATTTCAACTACTTGGGAGGATAACAGAGACCTCTAAATATGTAATTGCTCAACTAATCTTTACTACTTTAAAAGGGAGCATGCCTTAGCAATAGTAACCAGTGTACGTGGAAATTGATAGTTGGATAGAAAGTCTGATTTTTTGGTTCGACTGCGGTACAGCCAATCGAATTCTAACACATTATCTCTGAAAAATCTGAATTAAATATAATAACCAAACTAAATAGATAGATGTAAGATATTATGGACTGGGCTTATGATATTATGGGCTGGGTTCACGCACAGACCCCTGTGCGTGCATATTCACATAGTACCTGATAAACTCACTGTGATGGCCTGTAGCGGCACATCATGCAGCTAATGGAAATGTATTATGTATAATCCAGAGAGAGAGAGAGAGAGAGAGAGAGAGAGAGAGAGAGAGAGAGAGAGAGAGAGAGAGAGAGAGAGAGAGAGAGGGGCTTTTATCATCCTGGGTTTTGGAGAGGGAAGGGAGAGGAGTTTTGGGTGGTAATTCAACTAGTAGAAATTCTAATCCAGGAGGAGATCAACATGATACCATGGTGATTTTCTTATGGATTATGGTTTGGATATTCAAATCGAGGTCTATCCATCATATGAAATCGTATTTAGTATTTTTCAAGTGTGGAAAGGTCCAATTAAGATTCGTGGTGCTTATTGCAATAATGGAGGTATTTATTATGTTGGTTAGTCTTCGCATACATTGGTATTGATGAGAACACTGTAAGTATGATCTATAAGCAGATTATACCAAGTATTTTCTGCCCTGGGTACTTGAATAAGAATATGATGTAGCTATATGTTGTAATGGTGTTTATGCTCTGTAATTACTATATGTTACGTACTTGCATTCTGAATGCGTTAGTAATTGTATATTGGTATGTGTTAAATTTGAGAATTATTTATTGATAAATGTTATATGTAGTATCTCGTTATTTTGGATCCATATCTAATGTTGAGTGTTGGAGTGTCTTTACAGGGACGAACAGGTTCCCCTTCTTATTTGACTTGTCTTGGATGTGTAGTGGTGATTGTCTTTAAAATGAAAGGAATCTTTAGGAAGCATACCTTGGGAGCTAGCTCGTTGAAATCATACTCGAGATTTAGTTATGTATTTATTTTATAATTATTACCGTTAATATGAACATGTATGAAACTGTAATAGGGCATCATTGCTCTATTAAACTTAGAAATTGAGTTTTGCTTTGATAAATGTTGTTATCGGGAGCGTATGGCTTTGACTCGCCTTTTAGATTTTGGGGCGTTACAAAATGGTATCAGAGCAGGCTTTAGGTCCGAATTGGGCTGGGTTTCTAGGCCCTCTGTGAGTTGGTTGGAAGAACCAACATTTTTGTGTGATATTAAAGATGTCGGGTAACTAGAAATATGATTTGTCGAAATCTCTTGTAATGGCAATCGTTGGAGCAGGTATGTGTTCATACATTTATTTGATCGTTTTGTCCATTCCAAATATTGGTGAGAGAGGTGATTAATATGTGTTGCTTGGGAAATGTGCTTTGATTGATTTTCCCTATTGGTGTATTCGGTACCCAATAAGAGGCGGCATGGACAGCACAGTTGGGGTTGTGACTCCTTGGGACAGATTGATGGATACCCATTGCTGGCGGCTCTAGAGTACACCTTGGTGAGATGTACTCTAACCGGTTTTCCCTATTGGTGGATTCGGTACCCAATAGGAGGCGGCATGGATGGCCCAGTTGGGATTGGGGGGGTTAGGTACCATCCTTTGCAATTCCTTGGGACTGATGTTGATTGTTGAGTTTTGATGTGTTCATGCATGGTTTAATCCTGATGCAGATTGTTGAATTTTGATGAAGTGGATACACATGGCTAACAATTTCAAGCACTTTTGCCAAACTTCTGGAACTAGTTATTGGGAATTGTTGGGTTTGCATGTGAATTTAGTAGTTATGTATGACTGTAGTTGTTCGTATTCAAGATTATGTTGTTATTTGCTTTGGATATGTTTTGTTTAAGTTTTGTTAACGTATCCCTTAAATGGTCTGGCTTTGGTCTATCGAGACGGTTGAGTAATGTGTGTATACCACTTCTTATATTTCAGATTGGTCACCTGGAATATAAAGAGATGAGGTATTTGTTGATCAAATTATTTCTCGATTGGATAAACAGGTATGTAAATGTTTTTTCTTGATATAGTAAATTCTCTAAGCCCTAGATCTTTAGTGTGATGCTCACCTGGACAGTGCCAAATTTCCTTGAATGGAGGGTATTCCTCCTCGGTATTGTTGAGGTTCATATGAAATTTTGCAGCATTCTCGGTTATGATGTTCTTGTTCATTCTCTTGACGAAGGACTGAAAATATTTCTGGAACCAGATATTTGTTGAGTTCATGGCTTCAGCTGAAATCGGGATTTTTCCTCATGCTAATATCTTGCTGACAAGATTGCTAACCATATGGCTTACTATAGGTGGTCTCATGTTGGTTCTTGTGGTTGTTTTTGCTGATATGGATCTTTCTATTTTATTGGTTCTTACTACAGGTCTGATCTTATTGTTATTAATTCTGGCATCCTTCTCATTGCCTCTAATGGAATTCTTCGAAGGAATTATGGTCTTTGGGACCTAGAATCAAGACAAAGCACGTTATCTTGAACTGAAGTTAATTCATTTATTCTAATATGTGACTAGAGGCTAATCATGCTCACGGTTTCTAAATGATATACTTCCTCTGTACTTCCTTTGATTGCGTTGAGGATTCGTAACATAGTTAACATATTGGCTCATGATCAATTTTCTATAGGCTCTAATAACGGATCATGAATGAAAGCTCTTTGTTACAATCTAATCTAGATTGGTTCTATATA
Organism: Aquilegia eximia; assembly: GCA_023053565.1. NCBI lineage: Eukaryota > Viridiplantae > Streptophyta > Magnoliopsida > Ranunculales > Ranunculaceae > Aquilegia > Aquilegia eximia. The sequence goes on from JALIGU010000002.1 coordinate 27,139,566, forward strand.
TCTAATGGTATATTCGGAAACCAGAGGTAAAAGAACTCTCGATCATGTTGGTAGTTTTGATTTTCAGTCATTTCATTATTTTATTCTAATGTATAACGATAGTTATTACTTCTTGGAACAGTTTGTGAAACCAGTTTGGGGGTATTTTTGTACATTGGGACTCTTAATTAGATGTGGGAATATATGATGATTTGTTGAGAAATAATGATGTGGCTAAGACCACAGTATCATATATTATTTTGTTGACTAATCTGGGTTAAGCAGGAGGTGTCCAAAGAAGGACCGAAATGACTCTAAACAGGAGACACGAAGGCAGAAAAAAAAATGGTAATATGTTGGAGCATGTTTGACATTAGTTACCTTGTGACATATAGTATTTGTGAGTTTTGGTTGAACTTGAATCCATAAAACAAGAGCAGGCATTTGGTTAAGTGTAGTGTGTATTACCCCAATCATTTTATGTTTCTACAGAGAGAAATTGTTCACAGGCGGTGGTACCAAGATCTATATGTTGGCCACATTTTTTTTTTTTTTTATCAATGTAACAATATATTTGACACCAAAACAAGATTTACAAGCCTGATCAGCACATACAGATAACTGTATATCGTCAGGTGGACTGTTAGTCAATCTCACATATATACATCTAGCTATAGCAATTAAGTAACTACAACCAAAACTGGCAACACCCACCATAGTGCTCAGTAAAAATACCTCATCACCATTGTTCCTGCATAAAATAGCTCCAGCCACGAAGTAAGTCAGCAAACTTGATGTCATTCCTCATCTCTGAGCCATCTCGATCACAGCCTAACCAGGCCCACACAGCTGCCTTAATTGCAATCCCAATCTTAGCCACACTATGGCTATTTCCCTGAAATATTGCTTCATTTCTCGCTCGCCAGACACACCACAACACTGCATACGACAAAATATTCCAGATCTTACCTTTGACACCATGTGCGTTCAAGGCTGGCCACCAATTCAGCAATTGTTGTGGAGTCTCCACCGTATGAAATCCAACACAAGCCCTAGCACAAACTGAAATTAAACCCTACCAAATCTCCTTAGTGACTGTACATGTAATGAAGAGGTGTTTTGTGGACTCACCATCACATTTGCATAGCTCACATCTGTTTGTCAAGATCATGCCTCTTATTTGGAGTTTGTCAATAGTCAAATTTTTATCCCACATCAACCCCCATAGGAAAAACTTGACGTTCATAGGCACTTTCGGCTCCCAAACTACTTTGTAAGGAAACTCATATGGTTCGGAAGATCGCCTTCGACCAATGTTCATTAGACTTGAGTAACAAGACTTCACCGTGAAAGCATTGTCCCCTGTCAAAATCCACTCCCAACCATCCTCCTCATCACTCAGAAAAACACCCTCAAGGAGTTCCTTAAGATGGTTCAACTGAGTAATTTCATTTCCACGAAAACGTGACGTCCTCAAATAGAGCTCCCAAGTCCCCTCATCACCACAATGATCTTTCACCGTACCCTCCTTCCTAGAGGCATACTTGTATAATCTGTGGAACCTCCTTGAAAGGATGGTATCCCCGAGCCACTTATGATTCCAAAACCGAGTTTTATCCCCTCTTTTAACCACATGCTTGATGTTTTCAAAGAACTCCCCTTGTACAACTTGGATCCCGCGCCACAAACTACACCTATAAGGTTGAGACGCTTTCCTCGGTTTACCACTATTATCACTCTCACCATACTTAGCCTCAATGACTCTTCTCCAAAGTGCTTATTTTTCCAGTCCGTATCTCCATATCCATTTTGCAAGAAGAGCTTGATTCATGGTCTTCAAATCCCGAATACCCAAGCCCCCCTCTTGCATGGGGGAGCACACCGTGTCCCAAGCCACAAGGTGCATTTTTTTCTTATTTTCACTAGAACCCTAAATAAAATTTCTTACTATCCGCTTAAGTTTCTCAGCAATGCTCGAGGGGATAGTGAAGAGGGATAGATGGTATATAGCAAGACCCGCCAAAGTACTTTTGGCAAGAAGTAATCGATCACCCTTGGACATAAGTTTTCGCTTCCACCCACTCAGCTTCTTTTGATACCACTCAATGACTGAGCTCCACACATCCACATTCTTGTACTGCGCCCCTAAGCACTTGTGGAATGCTGCGGTGGTGGGTACTCTTCTCGCCTTGTGGATGCATAGAAACTTTATGCATTTTGATAACAAGAATAGGAACATGATCTTCTGCAAGAAGGAGATCAGGAAACATGTTTTGATGACGAGCATTTTATCAAAGGGAGTTTGCAACACTGATGCAGACAAGAAAGTTTTGGACACTTGGGGTATCTCTACTTCTTTTGGAAGAGTGAATAGGGTACGCCAGTGTATGTGGAGGCCACCCGACCCTGGTATAATCAAAGTTAATTGTGATGGTGCAACAAATGGCAACCCAGGTCAGGCTGGTATTGGTTGTGTGTTCAGAAATGATCAAGGTCGGTTTAAGTTACTCTTGGTTAAAGGAATAGGCATCGACAATAATTACATGGCAGAATGCAAAGCTGTTGTGGAAGGGGTGGTGGCAGCTATCAATAGAGGTTGGTTGGACCTTTGGAATAAAGACTGATTCTGCAGCTACTACAACAGCATTTAGGACTGACCAAGTGCCTTGGAAGCTTCAGGAAATATGGAGGGAAGTAAGGGCTAGACTTAAAACTTTTCATATTTCTCACATTTGGAGGGAAGGAAACTTCTCTGTTGATGCAGCAGCAAAAAGAGGAGCTCAATTTTCTGAAGGAGTTGCAGAAGTGTATGATCAAAAGCCTTCCTGGCTATCTAAGTGGGAAGTGCCTTATCAATTGTATTTTAGATTTGACAAATAGGCTTAGTTGACTATAACTAAGACTATCTTTTTGTAAGTTGTAACTTTTTCTATTCAATAAAATCACAGATTACCTAGCAAAAAAAAAAAAAAAAATTGTACTGCGCCCCTAAAGGCAACCCGAGATACTTCCCTGGCAACTGAGCCACGCCACACTCAAAGAAGCGAGCCAGGTTCTCAATGTTGTGAACATCCCCAATCGCAAAAATGGATGACTTGGAGAGGTTAACTTTCAGTCCAGACACGGCTTCAAAACAAGTAATCACTAACCGAATCACGGATAAAGCCTGAATCGAAGGTTCAGTGAAAAAAAGGGTGTCATCTGCGAACTGTAGGACTCCAACCATAACACCTCCATTCCCGATCTCAAAACCCCTCAGTAAACCATCATGCATGCATTTCAAAGTGAAACGAGACAAAGCTTCCATAACCAGGATAAACAAAAACGGGGACAGTGGGTCTCCCTGACGGATACCTCGCTGGGCCTTAAAATTCCCCTTTGGCGAACCTTCAACGATCACTGAGAAACGTGATGTCGACACACAGGTACGAATCCATTTCCTCCATCTTAAGCCAAACCCCATCCTACTTAGCACATAATCAAGAAAGTTCCAGTTCACATGATCATAAGCTTTACTGATATCAATATTACAAAAATCCCTGGATCCCCTTGTCGTAATCTTGCATCAATACTCTCATTAGCAATGAGTACACTATCCAGTATTTATCTATCCCCAAGGAAGGCTCCCTGAGTATCAGACACGAGAAACTGTAACACGTGTTTAATCCTTGATGCGAGCAATTTAGAGATAATCTTGTACACTCCACCAATGAGACTAATGGGTCGGTAGTCTCCAATAGATAACACACCCTCCTTCTTCGGGATCAACGTGATAAAGGTAGTATTTACACGCCAATCAAGGAAGCCAGAATTATGGAACTCATGAACAATGGACATGATATCATCCTTAAAGACACTCCAAAACACCTTGTAAAACACCATGGGAAAGCCGTCCGGGCCCGACGTTTTTTCCCCCTCCATATCATGTAAGGCTTGGACCACTTCCTCAACTTCAAAGTCTTTTTCCAAATCCTCCCTATATTGGGAGTCCAAGGAGTAAAAAACAAACCATCAAGCTTAGGTCTATTTTTTAAGTCCTCCGTGTATAGACCGGTGTAGAAATTCACAATGTGCTCCCTAATTCGATCACCATCATCTCGAGATATAGATCCGTCAATGGAATAGACAAGCAAGACTATTTGCTCTTCTTCGGACATTAGCCATGATGTGAAAGAATTTGGAGTTAGATTGCCCTTCTAGGTAATACTTAGAGCATGACTTTTGCCTCCAATTAATTGCATTCAACCGAAGCCAATGAGCTAAGTCATCCCTAAGCAAGGTTATTTCCATCATGTTGTCATCGGAAAGTGGATCCAACTCTTCCAACCCATCAAGCTCATTGATTCTAGCCAATCTTTCATCAATCTTCCTATCAACCCTTCCAAACATCTCGCGGTTCCACACCTTTATCTTCCCTTTAAGAGCTTTAAGTTTCTTCCACCACACAAAGCTAGGAGAGCCGTCAAAATGAAAACCCTCCCACCAAGATTTAACCAAACCACCAAAAGTTTTATCCTCTAACCACATCATCTCAAAGCGAAACGGTCTCGGTTTCCTCGTAGTTTTACTTGTGTCAAAGAGAATCGCCTTATGGTTGGAAGTGAACTTGGGCAAAGCTAATTGCTTTACATCCCCAAACACTAAATCCCAATCCACCGAAGTAAGAAATCTATCCAATTTTGACATAACCGACTCAATTTGATTATCCGACCATGTGAAAAGTGCACCTTCAAGATTATGTTCAATCAAACCATTTCGATCCTCAAATTCGGCAAAGGTTCTCATTGCTTTAGTCAAACGACTACCACCCCTCTTCTCATTACAAAATCGGATAACATTAAAGTCTCCCCCCAAGCACCATGGAACATCACACCAAGAGCGGACTCTATCTAACTCTTCGAAGAACGACGAGAGAAGTCTTTTGCCACATGGCCCATAAACTCCGGTAATCGTACATTCCACTTCCAACCCCATAACCATACCCCGAATAGTTAAGGAGAAATCACCCATAAACAGATCCACAACATTGAGAACATCGGGATCCCAAGCTACTATCACACCTCCGGATAAACCCCTTGATAATAGGCATTCCCATTTCCAATTCCTTGGCCACATATTAGAATTTGCTAGAATTGACTTGTCTTTGAACTTTAGTTTCTTAAGAAGTACTATATTAACTTTGGCATACTTAATGAGGCTATTTACACTACCTTGGGCGGCCGAGTTGCAAAGCCCACTTGCATTCCATGAAGCAATTTTGATCTTACTAGCCATCACACATAAGGTCCCGAAGTGACTCATTACAATTCGCGTAATTGAGTCGTTCCCTTTCATCATCACCCACTTCTAGAACACCTTTGTCCTTCAACTTCTTTAATCCCATCTCAACGAAAAACTTTTCAAGCGACATACCTCCCAAATTAGAGGATATTCCTAGCTGTCCTTCACCTGCTTGAACAACTCGCTTTGCCCATTTGTGTACATTCGCCGTAGGCATGTAAAATGGGCCGGGTAGGGCTAGCCCGGCCCTTGAACCCTCGAGCCCTCACACTTTAAGGGTCGGGCCAACCCTACCCTAAAAGATGATGAGGGTCGGGTTAGGGCGGGCCAACACAAAAATTGTAAAAACCTCACCCGACCCTTAGCCCTTTATTTTAAAGGGTTAAGGGTCGGGCTCACTGGCCCGGTTGATAGGGTCGATACATAGAATTATGTTTTACTTGAAAAAAAAAAATATGCGATCATGTTTTTATTAATATCATTTTAATATTTTTGAAAATACGTATAATATGTTTCAATTCTTAAATGTTCAAATATATTTTTTTCACCATCAAATTTGTTATAGTATATGATATTATTTTATCCAAGAGCATTACGATTAATAATTACAAAGAACTCGTAGTTAGATGTTATCTTATTACTAAAATTTCAAACTTTAAAAATTTAATCCTAAATTTATAACATTCTAGCATGATAAGTATAAAATACACATTTAAAATAATAATCTAATTACCGTTTATTACATGCTCAATAATGAAATAGATGGTTAATAAAAAAATATTCTATTGAGAATCAATTTCTTTTAGTTATATAATAGTTTTTTAACAACTAGTTCGGGAAATATTCGATAAACATTCGATAAATATCATATAACTTAAACAAAAGTGACATCTATGTCTAATTGGAAAAATCTTTACGATTAAAACTCTAAAAAAATGTTCAAATTTTGATATATAGAAAAATATATTAAAAATTATACATATATCTATGAGGGTCGTAAGAGGGCTTTGAGAGGGTTAATTAGGGTCGGGCTAAGGGTAGGGTCTAAGATTTCCAAAGCTAAACCCTAACCCGGCCCTTAAAAGGAGAGGGTCGGGCCAGCCCTACCCTAAAAATCATAAGGGTCAAGCTTTAAGGGCTTTTTTCGTTGAATGGGCCGGGTGGGCCGGGCGGGGTGGGCCGGGTTTAGGGTCAAAGGGCTATTTTTACAGGCCTAATCCGTCGTATTTCTCAAAGACCCACAATTCTGACTTAAAGAATTCTGGAATTCCAACCATTTCTGCACCACAGGACGACTTTCGAAACCCGGTGGTGAGTTAATAGAAACTGATTGTTGTACACTATCAGATTGTTGTACATTATCAGGTTGATATAACGGAGTGCGATTAGATTCTGGCGTGCTATCATTCTGCCGACACCCTATAGAAGGAATATCTTCCCTTCTAATAATCTGTCCTTCTGGTAAGAAAGCCGAGAAGTAGGATTCAGTAGTACCACGAGTTAACAAGGTAGGAGTTCTTTGTTGCTGTTGTGGAAAAGTCGTACTGTTCATGGCTTTAAGGACTCTCTCGGCAAATTGTTTACTTCGGTTTGGAGTCCCCTTTCTACCCCTTCTAGAGTCTGGCCATAGCCTCCTTGAGAGCAGCATGTTTGGGCCTCCATTAGGAGCTCGATTCTGACCCCTACTCGGACATGTATGTTGTTTCTGTTTATTGACTATACTGGGCCTCTGCTCAGCTGTTGTATGGACCTGAACCTGATTTTGGGCTGGGGGAATTTCAGCTGTTGTTGACTATACTGGCCACATTATTTTCAAACAAAAAGCCAACAGTTCAGAGCACTAATGGCTCTCAGTTAACTCACTTGGTCTTAACATATGGTCAGTGGCGAAGCCAGGAATTGCGTCCAGGGGGAGCATTTTACTTAGCATGTAAAAAAATAAAAATCAAACAATATAAGAAAAATGTATTCAGTTTCTAAGGAAAAAATGAATAAAGCAAATACAACTTGAAAAAAATTCTTTGAATTGGCGTCAAATCCATAATCAACTACATAAGTAACAAACCAATTTTAGATACTGAATAATTGATACTGGTAAAAAGTGCACAAATCTGTATACTTTGTTAAAAAGCCAAGAAACAAACCAATTTTAGATACTGAATAATTGATACTGGTAAAAAGTGCACAAATCTGTATACTTTGTTAAAAAGCCAAGAACCATAGTCTAATTATAACTAATCCATCTGCAAATAGAAAAATAGAAAAATAAGCCTAGGATTTTGAAAATTTGACAATACCATGGTTGAGTGCACATCCACAAGACAAGGAAGAAGAAGGCAGATTATTGAAAGTGTGAAATCTTTAATCCGTTTTTTATTTTTATTTTTGTTTGCTCCACTTTTAGCCTAACGAAGATATATAACTGTTTGTGTAATTTTTTATTTTTCTTTCGTTCCCTCCACTATTCTCTCCTAAATTATGTAGGTATTTTCAGTAAAATAGGAATAAATAAAATAAAAATAATTAATAAATAAGAAGTTTTTTAGTTTTGGTAACTAGAAGTTGAGTTGGAAAAGGATTATACATTACCAGTAAAACCCGTGGCGCTGCCACGACTACCACTAATAATTTGAGTATAATACTCTTAAATATATAATTATTTTTTAGAGTAACTGACATAAAGTGAAATGACCAAGAACTTCTCTGAGCTTCAATTTGTCATGAATATTTTTAAGTAAGTGGTCAAGCTTCCTCAAAGGAATAAAAGCTTCGTCTTCATCACTATTTTGATCTATGTCTGTTACATGATGCTTATTATAGTCTCTATATATGAACCTGATGAACCCATCAACGTTGAGCATGGATTTGGATGCTACAAACCCAAAATACCTCAAACATTTATGCATAGACTCCATGGTACCATTCCTATGTATTAGCATCCTCTCATTCTTTTTCATGGTGAATACAGTATATGTATCGGTTGTGTTTTACTTAGAGAGTTAATTGGAATTCAAGGACATATTTTTAAAATTCAAGAAAATGTGGATTAGGCCGGTTGTTACTTGGTTCTATTTTACCTTAATGTGTGCATGTTTCTTCTTGTTGGTTTCACCACTATTTCTTCTTGCGATACTCACGAAGGGATCGATTATTGTTCTTACAATTGGAATTGTTCCAGTCCTCCTAGCTATATGCCTATATATGTACTTGGCTTTGACGTTTGACTTTTCTTATGTAGTATTTGTTCTTACAATTGGAGTTGTTCCAGGCTTCTTTCTTAGTCTTTGTTCATATCTTTTACATTTTTTTTTGTTTTTTCTTGGTAAAATGGATAAAATATGCAATGTACTTTGTCCTAGTTATGCAAGTACTTTTTAAAATTCTCACGTTATACAATCTGTTAAGTTTCATGCTAACGGTTGCTGAGATGTTAAGTTATTTTCCTACGTACATAGTACATGCATAAATAGAACATATCTTTTAGTTTTTTTGTTTTTTCTTCGAAGAATATCTCCATAATCTCATTTGCTTATTTTCAGTAAATTAGATAGGTCGATTTTCTTTTTCACATTTTGAACCTATAAAAAAAAAAATTAATAATAGGTTTTAATGTTGATTTTCACACCATCTGTTTCAAAATCCACATACTCAAAAATCATCCCACCTCTAGCTCCCCATTGCCCCATTGGTATTGCTCTTAAAGATTGGGTCTATTCTCAACCTATTATTATGCCTGGCTGGTTTCTCGTGGTCTCCAGAGTGTTAGTCTGTAGGAGTCATGTAATTAATTTTATTCACAATCAATCTGCATTTTATTTATTGTATCTAAATAATATTATACTTAGTGAGCTAGAGTTCGCAGTTAACAATAACTCAGAACATGTCAAAATTAATACCATTTGTGGCCCATATAATTCTGAAATCGTGGACTTGTTTAGTGAAGTAACATTTGTATCTCTGATTGTTTCTACCATTCAATTGGTCGTGGGATCTCTGAATCTCCAGCCATGGGAACGTCGATCGCCGGAATTTCACTCTCAGTTGGCTCTTCCTTAGGTTCCACCTTTGGAATAATGATGACAGATAATGATCCAACATTTTCTTCTACCTTGATTTCCTTCTTCACATCACAAAATATAATTAGCTTCTCCATTCCCTTGCAAGCCTTACATGCAGAACACTCGCTTTTATTCTTTTGAATAAGCTCCATCACCTTCTTCCAATGCTCTCGGCATAGTCTCTCTCCCACAGAGGTAACCACGATCTCAGGGGTATCTTCCTCTTGCTCAACTTTCACACTCTTCATCTTCTCTAAAATTGGGACAACCATGGTTGTTTCTATTCTCTCTCTCAAGCTTTTCCAAAGTTTTGAACCAAGCTCTGTATTCGAAGAAACTTTATGGCTCTGATGGATTGTATTTGCTTTTGCTTCATGCTACAACTTCCAAGACCACTTTTAAACAGCAAAGTCAACCCATCTAGGTCCCTTGACGCTTTGTATTCTTCAACACTTTGGGCTCTTATTGTAGTTGCACTATGTTTACCTTTCAGCCTAATGGGCCTTTGTATTAGGTTTCGGCCACTTATGATTCAATATATAGGTAGGGGTCCATGCCAAACCCCTAACATGTCTTGGCGAAAGCATACTACAACAAAATTAGGTTTGGTCTTGAGAGGGAATTTGAGTTGTCAGTTAGACAGAAGGCCGTGATTGGATGTGTACAGTCGGAATATGCCAAAGATTTCCTTCTTGCTATCTCGATGGAAGGGCTTGGACAACGCATGACGCATGTCGAATATCGTGTTATTCTTCATTATCGGTTAATGGTCCCTTTATTTACAGATGGTGAGCTTTGTTCGGTCTGCAAGAAGAGCAGATTTGATGCTTTCGGGGACCATGCGGCTCATTATAAGCATTACCCTGGCTTCGAGTACAGGTAAAACCACGTTAGAGATATCTTGTGTGATGTGTTCTGGCGGGCTGGAGTACAGGTTAAGAAGGAAGTTCCTGTTAACTTCCTTACTGATCCTAAGGAAAAAAGATCGACATTACGTCATGTTGATGTTCTGGTCTATAACTGGTCTAAAGGCAAATATGTGTGTGTTGATGTTATAGGGGCATCTCCGATGGTCGGGCTGGGTGTTGGGATTTTTGAAGTGGGTCTAGCAGCTAGCAATGTCGCAGTATCAAAAGTTGACAAACATGATAAAACTTGTAAGGCTAACCAACATACTTTCATCTCTTTTTCATTTGACACGTTTGGATCGCTAGGCTCAGAAGCAGTTGAGTTCCTCAAGAAAGTGTAGAAGGTAATGGATAGCAACATGATGACTGCGGGTTCGAATGAATATGTATTTAGGAGAATCGGGTTTGCTATTCAAAAAGGACTTGTAGCTCGTTTGTCCTCTACTTTTATGTAATTCTTTAAGTTTATCTAATATAAAAATTAATTAAATAAATAAATAAAAAAAATCAGAGAAGTAAAAAAAAAATGTAGGTTTGTGTTTTTCTAGGGCTTCTTTTAAAAGGCCTTTTTCAGCTTTGTAAGAATAGGTAATGGGTTGAATATGGATAGTGGGGATATATATATGTAAATTTGCAGTGAGAGTGTAAAAATAGGTTTGTATGGATAAGGTTTTCTTAGTTGAATATGGATAATGGGGATATATATGTAAATTTGCAGTTGGTTCACCATCTGATTCATAGTCCATCATGCTCTCATCCATCTCATCTCCACCATTTCATTATCTGCCTCTTCTCCTCCTTCCTCTTCATCTTCATCAAATCTCAAATTTGTTAATATTGCACTATTTTTATATAAGTACTTATAAGAATATAGGAACAAATACGTAAATACATGAAATTTTTTCGGACCATATATCTTATTTTTATTTGGGCTTGGATGCTTAAGCCGAATGGGGTTATTGTATTTTGTTATGTATCATACATATCTTTCGAAAAAAATTGTACAAACTTTCTTAAAAAAGTCGTTGTGTATCATACATATCATTAGGTTTTACATGTCCAATATTTGAGAATCAAAGACACACTCCACCTTCTCTTCCAAAAACTCTTTCTCCTTGAAGGGTATGCAAGAATTCCAAAATCATCTATTGGGCAATAGAGGCAATAAAAATGTCGGTTCTTTTTTTTTTCCCTACAATGGGAAGGAACAAAAGCATATAATTATGAAGATGCAAATTATATTATTAAAAAAAAACTGATGGTCATCTTTAAACTGTGCACTAAACTAAGTTTGTTGCTATTATAGCTTTCGCCCCTTCAGGCCTCTTTAAAGTGGGAGTCCCATCAGGCCTCTTTGAAGTGGGAGCATTATAATAGCCCTACTCCATTTGCAGACATGGGAAAATTCAAAACAAATCTGTAATTAAAGGCTTGCTTACCTTTCCCATAAAAATGAGTAGCTCTTCATGCCTATATACTTTGCGCAATAAATATTATCGGATTTGCACATTTTTTTCAATCTAAATCTGCAAGAGGAAAAATAAAATTAGAAAAATTTGAAATTAGAAGACAAAATAATACTTTAAATTTCATATTCAAGCACTCAATAAAAGATCGAAAGTTAAAAGAAAAGATTTAACAAATTAATCAGTAAACAATCTGATCAGTAGCCCTACTTCTCTTACCTTCGTCAAGAATAAAAAGCGAAGGAAAAGAAGACGATGAAAAGAGAGTAATGTTTCGATAGCGGCCGGGTCTGATTGTGGCTGCCTTTACAGCAAAAATATTAAACTGACGCCGTGTCTACTCCTAGGCTGATTTCTGGGCACATGAATGAACTTCTAGAGAGTGGGAACATTCCATTATGCACATAGAAAAAGCCTGAGTTTGGGACCACCTAAAAAACATTGATCTATGTCGCTGTTATATCTGTAACGAAAATGACAATATGCTACATGCTCACATTCAGAAGATATCACCTAAATTGAAAAGAAAATAAAATCCCAATTGAAATATGCTAATCTACTTACCAAAAATTTGTTGAGAAACCACATTCCCATGGCTACCTTCAAGAAAGAAGAGAGAGAGTGTGTGTGTGTGGAGTTTTGAGCTCTCAGATAACTTTGTATTCGCGCTCGAGCTTGACACTGTAGAATCGGTCTTCTCTTTATACGGAATCCACGTCTGTTTACAAGAAAAACCAATTTTAGGATCACCAAATCATAACTAATAACTACAAAACACATAAGAGGTAAACAACTTCAATACCATGAACAGCAAAGCCCCGTGTTTAATCAATATCAATCGCCCACTTATTCTCTCAGATGCATATTCTCTTGGATTATCAACCCTTGACATGCTTTTCAATTCCTTCACAAAAACAAACATCAATCAATAACTACTAATCAAACCTGTACCACCAAACCTAAAATTTCAACAAACTTATCTCAAAATTATCTGATTATGTCCTATTCATATAATTGCCCCCTTTCTGAAAATTCCAATTGCATCCAGATGTAAAATAGTAGAACAAAAAAAAAAAAAAAAAAGGCAATGATTCACAATTTTTAAAGAGAATCCCAATTACAAACCAATCATGTGACAAAAAAAATAAAAAATTAAACAAACCCCTAAAACAAATCAACATAAAATGATAATCCCTTAAAAAAAAGCAAAATTGAGAATTACCAGGGAAATGACTCGCATCAAAAGCCATAAAAGAAAAAGTTCCATCAAGGTGATTAGCAACCACAATATCATGGCAATTGGTAATGATAATTAGCTAGAACACCCACCCGTAGCCAATTCTGAATAAGAACAGAATCTAGTAAGACCTTTCAATCACTAAAGATCAGGGAGTAAACATGTAAATATTTTGGAACATAAGTCATGCTAAATTAAGTTATGGCATATATCATTCCAATGGAAACATAATACAAACAATTCATAACACATGTTAATACAAAAAATTTAATCTCAAATGAATTCAGTAATCAAAGAAAAACTTCTAATAAAGCAAAACAATTAAGTTGAATAAAGGAAACAAAAAAAAACTTCTATAAGAAAACCATCTCCCATGACTAAGAATGAATAAGGTTCCAACTTCCAAAAGAGAACCATACCTAGGTCCAGATCAGTATAAAAAAAACCGAGAGTCGTCATGAGAAACCTGCATGGACATGAGCTAGTTCCAGATCAGTTACAAAGGTTAGTGTTAAGACTTGTGGTGCAGGACACCATGAGAATTTTTTTTGTACATAGAATCGTAGGCAAAATTGACATGAGCTGACTACTTTCCTTTTGCTTCATTATTTCCAAATCCCTCATTAAATTTAATTGTCTAATAAACTCTTTGAAAGGAAGATACAAAAACGTCAGAAATATCTGTAATCAACTAACAATTTGGACTTGTGGTGCAGGACACCATGAGAATTTTTTTTGTACATAGAATCGTAGGCAAAATTGACATGAGCTGACTACTTTCCTTTTGCTTCATTATTTCCAAATCCCTCATTAAATTTAATTGTCGAATAAACTCTTTGAAAGGAAGATACAAAAATGTTAGAAATATCTGTAATCAACTAACAATTTGAATAGTGAAACATGTCTTTGATGCTTTCGACATCAAAGACGACCATGGCCATAAATACAAACATATCTTTGATGCTTTCACATAATTGCAATCTTCTCATATTTCAAATTTCGCACAAAATAAAAAGGAAGTAATAGCAATAAACTTCAACCCAGAACCTAAGTATATTACCATCATGACTTGGCCTAAATTATCATGTTAATATTGTGGTTTTCGGTTAAAATCCTCAAGCTGGATAAACAATTTATATACTAAAAAAAAAAAAATTATAGAGTAAATTGATTACCTTCTCCTTTGGAATTGGACTGTATTATGAGTTAAAGAAAACGCTCTCCCCATCTTCATTCTCACAATCCAAGTATTCCATCTTTGAAATTGGGACTCTGTAAGGCAAAACAACGTGTGACCAAATTTAGTTAGGGCTTACAGGATTTGCTTTTGGAATGCAAAATCATAGCGTTTGAAGAAGATGCAATTGTACAAAAGATTAAAAACCCCCCCAAGAATTTTGTAGCGAATAGCAATGATTTGATGATAGAGAATTGCGGTTTGATCAAAGTGAATTTATTTGCAGAGAAATTGTGAAATTGTTTGAGGGTTTTGTTAACTTTTGGCGTAAACCTGAATTCGTATTCAATCACAAATCCAATTGAATAAAAAAAAAAAAAAAAAAAAAAAAAAGTAACAAATATTATTGACTCATTTTCTTGGCTATTGTCACAGACAAATTATATTCATATTATATATATATATATATATATATATATGAACAACATCAACTATTTATGTCTATTTTAACCTGTTGACGGACACTATAGATATTTTATATGCTTTGTTGTTTTATTGCCGCAAGTGAAAGTTGCAGATAGAAATGCTGTTACTACTGTAAATGCAGAAACTGTAGTTGTGTAGCCTTCTGGTCTTCAGGAAGCCATCAATATTGAAATCGTTAAGCATATACTTATAACCGAGGGTAATTTTGTATGTGCCACTTGCATTCTTTACAGTCAGGGGTGGACTTAAGTTTGCCTAGCCTATAGGCACACCTTACCTAGAAGCAGGCTACATCCAGGTTATTGTTTATTTGCACCTAGGCGAGTGCCTATCCGAGTCTTGCTCTAAGCTCAATCATAGTGCCTAGGGTCAGGGCCTATATTTTGTTTTATCACATCTTTCTTCATCCTTTTCCCAGTTTTCAACAATTTAGGTAAACTATACTTTAAATCAATGACATATTGAGTAAAAAATATAACTTAGTTCAAAATTTCACTCCATGGATAAATACTACAAAATTGGTGAAAATACTCTCAATTGTGACCTACATAGGTCATGTACTCGCATTCAAAATGAGAAGAAAATTGGGGCATTATGGAGTTTTATTTAGAATTGATTAGGATTACATTTGAATATGAGATTTTCCAAATTTGGATCAAACCGCGGAATTGGATATAGACTCCCCAAACTGTAATCAAATTGTAGCCAATACACAAAAGTATCAGGATTAAGTCATGTACTCAACAACAAAAAAGCTAACTTTTAGCATTGAGGGTGTGCTAGACTCTGGACAAAGTTGTCTCTTGGCTCACCTATAGCGCCTGAGACTCTGACTTCATAATTCGTACATTGTTTTTGTTCCTTTAGGATTTTATAGAACGTGAATGAGCATATTTTTGTCCTGCCCAAATATTCTGCTCGGCTGGAGTTATTTGTATTTCAAACTACATCTTCTTTTTTAGTGTATTTTGAATCTAATCGTTCTCACTACAATGTTGTCTGAGAGTGTTCTCTGTCAGTGGAACTTTGTCCAGACCACTGAAATCTGTAATGATCTGTTGGTTTCATTTCATCCTACTACCTATCAAAATCGAAATAGGACTATAATTATGTACTCAAAGAAACAACAGCCTGCTACAACTTTGACTACCTGGGTTTAGGAATATGCGTTACAGTAGGAAAATGGATGTTGATTGTTGATCTAGAACACATCATCAAATATTTGGGAAAAAATTGTATTTTGTACTTCTTATTCTTTTGTTGATTATTCATTTAATCTTCTTTTCTGTCGTTATGCAGCCAAGTTTCTGCAAGGTCGATCATTTATTAGACCATCAGGTCCAGAGGATGTTATACGGGTATACGTAAAGGCTTCCTCACAGGAAGTAGCAGATAACATAGCCAAGTCTGTGGCAGAAAACGTGGATCACTTCCTTGGGTGACTGATCCTAGCTAATTGATTGAAACTAATTACATCATATCAAATGAAAGATACTATAATTTAACGGGGAATGTGGAGATTTAATTTCCCAGGTAGATTAGTAAATCTTAGAGCGCTTTCACCTCCTGCCATCCCCTTTGAATGCATGGCCAGAGGAAAGGAGCAATGACTTTGAGTTCAGCCATACACAATTTGTTGTGGAAACAAAATTCCACAGTTGGCACCTCAGCAGCAAAGTAGATGTGATCAGTTGAAATGAGCCTTTGGTTTTGGTTTCAGGTTTTAACGCTTGAAGGACATTGTGCGCAGAGGCAAATGTGTACAACTGAGAAGTAGTGCTCTCGAGTCCGGACTATTGGTCTTCCCTTATGGTTGTATATTTTGAGGATTTCATGCACTTGTACTGACCTTGTAATTTTTTGTTTCTTTCAGAGAATATGAATGGGTCTGCAAATTATTTGTTATGAGCACAATTTTTGTGTTTCTTTCATTAAGCTTGCACTTCATTGATTAAGCTTCCAACAAATACATTCATCAAATTTCTACTCCTTGACTAAAATTCCCCAAAACACCAAGCTGGGTATATGTAAAAGAAAGAAGAAGAAAGGTGGACTTACCGTTCCAAATTAAGTAGATTTGGTGCGGTCACAAAAGGTCTGTAATCCTTAGGTTAAGGTTCATCAGCTAAAATGCCATATCCTGATATTACCTGACCATGGTTGATATACATAAGCAATATTTCCAATGCTTCATATACATCACTGTAAAAATAGTTCATGGTTGCAGTATTTAGAAAACCCCACCATTTGCTCAGATCTTTACAAATTCTTCCCAAAAATCTTAACAAATGATTTCTCTATATATCTTTCCCTTCCATAAAGTATCTAAAGTTTTTAGTGATTCACGAAACAAAATATAATTTACAACTGTCATAGGCATAACATAATATGTATATCTTTTTAGCTTAAAAGTAATCAAATATCCATGATAGTCAGAACATTCAAAGATGAGATGTCATGGGAAAAACCAAAATGGGGTTTTCAACTAAAGGTGTCTCTTTTGTTAGCGGATAAAACTTTAAGTGAATAGCATTGTAACTACAAAAGGAACAAAATCGAAAACAGACATATATAAATGTCTCAAATGGTAATAATTTATTTGACAGCAATACAAAAGAAGCATCATAATTAAACTATGTGATATTAAACAATATTACTTAATTAATTACCAGCTAATCCATAATTTCCATTCGAAATAATCGTCCAAAAATCTTAACCTAAACCTAAAGTGAACTCAATACTCGTTACGAAAACAAAATCACATGAATCAAGAAAAAATTATAAGAATATAATCAAAAGACTACATACATTACAAAGCACATACACACTAACCTTTGAAATTTGGAAGAAGGCTTTGATGGGTTCACATAAAGCTGAATAGCCGATAAGTACGGCACATAATACTGAATAACAGAGTCACTATCATTCAATACCAAAGGCACTCCAGCTTCATATGCACTCCATTGCTTAAAAGACTCCCAAAGATCACAAAGATCGAAATAGGGATGTAAATTAACCTCCCCATTTTTCCATCCCCTCTCCATTGTCTGCAAATTAACCCCAAATCCCCATCAAAACACTATAAAGATTCAAAATTTCTCTCAATTAAACCTAATTAAACAACAAAATTACCCAAAAAATTCCAAATTAAATAATTAATTACCTTAGTCAAATGCTGAGAAGCAACAGTTGGTGTAGTTGATTGCAAAAAACTAACCAAATTTGTTAAATTTGTCGGTGGTGTTGATGGTGGTGGTCTTGGACTTGGAGGAGAAATAGGAGTATTAGTAGTAGCACGAAAGCTTTTTAGCACAACCAAATTAAGATTTGTTGTTAAGAAATCTAAATTTTAAAATAGAAAACGAAAATAAAGATCTTTTTAGTGTGATACGAAAGCTTTTTATTGTTGCATCATCACTTTAATTTTACTTAGGAAGATGATTCTAAACCATTGATATGTCAAATGAGTGGCACTAAAATTAAAATAACGAAAAAAATCAATTAAATTAAAAAATCAAAAAATTGAAGAACAGTATTGTTGGACGATTTCAAAGAAATAGGTTTACAATTATATGAAAAATACCAAAAGAAATCTATTCAATCAAAATCTACCTCTTAGTCCATCTTCAATAGCAGTAATTGCACCAACATAATCAGTGTTGTAACCAATCAACTTCCCATCAGTTGATCTCCTAATAATGAGATTAACAACTCCAACAGACTGGACAAATTTTTATGAAATACCCATCATCACAAACGACTCGATCTATTCAATGAACACAAATTTACGGATTTTTATGTAATTAAAGAAATTAAAATCAACAAAGGAAAGAAAAATAAATGATTGATGGAGACGAAGGTGGGAACACCGCATAAGTTGTTAATCTTCAATACTAAAGTGGCTTTGTATGGGAACAACAAAAGAAGATATGCTTCTAAGAGTGCCAGACCATGAGAGAGATTTACAAAAGAAGATAAGCTTCTAAGAGTGCCAGACCATGAGAGAGATTGGACGGACTAACCTTAATTTCGTTAAAACAATCAATACAGAAGATGGAAATACGAAAACTAAACTTAATTAATCAATACGGAAATACTAAAACTAAACTTAATTAGAATATTTGGTACTTACAGACTCTGAATCTACAGTAAATAAAATGTAAAACAGAGGTTAATTAGAAGATTAGGTACTTACAATTGATGAGAATCTTAACGGGGAAGAGAAAGATGGGGACGGTCGGACAAGGAAGAAGATTGAGAAAGACAGAAGTTGTAAATGGGGAAGAGAAAGATGGGGACGGGGAAGAAGATTGAGGTTTTAATCCTAGTCGTACTAAATATTAATCCTAATCATACTAAATATTAATCCTAGTCATACACATCCATCCTAGTCACACAAAATATTAGTCCTAGTCAAATTATGTACCCTTTGTAGATTAGTCCTAGTCAAATTATGTACCCTTTGTAGATTATAATATAGATAGATATGGAGAGATACGTATATATAATTTTATTTTATTTTAAAACTTGAGGGTCCGCAACTGCACACCCTCAACCCCCCTGGCTCCGCCACTGCATATGGTGTTGTTTCAACACTTTCAAAATTTGATTTTGTTGTTAGAGACACTGAGAACTCAAGATATGAAGCATGTTGTGTTGATTCTGCCAATATTATTTGGATACACTGATTGATGTATTTATATTGTTTATTTATGGCTTCTGCCATATATTGGATGTGTTTTTGGCTTCTTACAGGTTGCTATAAGGGAAGTTTTATTTGTCATAGGAATGCTACGGAAACGAGCTTTTGTCTTATAAGCGTGGAGTTTCTGAACTTCCCAAGGATACTAATAAACCGGTCAGAGTTATCCTGGCTTTCTAACAACCTGAGGAGGTAAGTTCTCAAATTTCGAGTACAATTTTTTTTTTAAAATGTAGGTAGATTGTAATAACCCAAATTTCAACGATTGTTATTACTTCTTAGAACAGTTTGTGAAACAAGTTTTGGGGTATTTTTGTATATTGGGACTCTTAATTAGATGTGGGAATATATGATGATTTGTTGATATTTAATGATGTGGCTAAGACCACAGTATCATATATTATTTTGTTGACTAATCTGGGTTAAGCAGGAGGTGCCGAAAGAAGGAGTGAAATGGCTCTAAATAGGATACACGAAGGCAGGGAAAAGAGAGAGAGGCTTTTATCATTTTAGGTTTTGGAAAGGGAAGGGAGAGGAGTTATGGGGGGTAATTCTGCTAGTAGAAATTCTAATCCAGGGGGAGATCAACATGATACCATGGTGATTTTCTTATGGATTATGGTTTGGATATTCAAATCGAGGTCTATCCATCATATGAAATCGTATTTAGTATTTTCAAGTGGGGAAAGGTCCAATTAAGATTCGTGGTGCTTATTGCAATAGTGGAGGTATTTTATTCTGGTGGTTAGTCTTCGCATACATTGGTATCGATGAGAACACTGTAAGTATGATCTATAAGCAGATTATAACAAGTATTTTCTGCCCTGGGTACTTGAAAATTTCTTGGGATAATCAAGGGATTGATGTAAATTGCATAAGAATATGATGTAGCTATATGTTGTGTCATGACCCGAATTTAAAAAAAAAAAAAAAAAAAAAACCTAGGCCGCAACAATTTCTAACTCAAAAACCATATCCTACAAAAATCTTAAATAAAATATAGTGAAGAAGAATCCAAACGATAAAAGTACACCTGATTTCATCCTATTATACAACATAACTTACGCCAACAAAATACATGAATACCACTTTCAAATAAAATGCATGACTGAAACATCTAAAGATCTCTACTGGTCCCAACAAGCGGTCTGTCACAGTTCCATAGCTCTAACCTCTCCTCCCTGCATTCCAAATGGAACACACCCATATGCAAAATAAAGTAACATCGGTCAGCATAAAAGCTGGTATGAGTAAACAAGAGGGAAATCTATTCCCACAAAATAACATAATAAATATACAGTTCCAACATATGATTAACAACATAATTAATCTTAAAGAACAATTCTTCTATGCTAAGACAATAAGCATACGCCAAAAAAACAAAAAAAATGATGTCAATTCCATTATATTTAAACTCTTTATCCATTATATAATTACATGTTTAATTACATTATTCAATTCTAATTTATCTATTTATGATGTTAATTGATCAATAATACAAATACATTACCTAAGCAGCAACTGTCTTTAAGGATAGGTCTATCCACCTGCACAAAATAAATTAGTTGACCTATCCACCTGCAAAATGAAGTTAATACATAATCAACAAATATAATAAAGATAAACTAAATCACATACACGTTAAGTGTTATTTAATACTTTGTATCAACCTGAAAATACATTTTGTTCATTCAAAGCATTAATAATGACTCATTCCAACTCTTCATAATTTGCAATCTTCCAAAATGACAGGTCCAATTATGACTATTAATTCCCATAATAAATAAAACATCGCAGTTATTCCACATAATCAAAGTTACCTTCGATTCATAATCAAAGTATATAGAATTTACCTATATCATTAATTAACACCAAGCCCTACAATACCATAAGCCTTAGCACACTACCACAACGAATCCAAAATCACAACATATGCCCAATCACTAGTACACCTCCCATAGGATGCACTCCACACATTTGCCATACCCACACTGTACCAGTGTACCTTGACCATGGTTAAGAGCCTCTACGAGGAAACCAAAACCCAAGAGGATGCTCACCTGCAAGCTTTGGCTAACCTTGACGTATGCCTAACTCATGGCCTTTACTAGCTTCCTTGAGCTTTCTAAAGTGGCGCCCAGACCAACCCCGAAGGCTATGAGGGTTTGTAGGGTCAGTTCCGCAGGCTAAGTTGTCTAGAAAATACCCAAAAATATATTCTAAGTGTCCACCTGCAGGCTAAGCCGTCTAGAGTAATATCTAATTTCTTTAACTTAATTCCACAGGTGCGACAAATGTACTAATGCTTGGGCGACTACCAAAAACAACTAACTTAATTAAGCAATCACAGAACACTGGTGAAGCAATCAAATTTCAAGTACATTCAATACACCTTTCCCATTTTCCAAATTGAACATATGTGCATCCATGGTATTGAGCCATTCCAAGGCCTTTATCATAAATTAAATTCTCAAGTCCAGAATGCCCATGATTTCATTCCTTACATATCAAATATACCATCATGTGGCATAATCCAAAAACAACACATTAAATCCTCACGGTGGCATAAGGAACAGACTGAATATATATACTGAATTATAATCCCAAACATTATTATTCTAATCAATACATGAAGAATCATATATGAATACAGGTCCATCGCAACTAATACACTTACTGTATGCTATCAAGTACGAAATAGAAGTTCGGCAATACGGCAATACGACACATAAGGTACACTGTACTGGAGTATCATTTCGAAATTTACATCAAAAACCCTTCAAATATATATCCTTTTTCTTTTTAATAATTTTCATAGAATAATAGAATCTATCAAGACTCGAAAACCGGCAAAATGGTGACTGCATGCACAATAATACAATCCAATCACACTTCTGTAACCCAAGGCTTTAAAAAATTTATATACTATGCCTGATCAATTCATATGGATGTAAAGACATCAGAAAATTTCAGATATATATAGGTATATATATTAAAAACCATTTTAAAAATCAAAATCATTTTACTAAATCTAAATAAGTCCAGGTCATGAGAAAATAAGAACAAACATCTCAGTTAGTATATACTTTGAAAACAACATAGCAAAGAGAGAACTCGTGCCAAGATGGTGTTAAGCTAGTCTACCTTCATTAACTGGTTGTATGAACCATATCTATTATCATTAGATATCAAACATGCAACAACGAAAATCATACCTTCTCCAAATATATGTATAGATTTGAATTTCAAAAGTAATGGTTTAATAAGGCTAAATCCACTCACCTGTTACTGAACCTCTATTTCTTCTTCTCGTTTTCTACTTCACAATACTTGTTAGTACGTCGACACCACTCACACAGCCACTGCTTCTTCTTCTTCTCCTCGACTCTGGTCGCTGCCACTTTCTCTCTGCAAACTTTTTTTTTTTTCCTAATAAAATATGCGAACAAAACCCTTGTTTCAATTTCTATATATAAGGAGATCAATCTCATTTAAATCGGTTAATCCAACGTTTCCAATTGATTAGATTTGTGATCTTGATCCCGAGTTTCATGAGTACAAACTGTTCGAGGGTTATATTTCTCAAATTCTATGGTTTATTAAACCCATAGTCCCTCCAATTTATACTAATTATAAATAAACCCTTGACCCAGGGACTTGCACTTAATTATTTATACCTTAAAATTAAATTTAAATAAACTTTTTTTAGAAATGGGGTTTTACATGTTGTAATGGTGTTTATACTCTGTAATTATTATATGCTACGTACTTGCATTGTGAATGCGTTAGTAATTGTATATTGGTATGTGTTAAATTTGAGAATTATTTATTGATAAATGTTATATGTATTATCTCGCTATTTTGGATTCATATCTAATGTTGAGCGTTGGAGTGTCTTTACAGGGACGAACAGGTTTTCCCTTCTTATTTGACTTGTCTTGGGTGTGTAGCGGCGATTGTCTTTAAAATGAAAGGAATCTTTAGGAAGCATACCTTGGGAGCTAGCTCATTGAAATCATACTCGAGATTTAGTTATGTATTTATTTTATAATTATTACTGCTAATATGAACTTGTATGAAACTGTAATAGGGCATCATTGCTCTATTAAACTTTGAAATTGAGTTTTTCTTTGATAAATGTTGTTACCGTGAGCGTATGGCTTTGACTCTCGCCCTTTAGATTTTGGGACGTTACAAAATGGTATCAGAGCAGGCTTTAGGTCTGAATTGGGCTGGGTTTCAAGGCCCTCTGTGAGTTGGTTGGAAGAACCAACATTTTTGTGTGATATTACTTTTAAAAGAATAAAGATGACGGGTAACTAGAAATATGATTTGTCGAAATCTCTTGTAATGGCAATCATTGGAGCAGGTATGTACTCATACATTTATTTGATCCTTTTGTCCATTCCCAAATATTGGTGAGAGATGTGATTAATATGTGTTTCTTGGAAAATGTGCTTTGACTGGTTTTCCCTATTGGTGTATTCGGTACCCAATAGGAGGCGGCATGGACGGCCCAGTTGGGGTTGTGACTCCTTGGGACGGATTGATGGATACCCATTGCTGGCGGCTCTAGAGTACACCTTGGTGAGATGTACTCTAACCGGTTTTCCCTATTGGTGTACTCGGTACCCAATAGGAGGCGGCATGGACGGCCCAGTTGGGATTGGGGGGAGGGGGGGTTAGGTACCACCTATCGCAATTCCTTGGGACTGATGTTGATTGTTGACTTTTGATGTGTTCATGCATGGTTTAATCCTGATGCAGATTGTTGAATTTTGTTGATGTGGATACCCATGGCTGACAGTTTGAAGCACTTTTGCCAAATTTCTTGAACTAGTTATTGGGAATTGTTGGTTTGCTTGTGATTTTGGTAGTTATGTATGACTGTAGTTGTTCGTATTCAAGATTATGTTGTTATTTGCTTTGGATATGTTTTGTTTAAGTTTGTTAACGTATCCCTCAAATAGTCTGGCTTTGGTCGAGACGGTTGAGTAATGTGTGTATACCACTTCTTATATTTCAGGTTGAGTAATAGGTGTTTATGCTCTGTAATTATTATATGCTACGTACTTGCTTTGTGAATGCGGTAGTAATTCTATATTGGTATGTGTTAAATTTGAGAATTATTTATTGATAAATGTTATACGTATTATCTCGCTATTTTGGATCCATATCTAATGTTTAGCATTGGAGTGTCTTTACAGGGACGAACAAGTTTTCCCTTCTTATTTGACTTGTCTTGGGTGTGTAGTGGTGATTGTTTTTAAAATGAAAGGAATCTTAGGAAGCATACCTTGGGAGCTAGCTCGTTGAAATCATATTCGAGATTTAGTTATGTATTTATTTTATAATTATTACCGCTAATATGAACTTATATGAAACTGTAATAGGGCATCATTGCTCTATTAAACTTTGAAATTGAGTTTTTCTTTGGTAAATGTTGTTACCGTGAGCGTATGGCATTGACTCTCGCCCTTTAGATTTTGAGGTGTTACAATTCCACTAGCATCTTGGGCTAGTATAACATTAAGATCCCTTCTAAGGGGGTTACAAAACATCTTACAAGGGTCATTTGGTTGGTTGATAGCTGCAAGCTAATCAACTGCTCTATTAGTTTCCCTATAGACATGTTTAAAGTTCACCAGTCAAAAACCTGTTTAGTAGCTATGATTTCTGCAATTGTGTGTCTTCATCTCTATTGTAGCTGTCCACAACCATTGATGCAATCTATTGCTTGTTTTGAATTAGCACAAACTTGAACTTTCTTGAAACCCAATCCCTCCACTATTTTGATTACTTTAAAAATGGCCTCTAGTTCAATACACAAAATAGTCTTACCTTTGGAACTCCTTGTGAATGCAATGCCTCACCCTCTTCATTTCTTATTATTCCACCATACCCTCCTTCTTGGTCTTGAAGTCTCCTATTAGTATGAAGTGCAATATATACCTGAGGTGGCTTTTCCCATGTGCAGTAAATCACTTTCTTCTGTTCATGTGCTCTTTTCAATTGTAGCTTCTCCTTCAGTCTTGCATTCAATGTGTTATACTTTTCTTTCACTGTAAGTTGATAGAACCTCTGTCTAATGATTTGGCAAATATTGGCAATGATGCCATTCTGATGAGTTTGCCTACCATTGTACAATCTTTCATTTCTTTCTCTCCATAGCATGTACACAGTGGAGGTAGCATCCATTTTGTAGAAATTGTTGATGAAAGTGTCCTTATTTAGGCCATTTATGAACCATTCCCATTCTTGTAAAGCATCCCCAGTTATCTTGTTATTACCACCATACTTCAAGATGCCAAATCCGGGCGAAATTCCGAGGTCTGGAAAACCGGTATATGCCCGGAAATTTCGAAGGGCTGTGTCGGAATCGCGAGGTTTAAAAATCCGACATTTCATGGTTTTTTTTCAGAATTTCGATAATATCTGAATATATCCGTATTTATTTAATTAACATAAAAACCAACATAATTAACATAAATAAAATGTTTAACTTACATAACACATACATAATTAACTTAAATCCTTACTAAGATTAATAAAATGTACAATCCTACTAAGATAAAACAAACAAACTAAAATCCAAGATCATTGTCATAATCAGTGAAGTCTCGCTGCGCTCATCTACATGATCATTCCTTTTTAGATGAAGAAAGATGCTCTCTACGTGATACTTCAACACCCATTGAACGCATCAATGCTTCTTCCAAGTCTCGCTGCGCTTTAGTATCCTCGTCCTTGTCCTGAATCTCGGTCTGGTATGAAGAAGCACCACTAGTCACGAGCTCTCATTGTCCTATCTCCTCAACTCATCGTCGTGGTCTTCCTCATCCTGTGTGCCTAAAAACAACTCGTCGTGCAGCAAGTTCTTGTAAATTACCTTGAATACGTAATATGACATCATGAAGTACCTTTGTGCCACTTGTAACATCATTCCCAACTCTAGCTAGGTGCTCCTTGAACTATGTCACCCATCCACCTCGCATTTTCTTCTCACAAAAACAACAAACTATTCCAATCTCCTCACCTGGCTCAACAAACCCGTACTCCCACCCAATGTCCCTCTCAGCCAGTGTCCTAGGCTCCTAGCAATATAAAAATTTATACAAGTATTAATGTAGAACAACATTATAGTAACACTAAAGACTAGCTTAGCTTAATAAATCATTGAAAAATATTGTTAAAATTTGTTACACATTTTATTAATCAAATTTATAACAAAATATCATTTCTATTGTCAAATTTACTAATATCATCAAATTTACTAATATTAACCGTTTCGTTGATCAAATTTACTAATACTAATCATTTATATGAATTATATTAATAAATTATTTAATCATCAAATTTTTACCAAAATCTCTAAGTATGATAAAATTTATTAATATTACTCATGTATATCAACGAATCATTTAATACTATTAAATTATACTAATACTAACAAATTATATCATTTAATCATCAAATTTACTAATATTAACAAATTATATCATTTAATCATCAAATTTTCTAGTAATAAATTACTAATACTAACAAAATTATACTAATAAATTATATCATTTAATCATCAAATTTACTAACAAATTATACTAATAGTAATACTAACAAATTATACAAATTATTAAACTTTTATTATTAGTATTAATAATACTAAGTTACTAACAAAATTATTAAATTAAAAAATAAAACAAACTTACTAACAAATAGTTTAGATTCCAGTAAGATTTGAAGATTCTGGCGAGATTTCAACGAAGATTCCGGTAGTTATGGAAGATTCCGGCAAAATTCATCAAGATTCCGCCAAACTTTCCAACAATACCTTCAAGACTTCATCTTCAACCAATTCACAAAGATCTCGGTTGATTCCAGTGAATTCTGGCTAAATCAATGAGATTTGTTAAGAGTTGAATAAAATCGAAAAGTAGTGGATATCCGTGAATTCTGTTGTCTATCGGATATCTAGATATATTTCAAATTTTTGGGTCAAAACGATGAGGTTCACGGACCGAATCAAATCCGACCTTTCGTACCGCTCCGATTTCTTGAAAACCGGCATATGCCGTTGGAATTTCACGGATCTCAGCGATAGTTTGAACCATGGTTACCACACCACACTTCAATACTCCTTGGCAGACTGCACTTGAGAACATTCAAAAAAGAGATGCCACACAGTTTCTCTATAGGCAACTCTGCTGGTAATCTGGTATGGGCCAAAGGGATGACAAATCTCAACTTCGCTACATTGTACAGCTGATCATTGCAGATTTTTGGTCTTGCAGCATTGTTATGAGGCTGCATACTCTGCGTTTGTCCAGTTGTTGCAGTAGGCCTACATACTTGTTTATAGTGATCATAAGAACATAACACACACTGAAGCGTTAGTCTTTCCCGATTTCACTAGCTTATCCTGAGTAGTTAACCTCCCTTGCATTGCAAGCCATGTTATGAAGTTGTGCCTTGGAATATTATATCTGCTCCATGTTATTTTATCATGACAGCAACTTTAATGTTCTTTCCTCCATTCTCTAGTCACTCTCTACAACCTAAGGATGAAGAAACAGTTACAGAACCATATCAGATTGCCATTTATTTTGGTGGGCAAAATAAGATTTTATCTTAATGTCAACTTTTATGAGGTAGATTATCTTAATGTAATCAATAACATTTATTAAGACCAGATTTTCTCTTTATTTTTGTTTTTTGATAATGCATTAAGACCATATGGCAGCTAAATGGTAGCATTTGGTTATGTTTTTCTATCTATATAAACAAGTATAGAATTAACCATTGCCTAAATCATGAGAACAGTTTCAATGAATGTGTTCGCTTTGTTATTAGTATTATCATCTCTCTGTATCTGTCACAATGCAGTTGAAGCTAGGAAGACAACTATTTCAAGAGAAAAAGATTTCAAATTGGAGTGGCAACACAAACTCCGAAATCAAACTCCGGTCAAGACCATTAAAGTATTTTCCTTTTTCTACATTGATTTTTTATTATTACTATTATTTTGTCTGATAGACTAATTGAAGTGTTATTTGTTTCTTAGACCAGTGTAGGGTTATACGACTGCATTGATATCAAAGAACAACCAGTATTAAAGCATCCGAAACTCCATAATCATGAAATTCGGGTATTTTTACTTGCTTAAGAACCATCAAGATTTGTCTAAATTCTTAAATTTTAAGTGAGGCAATTTTTGTATCTATTGGATTTAAAAATATATTTTATATTTATCTATATATATTATATATAGCCTTCCTTTTTTGTATATATAGATACATTTATATCATTATCATCCACAAGAATAAAAATTTGGTTGAGTCATGGAGCCATCCAGCTTAAGAAGAATGTCGATTTGCATAAATTTTTAACTTTGTGTATAAGTTGATGGTTCCAATTTTAGGCGTGACTGCGTTAGACAATTACGTTTATTAAATATTAAAATACTATAGCTTACAAGTTATTTTGTTATTTGCTTGTAGATGAGACCTACTTTTCTACCGAAACAAATGGTTAGTGAAACTTCATCAAGTCGTAAAACTGCAACAACAACACTTACAAGTATGGATTGCCCACAAGGAACTATCCCAATTCGAAGATATAAGAAAGAAGATCTAATCAGAGCACAATCATTTTCAGATTCACATGTTTCTAATATTCATCCAATGACCAAAAACTATCCAGGTCAACATGTAAGTTCTACAGTTCTTCTTGTTGATTCTATATGCATAATTACTTAATGATTAGTTTATAAATATTACTTTATTTTCTTAAATTTTCTTAGTGATTTTAGTCACAACAAAATAATATCATCGTGCAATTAGCCATCCTTGCATCGACCTTTCGTGAAAGACAATATAGAATCAGAGCAGCTATATCTCTACATAATCCAATACTTAACGATCCTAGTCAAGTGAGTATGGCAGAGATGTGGGTTCAAAGTGATCCAGGTGATCAAATGAATGGGTTGCAAGCAGGATGGATTGTAAGTTATAAAAAACAAAATTATTCTTGTATAAATGCTAGGTCATTTTCAGTGGCGAATCTAGGTAGTTTAGTTAGGGGTCAAAAATGTTTTTTTTTTTTTTTATCAAATGTTGAAATTTTATAAATGAAACCAAACCAGTACAAACACCCACTGGCCAGTCTGCCTCACAGATCACTACCCAGTTAAACCAGA
This sequence comes from Aquilegia eximia, assembly GCA_023053565.1. Lineage (NCBI taxonomy): Eukaryota > Viridiplantae > Streptophyta > Magnoliopsida > Ranunculales > Ranunculaceae > Aquilegia > Aquilegia eximia. The sequence continues at coordinate 27,169,051 of JALIGU010000002.1, forward strand.
GGACATATCCTCTTTTTTACAAAGAGCCTAAAATTCCCTACCCTCTATTTCAGACCCGTTAGAGATATCTTGTGTGATGTGTTCTGGCGGGCTAGCGTACATGTTAAGAAGGAGGCTCCTGTTAATTTTCTTACTGATCCTAAGGAAGGAAGATCGACATTACGTCCTGCTGATATTCTGGTCTACAACTGGTCTGAAGGTAAACATGTGTGTGTTGATGTTACAGGGGCGTCTCTGATGGTTGGGTTGAGTGCTGGGATTTTTGAAGTGGGGCTAGCAGCTAGCAATGCAGCAGCGGCAAAAGTGGAGAAACATGACGGAGCTTGTAGGGCTAACCAACATAGTTTCATCCCCTTTGCATTTGACACATTTGGATTGCTAGGCTCAGAAGCAGTTGAGCTCTTCAGGAGAGTGCAAAAGATAATGGATAGCAACGTGATGACTACAGGTTCGAACGAATATGTATTTAGGAGAATCGGGTTTGCTATCCAGAAAGGACTTGCCGCGCAGTTTGTAGCGCGTTTGTCCTCTACTTTTGTGTAATTCGTTGAGTTTGTAGGGCTAACCAACATAGTTTCATCCCCTTTGCATTTGACACATTTGGATTGCTAGGCTCAGAAGCAGTTGAGCTCCTCAGGAGAGTGCAGAAGATAATGGATAGCAACGTGATGATTGCAGGTTCGAACTAATTAATTACTGCAGAAATTTGTCTATTTCTATTCAAGCTCATGTTATTATAAACCAAAATTTGAAGATATGTGATTGGATTAACATGAAAGAGAGATTGTTGGATGAATTTTTCTATTAATAAAACTCATATTTAAGAATTTTTTAGATATATTGTGGGCAAAAAATTTACGTTATCTTTTTCTTATTATTATATAGACATAAAGATACAGAAGAAATTTAACTTTTTAATTTCGTTGCATTACAAAAATAATATACCAATAATAATACATATGCAAGATCTTCTAAATTTTTATAATGGGAAGAAAAAAGAATTTAGCAGATATTACTTTATTAGAATATAAAATATTGTATTTTTGGAAAGAAATATATTTAAAAAATTTAAAACTAAACATATATAATAAAAAAATTACAAAATTTCAAGGGTGTCAAGTGATACCCATGACCCCCCTTAGATCCGCCACTAGTCATTTTAATAATTTTAATTTATTTAAAATTATTTTGTGGGAGCTCTTATCCTATTTGAATATTAACCAGGTTTCACCGCAATTAAATGGTGATAATCACACTCATATGTTGACAACGGTAAGTGTCGTAAATGTTAATTTATTTATAGGCTGCTAAATAAAAGCCAATTAATCTTACCCTCTTTTTCTTTCTATCAATTGTTGTAGGTTATTTTCCAGCTAGTATATTCACTCAATTAAGTAGAGGTGGTACTTATATTGCTTGGGGAGGACTAACAAGATCACCAGTGGGCAGTGCCGCACCTGAGATTTTGGGGGCCCTAGTTTTTTTTTTTCTTAAGAAAGTCAAGATACCTAAGGCCCTTAAATTTATTTAAAAATAACAAAAAAATTTAAATAATAATATACACATATCGATGAATTTGAAGTTATATTAGATTGAGGTTTTTGTTTGATTATAAGGGAAACAGAGAAAGTGAATTTAGGTTTTTGTTCTAAGGGAGATAGAGCCATGGAAGTGAGAAAAATAAAGCTATTACAATATGTCAAAAGCCTAATTAATGAAGTGAACTGGGCTTCAATTGAAAGAAAGAGTCTCCTCCCATTTGGTTTATTAATTGTATTGGGCTTGGATAGTAGGCTTTATTATAGTTAAACTAAGGAAAAAAAATCCAAAGCAATATAACATGGCTAAGGCTAGAAGCAGGAGGCCCCCTGAGATTTGGAGGCCCTAGGCAACCGCCTAGCTCGCCTAGCCCCAAATCCGGCCCTGCCAGTGGGCATATCAAGTCCTCCGATGGGGACTGGACACGAGGAATTTGGTTTCATGGACTTGACCATAGTAGCATCTTTCTCTAAACTTCAGACTTTTGATGCATCTTATAATTTTATTGATCCGAACAGACATCATCTCAAGACTTATACAGATAGGTTATGTTATAAAATAAAATACTTTGGCAAGTATAAAGACGTAGGGCATATGTTTATGTATGGGGCCTAAGACTGTAAGACATGTGGGATTTAAAAACTTGTTCTTTCTCCTAATAGTTTGGCTGAAATAAAAGTTCAGGAGAAAATAACTTTTATTAATTTTTAGTATAAAAACTACTACTGTATTTCATCCATGTTGGCATGCAAGGTATAACACCTCCTTCTATTACATCTCATGTCAATTTCTTAACTTGTGTCCTCTTTGTTCCAACTTTCCCAGTAACCACTAACCAGTACCATACTACCATACCAAAGACCTCGTTCTCATCACTAAATTCTCCACTGTGAAGCTTTTGTCGTTTAAATATGCAAGTTTCTTGTTTTCCATGTTGCCCATAGCACTGCATACGGCATCAGTTGCCACACCATTGATCCCCACCGATTAGATAAGCTTACTTTTGGCTGCCTCTTCAAACATTCTTCAATGTTCTACACCTCATTCCTCTTCATACTGTGGTCATCTGTAGTTCTGCCAAGCTAAAAATAAATGCAGAATAAGAAAGTAATACTGTGGTCACCTGAAATGTTCTAGAAGATCATAACACAGTATTAAACTGTACAAGATCATAACAATTGAATTCTAATTGTAATAAAAGTAATTATAATCCTAACTGTATTCGTAAAACACTAATCTAATTATAGAATAGGAAATTCTAATTATTAATATTAATTAAGACAAGACTTACTAATAAAGTAATAATAGACACGGGGATAATTGTTTTTCATATAGTCAAATTATTATAATGACTTAATTATCCTTTACCATGATATCTAAATAAACATTATACAAGGGCATATTTGGAATAACCGAGCTAGTATAAACTAAAGTTACTGTAATACCCCCAGATATTTTTGTAGAAAAAAAATATTCATAGGGGTTTAAGGGTTTCTTCTCTTCTCTTCAACAGAGAGAGAGAGAGAGAAGCAAAGAGCAGTTTCCTCTAAACTCTCTCTCTCTGTAATAGCTAACCTTTTGCTTTTCTCTGTAAATCCACCATGAAAAAGGGTAAACAAGGAAGACGAGCACAAGACAATCTACTATCCTCTGATGAAAGATGGGCTATTAACATTAATGGAAAACAACAACAACAACAAAATCAACCACCTTTTTCATCTCAACAAAATACCCATTCTTCACAAGTAGCTCAAACACCCAGAAATCTAAAGTTAATGTCTCTATACCTCCAAAACCTGATGTGGGGTCTTCATATTCAAATACCCATATAGAGGAAAAGGTAGAAGAAAAGGGTAAATCTATTAATACTATTAATCCCAAACAAGAGTTTCACTTTCATGAGGTAGTTAAAGATGTTGTCGATGTTTCAAGATTATTAGAAGAGTTAAGCGTAGTTGATGAAGAGTTTCAGTTGTCTGAAGAACAGCTTAATATCAATGATCAGTTGCAGGAATATGAGGTATTGAGTTTACTTTACTTGGATAGATAAGTTGTTATGGAAGTTCAATTTCTATTATTATTACTTGTATGTTTAGTTCTTGTGTTATTATTAGTATTGATTATGTTTGAATAAAGTCCATAGGGGTATATTGATGATTATGGGTAAGTGATGATCATTAGTTTATTAGGCAACAAGATTTATCTTAAATCAATTGAATTAAAAAAAAAAAAAAGACACTGTGCTTGGTTGCTCGCAAAACTCTTGCCTAAAAATTTATGTTTAAACTAAGCTAAATCCATGATCCCCATTGATTCAATTGAAGTATATGTGAATTTCTGTTGTTAGTACAAAAACTGCAGAATACATGTGATGTTGTCAATATTGCTTATTGTGTATCATAACATTGTACGAATTTAGTAAATATAAAACATGGAGTCACAAATTGAATAGGTAGTTACCTCGTGAATATTGATGTATAGGACATTGAAAATAGAAGTCCTTTAAAAGTGAAATTGAGATGGCAGGACTACCTGAGCATTCTGTTCCCGGCCCCTGTACTTGTTTATCTCCAATTATAGTTGTTCTAATTTGTATATTAGTGGCGATGGAAGAGGTACATTGAGGCTTAAAGAACTATCACATGTAGATTTTTCATTTTAAATAATGTTTCCATCCAGAGCTTTGAAATCTCAGACTTCATAGTGGAAAACCAATGGGCCCCCTGACTCTGTGAAGATCATCAAAGATGAAAATGTGCATTTCTCATTTCCACTCCACCACTGAGAGAGCTATATATATTCTTTGGATGGTGGATAGTGAGCAGATTCAGTGTTTTAAATATGATGCAGATTATGTTTCTCAGATTGTGATGTGCCGAGATTTGACGATCGTCTGAAAGTTATTGGGATAAAGAACCCAACCCTCTTGTTGACTTTCCTCTATGATGCTTGGATTTTGGGTGCTCAGGATTTTTGTCCAGATTGTTAACCATATGCCCCTATACCATGTCCAATAGATCTTCTGAGGTTATGATGTCACTGGCCAATATTTCATGCCTAAAATTTGCTTAAGAAAAGAGTGTTAAGGTGAGGCGAAAAAACTAGAATAGCAAATGTGAATTGTTTATTTAGAGAAATGTAGGGAGCCCCATTGTGAGGTAGTGGGTTAAAATGAAGAAGCAATGGGAACAAAGTTACTAAAGGTGTGTTACCGTGAAAAAAAAAGTGATGAGACCGAAGAGGCTAAAAACATGGGTCATCAAGCTGGGTATGGGCAGAAAAGAGTAGGGGTGCCGGGTGCATCGTCATGTCACATGCCAGGGAATGTTATTAAATAAAAAAATAAAGCAAGATCAAGTTGTGTGCGAGACTTGACTTTGATTAGTGGTAAGAGATGGTATTTTATGTGGAACTCATATAGTTCAGACTTCATAAACTTCTCTAACTTGTTTAGCTTGACAGACTTAAAATATTGTTAATGGTCTACATGTATGTATGATATTCACTCTTCTGATCTCCATGTTTTTATATTGTCAATTGTTCATAGTCATGCGACTTATCTCTTCTGATCTCCATTTTTTTTTTCTTGAAGATTATGGCGATGGAAGCCATTTACGGAGACAACGTAACTATCCTTAGAAGAGAAGGAAGTCTGCGATCTTTTCAGGTTTTGTAAATATTAATCATTCTTTAACACTATATGGATAATGGTCCATATATATGACCATCCAATATCTGTGTTTTGTTTCGCAGATCCATATACCTTTTGAAACTCCAGATGAACTTACTATATCCGCAAAGCTTTGTGTATCTAATGTGAATGTTGTGTTGGAAGAGAAATCCACCAGCACTACAGCTACAGCTGACCTTTCAAATGAATTTTCATGTAGTTTTGAAGTTCAGCATCTCCCGCCTGTTGTGTTGACGTGTTTATTACCCAAGTCGTATCCCAGTCACCAGCCGCCATATTTCACTATCTCCATTCAGTGGTTGGATTCCTTGAGAATTTCCAAGCTTTGCTGCATGCTAGATTCGCTTTGGGCAAGTCAACCTAACCAGGAGGTTATACACCAATGGGCAGAATGGTTACACAGTTCTTCTCTTCTATATCTGGAGATTGATAAGAATATAATCCTTGGTCCTTATAACCTGCCAGTTACTGGAGACAGACGCGCTGTTTCAGGAAGTGTATCACCAGAGATTGATATACCATTACTGATGAAGTATAACGACGAGAAGTGCCATGAGGTTTTCCGAGAAAATTTGCATGAATGCTGCATCTGTTATAGTGAATATACAGGTCATCTATCCTTTTGCCTCATCACAAACAGTTAGAATAGAAATTTGAAACAACACATTCAGTTTTACTAGCACATTCTCACATCCATCCACGTTTACAGTCACACATATCCTGATATCCACACGTGTATATATAGATCAGAACATCTGCTTAATGTATCATTGTATGCATGTATAGTTGTATACTAATACTTTTATAGTACATAGAAGATACATCGCAAAGCTCTTAAGGAATTTAGCTCTAATATCCATGCAAACCATGTTTTATGTGCTGCATGCTTCCTGTTATGAACAGCTGGTTAGCTCTTACGTGCTTTTAAATCGTTCTTTACACTCTAACTTGATTTAACTCCACAGTTCTTAGATGATAATTCATCTTATTAGCTTAAAAAATGTAATGTATGTTAAAACTAATATCCCTTCTGCTTGAGTATAACTTAGGTTTCTGTTTATATCGTGTTACTCAGCTGTATGAGTATCTACTTATTTTATCTTAGGCCATACAACTGCAGCTTATTTGCAAATGCAGTCTCCAGTGATGACATGCATTCTTTTTATATTCCAAACACTTGCTGCTTACAAGATCCTCGACATTTGTATAACTGAGATCTTGTAGCCATTTATGTTTAGCTGTGTAACGTCTTGAGAGCATCTTCTTTATATAACAACACAGGTGTCGTTTAATAATATATACATAGACGTGAAAGTTTCTGTTCATGGTTGCTAGAAAAAAATTTCATGATCTAATAGGAAGCACTTTGTGGCTTTCTAAAAAGATTGCATTGGTACCATTATTAGTAAAAGACATTTTGATTTTAGTGGTCGAAGGATCTCTGTGTGGACTTATATTTGCAGGTTCATTGGATTTATATTTTCGTATGGGAAATGGTTTTTAAAATGGGCAAGGGTTAGGTTCTTCAGTTTGTCGGAATTCAAAGTAATAATGTGGTCAAAGAAGATAAAACGAAACTCAATGAACAAATATATTTTTGTGGGTAGTTTATTACTTTGAAAAAAGGATATTAGCTCGACATGTAATGATAACGTGGGGATAGTTACATACCATGATGCCAACAACTTGCAAGACAAGGGGTACTCCCAGCTACCTTTTAACCAGTTACATAAAATAGAATATATTACACCATGTTTTTGTTAATGTAAAACTCATGCCATAGAGAAAAAATAACTTAGATGATTTCAGCAAGCATATAGGTACTATTATACTGTTACACGAAAATTGCAATGTACAGCTTACATAGTATCCTATTGAATGCCATATTGCTTTATTGGATAGCTTATTTTGATACTTATTAAGGGTTTGGTAATTGTTAAAAAAACTTAGTACTTCAATCCCAGTCAGTAAAACCTACCTTGCTGTCTACTGAGCCTCGTAATAGTAAAATGTGAGCAACCTATATTATTTTACTCTGATTAGTTATTACTTCTTACTTTTATCAGGGACAGAGTTCATCAGACTTCCGTGCAAACATTGTTTCTGCAGAAAATGCATGGAGACTTATTCAAGCATTCATGTAAAGGAACGCACAGTTCACCAATTGCTATGTCCTGATTGTCGTGGGATGGTTCCTCCTGATATATTGAAACTCTTACTTGGAAATGAAGAATTTGAGCGGTGGGAATCGCTATTGCTGCAGAAAACACTGGAGTCAATGTCTGATATAATCTATTGCCCTAGATGTGAGTCTATCTGTTTAGAGGATGGGGACCATCATGCGCAATGCCCACAGTGTTTCTTTAGTTTCTGTAGCATTTGCAGGCTGCGACGTCATGTAGGAATTGGCTGTGTGCCACCAGGGCTGACACTCGAAATTTTGATGGTAAAAACTCGCAGACATAATTTTTTTTTTTGTCCAATTGTTAGCTACTTTTTGTCATAATTAAAGCATGATATGATAGGTTGGGAATTTCCAATTAAATTGATTTCATTTGAATATTCGGTTGCACATGAAAGCATATAGCGTTAAATTGATTTCATTTCTTTTCAGTGAAAGCATTGTTACATATATTTTTCCTTTCCTGTAGAAATCAGTTGTCTAAAGAGAGATGTTTGCATTTGTTGGGGTTTGGAAGGGGATTATGAATGAGCTTAGTTTTTTTAGATCTAATGTGAGGCTTAAGATTGTAGAGGGGATAGGGTGAGATTTTGGGAGGACGTGTGGGTAGGCGAGAGACCTTTTTGTAGAGACTTTGAGGATTTTTATGTGATGAGTAATGGTAAATTTGCTCTGTATCTGATTTTATTTATGTGGAAAATGGAGTTACTTCTTGGTTTATTGACTTCAAACAGGTTTTTGATGATGGAAGATAGATTACTTAGGTGCTTTTGTTGGCTCGGATTGGGGAGCCTCCCACGCCAAATGGTGCTTCTCGGTGAAGGCTTGGTATTCATATCTTATTCTTGCTTCCCCTTGTTGTTCCCCTCGTCTTCCTTATCCCAATTTCCTTGGATGTATTGTTAGGGGGGCCAAAGTGCCTCATAGAGTTGCTTTTCCTCACTTTATGTGCACTCTTAGGAAAATTCTTACTATTGATAATCTCCATAGGCGTAGGAAAATTAGTATCAACTCTTTCCCACTTTGTGTGGATGATGGAGAGTTAGGCATGTGTTTTTTAATTGTCAGTTTTCCATTGCCTTTTAAGGTTATTTTCTTACGTCAACAGCTATAGATAGGGTGGTTCTTGAGTCGGTTCATGATCTCCTTGTGATACAAACTAAGGTCTCCTACTCGGGCTAAGAAGAGGTTGTGAAGTATCTTTGCTTTTGTAATATTGTGGAGTATATGGTTGGAACTGAATCATAGACATTCCGGATCGAAACATTCTAGTCTTGATGCCAGAGGTTTACCCTTGTATGGAGGTCTTTTTGTTGTTGCTTCTCCTTGTCCTTTCTAGTCTTGATGCCAGAGCGCTTTTCTTGCATTTCTTGTTCTTTTCTTGTTTTTGCTGGTTGGTTTATCCCTTTGATCCTTTTGTACATGAACTTTCCATATGTTGCATTAATATATTGTTCGTTTACCACTCAAAAACCAAAGATGTTTGTATTTGTTCTAAACTTCTAACTATCTGCACACATCAACATGAGAAGTCGTCGAAAGTGACTATGTTGTAAACCAGTTTCTCTACAACCTCGAACTTGTAGGGGGAGGCTACCACAATGTATATCAACCGGAATACCGGATAAACTGGTAGGCACATACCTAACCAAACACGGAGGTGGACTTTGCCACTCTCCCAACTGGGTCACGGGACGTACAAACGGTTAGGCCCACAGTCCTAACCAAACATGGAGGTGGGATCCACCAACACTTCCCATCAACAACATATTTATTTTAAAATGTTGCTACAAAGAATCGAACCCATGACCCCTCCCCCTACAAGTTCGAGCTTGTAAAGAAATTGGTTTACAACATGGTATCAGAGCGGTTCGGTTTTGGGAGGTCACGGGTTTGATTCTTTGCAGCAACATTTTATAATAAATATGTTGCTGAGGGGGAGTGTTGGTGGATCCACCCCCATGTTTAGTTAGGACTGTGGGCCTAACGGTTTGTGCAGCCCGTGACCCAGTTGGGAGAGTGGCAAAGTCCACCTTCGTGTTTGGTTAGGTATGTGCCTACCAGTTTATCCGGTATTCCGGTTGATATACATTGTGGTAGCCTCTCTCTACAAGTTCGAGCTTGTAGAGAAACTGGTTTACAACATGGTATCAGAGCGGTTCGGTCTTGGGAGGTCACGGGTTCGATTCTTTGCAGCAACATTTTAAAATAAATATGTTGCTGAGGAGGAGTATTGGTGGATCCATCCCCATGTTTGGTTAGGACTGTGGGCCTAACCGTTTGTACAACCCGTGACCCAGTTGAGAGTGTGGCAATGTCCACCTCCGTGTTTGGTTAGGTATGTGTCTACCAGTTTATCCGGTATTCCGGTTGATATACATTGTGGTAGCCTCCCCCTACAAGTTCGAGCTTGTAGAGAAACTGGTTTACAACATGGTATCAAAGCGGTTCGGTCTTGAGAGGTCACGGGTTCGATTCTTTGCAGCAACATTTTAAAATAAATATGTTGCTGAGGGGGAGTATTGGTGGATCCATCCCCATGTATGGTTAGGACTGTGGGCCTAACCGTTTGTACGGCCCGTGACCCAGTTGAGAGTGTGGCAAAGTCCACCTCCGTGTTTGATTAGGTATGTGCCTACCAGTTTATCCGGTATTCCGGTTGATATACATTGTGGTAGCCTCCCCCTACAAGTTCGAGCTTTTAGAGAAACTGGTTTACAACATGGTATCAGAGCGGTTCGGTTTTGGGAAGTCACGGGTTCGATTCTTTGTGGCAACATTTTATAATGGGAGGGGTTCCAAAGACTCGCGAAATGTTTGACTCAATTTTAACTCAATCCTATTTAGGGTACTTGTACATGTTGGATTGGCATGATTTTTTGTAGGATGAATGTTCTCATTATGTACGACATCTTCACCAAAATTTATCATAATCTGAATTTTCTAACCCTAGAAAAATCATATTACAAGTTAATGTATTGTGGAACGTTCATTTTTACCGTTGAATTTAATATTACATTTGATGGGTCTAAATGTATTCAAATGAGCTGATTTTTTATGTAGTAGATCTTTATAGTCAGGAGATCATATCTACAAAACATCATGCCAATCCAATATGTATAAGTACCCTAAATAGGATTGAGTCAAAATTGAGTCAAACATTTCTTGAGTCCTTGGAACCCCTCTTTTTTATAATAAATATGTTGCTGAGGGGAGTGTTGGTGGATCCACCCCCATATTTGGTTAGGACTGTGGGCCTAACCGTTTGTGCGGCCCGTGACCCAGTTGGGAGAGTGGCAAAAGTCCACCTCCGTGTTTGGTTAGACATGTGCCAACCAGTTTATCCGGTATTCCGGTTGATATACATTGTGGTAGCCACCCCTTACAAGTTCGAGCTTTTAGAGAAACTGGTTTACAACAGACTAAAAATATCAATTGTGTGCTGAATGAACTTTAGAAATTTCAGTGCTTAAATACTCTCAGTTACATAGATTCTTCAATTTAATGTGAACTAACACTCTCTTCTCAGTATTTAATTACATGCACATTTATTGTTTATATGCTTGTGCACTTTGAACATGGGCCAAAATTAATCTAAAGCTGTTAACACTTCAAGTATTCAAAATCTAAAGCTGTTAGATAATAAATTTAGGTCATTCCTTCTTGGTTTGTAAGGCGATGCTAGGATTGCCATCCTAACTGTTGATTGGCACCGTCTATGTTGTCTCTACAGACCTCATATTTCGTGTTTTCCTGCAGGAACGGCAGAGTTTATCTCAACTCAGTGAAGAGCAAAAACGTAGAGAGCTAGATAAAATTAACGAAATTATTAGCATCAACATGATACTTCTCGATTCTAGGCAATGCCCATTCTGCAAAACAGCGGTTTTCCGAACTGCAGGTTGCAACAAGATAATATGCAAATGTGGGAAGTTCTTTTGCTATCAGTGTGGTGAGGCCATTACAGATAGTGGTCACTTCAGGTTGCTTCTCAGTTGCAAACTTTAAGATATCCAAATGATAATTTTCGCTGATTTACAATATCTTATACTGTTACAGTTAATTTGTATATTTATGATTTTTTTTTTTTTTTTTTTTTTGAACTATTGAAGACGAGGATGTCGTCTATTTCCGCGTGAAGCAATTTACACGAGGGAACAAGAACGCCAGCCAGTGGGTGCGATAGAGATTGAACACCCATGTCCAATTTGTAGGCAAACAAATGTGAAGGTAAATAATTATCATAGTTGATTTATTCTCTCTTATTTATCATCATTTGGAGACCCATGTCCAATTTGTTGGCAAATGAACACCCATTGTCATTTTTTTTAACTTGGCACAACAATACTAAGATTTTGTTATGAACCTCTGTGAATGTTGAAATCTTTGAGCAATGCAGGTAGTCGGATGAATGTTGTTGTTACTGCCTAGTGAATTTTACCTTTTATTACTTCTTTTTCTATTACCTCAACAAACACAAGGTTGTAGTATAGTTACATAATAATAATAATAATAATCATAATAATAATAATATAATAATACTTGGAACATTTACCCAATGGATAGTATTACAGTATGTGGTTGATCTGCATCTAAACCGTTCTAATGTGTAAAAAGGTTGTTTTTTAAATGGATTCTCCAAACTCTGATTCCGAGCAAGTATAAATTGCTCTGGTATCCATTTTCAACCTTACTAATTTTAAAACCCAAAAGCACAACTGTATCTGAGGATCAGATGAAGCAATAATTTACTCCACATGCTCATAATTAAAAGGCGATGAAAGGATTGGTGGAATTTAATGGGTCACACAAAAAGATAGCATGGTTTAGGTGAGAAAGGTTGGTCTAGATTAAGTGGTTTGGAAAATGTGTAAAGGTTAAAGAAGGCCAAGTATAAGAATTCTTTCCATATAACCTCACATTAATATGTAAGATCAACACATATTCTCTTATTGTAAGTTTTATAATCAAATGGCTTTAATTAATACTATCCTGATAATACCATAGGTTACTGACAGAACGAAAAAGAAGTTAGGTAATTCAAATGCAGGTTTAGTCTTCTCATTTGTAGAAGACCAATTTTTGTTTTTTAGACTTTGGTTGGTATAATCTAGATTATTTAATTGATTTTATAAATTTTATCATTTATTTCAGTAACTAATTTGTGTTATGTATTTGGGGAAAAAACATCTCAGGATACAAACGATAACCACATCTTATGCCAGACCTGTCAGAATCACTATTGTTACTTATGTCATAGGAGTGTTCGCGACAGCTTCCAACATTTTGGACCGAGTGGCTGCCAACGGTTCACAATAGGGTAATGGCAGTTCAAAACTGGATCCATATGAAAGATATCATTCAGCTTGAAGCCTCTCTAACTCAAGTGAAGTCATTACACGTGAAACAGAAAGTCAGCTTGTCAGATTTAGCGTCCCGAATGTTGGAAGTGTTGTTGTAACAGTGTGTTCTGAAGTAGGATACAAGCTTTATGGCATAGAAGTTCAGGAAATTGTAGCTCAGATTTTGCTCATAGATGATGATTTCTTTTGCTCATAGAATTATATCATTTCTTACTACATGTAATTCAGATTATATAACTGTGATCAATCTAGAAACTTGGGAATTGTTTGAAGTTGTATCCCGCATAAGACATTAGATTGAACAGTTGCTCGTACGCATTATCTTCAGGGTACTCTAGTTGCATATTTTAACATTGCATTGGTACTACAACTGTTTTGTGTGCTGTATCTTTGCTTCTTGGTTTCAAGTGTGGTGTCATTGTGCACTGTTTTGTTCTACATTTTAGGAAGTGGCAAATCGTAGAAGAAGTTTTTAACGTTTTTTTTTTGCTGCAGTTATGCTTGAACAGTTGAACAGGTGCCCTGAAGTATTTTTTTTCGATTTGTATGGTATAGCTAATCGTCTCAGAGGGCCCTTGGGCACCTCGGTTCCAAAATTTTACATTTTTAATGATTTTCTTTATGAGTGTATAGACAATTTATTATTGCTATGAATTTAGGAGCATTGACGATTGGCTTCAGGCTGGAGACTGGAGTAGTGAAATTTTGAAACATTAGGTACAGATATGGACATACAGTATAGGAAATTTCCTGCAGTTCTATTTGTGGTCATTTTGAAAATTGAATTTTGTTTTCCCTCATGGTCGAAAGCCTGGGGAAAAAACTGGTGCATCTCAGTGCCTAAAACAGTAAAACTATTGAAATATATTTTTTCCTTCATCTCAATTAAAAAAAAACATCTTCCCAACTGCTGCTTTCAAAATCTTGATATTTTAGTGATAATTCTTTTACATATCATGAAATTAAATTTCAAGTTTGCAAAAACCTCAAAGAGTACGTATTGTTTGTATTTTAGTGCTTACAAGCAGGGTTCAAAAATTTGAGGAATTATACAAAGTTAGAGACAATCGCGCTGAATTAAAAGTAAAGTAATGAAAATGGGTGCGCATTGCTTGCTTATCAGTTAATAATCATCCTCATCATCACTTATAATCAGCAATTTGACAAATATTAACATGTCTATTATTAATTCACTAGTACGTGCTACTAGTTTTGTTATGAAATTGTCCGAGTAATTCTATGGGGACAACCAATATTGCCAGACACAAGAGCCAAGATGACCTGGCTGCTGACGTGGTCATTCCATGTCAGCAAAAAAAAAAAATCTTTCTCTTCCGCCCTTCTCTCTTTCTTCTCTCTCTCTAATTTAAATCTCTGTGCAAAGACACAAGAGTTTGATTGACCTAGTTTGATGTGAAGATTTCAAGGCTTTCTAATACAAACCAATGTCAGATTTTTGAACTACAGTAAGATCAAGTTGAGTTGGAATCAGTTTTATAGGCTTTTATTTAATGAATAACTTTAATTTATTTTAACGGTTTTTACTTTTTATAACCCTAGATGAAAGATGAACAACATTATCATATCAATTAGCTAATTCAAAAGACAAACAAAGCTTCGTGCTTCAATTTCTTTGGATTGCAATTTCTGAACTTGGTGATATCAATGGCAATGAAAGATAGGAGAGAACAAGATCTAAGAAAAGTAAAAACAATTATAAATTTTGGAGAGAGACATACGAGGAGGAGATGAGAGGAGAGAGAGCAATGTTTTTGCTGACATGGACTGACCACGTTAGCAGTCAGGTTAGTCTGGCTCTTGTGTCTGGCAATATTGGTTGTCCCCATAGAATTACTCAAATTGTCCACTCTACAGTCTACACCACAAATATTTTTTCTTGGTCCGGTCGGATGATCAGCTGCATGATAGAGTTTCAATTATTCAATGGATCTATAATAAAATGCCTTGTGTCCAAAAGTATTTTCTTGGCCCCACAAGTTCTTATTTTGATTAGTGAGATGGCATCAATCAAGGAGATTGTTTGTTACGTGAAACAAGCTCTGGTTATGTATGTGTTTCCCATGCATACATACACATTTGTAGGTAATGAGGGAGAGATAGAGCTCTGATCTGAAAGGGATCGATAATTCATTAGCAGCTGTATTATTATTATTATTCTCGATCAATAAAACTAGAATAACGAGAGATGATGAATTATGATAAATTAATGAAGGATTCACGGCATGAGGAGGAGGGAGGAGGAGGAGGAGGAGGAGGAGGAGGACCTTCTAGTTTTGGAGTTTAGACCAATGTTTTTTTCAGGAAGAGCCTTACTCTCCAGAAACGTCATTTCAAAGCCAACTGTGGCCTTCTTTTTATTCCAATTTTGATCTTTCTTTTTCTTGGTATTTATAATATTAAGTTAAATAGTAAACCATTAACCATGTTTCCCATTTGCAACTGCACTTGTATTTATCCCACAGAAGCAGCTGACAGTGGTGGTGGTTCTTGTAAGACTGTGTGCACTCATAAAGACCCAGAGATACAAGCTTCTTGTCCCCAACCTGAAGGGCAATTAATACCTCCTCTATTACGTCTTCCAGAACCTACTAGATTTACGGTAAGAACAGATCCTATAAAGTTTCCAGGCTTGCCAAATGATTCTTGTAGAAAAAGTAAAGAAATTCCCTGCCCTGTAACCGTACTAATAACGGGAGCTAATCGTTCTTTGCAAAAGGCTTGGCAGCAAAAAAAATTTCCCAAGGAAATCTTTCTGAATTCAAGCAAAACTGATCCGGAGAATTTGGATTTGTCAACACTTATCCTGGGGTCTGACGCTTGGAATGATGATGTTAACTTAAGGCAGACTAATTATTCATACATCATTCAATCTCAATGTCTTCCACAAAACATTACTGATGAAAAAAAGATAATGTCATCGCTAAACTCTACATCAAAAGAAGAGATGATGTCACCAGCCACACCATGCTTTCCGCGACCTGCAGAACTGCCCAAGTGTGTGCGGGGCATATGTGTATGGCGGAAAAGTTCATCACTGATTAATGAGGAACTTTTGAAGGGCTACAAAGATGGAAATGAGATTGCTGCAGCTTATGATTTTTCAAATTCTGATGAGAAAAACTTCAATGTGAGTATATGGTACAATTCGAGTTATGCTAAATCTAGCAAAGAAGGGCCCCCCAAGAAGGAATTTCCAAGGCGTGTTACACGCTTATCGAATGTGGTATATCCAATGCTTATCTAAAGTTTTTCAAAGGGGCTGGAGTAAAGTCAGAATTCCAATTTATCCAAGAAATGCCTACACCTGCATCACCGGTACCTATTAGTAAGGAAACTGGAAACGATTATCAAATGCGAATGACTATACACATAGAAGTTGGCTACACGTATAAAATTTACCATGTACCTTTACATGTGGATCATTATGAATCTTTTCCCAGTCATATTGACGTCTATGGTGTATGAGAAGCAAGAAAAATTAAGAATCATGATGAAAATGCATGGGCTTAGTGATGCTTCTTATTGGGTTGTATCATACGGTTATTATTTTCAGTCTCTTTCTTAGTTACGTGATGTGTATTCAGTGGCGGATCTAGGGAGTTTAGTTAGGGGGGTCAAAAATGTTTTTTTTTTTATCAAATGTTGAAATTTTATAAATAAAACCAAACCAGTACAAACACCCACTGGCCGGTTTGCCTTACAGATCACTACCCAGTTAAACCAGAGGACATATCCTCTTTTTTACAAAGAGCCTAAAATTCCCTACCCTCTATTTCAGCACATAAGCATATCAGTTCTGAAGTGGGTATCATCTTCCATTAGCCATAGTTTCCTGCCAGTTGAATAACAGTTCTGCAAATCTAATCTGTTCCCTGAGTTTAAGAGCTTTCTTGTCCATGTTCATCCACAGCCACATAGTCCCCTTAATTTTTTTAATTTTCTTATCCACCACAACATCCTGATCTCTGAAAATTACATTATTTCGAAGGTTCTAAAGGCACCAGACCACTGCATAAGGTAATACCGCCCACATCCTTGCCTGGATGCTATCACCCTGCTTGGCAGGCCACAGTTGAAACCGGCACGAAGTGGTTTGACATCAATTTTGTGACAAAGTGTCTTTGGTTATCTCGCCTTGAATTCATTGTTAGGAAAATCAAGATGTACGCATGGTCGTCTCGTGTCCTTCGTGTCTCTTGGTTCTGTCTAGGAAAAGTTATTGGGTACTGGACGTACGTACCGAGTTAGGACGTACGTACGTCCACTGAGGCAGCAAACATCTTTTGGTCAGGACATACGTACGCAGTTAGGACGTTCGTACGTCCAAGCAGGCAGCAAATTTTTACCGTGTGGGGACGTACGTACGTCCAATATGGATTTTCAGTATTTCGGCCCATTTTCCTTGGTTTCCAACCCTAAGTATAAATAGGGTTTCTCTTCCAAAGAACAAGTCAGTTCTTTGGCCGTCCATTCTTCTTCTAGTTCATGTGTTTTGGTTTAGGTTTTGGTATTGAAAGTGTTTGTGGCTATTGAACTCAATTCCCTTTCTTCCCCCTTCTCTCAATTCATATCTTTGCGATCTTCAAGAGTTATTGTGAATTCGGCTTCGAGTCTTCTTGTGTGTTCATCAAGAAGTCGAGTGTCTTGTGCGTACATCAAGGTGCTCTGGTGAAGTCAAGGTGTTAGAGATAACCAGGAGTATCAACTCGCAGTGAGTGCAGGTAGTTGATAGGTTTGTACATCTCTTTTCATCTAGTGGATTATTTTGTTGTCGCGAGGACAACCGTGGACGTTTCCCTGTTTGGGTTTTACCACGTTAAAAATCTCTGTGTGTTATTTACTTTCTGCGTATTGTTTGATTGCTTGTTTGAATTTACAATTGTTATACTAGCACTATTTGTAGTTTCTCAATTGGTATCAGTCGCTGGGGGCTGGTTAAGGAGCGTAAAGGCTCACGCTAACGATCAATAGTGCTATGGATTACTCTAGTAAGACACATGTCTCGGTTGTTGCTCGACTGTCTGATGAGCAATCAACTGCTAGTAAAGAATGCTCTAGTAATTGTGACAGGGATTTGATTCTGGTGGACAATAATGATTGGGCTACCCTATACCGGTTATCTAGAAAGGAATGCCTAAGGTTGGAGGCACAAAATTGTATTCTTCAGGATAGACTTGACTTACTATCTTCTAGTTCCTCATCTATGTCAATCCTGGATAGGGAACCTGAGTCATGGCAGGTTGATAAGGTGGCCTTATTGGGTAATCTTGCTGCTCTTGAGCACGACAAGGTCGAATGGGAAGCTCGGTGTAATATTGTGTCCACAGAACTAGACAAGGTCAAAAAGGAACTGATTCGTTTTCAGTCGTTCGAAAAGTGCAATGGGTTGTCATCTTCTGAATTACCTCCACTGTTGCCACATCCTCCTACCAAAAAGTCCGACATTCATCACTCTGTGGACACAGTTGGCATCCGGCGTAAGTGGAAACTGTTTAGGCGTGCTCCGCCTCAGGGAAGAAAACGTCAAATGCCTTGCTCACTATGCGGACAGTTTGGACATTGGGCCTCGCAGTGTGGTGTGGCTGCTCATGTTCCACAATCATGGAAGCCGTTTTCACAGCCGTCGTATGATTATCCATCTTATCCATATGCCTCTTACTCTTTTCCTTGTAACTTTGCAGGAAATGTTTCAAATGTGGCGATTACTGCCCTTCATGTCTCAAGCTCGGATAGTGAGTGGTTACTTGATAGTGGTGCTTCAAAACATATGTCAGGTAATGCCAAACTTTTCTCCTCCGTTACTGCTATAGATGGTGGAAGTGTTACTTTTGGGAATGGTAAGAGCTCTCCTGTGATTGGTAAGGGATTTGTCGCTGGTATTGGTTTATCTTCGAATGATGTTTGTTTGTTAGTTGATGGTTTGCGTGTTAATTTGATCAGTATTAGCCAACTGTGTGATACTGACCATACTGTTAATTTTTCCAAAAATATATGTACTGTGCTTGATAGTTCGGGTAAGTGTATCATGACAGGTAAACGAACATTGGATAATTGCTATGCCATTCAGCCTGTTGCGTCTGGCATAAACTGCTTACCTAGCAAACTTAATGAGGGTCTATTGTGGCATCAACGACTAGGTCATGTCAACTTTGAACACCTGGACAATCTAACTCGGAATGAATATATCAGGGGAGTTCCTAGACTTGGAAGAAATCGGGACACTGTGTGTGGTGGGTGTCAACTAGGTAAACAGATACGCAGTCCACATTCCAAGAAAAAGTCCATAACCACATCTTCTCCTTTAGAACTCATACACATGGATCTGATGGGTCCTACTCGTACTCCTAGCTTAGGAGGCAAACGATACATCTTGGTTATGGTTGATGATTACACTCGCTTTACCTGGGTATCATTCTTGCGTGAAAAATCTGATGCGTTTCTTGAGTTTCAGGGGATATGCCTTCGTATTCAGAACGAGAAAGATACTCAAATTAAACATATCAGAAGCGATAGAGGCGGTGAGTTCACAGCCACAGGTGTGATTGAGTATTGCATTGCAAATGGTACGTGGCAAGAATTTTCGGCTCCATACACTCCGCAACAAAACGGAGTCGCTGAAAGGAAAAATCGTGTTATTCAGGAGATGGCTCATGCTATGTTGCATGCAAAGGATGTTCCTACCAAGTTTTGGGCGGAAGCGGTTCATACTGCTTGTTACATAATGAACCGTGTATATCTAAGATCTGGTACTACACAAACTGCTTATGAGCTATGGTATGGTAAGAAGCCGAATCTCAAATATATGCGAGTTTTTGGTAGTGTTTGCTATGTGTGCAAGGACAGACAAAGTCTGTCCAAGTTTGATAGTCGAGGTGAAGTAGCTCTTTTACTTGGTTATTCTTCTAACAGTAGGGCCTTTCGAGTATTTAACTACACCACTCGCAAGGTCATGGAATCCTTTAATGTTGTTGTTGATGACACTATTACATCTTATTCTTCTGTTTCCACTGGTACACAGGATGTCACAGTTCTCTCACCCGTGTCAGACCCGGCTGACATGTCTTCCATATCGTTATCATCACCTGATAATGGCAATGATGGTACTAAACCTTCTGGTGCTGCAGAGGACGTGCCTAGTAGGACCGGTGTTGTGCTCACACCGGATGATGTAGTTCAATCACCAGATGTGATTGATGTGTCTCCAGATCTCTCCACTGTCCCTGCTGAACCTGAAGGGGTGTTTAATCAAGCTTCACCTCGTGTTAAACAACATCACTTCTTAGGAGATATCATTGGGGATATTAATGATCAGCGTCTGACTCGTCGGAGGGCCAAGGAGACAAATTGCGTTCATTATGAAGAACTCAGTCAGTTTAAGCGTAGTGATGTCTGGACGTTGGTTCCTAGACCTACTCACACTAATGTGGTTGGCACCAAGTGGATCTTTAAAAACAAATTGGATGAGTTCGGGCAGATTGTGCGCAACAAGGCAAGGCTCGTAGCTCAGGGCTATAGTCAGATTGAAGGTATTGACTATGGAGAGACATTTGCTCCTGTGGCTAGGTTGGAATCTGTCAGGCTTCTTCTTGCTATGGCATGCCACTTGAATTTCAAGTTGTATCAAATGGATGTCAAAAGTGCATTTCTCAACGGTATTCTCAATGAGGAGGTCTATGTTGAACAACCTAAAGGGTTTGTGGATCACACTTTTCCGAATCATGTCTTCAAATTGCAAAAAGCACTGTATGGGTTAAAACAGGCTCCTCGAGCTTGGTATGAACATCTGACTTCCTTCTTACTAGGAAAAGGATTTGTTCGTGGCAGTGTTGATCGGACTCTGTTTATACTAAGAAAGAATAATGATGTTCTTCTCGCCCAAGTCTATGTGGATGATATAGTGTTTGGATCGACGTGCCCAAGTCTTTCTGAATCTTTTTCTCAGTTAATGAGTTCTGAATTTGAAATGAGTTTAATGGGAGAACTAAATTTCTTTCTTGGCTTGCAGGTCAAACAGTTTGATCATGGAGCTTTCATCTCTCAAACAAAGTATGCTAAAGAACTGGTTAAAAAGTTCGGTCTCAGCACTTCCAGTGGTCAAGATACTCCCATGGGTGAGAGGGTACGTCTTGGTAAGGATGTTATGGGTAAGTCTGTTGATATTCGTGAATATCGGAGTATGATTGGTAGTCTTTTGTATCTCACTGCTAGTCGTCCAGATATTTCTTATAGTGTTGGGGTATGTGCAAGATTTCAGGCTAACCCTAAAGAATCTCATCTCACTGCTGTTAAGCGTATTATTCGGTATGTTGCTAGCACTCTTGACTACGGGTTATGGTTCACCAGAGATACAAATAGTGTTGTGGCAGGTTATTGTGATGCTGATTGGGGTGGTAATCTTGATGATCGTCATAGTACCAGTGGTGGCTGTTTCTATGTTGGGAATAATCTTGTTTCCTGGCATAGCAAGAAACAATCATCTGTATCCATCTCTTCATGTGAGGCCGAGTATATAGCTGCAGCTAGTGCATGTACACAACTTCTGTGGATGTGTCAGATGCTTAGGGATTATGGCATTCAACAGCAGGCGATGGACCTGTTCTGTGATAACACCAGTACCATTAGCATTTCCAAGAATCCTGTTCAACACTCACGCACAAAGCATATTGACATTCGTCACCATTTCCTTCGTGAGGCGGTCGAAAAGGGTGATATAGTAATGGAGTTCATTCCTACTGAACATCAGCTAGCAGATATTCTTACAAAACCTCTTGACGCAGCCCGATTCCATTCCTTGCGTAAGTCTATTGGGGTTGTAACTCTTCCCTAATTGTTTTGTTACTTTCTTTTTCTCTCTGTTATTGTCATTGTGGTTAGGATGTTTAGGTTCGGTTGTTTTTGTTGTTTATTATTATTGTTGTTGGTATTGAGGACATACTACCTTCACTATTGTATGGATTCCATGTTATTGATGTTTCTAGTTTGGCGTCCTCAACTGTTTTTGTGTCATGGATAGTTATAAGGTTACATCATGCTCTCTTTGTCTTGGTAGTTTCTTACATGATGCATTTACATGTAGTTGGATTGTCGGTCCGCATACCTGTATATCTGTAGTCTTCTATGGTTTCCTTTCATGATCATTGTCTTCGTTTCTATTTATTTACCTCTTGTAAGTGGTCAATGACTCACAAAATCCCCAGCCATTTGAATGTCTTGAGAGCATACTCATTTGGCTAAGAACCCGTTGGGGCTGTGAGGGTCATGCTCTGACGGATGTACTCAGGAGATGTTAGTTCTTGTGTTGCACGTTATCATGGTATTGCACTTCTTGAGTGTGTTTTGCCAAAAAGATGTAGGCTACACCCTACCCTCGTGTTCTGGTAAAAGATGGAGATATTACATACTCCCACACGGGAATGGCGTTTGTTCAAGTGGTTTTATAAAAAAAAAAAAAAATGACGACAAGTGGCTTTTGTGTTTGTCTAGTTGAAAGACAAGAAGAAAATCAATATACTCCATGATCATGTTTTTAGTTTGTTTCCGGAGGTTGGTATTGGTCTATCAGGTTCTTCTGCATGTTTGCATTCTTCTTGTGACTACCATGGCTTGGTGTATGATGTCGTTTTTCGACTTTGCATTTCCTTGTGGTTGAGGTTTGTCTAAATTGTAATCTTCTTTAATTGGAATCCTTACAATCAGCAGATAGGTTTCTCTGTGATGTTTCTCAATATTTGGTTTTGGATTGTTCTTCAGTTGTTTTTCTGGTTCTCAGGTTGGTCCTTCATTTTTTTTTTTTTTAAACGGACTATGGAGGGCAGTTCATTACCACCGTCAGAATGTTCTTTGAACATATAATTGTGTGTTCTGGCAGTTGTTTTTAAACGGACTTCTAGTTCTTTTCTGATTAGCAGTAAAGTTCTGCTAATTAGGTTATGGACCTCTCTTTTGAGCCCATGTTAGGTTTACTCTTATTTTTCTTATATATAGGGGAGTCTTCTCTTCTTTTACTCCTGTTGTGACTTCTTATCTCCTGCTAGTTCTCTCTTTGTTCTTCAGAATTTTCTATGGCAGAATATGAACTTCATGGAGTTTTTGTTCCGGCTGTTGGTTATGTGTCGTTTATGGTGATGGAGTACAAAAACAATGCTAAGGTTTGTCGTTTATGTCGCGTTCCTCATGGGTATGACTATGTTCATCGACCTTTACTTACTTCATGCATGGTTCATGTCAATCATTGGGAGAGACTACCGGGACATCTTCAAAATCACATCTTGGAGTTGGTTGGATACCCGAAGGTTCCAGGACTTGCTGCTCCTCTTACCGACTGTGGCTTGGACAGCAGAATTGGGGAGTTATTTTGTACGAGTGCTGATAATCCTGTGACAGCTCGGTGGAATAGCTATTCGGCTCGTGCGAAAGCTTTATGTCCTATCTTAAGCTTTATGTTCATGTGATAGCTCGGTGGAATAGACCTTCGGCTCGTGCGGAAGGGTTTTTCGACTTCGTTACCTTCAGCCTTGTGTTTTTGTCGTTTTGTCTTTTATGTTTATGGATTCCTATGTTTGGTTATTAGTTGCTTTCATGAACTTTTAACAGTTGGGTTAGGTTTATCTTTTTATCTGTTTTGTCTTCATTGTTTGGTATTGATTTCTTTTTCTTGGTTCTTTGTTTATTGTTGTTATTTTATCGTTTCTTTTGTTGGTTGGTTATTTTGTTCACTTGTTGTGACAAAAAGGGGGAGATTTATGACTCTAATTACTAACAATCGTCTTCTTGTTGTTAGGTTATTTTTGGGTCATGTTTCAGGTATGCTACACGTATGGGGGAGTGAACGTGTTGATGATTTTAGACGTTATATAGTTATGGGGGAGTTCGAGTGTCAAAAATATTTTGGAGCTCATGAAGTAAGGGGGAGTTGCTCGAAGGAACTTCTGTTGAATCCTTGATTGCTTCGGAAATTCCTAGTTGCTTCCATTCGGTCTCTGATGGTTAAAGTATCTTGCTAAAGCTGGATAACAAGAATTAGTGACTTGTTATGTGTTTCTATCTTGAGTGATTTTGTAGGCATGTTTTATAAATGCCATGGTTTGGGCTTGTAAGCACGTTTTATAAGTGCTATTAGAGTCATAGGTTTTTGTCACAAAATCAATGTCAAAGGGGGAGATTGAAACCGGCACGAAGTGGTTTGACATCAATTTTGTGACAAAGTGTCTTTGGTTATCTCGCCTTGAATTCATTGTTAGGAAAATCAAGATGTACGCATGGTCGTCTCGTGTCCTTCGTGTCTCTTGGTTCTGTCTAGGAAAAGTTATTGGGTACTGGACGTACGTACCGAGTTAGGACGTACGTACGTCCACTGAGGCAGCAAACATCTTTTGGTCAGGACGTACGTACGCAGTTAGGACGTTCGTACGTCCAAGCAGGCAGCAAATTTTTACCGTGTGGGGACGTACGAACGTTGATTCGACGTACGAACATTGATTCGCTTAACTAATTAATTTTTGAGTTCTGGTCTTGAGAGGGAATTTGAGTTGTCAGCTAGACAAAAAGCTGTGATTGGATGTGTGCAGTCAGAACATGCCAAAGATTTTCTCCTTGCTATCCCGATGGAAGGGCTTGGACAACGCATGACGTCTGTAGAATATCGTGCCATTCTTCGTTATCGATTGATGATCCCTCTATATTCAGATGGTGAGTTTTGTCCAGTGTGCAAGAAGAGTAGACTTGATGCTTTCGGGGACCATGTGGCCCATTGTAAGCATTACCCCGGCTTCAAGTACAGACATGACCACGTTAGAGATATCTTGTGTGATGTGTTCTGGCGGGCTAGCGTACATGTTAAGAAGGAGGCTCCTGTTAACTTTCTTACTGATCCTAAGGAAGGAAGATCGACATTACGTCCTGCTGATATTCTGGTCTACAACTGGTCTGAAGGTAAACATGCGTGTGTTGATGTTACAAGGGCGTCTCCGATGGTTGGGCTGAGTGCTGGGATTTTTGAAGTGGGGCTAGCAGCTAGCAATGCAGCAGCGGCAAAAGTGGAGAAACATGACGGAGCTTGTAGGGCTAACCAACATAGTTTCATCCCCTTTGCATTCGACACATTTGGATTGCTAGGCTCAGAAGCAGTTGAGCTCCTCAGGAGAGTGTAGAAGATAATGGATAGCAACGTGATGACTGCAGGTTCGAACGAATATGTATTTAGGAGAATCGGGTTTGCTATCCAGAAAGGACTTGCCGCGCAGTTTGTAGCACGTTTTGAAACCGGCACGAAGTTTGTTTGACATCAATTTTGTGACATTGGATGTCCATGGTTATCTCGCTTTGAGTTCATTGTTAGGAAAACCAAGATGTACGCATGGTCGGTTCGTGTTCATGTCCTCTCGTGTCTTCTCGGTCAAGTTATTGGGTTCTGGACGTACGTACCTAGTTAGGGCGTACGTACGTCATGTAAGGCAGCAAACATGTTTTGGTCAGGACGTACGTACCTAGTTAGGGCGTTCGTACGTCCAAGTAAGCAGCGAACTTTTTCAGTGTGGAGACGTACGAACGTTGTTTCGACGTACGTACGTCCAATGTGGATTTTAGCAATTCCGGCCCATTTTGTGTGTGTTCTAACCCTAAGTATAAATAGGGTTTCTCTACCAAAGAACAAATTAGTTCTTTGGCCGTCCAATTGAAGTCTTATTCTTGGAGTTTGTTTAGGTTTGGTTTTTAGGTTGTTTTGGTGATTGAACTCATCTTCTTCTTCCCCTTTCATCTTCTTCTTCCTTCTTCCCTATTCATCTTCTTCTTCATTGTTGAATAGGGATTTAGCTTCGAGTCTTCTTGTGTGTTCATCAAGAAGTCGAGTATCCATGTGTGTTCATCAAGGAACTCTGGTGTAAGCTTGTTTCATAGTTCGGCTTCGAGTCTTCTTGTGTGTTCATCAAGAAGTCGAGTGTCTTGTGCGTACATCAAGGTGCTCTGGTGAAGTCAAGGTGTTAGAGATAACCGGTAGTGTCAACTCGCAGTGATTGCAGGTAGTTGAT
The DNA here is from genome assembly GCA_023053565.1 of Aquilegia eximia. Classification (NCBI taxonomy): domain Eukaryota; kingdom Viridiplantae; phylum Streptophyta; class Magnoliopsida; order Ranunculales; family Ranunculaceae; genus Aquilegia; species Aquilegia eximia. The sequence continues at coordinate 27,194,875 of JALIGU010000002.1, forward strand.
AGGTTTGTAGATCTCTTTTCATCTAGTGGATTTATTTGTTGTCGTGAGGACAACCGTGGACGTTTCCCATATTGGGTTTTACCACGTTAAAAATATCGTGTGTTCTTTACTTCTTTATTGTTTTATTCTTGTTTGGTTTACTATTGTTATATTACACATATATTGGGTTTTCACGTTTGTCCTCTACTTTTGTGTAATTCATTGAGCTTGTAGGACTAACCAACATAGTTTCATCCCATTTGCATTTGACACATTTGGATTGCTAGGCTCATAAGCAGTTGAGCTCCTCAGGAGAGTGCAGAAGATAATGGATAGCAACGTGATGACTGCAGGTTCGAACTAATTAATTACTGCAGAAATTTGTCTATTTCTATTCAAGCTCATGTTATTATAAACCAAAATTTGAAGATATGTGATTGGATTAACATGAAAGAGAGATTGTTGGATGAATTTTTCTATTAATAAAACTTATATTTAAGAATTTTTTAGATATATTGTGGGCAAAAAAATTACGTTATCTTTTTCTTATTATTATATATACATAAAGATACGGAAGAAATTTAACTTTTTAATTTCGTTGCATTACAAAAATAATATACCAATAATAATACATATGCAAGATCTTCTAAATTTTTATAATGGGAAGAAAAAAGAATTTAGCAGATATTACTTCATTAGAATATAAAATATTGTATTTTTGGAAAGAAATATATTTAAAAAATTTAAAACTAAACATATATAATAAAAAAATTACAAAATTTCAAGGGTGTCAAGTGATACCCCATGACCCCCCTTAGATCCGCCACTATGTGTATTATGGTATGCGGCACCATCGGGATTGGAAATATTCACCAAGAATTATTATAGCATACATACACTATTCTATTTCGTTTACATCAATCTACAAATTGCAATAGCCTTCCTGTTGTCAACTATACTCTCCCAGGCAAAGACGACTGCAATATTTGGGTTCCTATGTGATATCAGGTGTATTAATTTTCATCTCAAATTTAACGGATGAAACCGTTCCAAGACGATATATTTTTCTAATGGAGCTGTTCCCTTTCTTTTCATTATTGCGTGGGTTGTACGACTTAAGGGATTCTGCCTTACAAGAAGTTGGAATGAGGTGGAAGGATATGGATGATAGGTTGAATGGGATGAAAGAAATCCTAATCCTGATGTGCGCAGAATGGTGTGTTTTTCTTATCTTAACCTACTATTTAGATTAAGTTGTATCAACAGGAAGTGGTGTCAAAAAACACCCATTATTTTTCTTGCAGATATTCCAGAAGCAGAGACCATATATGGAGACACAAGATCAAAAGTATCAGTTGAAATGGAGAATAAACCTGATATTTTAAAAGAGCGGAAGAAAGTCGAACAGTTACTACTCAATCCTAGTACAAGCTATACTGTTGTATGTGACAATCTCGAAAAGGTATATCTTGGAATGGATGGCAACCCTGACAAGTACGCAGTTAGAGGGTTTTCTCTTGCTTTACCTCATGGAGAGTGCTTTGGTATGCTTGGTCGTAATGGTGTTGGAAAAACCTCTTCAATAAGTATGATGATTGGGCAAACATCACCATCCTCATGCACATCATAGATTCAAGATTTGGACATAAGAACTAACATGGACAAAATATATACCAATATGGGAGTGTGCCCTCAGCATGACCTGCTCTGGGAAGCGCTGACAGGGAGGGAACATCTACTTTTCTATGGAAGACTGAAAAACCTTAGCGAAGCTTTCCTAATTCAAGCAGTGGAAGAATCTTTAAGAAGTTTCAATCTGCATGGGGTGGGACATAAACAAATTAAGCAGTATAGTGGAGGTATGAAAAGGAGGCTTAGTGTCGCTATTTCGCTGATTGGGAATCCCAGAGTTGTCTATATGGATGAACCTAGTACTGGATTAGATCCAGCTTCAAGGAACCTTTTGTGGAATGTTGTGAAGCGCGCAAAGAAGAACCGTTTAATTATTCTGACCACACATTCAATGGAAGAGGCCGAAGCACTATGCGACCGATTGGGAGTTTTTGTTGATGGAAGGTTTCAGTGCATTGGAAATCCAAAAGAGCGTAAGGCTAGATATGGAGGATATTATGTACTTGCAATAACAACATCTTCAGCCGAGGAAAAAGAGGTTGAGAACTTCGTTCATCAGCTTTCTCCCAAAGCAAAGAAAACCTATCATTTATCTGGAACCCAGAAGTTTGAACTGCCAAAAGAAGATGTCAGAATAGCAGAGGTCTTCCAAGCAGTTGAAAATGCAAAGAAAAGGATTCCTATTCAAGCATGGGGTATATCTGGTATCACCTTGGAAGATGTTTTTATCAAGGTTGCTCTGGGAGCATAACCTAACAAACTTTATGTGTGAGATCACTGGGCTTGAGTTTTTGCTAGAATTCATGTACGCAGTTATTGCTTTTAATTACCATATAAGATTGTTAGATATTTGGCTCAATCAAGTGCTTTATTATTTATTAGCTGGATTCTTATTTGTTTTTCATAAACAAGGTTTATGAATGTAGTAAGAACTAAGGGCATCTCCAATGGTTAGGCTATTATACAAGCTCCACCACAGATTCCCTTGTGAATTCTCCCTATATTTCGTGAGTCAAGTAGCGAATAACCCCAGTGTGGGAGGTTTTCCGTGTGTAAGCAACGGTCCGTAATTAAGAAACCACGGTGATTCTATAGATGTGATCTGTAGGGGTTCCAGACCCAATTCCTAGCTTGTGCTCCAATCAAAGAATGGTTCACGCAATACTAGTTGAAATATCTGCTCAAGGTTTCAAATGAACATGGTGATAGCATGGCTTTAGTTGGTTCAATTTTAAAGCTTAGGATATTGCAATCAATTGATATTAAGTTTCACTATTAGGCCAGGTCCGCTTCGCAATCCCGGTTTTAACAAGTAAAAACAGAATTAAAATCAAGCAACAATCAAGGTCATGCTAATCATTACAAAAACTCCTCTTGCAGGGGATTCAAGGAGGGTTAGGAGAATCCTTACCTCCCACTTTGTGCTAAAAAGTAAAAATTGTCAAATAAGCGCACAAAAGTGGGGAGAAGACGAGTTGAAGTCGACTAAGGGGAAACCGCTTATTGGGTTTCAATCGTTCTTAGGAATCGTTCCTTAGTAGACTCAAGGCTAGATCCACAACCTTGCTCTACTATCTGCCACGAACACACAAATAAATAAATCATAGCAACACCTACTTTAAAAATATTACAACCGCGACCCCTTCGTGGATCGAAAAATTAAATATCTTACAAGTCTCTAGAAATGCTGGAAATATTAAAGTACTTAGATCAACCTCACAATCGCTCAACAAAAAAAAATCAACTGAAAAAATGCTCTGGAACGTCTTCTAAAATTCGCACAAAAACTCGTCTTTTTCTTGTTCAGAACTTATACGAACTCGACTCGAGATCAGTCTGCACTGTTTTGAACTCGACTCGAGATTGTACGAACTCGACTAGAGATTGGTTAAGGCCAATATGAACTCGACTCGAGATCAAGACCAAATCAAACCAGTATGGCTTTAGTTGAAATATCTGCTCAAGGTTTCAAATGAACATGGTGATAGCATGGCTTTAGTTGGTTCAATTTTAAAGCTTAGGATATTGCAATCAATTGATATTAAGTTTCACTATTAGGCCAGGTCCGCTTCGCAATCCCGGTTTTAACAAGTAAAAATAGAATTAAAATCAAGCAACAATCAAGGTCATGCTAATCATTACAAAAACTCCTCTTGCAGGGGATTCAAGGAGGGTTAGGAGAATCCTTACCTCCCACTTTGTGCTAAAAAGTAAAAATTGTCAAATAAGCGCACAAAAGTGGGGAGAAGACGAGTTGAAGTCGACGAAGGGGAAACCGCTTATTGGGTTTCAATCGTTCTTAGGAATCGTTCCTTAGTAGACTCAAGGCTAGATCCACAACCTTGCTCTACTATCTGCCACGAACACACAAATAAATAAATCATAGCAACACCTACTTTAAAAATATTACAACCGCGACCCCTTCGTGGATCGAAAAATTAAATATCTTACAAGTCTCTAGAAATGCTGGAATTATTAAAGTACTTAGATCAACCTCACAATCGCTTAACAAAAAAAAATCAACTGAAAAAATGCTCTGGAACGTCTTCTAAAATTCGCACAAAAACTCGTCTTTTTCCTGTTTAGAACTTATACGAACTCGACTCGAGATCAGTCTGCACTGTTTTGAACTCGACTCGAGATTGTACGAACTCGACTAGAGATTGGTTAAGGCCAATATGAACTCGACTCGAGATCAAGACCAAATCAAACCAGTAACTTTTCTCGAAAATTTCCTGAATGTGTGATCTTTTTCAAAATTTGATTGTGGCTTCGTTCCTTGAGCTTATTTTCAATCTGTTTTCACTGCAAGATCAATAAGAGGACTAAGTAACAAGACACTTAAAAACAATAATTAAAATAAATAAAAATAGAAGGGTGGGAGGGATAGAAGTGGGATAATGTCCCAAAACTACTATTCTCGCTTGTGTTTGAATGAACTTCGTTCCTTAGAGCGGCAACGGCGTCATTTTGATAAGACGGTAAATGATCCTTCTATGCAAAAAATTATATTTTTATTTTGAAGTTCCTTATTGTGCCTGTATAGAATGATTATCAAAGTAGACATGTAACAAGTAAGGGTCGTACCTACCTTAGAGGGGGAGATCTTAGCTCAAACACAATAGAAAACAATTGTTAAGAAACACCAAGGGAATCAATAATAAGATTTAAGATTTATTCTACTTCTTACAGGCAATAATAAATAAACTATAATTAAAACTAACTTAAGAAGATGGTAGAGATGTAAAGAAGATCTTTTGATGACATAGGGGGAAGAATTGGTATCCACAAACTAAATCATGCAAACATAACATGTTGTTCCTTCATGTTCAATCTATAACAATTACTTAGTCACCTCTCAGCTATTTCAATTAATCATTAATACCTATAATAATCAAGTAGTCACCTCTCAGCTATTCCACTCAATTAAAACGAGATTTTCTTATGCATGCTATTGAATATGTCTTATTAATCAAACCGTCACCTCTCAACTATTCAATTTAATTAATTCAACATATTAATTCATAATCAAACCATCACCTCTCAGCTATTTGATTCAATTACAAAAGGGTTCCAATAAAAGATATCAACTGCAGATATGTAATAATCACCTCTCAGCTATTTTACTACACATCTTTAATCAATATAAATAAAACCATTAAAGCTAGGTATCCCTAAACCCTAACAATAGTATTTTAATAACATGGATAACAATAACAAGCAAATAATCATACTTACCTCATACTGCAGATAGAAGTAAATAAGCATTAAGTACCTTGAATCACAACGAACATTAAGAACAAACATGGTGCTTTCGCATTATCTAGAGTGCTTCAACCATCTCCATAAGGAGATTTAGCTACTTATCCTTAATGATGACACCATGGAATAAATAATTAAATAACAAAACATCATAAAGAAAAAATAGTGGATTGATATTGATATGAATTGAGTTTGATACAAAAGAAGAAGAAGATGAACTTTCTCTCACAAATATTTACTTTCCTCTCTCTATGAAAAACTACCTAAACCTTAGCTACTACTTTTCTTATATAGAAAATACAAGGTAGAATACTTGCATGCAAAGACTTCCAAATTAGGTCAAATTCGTGGCTGATGTTGTTGGTCTTCTAGAGGCATTAGTTCTTCAGTAAAAACTAATTTTTTGGGCTTAAGTTGTAGCTTGGACCAAAACCTTCAATTTGATAGCTCATGGGCCCAAATCAGACTTCTGGATCTCCTTCTAGAGCTTTTTAAGTTTGGACTTTAAATAAAGCCCTAAATAGAAATTCTGACTTGTGGGCTTCAATAGGACCCGGTTTGGGCTGAGATTCAGATTGCCCCATGACATAAAGTCAAGTCAACAGGACTAACTGTGAGGTGCCCTCAGTAGATCTGTGGGTGCAAATATCAATTCTCCTCCCTTAGGGTAAATAACATTGTTTTGGTTGTTTTTCGCGGGCTTTAACACAATATTCGCATTTCGGCTCATGAAACCTACACAATAGACAAGAAAGCACTAATCTATTATACTATATTAAAGCAGAAAATACCCCTAAGAAAATATCTCTTCAATTAGGCTATCAATTAGATTGAAATTGATAGCCTAATTGAAAAGAATTTTGATTAAATTTGGGTATATTTGTAATTACACAAAAGTGGACCACCATCACAGATATAATCTAACCCAATTAGACCAAATCATAAGCATAATTAAGCCCAAGAAAAAAAAATTAAAAGTATACCCAATCCCAAGTATAATCAAGTCAAACCCGTACCCAGTTGGACCAAATCACAAATATATTTAAACCAAGTAAAAAAAAAATTAAAAGTATACTCATTCCCAAGTATAATCAAGTCCAACCCGTACCCTAAGAAAATACAATAAAACCTCGATAAATTAATAGCCTTAGGACTGGAGAAAATTATTAATTAAACAAGATATTAATTCATCATCAATTAATTAATGAACTATTAATTTACATAATTAACAGTATATTTTCATGTATCTCTTTCTTTTGGGGGGGCTAACATGATGAAGTTGGAGAATCGTTTTATTCTAGAACCCGTTCCACCAAAAGAAGCACTAAAATCGATAATGATATTACAATAATTTCTTCTTGCAATACAAAATACAACACCAGATCTACTCATCACACTACAAAAATTCAGAGATGAGGTTCAAACCAAAATCAATTTCGAGAAAAAACAAGCAACAATTGACTTTTATTTTAAAAAAATAATAATAGCTAACTCGATACAGTAAATCCTTTCATAAGTAATTTCACATCTTAAATACAATCACTTTCTTAAGTAACCCTAACTCGAATTCTTTATAAGCAATAAACCAAATTATCACCACTAGATCTAATACCATTAATTGACTACCATTGATAAAATGTCGTAACTCGAATTTCTTTCAATTCAACAATTTTAACTTCAATATAATAAGTTTACCAGAAATCTTTTTTAAATAAGTAGTTAAATAATTATCTGGTGGAAGTAGTGATTTACAAGTATCTCCAAGATTTACATTAATTGAAATCACCAGATGATTTATTACGTTTGTACAACTTTTCCATCTTCATCTTTACTTAAAGTCTATGTCCGCTTATATGTTTATATTTAATACATGTATATTTGATGCTTGCTGAAGATCTCTCGACGACAAAGAAATCAAAACTCCCCAATATTCTAAGTCAAATGGGCAGGTAGGCAAGTTTATTAATAAGATCATTAATAATATTAATATGATATCATTGTGGATACACATCAAACATGTTTGTGATGGTCATTTTCAAGTACATTCATAACTTGGCAAAAAGTATATTTTGCAGGAATTGAAAGAACCAGTAATCTATTTCTTTTTCTTGCACTTAGTAGACATTGACAAAAAGTAAATGAAAATAGAAAATAAACTCCAGTAAGGATGATGATATAATCTTCAATACATTTTAATGGTGGGGATATGAAAAGGGACCCAAGTAGCAGTAAAACCTACTTACTGCAATTTCATGAAATTTGAGTTTCCCTTAATCTGTGATCTAATGTATGTAAATGTGTTACAGATGCATGAGACTATATATCAAAAAAGGTCGCAAGATTCACACAGACATGGATTGTATGGTTGTCTTCTGGAAAGGCTTAACTACATGGGCCAAAGGGGATCTCTCTGTCAAATTACAAGTAAGCCATCTTTATCATCATAATAGTTTGCTAAATATTTTGAATTTTCAGGATGTTAACTACAAGCCAATTAAGAGATGCTTGACTGCTAATGGACTACTGTGAAAAGATTATTTTCCAAAGTGATGTAGCCTCAACAACCGAGTCAAACCAAATTCTAATTGAGACTTTTAGAATTGAGAGTACTGGAAAATTCCACTCTCCTGGATATCTTCAACTGCTTTGGGTTTACTTTCCATGTATATATAATAATCATTCAATTTCAATACTCAAAGATTTATAATAATTTCAAAATGAAATCATGCCAGATCGTAAATTTTTGAAACGGGCTAAACAAAATATTACAAGCTACGAACTAAAAGCAACATAAAACCCCCCCAAAAAAATTCTAAAACAATCAGATCTACCCGTGCATTGCACAGACCTAAGGACTAGTCAATAGATATAACACAATAATATAAACTAAGTGCTAGACAAACAAGGTGTTATTCGGGGGATAAATATACACTTTTGAGGACTTATGACAAGGTTAAAAAATATTTACTTCAACAGTCATAAAGCCAAAAGTGAGAACCATAGAACCGTTCCGACAGTTTATGAGAGCTTTAGAGGTGGCCAAAAATGGACGGCCAACGATGATGGGTACCGAGTCATCGGCAGTAGGTTCAGTATCCAACATCACAAAGTCAACAAGATAGTAAAAGTCAGACACTTTAACTAATAGGTCTTCAACTATTCCTCTAGGTACTTTCAATGATTTGTCGGCCAGTTGTAAAGACATAGTCATGGGTTTTAAGGTTGTTAGACCCAGACTGAGGTACAAGGAGTAAGGTAAAAGATTAACACTCGGTCCTAGGTCTAGCAAAGCTTTACCCATGAACTTGTCACCAAGCTAAGCTTGCAGGGTATGGTCGGTTTTCCAGGGTCCTTATATTTTACCACGCCGTTATGTTGGACAAGTGCAGAGAATTCTTCCGCCACAAATGCATTTTTAGGCACATTTTTTCTTCTCTTGGCGGTGCACAAGTCCTTCAAAACCTTGGCATAGGAAGGTATCTGTTTAATAGACGTGAGGAAAGGTATATTAATATTTATATGCTTGAACACATCAAGTACCTCCTCTGCTTGGACTTCCTTCAGAGACCTTGTGAGTCTCTGGGGGTAAGGCACGGGCGGGTTGTAAGTGTGTGGAGGATCCACAATCTCACGGACAGTCTTCTTCGGCTTAAAGGTGATTGCCTTATTAGCCGGAGCTTTAGGCGGGGCAACAAGTGCAGAGGTAACCGGGGTCACAATATTAGGACTTGGTATATAAATAACTTGATTATCAACCTGTTTACCTGACCTAAGGGTGGAGACCAATTTTACTTCAGCAAGCGGTACAGATGGAGATGGAGTTTCCGTCACCGAGGCAACTTCCTTGCCCTTGGGGTTCGGGATGGACTGTCCCGAAAATCTGTCATTTTCATCAAGTTTTTGTTCAATCCTCTGGATGGCTTGGGCTTTTGACTCAATTGACGCTTGTGTTTGTTGAATGAAACGTGCAACCACATCCTCAAGGGAGTTCTTAGGAGGGGCAGATTGATTGGTCGGCATCTGGTCCCTTGAACTACTCATGTGATGAGGATTGTTCGAATAATGGAGGACCATTACCCTGTTTCGATTATCATTATTACCAACATACGTGGCATTGCTACATTGCCCATAAGAGTTATTAAAACTAGGTGGAGATGCATAATGATTATTTGAATAAGACAGATTGGAGTGGTCCATGTATGAGTACGTGGCATTGCCCTTGGTCTCCTTCCATACGTACTGACTTGATCGTCGGAGTGCTCACACCAGACGCCCCTCCAGTCTTGTTTTGTTTGTATACAGGAAGCAAGATAGAACTTATCCGTCGAAGCAAGATAAAACTTATACAGGAAGCAAGATAGTTCGTGTAAACAAACCTACAGTCTAGGAAAACCATGTAATGAAGTTTTAAACAATGGAGTGAATTAGAGTGAAGTCTTGACTGGGGGCTTATTCCGAAGTTTGAGTTGTCTCTTTAATTCATCATCTTCTTCTTTAGACAAAACTCTTTCTGCTCCTTCAAATCCATAACTATTGGGACAAAAATTGAGAACCAATATTACCAACAATAAAGTCAGGAGATTCATGTTAGTTCGTATACATGATTTTTTTATGGAGTAAGAAGAATAATATGGAGTAACAATTGTCCTTCCATATTTAAGATAGGAAAATCTTTGGTTGACACATATTTAAAAGGATATATCATATCAGCAATTTTAATCAGACACAGTTTTTCTTTAAATGATTGTCATAATTGCTAACGAAGTTGGATACTACTATTTTTGAATTTTTGAATGAAAATGCAAAGTTGCAAAGACAACTCAATGTATCCAGTACAAGTCCTTAATAGATGAAGTTGCAACAATATATTGATACTGTGAATGATGACATGTTCACATTCCATTGATAAGATATTGTCTCACTGAGTACCAGACTACCAGTCATGAGCAGATAAGCATGCAGGTTTAACAATTCCAGCCATTCAGAGTTGCAAGTGAAACGAGGATGTGAATGGGTAGACATAAGTAGAAAAGAATAAGCTGCATTAATTCCAAATTCCATCAATTTCTACAATCCAACATGTTAAACCATAGAAAATAATGACAAACTGAGATATTTTCATCTAACACCTAGACACTCCTAACAGTACTTTGCATTTTGTTTTTGCCTTCATGCCAGTACTATATTGCCAACCAATATATAGAATTTTGGCACACATCTAAATCATTCATCCACAGTTCCACACCCTAAGTATAAAGAATAAGTTCTGTGCCAAAGAACCTTCTGTCTTTGTTCAGCTGCCAACAGTGCGATAGGAGGCGTATTCCATAGTCAACACAGCAGTTATTCTATTCATTATCATTTCTTTTGCTTGCACTTAGACTCGGGATCCCGCCAGAACTTGATAACATGGAGGCTCTCTTCCTCTGTAGACCTCTGAACAACAATGCGACTTGCATATCCCTTCTTCCTCATAACATTGCATATCTCACCGGGGTTGTTGGCAGCTAGTGTAAGCAAATACAACCAGCCCCTGTTGGACAAGAGCTTATCAGCAACAGGTAATATCCTATTAATAACACTGCGACCATTTTCCCCTCCTGCCCAAGCAGAAGCAATCCCATCCTTACCAACTTCATCTTCAGGTGTCGGTACATATGGCGGGTTTACAACTATCACATCAATCATCCCTTCTAGTCGCCTCTCCAGCCCCAAAGCAATATTGTCACGTATCACCTCCGCATGGACCCCATGAGCCTCCAATGTTTCGCACGTAACTCTTACTGCATGTGGATTTATATCAGTAGCAATATAGTGAAGCCCATCAACCTCCTGACCAAGCATTATCGCTAGAGATGTAATCACATAACCACTGCCACAACCTACTTCCATGCATATTGTTGGTTTATGTTGTAACAAGTTTATTCTATCAGCTAGGAGTGCATCGACTAATGCAAAAGAATCATCACAGGGTTCGTAAACTTCGGTGTGGCGACTTACAAGTTTGATATCAGCAATTCTCGAGGGCATTCTTGATAGCACCTGTACAGATTAAAACAAGTTAGTGTTTATTTGAAACAACTAACTATGCTGTCAAGACACAATAGATAATCATGACAATGTAGAAAGAGGGTATTTTTTTCGTAGCCTACCATTCCACTATTGGGTTTTCTGTGATTCTTGGGTTGTAGGAGAAACCGAAGGCTAATTCTTCAGATCTATGTGAACATTATGGTCCATATCAGTTGTTACTATCTTGATTAATCTGAAACAAAACGCGAAAAGTTAACTCTGATCCCTCCAGCATACAATTCCCTAAGCAGCAGTAAGATTGTAAACATAAAACACCAAAAGTATGCATCCTATGATTGGGTATACCTATACATAATCTTAGTTACTGTCAAAAGTTATCAGAACTAGCAAGTCAAACTTGACCTCAGACATTAAGAATGCCATAATATTTTAAAAAACATTCAAAGATTAACATAACAATTCTTGAAAGTCGATTTTGTTCATGCTTAATACACACTGAAATAAATACACAGTAAAAGACTGCATTACTGAAATCAAAACACAGAATCTATAAACCCTACTAGGTTTATATTTAGTGACATAACAAATTGAATTCACAACAATTTATCACTCAAACCCTACTAGGTTAATTAGTTTAAAATTGAATAAAAAAACCCAATTATCCTGAAACTACCACAAGCTAATTAAACAAAAATAAAGGGAGAGAGAGAGAGACTAACCTGATAGAGCTTTGAGAAGAAAATCTGAGGAAGAAATCATTTCCCTAGTTTCTCCACAAATAAGTACTTTCAGATGACAAATTTACCCTTTAAAAAATAATACTTTGCAACGGTAGTTTTGGTAAATAGAGAACCCTTGTAATTTTGTAAAGAGACGAGAATGAGAATAAAATGATGTTATTCTTCCCACCCAAACACGTTGTCAAACAATTAACCCTGTTATAGTTGGTATCAAAGCGTAGGTTTCGAAGATGGCGGGTGGTAACAATCTGATGGCAGAACGGGTTACACGAATCGAACAAACCTTGACAGAACTGGCTGGTGTTGGAGGAGATGTCCAGTCTGACGGACAGACTCCGCTGGTCCCTTTAATGGCACGTCTTGAAACCATTGAAAGGAAGCAAACTGAGTTGTCGTCGTTGTTCGACAACTTGTCCCATGACATGGAGCAATTGGCACAGAATTCTTCTGACGAATTGAGTGTTTTGAAGCGGGCTTTGAATGGTGGAACTCATATGAATGTTCTCAAGAAAGTGCCCGAACCTAAGGCATTCTCTGGTGCTCGTGATGCGAAAGAACTTGAGAACTTTCTGTGGGATATGGAGCAATATTTTGCTGTAGTTAGTACCCCAATCGAGCAACAGGTCACTCTGACCAGCATGTACTTGTCTGGTGATGCCAAATTGTGGTGGCGATCTCGGGTAGATGATGATGCATCTGCTGGCAGACCCAAGATCGTGATGTGGGACGCACTGAAGAAGGAACTCAAGGAGCAGTTCCTGCCAAGCAATGCAGCGTGGTTGGCGAGGGAAGCCTTGCGAAAGTTGAAACAATCTGGTACAGTTCGGGAGTATGTGAAGGCGTTCACATCCTTGATGCTCGACATCAAGAATATGTCCGAAGAAGACAAGTTGTTCAACTTCACAACTGGTCTCCAATCATGGGCTCAAGCAGAGTTGAGGAGGCAAGGTGTGAAAGACTTACCCTCGGCCATAGCAGCAGCGGATGCTTTGGTTGATTTCAAGACCATTTCTTCTACTTCCGGTGAGAGTAGTAGGAAATACAAGAAGGACAAAGGCAAGGAACCTGACGGCAAAAGAGAGCAGTACAGGAAGTACAACAAGGAGGGGAAGAGGCAGACTAAACAGGGTGAAAAGCCTAAGGATGGCCAAAACAAAGGTTGTTTCATATGTGATGGTCCGCATCGTGCTAGAGATTGCCCGAAGAAGGAAAAGCTTAATGCTTTAGTTGCTGATGGGGATAATGTTGTGGTGGAGTTACCTCGCTGCAATCCCCTTGTCCGTTTGAATGCAATTGTGGCAGAGACGCCTCCGTCTCTTGTCCGTTTGAATGCAATTGTGGCAGAGACGCCTCCGTCTCTTGTCCATTTGAATGCTGCCACGCATTCAAAGAAGAGTGCGCAGTTGATGTTTGTAGATGCAAAGATTACCGTTGGTTATATGTTGACTAACAGCGGTAAAGTAAGGGCCATGGTAGACTCTGGTGCCACTCATTCCTTCATCTCAGAATCTGCGGCCGAAAGCTTGAAGATCAAACTAAGTCATGACCCGAGTCAAGTGAAAGTGGTGAACCATGACCCAATCGGAAGCAAAGGTATGGCTACTGTTGGAATACAACTTGGTTATTGGTCTGGTTCTATTGATCTACTTGCTATTCGTTTAGATGATTTCCAGGTTATACTTGGATATGACTTCTTGTTGGATAATATGATGGCAATCGTACCTCACATGAATGGTCTCATGGTGATGGATCCAACAAAACCAGGATTTATACCTGTTGTTCCTTCGGTACAAATCAAGGATGAAATGAAGTCAGAATCAAAGAGTGATGTTAGTATGTTGTCCGCTGTTCAAGTAAAGCGAGGATTGCATAAAGGGGTTGAAACTTTTCTGGCTGCCTTGGTAGAAATCAAACCAGGCAAGCAGATGGAAGTTCCAGATTCGGTGGTTAGTGTTCTTGACGAGTTCGTGGACATCATGCCTGCTGAATTGCCAAAGAAGTTGCCTCCCAGACGCAATATCGATCATCAGATCGAACTGGTTCCTGGTGCACGCCCTCCTGCCCAGGCTCCTTACCGCATGGCCCCCAAAGAACTTGAAGAAATGCGAATGCAATTGACTGAATTACTCGAGGCTGGGTATATACAGCCCTCAAAGGCTCCCTATGGCGCACCTGTGCTCTTTCAGAAGAAACAAGATGGGTCTCTTCGAATGTGTGTAGACTATAGAGCACTGAACAAACTGACCGTGAAGAACAAGTATCCAATTCTATTGGTGGCAGACTTGTTCGACCGACTGTCCAAGGCGAAGTATTTTACCAAGTTGGACCTTCGTTCAGGCTACTATCAGGTGCGTATTGCCCCAGGAGATGAGGCAAAGACTGCTATGGTGACTCGATATGGGTCATATGAATATCTGGTAATGCCATTCGGTTTAACTAATGCACCAGCGACCTTTTGTAATTTAATGAATGATGTTCTTTCTGATTACATTAATCGTTTTGTTGTGGTGTATTTAGATGATATTGTAGTCTATAGTCAAACTTTAGAAAAACACAAAGAACACCTTCAAAAAGTTCTGACCAGACTTAGGGAGTATGAATTGTATGTAAAGAAGGAAAAGTGTGAATTCGCCCAAGAGACTATCTCGTTTCTGGGGCATGTAATCACACATGGTCAGGTCCGTATGGAAGAATGGAAGATCAATGCTATTGTGGAATGGCCTGCGCCATCTAAGGTGGCCGAACTTCGCTCATTTTTGGGCTTAGCCAATTATTATCGCAAATTTATCATGGGCTACTCTAAAAGGGTGGCGATACTGACTGATTTGTTGAGAAAAGACAGGAAATGGACATGGACAGCAGATTGTCAAAGGGCGTTCGATGACCTGAAGAAGGCAGTTTCATCCGAACCGGTATTGCATTTGCCAGATTTTTCGGTTCCATTTGAGGTGCACACTGATGCGTCAGACCAGGCTATTGGAGGAGTGCTGGTTCAAATGGGGCATCCTATTGCCTATGAAAGCCGAAAGTTAAATGGTGCGGAGCAGCGATACACTGTCCATGAGAAGGAAATGACAGCGGTCATTCATTGCTTGCGTGTATGGCGTCATTACCTACTTGGTACGACGTTTGTGGTGCGGACTGACAATGTGGCGATAACGTTCTTCACTACACAGAAGAAGTTGTCACCCAAGCAAGCACGCTGGCTGGAGTTCTTGGCTGAGTTTGATGTGTCCATTGAGCATAGACCTGGTCGGTGCAACCAGGTTGTTGATGCATTAAGTAGAAAAGTCGTGGAGATGGTGAATGCTCTCATGACGATTGAAACAGATTTTCTGCCCAAAATCAAGAAAAATATGGAGAAGGACGTGACAACAATGAAGTTGCTTCAACAGGTGTGTGAGGGCATTGTCCGTAAGTTTTGGGAGGATGAGGGCATCCTCTATGCTAAAGGGGGGAGACTCTATGTCCCTAGCAGCGATTTGCGCAGAAAATTGATGAAAGAAACTCATGATTCTCGTTGGGCTGGTCATCCAGGAAGAGAAAGGATGTTGGCTCTATTGGCTAGAAGTTACTATTGGCCAAAGATGGAGGACGACGTTGAGTTATATGTGAAGACATGTCTTGTGTGTCAACAAGACAAGACCGAGAAGAAGAAAGCAGCGGGTTTACTTCAACCATTACCCATTCCAGAGAAGCCTTGGTGCAGCGTATCCATGGATTTCATTAGTGGCTTCCCAAAATTCCAAGGATACAAGTCGATAATGGTAGTTGTTGATCGCTTTTCTAAGTATGCTACATTTATCCCTGAACCTAACAATTGCGATGCAGATACAACAACGGAGTTGTTCTTCAAATATGTGGTGAAATATTGGGGGGATACCTGAGGATATTGTAAGCGACCGTGACACACGGTTTACTGGCAGATTCTGGACTGCCTTGTTCGGATTGCTGGGATCCGAATTGAAGTTTAGCACAGCCAATCACCCTCAGACTGACGGTCAGACGGAGAGATTGAATGGCTTGCTAGAAGAGTATTTGAGGCACTATGTGACAGCGAACCAGCAGAATTGGGTGGAATTGCTAGACACAGCGCAGTTTTGTTACAATCTGCACAAAAGTGTTTCAACCGGGTTGAGTCCCTTTGAGTTGGCTACAGGCCAACAACCTCTAACTCCTCATGAAGTAGCAAAGACAAAGTCTAAAGGAAGTTGTCCTGCGGCTTACAGATTTGCTCGTTCGAAACAAGAGTTGCTTGAGGATGCTATGGACAGTCTTGCAAAGGCCCAAAAGCGTATGAAGAAGTATGTTGACCAGGGGCGACGTGATGTTGAGTTTCAAATTGGAGATAAGGTAATGTTAAAACTTACTCCACAGATTTGGAAGAAGGTCAGTAGTAAGACAGTTTACAGAGGTTTAATTCCGAGGTATGATGGACCTTTTGAGGTCATGAAGCGAGTTGGGAAGGTTGCCTATAGGTTGATCTTGCCGGACAGACTGAAAGTTCACCCAACCTTTCATGTAAGCTACTTAAAGCCGTATCATCCTGACTTGGTGGACAAGGGCAGGCATGGGTCAAAGAAGAGAGCTTCGCCTACTGTTCAGAAGCACTTCGACAAGATGATTGAGAAGATACTTGATCACAAGACGGAGGGCCAGAGTAGACAGAACAGACGGATGTCATATTTGATTCAATGGAAGGGTACATCGGAGGCAGACGCTACATGGGAAAAGGATGTGACATTGTGGCAGTTCGAGAAGGAGATCCAAGCCTATTTGGCTAAGTGCTGATGGGGACATTAGGCTTTAAAGGCGGGAGGGTTTGTTAGACATTTTGGCCTTAAGCACTTCTGACAAGCTTGAGGGCATGTCAGAATGCAGCCCCGGTGCAGGCATTGTCAGATTACAAGGAACCAAGGCGCGGTAGACAGTATCGTGCTGTATTCTTGTCAGGCGGCAAGGTAGATCATGTTGGTGCATTGATGATGGTTCGTTTGGCTAAGTGATTGGGAATACATGGAGGCAGTGTGCTGGACATTGTCTTGAGTCCAGATGGCTTGGGAGCGGTTATGACGGTTACGGCAGTTACATAACCGCTCACACGTGGCAAGTATGCGTTGGCTAGGTTTGACAAGTGTTGGGAGATGTTTGCAGGGCAAACAAGTGTGCAACACATCAGCAGGAAGTTGCCAACAGATCTGGGTAGGTACTGGCGGTTAGATAACTGCCACACATGGCAAGAAGAGAGTGTTTGGTGGAACACTTGTAATAAGGCTAGGTGTGGGCTTGTCACACCATGACATGTGTATAGTTGCTGGTCTATAAAACCAGACTTGGTCTGATTTGGGAAGACAGACTTGAGTGAGTGTATTTCCCCAAATGTAAAGAAATAAAATGGCTGTGGCCTTGTAAACCAGTTCAGTAGTCTAAATTGAGTGTGTATTGCCTGATACTAGAGAGAGTTCTAGTGGGCATAACAGGGCAGAAAAACTTGTCAGAAATTAACCCTGTTACAGTTGGTATCAAAGCGTAGGTTTCGATCTTGGGACCTGTGGGTTATGGGCCCACAGGTCCATAACCTAATACTAAAGTACCATTATATCCTTATATTTTGAATAAACTTAATAACAAAATTGATCAAAAATCCAATTTTACTAGGAGAAAAAACCCACTATATAATCACAGAGCTTAATCAAGAGAAGCTTCTTATGAATTTTTTTTTTTGCATATTCTTGAAGTACTTGTGCAGAGTATATTTTTCTTTTCTTTTAATTGGTTGTGAAGCATAGTTCAGTTTAAGAAATATATATATCAAAGAATTTTGTTATTTTCACTTTGCCACTACACTCGATGATGCTTAGACAGTATGTGTAACCGCTCTTTAGTTTGCAGTCTTGAACTTCTAGTGATGATGGTGGATTTCTGTATTTTTTTTTCTTGGCCAATTATAATAGTGGATTATATGATCAAATGGTCTTTTGTAAGTATGAAACTATCATTATTTTGACTCAATTGGATTATTTATTTGACAAAAGCTTGTAGGTTTAATTTAAGTTAAACACAATACTTGTGATATGATGGGTATTAATTGCAAACAAATTTGGAATTGAGAAAGAAAACAAAATCTGGTTTGAGCCTACAACTATGCTCATATGGAGTATGAAAGATTGGCTGAATTTTGTCAAGAATGTTTGTTTTAATTGCTGCTAGTTTTGATATGAGCAACCATGATAGAATATTTACACATAGCGTTTTTTTATGCAGCTCTCAAAGTAGTATAGTCTTTTTTTTTTTTTTAATGTTAGTTTTGGAATTTTAAACAAAATTTTATAAATGATAAACTTTTTAAGCGAGGACAATATTGTAAATTTGTATTAGGTTTTTTTACAACTTTTAATCATTATTCAAAATCTCGTGAGATCTCGCGAGAGATATCTCGAAAATGAAAGTGTTCGGTACGACGGTACGAGATATTTGTGAGATCTCAAAACGGTATGATATCCATACCAATCTCGTTGATATCTTCGAGATATCGCGAGAAATTGTGAGATCTCATATTTTTAGTGTTGAGATGCTCGAGATATAATGATTTTATTTTTTAAAATTTTTACCCGAATAAAACCCTTTATTCTCATATATATATATATATATAACACTGTTTTTATTTCTCTCTCCCTAAAACTCTCTCTTGAATCGATCATCAATGGGTTCTTCATCTTCACTAAAGGAGATAATTGGTGATCTAAACAGAGATTCATATGTACCCCTTCTCTCTAAATTGATTGGGGAGTCTAAATTTCTTCAAAACAATCCACCAGAATTGATTCCAGAAGAAAACAGAGTAGCTAAACACGTTTTAGATGTTTTACTTCCTTATAGTACTACTTCTAATGGTGGACCTTTGATAATTAACCATGTTACATATATTCAAGGAAGAGGTAATTTGATTGTTGAATACCCAGGAACTGTACCTGGAAAGATTGTGTCTTTTGTTGGAATGCATATGGATGTTGTTACAGCTAATCCTCAAGACTGGGTATGTAATTACTTAACTCATATCTCTGTCTTTTTTGGTTTTGAGTTTATTATAAAAATTTCCCTTTTGTTAATACTCATTATTTTTATGGAAAATGGAACTTTGGGCTATTTTTTTATTTGGGGTTGTTTCTAATAAAAATTAGATTTTGATTGTTATTATTATTAAAAATTGTGGTAAGTTGTTTTTTTTTCTTTTTTTCTACCAAGTTCCAAACTAGTGAACCTTTGAATCCATAAAAACAATATTATTTTTTTGACAATAATTTAAGGAAAAAGAAAAATATAAGAAATTTTTGGATATGTGTCTTCATTTATTTATTGATATGGGGTCTTTTGGATGATTGTGTGACCTATAAATAATGTCGTATTTTAAAGATGTCTTGCCTTCTCAATCTTGTCCTCTGAGTCGTAGAGCCTTTGTAAAGTTTAGAGTCTTGGAAAACAATACACTTCGAGTAATAAATAGTTGCTGTTTCCTCTGAGAGTCTACACGTTGTCTTATATAAATCTCCATCTTGTTTTGAACATTGAATCTAGAAGATTGATAGTCTATTGGTGCAGAATTGCTTTTATGACAACAAATCTACACGTGTACAAATTACAAATGGAGATTCTACATTTAATATTGAATCATGCCTGTGGTAACCCATAAGTACAAATCAATAGATTCAAGATAATACTCTATATAGCTCTAGCTAGTGTATACATTATACTCTGAATATTACGCTCCCAATGATGCCAAACACGCAAGTATATTTTTATTTATTTTAGCATATTTGTGAGCTTAAGGAAACCTGTCAAATTGGCGATGTAATATTAATAAATGTGAACAAAAAAGTAGTGGTGTAATATATACTGCATACAAAATAAAAAACTGTTTATGTTTCATATAGGATGATGGACAATATAATTGGTGTGTTAAAACTCTGGATTGGCGTTATATAAAAAAGTTGCAATTATTATATGCGTTTGTGTTGTTTCGAAAAAGTGAAGTGCTCATAGTAGCTGTCAGGTTGCCATTTCGTAGTAAAGCCAAACTAGTATTTTGTGACTATTTTTATGGCTTTTATCACTTGTCTGTACAAGAACAAGCAATGGTTGGTTATTTTCAGTAATTTTCTACAGAGAAGGAAGAATTCTGAAAAACAAAAACAAATATACATTATAGTAACTATCACCATTATCATGATAGGTATCCAGAGAATATTGGTGAGGTGGTTAGCTAACTTGTAAGTAGTTTTGGAATAATATAATTCATAACCAGCCATGAGACATTAATTCTCTTCTAAAAAGCTGCCTAATTTGTTTGGTTGGTCATGGAGAAACTCAGTGTCATGAGGGCATTAAAGACAAACACACAGTTCTGGATTGTATTCAGGTCATCACTTAGAGTGAAAACAAATTTATAAACATGTAAAAGAAAAGTAATAGAGATACTTTATTTTGCTTGTATGGTTAATTGGAAAGCAGTGTATGTACTATAAATCTTTAATAATGTCCAGTATGGTGAAGGGTTCTGCTTGAGTCTTGTTTCAACGGTAAGAGCACGAGAAAATTTTGGATAAGCGTCATTTTTAAGGTTCCCACAAAGAAGTAATTTTGAATATCCAAGTTATTTGAATGCAGTTATCAGCTGACAAACATGTGTTATCCCTCTAATATCTGTGTAGCAAATAACAGAACTAGTCTCACTGTAACCTTGGTCGCAACTGCTTCTATCCTCGGACATGCGGATCATCATTCTAACTCTAGAGGATCAGTGAACCTATTTACAGAATAGTTGACTCATTGCGGCAAGGAGACAAAGAAGAGTTAACAATGAAGTCATTGTACTTAGGAAGTTTAATGGGTTGATGTTAATGAAACGTTATTTGACTTGCATCAAGGGTATAAAAGTTGGGGTGGGGCTGAATGTTTTCAATTTAACTACAAGAAGTGAATGCTTTAAGAGTTTAAGGTAACCACACAAAGCTTCTATGAAGTAGTTCTGTGTGTTTAGTAACAGAGAGTCTTATTGCACTATAGAACTGAAATACATGAATTGAAAGAGATCCCTTTTGAAAGGAAAACCAAAAGAATAAGAAGGGTAGGATATTGTGCAGCACGTAAATGGTAACCAAGTGAAAAATGCTAACCTGGTAAAAATTCGATCTTCAAATTGTGTAGGTCTCATATTTTCTTTAATATTATTCTAATCCCTTCAAGAAAGAATATTTATCTCTAAAGATATAACCGATTTACTTATTTTATAGACACCAACAACATAGAAGATGAGGGTCAAACTCCATGCGGTTACCAAATTATTACACTGAAAAATGGCTGGGAGACTATCTAAAAACGGAAGGTGCAAGTGGATGTAAACCTACTTGTATCTGATATGGTTGTAAGTTGTAACATTGATATCTTTCTAGTGATTTCCGTACCCAACACAAGCATATTGGATGGACGTGGATTAACTGTTGTCCCATTGCCAAGATCAAACAAAACACATGCCATCACATTGATGATTATAAGATTGAAATTTGTTACTATCTAAATGGAAGGTGTAAGTGGCTTCTGTCGAAGAAAGAAGTAATCATACTTATTGGTTGTGGTCGTAAAACTGCGTGTATATCAAAACGCTGATATGTCTTTGGTGATTGCCATACTCAACACAAATGAATTATACGGTCCTGGCTTATAGACTGTCTCATAATGGAGATCAGAGACTAACACAACACATGCTAGCATGTTGATGATTATAAGGTCGAATTATGTTACTTTTGCTTAAAACATTAATTTATGTTCTTTAGAATGAATGAAAAGAGCTCATGGATGTTAGTATTGTTTCTATTTTGAGCAAAGCAATGATTTGTTTTGTTTTAGGACAAGAATGTTGATGGATAATGCTGGAAAACAAATCATTTGATTGCTTACTTGGTAAAAGATTGTGAAAGGATGGATTTTAATGTCAGATTCATAACATGATGCATTTGTGAGTATTGAGTCAAAGACCAAAGAAGAAAATAAGAACAACCAATGAGGGAATTCATGATATGCTTGGCTAAAGTAAATCTTATTAACAACACAAAATCATTTGTACCAAAACTTTCTTTTGAATCAGAATAAATTGCTATTTATTTGTGTTATTAGTTTATTACCAATTTCTTGATCACGGTTGATAGTTTTGAAAAGAACTTTTGATAATCTGAATTAATAACAAGAGAAATAGGGTACTTCATGAGACGAGAGAGTTTGATGCAAAGATTAATGTTCCTCAATCTGACAATTGTTCTATTCTTATTCTTGTATATGATGCCAATATTAGGAATCTTTTAACCAATTATAATTTGACTGACTGTGTACTAGACATGTTTAAAACAGATTATATGTCAGAGATGTTTAACTATGAATGTGCAGTAGATATTGTATGCAATATAACCTCCTCTGGAATAGGACTGTTAGATGATGTATCTCAAAAATCCTCACAACAACGTTATCAGGCGTGAATAGTTCTTTTGGTAGGCCATGTATGGAGTTATTATCAATAAAAAATAATCTTAATTCCTCTTTGGTATGCTACGTTACAGGACTTTGATCCTTTCTCTCTGACTGTTGATGGGGACAAACTCCAAGGTCGTGGAACAACTGACTGTCTGGGCCATGTTGCTCTCGTAACTGAACTCATGCGGAGGCTAGGTGAAACAAAACCAGCATTGAGATCATCCGTTGTTGCTGTCTTTATAGCCAATGAAGAGAACTCTTCAATTGCGGGCATTGGTGTGGATATGCTTGTGAAAGATGGATTGCTTGACAAGCTCAAGAAAGGTCCTCTGTAAGTAGTTGACAGTTGACATGCTTGTGATAGTAATGAGCTGTTGACCATTATTGTTGAAACACAAGCCGAGTAAGATTTGATTATGATTTTACTTGCTAAAAGATTGAATAATTATTGTTCTTGATCTCTGTGCAGGTTTTGGATTGATACTGCAGATAAACAGCCTTGTATTGGTACTGGTGGTATGGTATCTTGGACTCTTCATGCAACAGGGAAGCTTTTCCATAGTGGTCTAGCTCACAAGGTACCATTTTAAATTTTTTCTTGCATATTTACTTTAAGAGAGCATTGTTTATTTTCTATTAGAATCTTTTACATGTACAACTGTTGCATTTGGGCAACTCATGAAAACAATATTGAGTTGTATGAAAAATGATTGTTGTCTTAGTCCTCGGATATATTCTTATGTTATACTGTTCTTTTCTCGCCTGTTGAGGCACATGTGATGTATACTTTGGTGGAAGCAACAAACAATGTAAAACTAGGGTTTTTGAATTAAGTCGAAACTACAGACTTGATATATCTTGGCGAGATATATCCCAAAAATTTACAAGTTGGGCATTATTATATCCCAAAAACTCAACAAAATATGTCGTACACTGAGTCAGGGTTCTCCATAGGCAAGTTGAAAGGTGGTTTGTCGCTCCAGAATCTCTTTCCTTTACTCAGATGACTACCTTTTTTAGAACACATGTCAGCCGCAATATTCACCTCCCGTCTATTCACTGTAAGAATTAGATTAGGACCATGTGCTTAACATTTTCCCATTCTTTTTTCGGCATCCAGTGAACCGGGTTGATTTGAAACAATGTTACCTAAAACGTGGATCGTTATGATAGGTGGAACGGGAACGTAGAACGCTAGGTATATGGAACGCATGACGATGGGGTTATACCTCTTCGGATCGTCCATTAGGAACGCGGAGCGTTAACCCCTATCTGTAAACATTTTTCGGATCGTTTTATATTAATATTCAATATATTTTTAATAAATAAGCAAATAATATTTGTAAGTACTACCTCATCTTATAGTAGTTGTTGGAATTTTAAGAGTCTGGAGGAATTGTTTTGGGTTTTTAAAGGTCGTTCTATGATTTTATCTTTGAAAATTTTGATTCTCACGTAGTGATTAAATAGTTTTCCAAATATCTAGGACTAACATATATTACCAAGGAATTCTTGAGATTTGTATCTATAATTAAAGAGTTTTGGTGTAATCGAAATTCTTCAAGTGATCTTGGGCCCGTTGGATCAAATCAATGAGGACGACCCTATCAAATCTATATTAACGAGAATGTAAAACGTCTTGCAATTGGGAACACACGTTCCAAATCGCAGATCACAGGGGTGTGAGCGATTTATGGTAACGCTGGTTTGAAATGACTTCATGGCTGTTTCCGAGACTGCATCAAGCCAAAGATTAGACCAACCTTGTTCAGCTGCAATCTTATTTGCTTCTAGTATTGCTACTGATTCAGAACAAGAGCATGTAGCTACTCCATTCCATCATAGGCAGTACCTAGTATATCTTCGTTATTATTCTGTACCCCAACCTGCTGCACCAGGGTTCCCCTCGAACGACCCATCTGTGTATGCCTTAACATATCCTGCAGGTGGTAGGCAACAGTAACACTCTACCACTCTAGGAGGTGTTGGCGCTCTGGTTTGGAGTTTAAGGTTGTCAAGAATACTCAAGTCTGTCACTGTATTGTCCATGCCCTTGTCAGATTTGTTGTATGCGCTTTGCAGCTGCTCTACACATGTAAAGAATCTGACCTGTGCTAGTGTTTTTCTCTTCGTAAAGCTTCTTATTTCTGGACTTCCATAGTTGAACTAGAGCTGTTATAGCACTAGCTTGCCAATTCTTCTTCTTCTCTAGGATGTACCTTTGCAGACCGTAGAAAGTTAGTCCAGGTTGGTTTTGCTTGTTTTTTTCTTTTTGCATTGTATGCAGATGCTGTAGTTAGCTTGCCCTGAGTTTGTATGGCCAATAACTGACATCCTCACAGCTGGGTTTAGGTGGAGGGATGTCATTGATGCCCAAACCTAGTCTGAGTGACTGAGTGTTATTTCCACCAGTTGTGATGGCCAATTCCAGTTATTCCCCACAATGCAAGTACTCAAATTAGCATTAATTGTCCTACAAACTGGGTTGTACAGTTCAATGTACTCACACAATGGCTTAGACCCGATCCAATGGTCCTTCCACACACTGATGCTCTTGCCATTCCCTATAACCCGTTCCTTTCCTTCCTATTTCTAAGTTCCTTGAGTGCATGCTTCCTTCCACCCCATACTGTAGAAGACTTGCTCTCACTCCATTCCAACTCTTTATTCAGGTATTTCCCCTTCATGGATGGATGTAGTTCAGTCATTGCTGTCATGATCAAGATTCCACTTCATTTTCATTAGCATGAACATGTTAAGTTTTACAGATATTTCAAGCCAATGCCTCCTTCATCCTTCGGTTGACAGGTTTATTCCCAAGCTACTGATCATTTTCCTTAAACTAGGATTACCCGACCATATAAAATTTCTGAGCATAGCTTCATATTCCATCAACACACTTCGTGGCCATAAATACAGACATATTATGGATAGGAATGCTATTAAGAATATCCTTGACGAGCAATATTCTACTCTGAAGCTAGAGAAGTTTTCCTGCCCAACTATTTGATTTTTGCCTTTTTTTTCCATCAAAAGGGAGATCAATGTTTTAGTCACTCTACCTTGTGCCAGGGGGATCCCCTGGTATTTTCAGGTAGTTGGCCCTCATTAACGCCAATCAGATTAAAAACTTTTTTCCTTTTTAGGTGATGCCATTACACTATAGAATGCTTTGCATTTATCCTTATTGATAACTTGCTCCGAAGCCAATTGATATGCATGAATGCATCCCAGTGTTACCAGGAATGTGGGTCCATTCGGTACGTGGTACAGTACCTACATGGTTCCCGGTATGTTATTTCAGGTCGCAGTTCGCTTTGGAACTGTTATATGTATTTATATAAATAAATAAATAATGCACTCAATTTATCATTAAAAACATTAGAAAACACTCCCATCAACATAACTTAATCCTTTCAAATTAAAAAAAGATATATATCAAGAATAGATAAGTAGTTTAATACTTTATCTTTTCTGAAACTAAAACAAAGCCAAAGGAATACGTAATTTATATTCTGGATTTAAGACAACCAATTTTATTTTTTTTTTTTGGGAAAGGGGGGGGGGGGGGGGGGGGAGATAAGAACTAAGATGATATTTTTCAACACAAAGTAGGAAAAATTTTGTAATCAATTTCATTGCAGAATTTTTACTTATTCTCTTTGGAAATGAGTGGCTTTAGGCTTTACTAAAAATGATTTTTTTAGATCCCCATACATTTGGTTCCAGTCGCTTTCGTACCAGGAATTGGATCGAAAGATCCGGATCCCAGATCCTAGTGGGGTGGATGGTTCCTGGTAACACTGATCCATCCAACAGGGCTGCTAAGTTCCTAATGTATATCTTATGAGCATCATTGCAGAACAAGAATATATCGTCAGCGAACATCAAGTGAGACGGAGTGTTAAACTTAGAAATTAGAATTGACCACCATTTGCTTCAGAAACTTGCAATGAACTAAGTAGTTCAGCCCTCTACCTAAACATTTCAAAGAGAGCAAAAAGGAGGGAAGACAGGGGGTCCCCCCCTGTCTGAGCTTAGTGTGCTTTAAAGAACCCTTGAGGTCCACCATTAATCATAATAGAAATGATGTTGTCGGTGACTGCCTCTTTGACCCAAGAGATCCATCTGTTACAAAAGCCATACATACGTAAAACCTTTCAAGGAATTCCCAGCTCAAGGTATCAAAAGCTTGCGTGATGTCAAGATTCAATACGACACTTCCACCATAATTCTGGACTTTGAGTTCTTTGATAAGTTTGGGTCAGGGTTACCATAAATCGCTCACACCCCGGCGATCTGCGATTTGGAACGTGTGTTCCCAATCGCAATATGTTTTACTTTTCTCCTTAGTTTAGATTTGAGAGGGTGGTCGTCAATGATTTGATCCAATGGACCCGGGATCACTTGAAGACTTTCGATTACACCAAAACTCTTTAATTATAGAAGCAGTCTCCAGAATTCTTTTTTGATATATGTTAGAGTCCTAGATATTTGGAGAGTTATTAAACACTAAGTGACAACCAAAATTTTCAAGGATAAAAACATAGAACGACCTTTAGAAACCCAAAACAATTTCTCTGGACTCTTAAAATTCCAACAACTATTATAAGATGAAGCAATACCATAATGATCCACATTCTAGGTAACATTGGTTTGGATGCCAGGCCTATGTGATGCTGTACGTTTATGCCCTTCATGAAACCACACTGCTCTTTGAATATCAGCTTTGGAGCAATCTTTGTAAGCCTCACTTAGTACAGTAATAATTATGAAAGCAAAGTGTGAAAGACACAACGGTGTGAACTTACAAAGTTAGTTAGCATTTTTCTCCTTGGGTAAACATACAAGAAAATTAGAGTTGAAAGTAGGAGAAAAACAATTATTTCTGAAGGAATGAATGATAGCAACAATATTCCAACATTCTATAAAATATACCTCCAAAACCATCTGGTCCTGGTGAGCTCTCTAGGTTCAAGGAAAACACCACCGCTTTAATCTCAGCTGCAGATGGAATTTGCGCCAAATTGTTATTGTCTGCATCTGTTACTGACCTTTAAATGAGGTTTAGTAACTCATCTTCCACTATCTCAGTTTCTTTAGACTTGTTGGTGAAATGTTCAACTGTATGCTCCGTTATGCTAACTTGGTCCCTTAGAATGATGCCATTGCTATCTTGTGGTTCTTTGTGCTATGCTTTGTCTGATTCTAGTAAGGAGAAAGAAATATTTGCTGCACCGTTCCCCCTACTGTCCCACTTTACTTGATCTTTTTGCTGCCAAATCATGTCGTCTTGCTCTAACAATTCCTCCACAATGGCTTCCTTGTTGATTCACTTGATTGCCTGTGACAGAAGCTCATCATTTTGGTTACCCTCCAGTTGTTTTTGTAAGACACTCAACTTCTCACTTTCCTCTTTAGTCATTTTGCTCATCAACCCAAAGTCCCAAACAAATGAATGTTCCAGTGTTTAATTTTCCTTAAACTTCCTAACACAAAAACAGGGTTTATCTTTAATAGGCTTCTTCGAACTTTTTTCTACCAGGTCCAAAAATGTAGGATGAGTGGTCCGGGCATTTAAAATATGAATGGGGCATTTGCCGGCTTGGGAATATTTATTGCCCAGCCTACAAGTGGAGTGTGATCGGAACGAACTCGATGTAGCAACTTGTAAGACCAGCCCATGTATTTAGATATGCAACCTTGTTTATCAGCACCTTATATATTTTGCTAAGGATTTTCCTCTCTCCATGTTGTTTATTAGTCCAAGTGAATTCCAAACTGACTGATGAGGCCTCCACTAAATCATTTGCGTTGGCAAAGTCTCTTAAGTCATTAATGGCAGTGTCCAACTGTCCAAGGGTCGCCAACCTCCTTGTCTTTCATGAGGAAATAGGTGTGTGTTAAAGTCTCCTACTACTATCCAGGGGAGAAGTGCACTAACAAAGGGCAATTCTTGCCACAGTTCTCTGTGCTGGATGTATGAAGAGCATGCGTGGACTATGTTATTACATTTCCATCACAACTTGCCGTAATCGGTTGTCTAGATAGATGCAAATCCGAGATTGTCTGCAGCTCATAGAAACCAGAGATTTGCGTTCCTATCTTGGGAACCAATATGAAATACCGATCCCTCATATCCCGATTAGGATTTTGATAAACTAAAAAACGACAAAAGCTATTTAGACTTCTTAACCTTGGGTTCTGCAATAACTATTATGTCAGGAGCATAATGTTGGACTAGCTTCACCAATCTTCTCCTTGCTTTACTGTTAAAAATGGCTCTCACGTTTCAGAAGAGAATCTTCATTGCAACTTGAAATATTATGTTCAAATCAGCTCACTTAGTCCCAATATTCCTCCCACACCTGGTTTTTCTAGGTAAATAGGACCTGTAGTAGCTGTCTTTCCCTTCTTAGTATTGATGTGCCACTGCTCCTCGCTAGTGTCGTCCTCTTGTTGATTTATTAAGTTAACAACCACACTTGCTTCCTTTTCTATTTCACCTGACCCGCCACTGTTGACTCCTTGAATTGAACTACATGCAACTCGAGTGTTTGTTGCTCCAGAACATAATGTTGGACTAGCTTCACCAATCTTCTCCTTGCTTTACTGTTAAAAATGGCTCTCACGTTCCAGAAGAGAATCTTCATTGCAACTTGAAATATTATGTTCAAATCAGCTCACTTAGTCCCAATATTCCTCCCACACCTGTTTTTTCTAGGTAAATAGGACCTGTAGTAGCTGTCTTTCCCTTCTTAGTGTTGATGTGCCACTGCTCCTCGCTAGTGTCATCCTCTTGTTGATTTATTAAGTTAACAACCACACTTGCTTCCTTTTCTATTTCACCTGACCCGCCACTGTTGACTCCTTGAATTGAACTACATGCAACTCGAGTGTTTGTTGCTCCAGAATTGCCAACTATGCTATGAATCCCATCACCCAGTACCACTCCTAATAAGAATATTTGATCCCGTCACCTCCTTGCTGAGTAGGAGTGCTATGAACCACATGGCGGGGAGCATGGGCGGAACCAGGGGTTTTTTTCAAAGGCTCGCTATTAGGGCAGGAAATCGGGTCGTATATATCCGAGTATCCGACCGAAATCCGAATAGAGCTGATATGATACAAAAATTCTATCTGTTTCTGAATTCAGATACAGATACGGTTATATATTGTTTTCAGAATTAAAATCTAGATTAAACTCAAGAAAATCTGGTTTATTGTTAACTAATAAGTAAAAAAATAAATTCGGGGGTGCTGCCCCCAAACCCCGATTATAATATTTTTTCCGGAGTACACTATCCCCCCCCCCCCCAACAAAATTCCTGGTTCCGCTCCTGGCGGAGAGTGAGGGATTGATCCGTAACCTCTATAATGTCTGTACAAGTCCGACGCACCATAATTGCATTAGAGGCTTCTACAAGTGGGAAGCTTACTCGTTGAGTTGTTTCCTCTACCAAATAGCCTAGCTGATGTAATGACATTAGCCATAGACCACAGTTCTCCACGGATAAAATGTAGCCGCCGCCATTCTTATATACATTTTCTTGTATGTATGTGTGCGGTGAAAACTGATTTTTAAGGTTAAAAAAAAATGTGTATTTTGTGTTTTCAAGTGTTCCTTTATGGAAGTCAAGAAACTAGATTCCTTTTTGGTAAAGCTGGTTCTTCGTCAATATTAGTTGCTTCCACGTATTGATTTACATCATTAAAACGTGGGGTTTTTAGACTTTGCACCACCTAAATAGTGTGTATTTAGGAAGTGGGACGCTATATTTAGAGTATGGGCACCTTCTCGTCAGTTGACTGTTATGACTAACAATTGACTTAAGTCAAAGAACTTATGTTCTGTAAATACCCATAATTACCCTGCACATGCACTGCACATTTTAAACTTGCCAATTAACAAAAATTGAAATTCAAAAAAACTCCTTCTCCACTTTCTGAGCAAATTCTCTTGTGGGCACCAAAACCAGCGCAAAAGGATTTCTTCCAACTGCATAAAACTGGTGGTTGCTTTGCATTGATTTGATCCATAATGGGAATTCCAAAAGCTAGAGTCTTTCAAGTCCCTGTTCGAGCGCAACCTATCATGTCTCACCCCTGCATAGCTGGTTTCAGAACAGCTTTCTGTATGGGAAAGACCTTAGTGATTCCTTTATTAGCCAAACAAGTATAACAATCTCTTGAGAAATACCAAGTTTAGATATTTCAAGTCCTTCATCATCCTCAGAAGAACGTTTTTGTTGATCAAAGTACTTATCAACAGAAATCTGCATTTGAAACCATAGATGACTGAGAAATGAAGATCTCTAACACACTAATCTAAATGATTCTGGAATTCTTCTCAAAACACGATTCAGATGGTTTTACACTTGGAATTGAACGAAAAGAATCAATAGAAGAGAGAATAGCAGTAAGAGTTTGTTTCAAAGCCATAGGTGAAGCTGTTGCTGATCTCGACCTTAGAAATGAAGAAATTTATAAATCCCTAGGAGAGAGAAGAACAAGGAGAAAGGAAGTCAGTGTGTAGCTCGGAAAAAAAAATTGAGAACAAGTGGAACTTGGGTTATTAAAAGCCCATTGGACTAAGAGCGGTTGTTAAAAACTGATCCAAACGACCTAGCAATAGAACTTAATAGTAGAAAGAAAGATGAAAAACATGCATAAAAACGAAGAACAATGAGTCAATGATATGGCAAGGAAGAAATCCTTCCTCTAAGGTTTTCTCTTATTGCTCTTGAGTAATCAAAATTACAACTAGAGAGGCTTAACTTGTTCCTATTTGGATACAAGGCCTATATACAGTGTTAAATACAACAATTAGGGTTAAAGTAGAAGTCTTGGACGTTTTGGCAGCAAGATGGGCTTGACCCGCACCCATTGTTCGAACAATAGAAGTCATTGTTCGAACATTATTGGCATTGTTCAAACATTATTGTCATTGTTCGATCAAAAGCTTCAATTTATACGTCACGGCGCAAATCACCGATAAATTGTTCGAACTAGACATTCTTGAATCGTTCGAACCATGTTGACAATTGTTCGAACAATGTCACCAAACTTTGCAATTTCTGCTCCTAGTACTTCATCTTCATCACCCTTAAGATCCTCCTGGATCAAAAACCCACCAGATTCCCACTAAATCCATGTGTTGAGCAGTGATTCATTTGATGGATCTCAGTTTCCCGCCAAATCCGTGTCCATCAATGAACTGTTATTTGGAATCAATGGGTTGTTTCATGATACTCGTCATCCGATTTGCGATAAAATTGAAACTTGTGCAGTGCACGTGTAGGGGCAAAACAGTCTTATTAAAAAAATTAACTCCTCACCAACAGTCAACGTGGTCAACTCAAGGAAGGTGCCCCATACTCTAAATACCAATTAAAAGTGTACTACTTCCTAAAAACCCCTTAAAACTTAAAAGACTACAAATAATAAGAGCAATGGACCACATGCTGCGCACATGTTTGGATGTATTCTCTGCATCACATGTCGCTTTTTATTTCTCACCAAGTTAGATGGTTATATAGTTCATAGTAGAGTACGTATATTACTTAATTGTGAAAGGATGAAAAACGTTCTTTTTCAAGCATATTAGAATCATCCTGGAATTTTTCTTTTTTATGATGATAGAGTAGTTGAGAAATTTTAGAATTTATGTTAGGCTGTTAAATGTTAATTTATTTCATCATTATGTTTTATTTTGAAAATTTGGTTTGCATGAACTTAAGGTGAGGCTATCACACCCTGTCAGAATATGGAAGCCCAAAGCCAGTAGAGAATACTAGAATCTTTAGGGTGAAATATATCATTTGAAAAACGATCGAGAATTGCTATGAATCTAAGTATTCTGGAGTCTGGACTGTGAATAGAAAACAGCAGAAATGTCTATAGTTTTTCATAGGATACAGTTTGCAGGTGGAGTTTGAAGATCAAATATTTATACTGTATTGGTTGTGTTGAATGAAAGCTAATGTCTCTGATGTGCCATTGCAGGCTATAAATCCTTTAGAATTAGCAATGGAAGCACTTCAAGAAATTCAGTTGCGATTTTACAGGGACTTCCCTCCTCATCCAAAAGAAGAGATCTATGGATTTGCAACACCTTCAACAATTAAACCAACACAGTGGAGTTGTAAGTTATGACTACAATGTTTGTTCTTTGAATTTATCCTCATGAGTGCCAATATTCATCATAAAAAAAATTAACGGCATCCATTTATCAATTGAGGTAAAGGCCGCCCTTGCTCACATTAATTTTCATATTATTTTGGTGAGTTTCAGATCCAGGTGGTGGAGTCAATCAAATTCCAGGCGAATGTACAATATCAGGAGATGTCAGGTTTGTCACGACCAATTTCATTTTACTGCAACTTTATATGTTGTTTTTATGGTGAATATGAAGTCTGACTCTGCTACTATATGCTGCAGGTTAACTCCTTTCTACAAGTAAGTTGCCAGTTTCCCAATTGTTTTAGATAATCACTTCAAGCCCAAAAAAAAAAAAATTATTCACATTTAGGCATCATATGTGTTAATAATTTGAAGCTCTAATATATTTTCTCCATATGATGCTCCATTCCAGCATAGAAGATGTGACAAAGAAGTTACAGGAATATGTCGATGATATCAATGCAAACATTGAGAAGCTAGGTACTCGTGGTCCAGTTTCGAAATATGTTCTCCCAGATGAAAATCTCAGAGGAAGGTCTGATTCTCATGTATTTATATAGTTATTTACCGACAAGAGTTTGATATTCTTCTTTTGCTCTTCAATTTTAGAGTCAAAACCCTCACATTGTGCGATCAAATGACAATCACTTTCATGAACAATATTAGCTTTTAATGAATTTTATTGTGTATGAATGTCCATATATATATTTGTACTTTTCCAATGTTCTCATTTTTTTGGTTGCAGGCTTACAATCAGTTATGGAGAGGCGCCAATGACTGGAGTTGCCTGTAATCTTGATTCGCGTGGTTTCCATGTGTTATGCAAAGCAACTAAAGATGTGGTTGGACATGTGAAGCCCTACTCCATCACTGGGAGTTTGCCATTGATTCGAGAACTGCAGGTTTCATTTACTTTACTTCTCAAATTACCTTTTTACAGTTCTCATACATGCCTTTTTCATAAAATTAAAAAGGAAAAACAGTAATGCCTTTGAAATAATTCTCGCCATGCCCTGTTGCAGGATGAAGGCTTTGATGTTCAAACTGCAGGCTATGGTATGTATGTCACTATGTTGCTAATAGTGGTTTCAATTTATATTCTATTAATGTTATGAGTAGATACTTTACTTCTGAATTTATTGCAAGTTAACAGAATGCTTGTTCTCCAAACTATAATAGACCAGCAATCTCCTAGAATTCTAAGACGTGAACCTGAATAACCACTTGAGACTTCCAGCTCTCATCATCAACTGGCTTAAATTTTGCTGGGGCTTGTTTTCATACATTGTGCATCCTCAAGTAGAAGTTGTTATCATTTATACTTATTTCAAATGTGTGATGAACAAATGAACCATGCATTGTGCATTCTATATCCAATACAAGCTAGATTTGCTTGTGTATTTCTTATCAAGAAGTGGGATAAGCAGTATTAAGGGAAGCAAAATATTTATTGCTTCATGCTCAGTTCGGAGCAGACTTCTAAGTTTCATTTAAGTTTGAGTATGACTTTGCCTATCCTGATACATTTTTTTGGCATGCAGGCTTGATGGCCACATACCACGCAAAGAATGAATACTGCCTTTTCTCTGATATGAGCCAAGGCTTTGAAGTGTTTGTGAGTGTCATCTCCCAGTTAGAAAATGACAACTAAAATAATCTTTCACCACTTGTGGTATTGAACTTCAGCTTCTGGTGCTATAGGAAGTTTAGACTGATCAAATAAATTTAATCCTAGAAAGAGAAATTTTCATAAGGAAAAGCTAGGTTAGTGCTGTTTGATCCAACATGGTTGGGATATCTTCTAGTACTTTGGGCAGTTATGCCATTGTAATTTTTACAGTTAACTTTTCATTAATATCTTATTCTCTTATGGAGCCAAAAATAAGTGTTTTCTACCCTAGAGATTACCATTTAGTCACCTACTGGTGCTTTAATATTGACCATCCTTTAATGGAAGAGCTAAGGAGGTCATAGGCGAAGTCATATGACTGCTTTGAATGCATGATATTAGCCTTGCCCTTTGTATTATTTCTATGTTTGGATCTTATGATACATACAGTTCAGCCCTAATTTTTTTTTAGTTTTGAGCATGAAATTCTATCTGTAATCTCTTTTGCGAAAAATTTAGAATTCAGGTTCACGTCTTGTATGGTTAAAATTAGAAATTAAATTTTAATTTCTAATTAATATATTGTTAATGGTGATACACAGCTTGTATGGTTAAAATTAGAAATTAAATTTTCAGCTATGTTGGCTTCATTTAGATTTGATCAGTGATTTTATGATGGCAATTATGTTTATAATAACAGTAAAGATCATTAGATGGCATTAGGCATTGCAAATTATGGAACTGTTTGGATAATTAGCAGTGTATCCATGTCAATTGAAACTCTGGAAAGGATATCTAATCTTTAACAGAAGTAGCTGGGTGGGAGAATCAAATACAGGATCTGTTAGCTTTGGAAAGGATATTGTGCTAGTCTCCCCTGGATTAGTTGAGATGTGAGTAAGCCTGGCCCATATCTACTGTTAGCTAACCAGAAAACCTTAGGGCCTGTTTACTTGGGGAAAACTGTTTTCAGTTTTCTATTTCCATTTTTCTTTTCTATCTCCAGTTTTCTTTTTCTAATGAAAATTTTGGAAAATTAGATAACGTGTTCACTTGATTTTAAAAATTAGAAAACTGTTTTCTGTTTTCTATTTTTTTTAACAACTTTTTTTTCTCAAAATTATAATTTTTATTGATAAACTCAAAGAATTACACAAGCTTGAATGTAAAAGACATATAACAAGCTTGAGCGAGATTCCATTAAATAAATTGTACAAATCATTTTTTCAAACAAAAACAACAATATAAACATAATAAAAAGAACATATTTAATAATATACATGTCCTCCACGAAATAGGTTGTAACAAACTACAATTCACCGTATTACAAATTCAACATCATGTAGTACATAAATAGGTTGTAACAAACTACAATTCATCGTATTACAAATTCAACATCCTGTAGTACATAAAAAGGTTGTAACAAACTACAATTCATCGTGTTACAAATTCAACATCCTGTAGTACATTAAAAAATCAACGACGATTGTAGTCATCAACTTGGAATGCACAACACTTTTGCCTGTAAGACTTTTTCTATTCAAGAGCATATTGAGCACCAGCAGAAGTGCCTCCGAGCTTTGTCTGTGAGACTCTGACACCTGTCATCAGCTGAACCTTGTTCGTCATTGTGATTGAACTGAGTTATTTAGGTAATTTTCTAGCAGTTAGTGGCACTACCGTTGCTTATGATCAAAACCGATAATGAGTTACGGCAGCCAACGGAAATTAAGTTTAGCGGTTGAAACCATTGCCAAGACAAAATGAAATATCTCAAAAAACATTTCTAAATTTACACAGCATG
Organism: Aquilegia eximia; assembly: GCA_023053565.1. Classification (NCBI taxonomy): domain Eukaryota; kingdom Viridiplantae; phylum Streptophyta; class Magnoliopsida; order Ranunculales; family Ranunculaceae; genus Aquilegia; species Aquilegia eximia. The sequence continues at coordinate 27,231,137 of JALIGU010000002.1, forward strand.
ATCACGTTTGCAAATGAGTTAAGCATAACCTTATATGCTCATCTTTAATCAAATAATACACATAACTAAAAACACAACCAATGCTGCCTATAATTACACTACTTATTGAACAAAAGGTATACTCCGAGAATTGTTAGACTAATCCTCATTTCTGTGGAAAAATTATCACATACACAATTACCATTTCAATCACACCAAAAAATAAATAAATAAATATTGATTTTAAAGCTTAAATCTCAAGGGACAAAACTAATCAAAAACGAAATCGCAGGAGCACAACTCTCACTTTTGAATTTGGAACCAACAATTCAAATCCAAAATCCAATTGAACAAGCCAAATTCCGACAAAATATTTCCAACTTCTCACAACAACAATAAGATCGGATAGCCCACACACTATAGAGAGATACTAAATCACAGGACTGGAGGTTCTTTCACCACATCGAACATAAACCATTATTTACATAAGATCGGACACCATGGCCAAGGGTCACATAATACAAGGTCTGAAGTAGTGACCCCTATGTTTTTTCCCCATCCAAGGCCATTCTCTTTGGTCATCCATATTCTCCATGTCCTGTTCTTAGTAACCCCCTTACTGTGTGTGGGTTGTTTTCTCATAAAGAAAAATCACATCACATACACAATGAACATTTCAATCACACCAAAAAAAAACAAAAAATATTGATTTTAAAGCTTAAATCTCGAGGGACAAAATTAATCGAAAACGAAATCACAGGAGCACAACGCTCACTTTTGATTTTTGAACCAACAATTCAAATCCAAAATCCAATTGAACAAGCCAAATTCGGATGTAATATTTTCAACTTCTCACAACAACAACAAGATCGGACAGCCCACACACTATAGAGAGATACTAAATTACAGGACTGGAGGTTCTTTCACCACACCGAACATAGACCTTTATTATATAAGATCGGACACCATGGCCAAGGGTCACATAATACAAGGTCTGAAGTAGTGACCCCATTCAAGGCCTACTCTCTTTGGTGATCTATATTCTCCATGTCCTGTTCTTAATTGTTGTAAACCAGTTTCTCTAAAAGCTCGAACTTGTAGAGGGAGGCTACCACAATGTATATCAACCGGAATACCGGATAAATTGGTAGGCACATACCTAACCAAACACGGAGGTGGACTTACCACTCTGCCAACTGGGTCACGGGCCGCACATACAATTAGGCCCATAGTCCTAACCAAACATGGGGGTGGATCCACCAACACTCCCCCTCAGCAACATATTTATTTTAAAATGTTGCTGTAAAGAATCGAACTCGTGACCTCCCAAGACCGAACCGCTTTGATACCATGTTGTAAACCAGTTTCTCTAAAAGCTCGAACTTGTAGAGGGAGGCTACCACAATGTATATCAACAGGAATACCGGATAAATTGGTAGGCACATACCTAACCAAACACGGAGGTGGACTTTACCACTCTGCCAACTGGGTCACGGGCCGCACATACAGTTAGGCCCATAGTCCTAACCAAACATGGGGGTGGATCCACCAACATTAATGACCCCCCTACTGTGTGTGGGTTGTTTTCACAAGATGAAAAATCAGGACAAAGCATTTTAATCAACCAAAACAAATATGGATTGAAAAGCTTAAATCTTTAGGGACAAATTAATCTAAAACGATATAACAGGAGCACAACCCTGACTTTTGAACCAACAAATCAAATCCAAAATACCATTAAACAAGCCAAATGCAGAGGTAATATTTCCAACACAAGAACAGAAAAAGTTATTTGTAAATTGAAAACGAAGTTTTAATTAATAGCTTCATGAAATAGTAGTATACTAGTACAAACAACACAACAATGGACAATAAACCTTATTAGATTCATAGCAGAAACATTAGTAAGATTGCAGAAGAAAGCAAACAACGATAACCAATCAAACTGTACAAACAACAAAATTAAAAAAAAAAAAAACAAAAAAAACTCTACATTCATAATCATAGCAGAAGAAAGTAAACAAAGATCTTGCTTAACAACGAAAACTTATCTATCTATCTATGAATCAATACGAGATGAATTGAATCGATCAGTACGAGAAGAATAAAGTAGTAACTAACCTTATCAATATAGATCTATTACAGAGAGAGAAGAAGAAGAAGAGATCTAGAGCGAGAAGAAGAAGAGATCGATGTTTTTCTTTCGATTTTTTTTTTTTTTTTTTCTTATGTTTTGCTCAACCCGACGGTTTTCCAAATAGAAAACTCTAATTAGGTGTTTTCCAACTTTAAACTTAAATCAGAAAACAGAAAATTTTGAAAAATTAGAAAACTGTTTTCTAAATTAGAGAAAACAACGCAAATAAACACGTTTTCCAATTTTCGTTTTCTTTAGAGATAGTTTTCCAGAAAACTGGAAAAGTTTTCCACAAGTAAACAGGCCCTTAGTTTAGTTTAGTTTAGTTTTTCTTTTCTTTGAAATCCCAATTGGCATGAGTTTTATTTATTTTTTTTTAATTGGAAAGCGGGGTTGAAGAGACCCTACGTGGTACTTTAAATTACACGTGAAAATTTATATCAACAATCAGCTGTTGACATGTTTTGGACCCAAAACCTCTCCACTTTGTGAGAGGGGTGCTACCATTGAGCCACAGGCTCCTTCGCAACACGAAACTGCAACCTTAGTCTAGTTGAATATTATGTAATAGTGGTTGGTTAACATATTGAATGAAGCAAAAACATCTCTGTTAGCTAAACAGAAAATCTTAGCCCGATGTAATTTTATGTATTAGTTTAGTTGTTGATTAACAGTTCAGAAGTGTAGAAAATTTCACCAGGAGGGAGAAAGCTAACACACAACGGACAGACCAAGTGTGCAATTGCTATCAACCCCGATTCTATTGTGCGCATCATGTGCATAAATTTTTAGCTTGATGGATTTGAGAAACCACTATTAATTTCACTTCATCTTATTGGGAATGATAGTTTTTTTTTTTTTTTTTTTTTTTGTTTTTTTGAAAAAGCAAGCTGGGGTTGAGGCAGACCCCTACCAAATGACTCACAGTCTTAAATACTTCTTACCACTAGCATCCCTCTCAACACAAGTGCTGGTGTGCTTTGGCATTGGGTTACAAAAATAGGAAATAACATCATCACTTTTACAAAGGGTAGCCACAGAATCTGCTACAGAGTTGGCATCCCTGTAAATGTGTTGTATTCTGCATCCTTCGAAATGACCAATGGTGTATTGGCGTCATTGATCATATCCAAAAGTCCTCTTACTCTCCATGTGGGGGCAGTTCTTCCTTGAAGAGATTTGTCAATTTAGCTTATGATCCACGAGGACCTAGGTGTCATAAGTGTAAGCTCAAACTTGAGCTAGGTTACAGATCAGGGTTGATGGACTCCTTCTCCTCAATCTCCTTGTGATACCTGTAAAGACCACCGGTTATATTCCGGTGGGTAAAGCTCCAACGATCAAGACAGTAATGGAGGCTAAGTTTGGGATCAGAGTAATCAAAGAGTGAATAGTTACCTTCTATTTGCCCTACAATTTTCCTTATATATCGGTTCAAACCGCTTCCTTCCAGCCCTAGGATCCTCACCAGATCCTAGGGTCTTCTTTCCTCCTACGTGGTTCTTTCTCCTTCACTCATTATGAGGTAAATGCTTGATAGCTAGCTCCCATGTGCTTCGCTCGTCATGCTCTGGAGTGTTCCTACCTTCTATATGCTACTTCTTTGTTCCCTCTTACTGGTCTACTCCTAGTGCCTCTACTCCACCACGTTAGACTACAACATATGGTACTTACATCGCCCCTCCTCTATTTATCTTCCGTGATCTAGTCTTGTCACTTGGATGACGGCTCAGAGGTTCGTCGTACGTGGCTTTTTCATTTTCAATTTTTCCCGCCCAAAGTCTATCTTTACTAGTGTATACACCATTATATTCAAGCTCGTTCAACTCGCCTATAATTACCTATATCGACCTATCTCGACGTGAGCCTATTTTTATTCGAGCTCACTTGACATTCACCATTTTTAAATGTCATCCGACCTTAATCCTTTTCAATATCGACCTATCTCGACGTGAGCCTATTTTTATTCGAGCTCACTCGACGTGAACACTTTCTCACTCGACCTCCATCGACCTTATTCAAACCACATACGTTTTGATTCTCTTCATTTACAATGTCTTCCTAGATCCAAAATATCCGCTCATTAATTGACCCCACTGTTGGACAATTAATGAGTTATCTGTTGTCCCAATCACCTATAAACATGAACTACGTAGGCTTGATTCTGGGACTTGGTCAACCTCAGAGACGTAGGCAACTATCTTGCTAGATAGCTTAGCCACTCCCATATTTCCAATTCCTTCTCCTCCATTCTCCGATCATCTTCTCCGATATAAAAAACACTTAACATTTACATTGGCGCCGACTGATTCGTGAACGAATATTAACCAGACAACGACCATGGCAACAATCACCGCTGAACAGTTTGAGCAACTCCAGAAGCAAATGACAGACCAACAAGAACAGATCAACAAGTTGGTGGCCGAAAATGTTCAACTCAAGAACACCACCATCACCACCAATGGAACACCACTCAACGGAGTTGCTACAAATGTGATAACCACTGAAGAAGTCAACACCACCACCATCAACAACCTTGTTTTACCCACTTCCAGCAACACCACTGCCCCCACCATGGCTGACTTTCAGGCTGCTCATGACCGAATACTCCAACTCTCTGAAAAACTCGACAGAAATCATCAAGACTCCCTCAAAGCAAACACTGCTCAAAAGGTTGCATCCACAACCTTAGAGCGCTATAAAACAGAACCTCTTCATGAAGACCTCCTCCAACAAAAGCCACCAAAGTTTACCACCTACAACGGAAGTGGAGATCCAATGGACCACGTCCTCCAATTTAAGACCAGCATGGCCTTATGGCCAAAATATAAAGACATATTATGTAGGCTGTTCCAAGCCTCACTCTGTGGGAGTGCCATCGATTGGTACCATCGACTTCCAGAGAAGTCCATACCCTCATATGATCAGCTCGAGTCTCTCTTTGTCACCCAGTACATTCATAACAAGCGAAGAAGAATCGATGTCACTGCTCTGTTTCGACTCAAGCAAGACGAGTCAGAAACCACTAAACATTCATGGCAAGATTCAAGAAAGAATGCTTGCGAGCTGAAAACCCAGACGAGAACTCATGCCTCTTGGCCTTCATCTTGGCTGTCAACCCCAACACGGTACTAGGAAAGAACATCATCCTAGATGCCCCTGTAACGCTAGAAGACCTCTATGTATGAGCTGATAAGTACATCAAGCTCGAGGAAGCCTTAACAAAATCAAAAGAACGGGTAGTTGTGGTTCAAACTACACAGCCTACTTATTCTAAACCAAAGATGGCTAAGTCGGAATACAAAGGTAAACCAAAATCGACTTCAAAATTCAAATTCCCAAACCCCTTCAAATGTTCCTACCATAGGTGAAAATATCGTTTGAGGGCGGATATCCGACCTGTGAAAAAACGGAAAATATCGCGGATATCCGACCTCCTGTGTCGGATTTTTGAGGTTTGGCAAATTCGAAAAAACCGGAAAATATCGCGGATATTCGTGAAAAATTCGGCAAATTGGGAGGTTTTCTGCACTTTCCGTGTTTTTTTGAATTTTTCGATATATAAACTTATAATTAAAAGAAAAACATACATTACAAATTAAACACACGACAAATCATACAAGGAAGTTAAGACGGAACTATTACACAAGATAGTTTTACTCATAGGTGAAAAAATCGTAAATATCGGGCGGATATTCATAGAAATTTTATATGTTTACAATACAAGAACTAAAAACAAACAACTTTATTACAACTCAACCCATAGTTTTATTTTAATAATCAAAATAAAAGACATGCTAACCCCAGAATGATAGACGCCCCTTGTCAAACCGATGAGCTTCGAGTCGCATACGTGTGGGGACGAACTCAGTACAGTAATATTCCCATGACATTGTTTGCTCGTACGACCTGAATTGGTCAATATGCATATCATATGCATCTTGATCCATACGATACAGAGCAAATGATTCAAATATAGGAAATCTAGAGTATTGTTGAACCGGCATTAATGTATCGGCTGACTGCACGTCGGACCCACTTGTCATTGGGGCCAACCAACTCCCTATATTAGGAAACCAAGAACCACTGTCATCTGGTTGGGTTTGGTAGGATGGTACACTGGAATCATCACTTTGGGAGGTTCCTATGTTACCATAAGAAAAATGAGCATGGGAATGAGCATGTGTTTGGAAACATGCCTTGGATACCAATTATTCATTACACAAATTCGATACCAATTATTCATTACACAAAAACAAACCTTGGATACAAACAGTATACTGGTTTGCCAAAAGTGAGAGAGAACTTCACTTTGGCATGGGCGTGCTTTTTTTTTCGTTTCTTTCTGATATATTGCTCTTGGAGGGCCATCAAGTTCGTCGCGAAAGTTTCCAAACGTCTAGTGCCTTTTGGACATTTTTTTGATAATCTCATCGAAAATTCTAGTTCGGGGGGATTAAAAATAAATGTGTTAATTTTAAAATCGAAAATTTCCAAAATTTCGATAAATATCGGTTTTTGCCGATTTATGCCGCGAATATCCGATAAATGCCGATCGGCATGGGGTGTTTTAATATCCGAATATATGCCGTATGTCGTACCGTGCCGATCTCTGAAAAAACGGAAAATATCGCGAATATCCGACCGGCAAGAACGATATTTTCACCTATGGTTCCTACAACCAACTCTTTGACTTATTCAAAGATGATCCTTACTTCTTGCCTCAAGTGCACGACCTTGAACCTATTGAAGGGAGCCTTTACTGCAAACTCCACAAGTGTCGGCATCATCTCATTGAAGATCGTCGTATTTTAAGAGCTCACTATCACAAGCTCAAAGAGGAGGGACACCTCGATGACTTCCTCTCAGAAAACGAACCAGACCTTCGCAACAAACTCAATGAAAAACGACAAAAGACTTCAGAAGAGAAGGGTAAAAAACCCAAAGGAACCATCAACATGATAATGGATGCTCGACTTCCAGAATGGTCAGTTCGATCCAAGAAACAGAAGATTCATCACATCCACCATACCTTTCATCTAACCCACAAAGCAATTGTGGTTAAGCAGGTCACGGGCAACAATGCCCTCATATTTTTAGATTTCGACCTCAAGAAGGTGTGTCTTCCACACAATGACGCACTTGTCGTCCACATCAACATTGGTGGATGGTTGATCAAAAAAGTACTTATAGATCCAGGCAGCTCATGCGACGTGCTCTTCAACAAGGCATTCAGTTAAATGCAAATGCCTGACTCAGTTCTCAACAAGCCACAATTCACCCTATTTGTGTTCAATTCCACTGAAACAGAAGCAAAGGGTGAAATTTGCCTCCCTGTGGCAACTGGCGAAAATGAAGACGAAGTTACTGTCCATTGCACATTTTTCGTGCTTGATGTTCCTACCTAGTTCAATGCAATCCTGGGAAGGAAATGGATCCATAGGATGAAAGTTATTCCTTCGACTTATCATCAAGTCATCAAGTTTCCTGGCCCCCGAGGCATCATGGAGCTACAAGGTGACCAGATTGAGGCACATGGATGTCATGCAATACCTGAGGTCGTCCCACTTCCTAATAAGGTGGAGACATCCAAGACAGTTGCGAGCTCACTTCAGCCCACTGTCAATGCGATCTCTGCAACTAGCAAGACAGGCGCGAGCACATCTAAGCCCACTGTCGATGAGATCCCACAGGCTGACAAAGGCAAGGCTATCATTCAGCAATCCGACCTACCAGTCATTGAAAAAGGTGAAAAGGTCAACATAGGATCGGACGACGATCCAAAATATGTCTATGTAGGGGCTAACTTGGACCCCATTGTAAAAGAGCAACTTATTGCTACTCTTAAGATGAATAAGAATGTTTTTGCTTTTGCTTATACCGATATGCCAGGGATAAATCCCAACATTGCATGCCATAGGTTAAATGTTGATTCCAACAAAAAACCTGTTAAACAAAAAGCTCAAAAACTTATAGCTCATCTCGCTAATGCAGTTAATGCAGAGATACAAAAATTAAAAGATGCCAAATTTATTCGTGAAGTCGCATACCCCGAATGGCTCGCTAACATTGTCGCAGTCATAAAACCAAATAGTAAAGTCAGGGTATGCATCGACTTCACAGATCTCAACAAAGCATGTCTGAAAGATAGCTTTCCTTTACCTCGAATAGACAAGCTCGTCGACTCAACTGCGGGTCACGAGCTCATCTCCTTGATGGATGGTTATTCAGGTTATGATTGGCAAGAGAAAACTGCGTTCATTACTGAATAAGGTATCTTTTGCTATACAGTCATGCCTTTCGAACTAAGAAATGCATGAGCTACATATCAGCAACTTGCAACAAAAATGTTCGAAGATATGATTGGCAACACAATGGAGGTATACGTCGATGATATGATTGTAAAAAGCAAACAAAAATCATCTCACGTATCCGACCTCGAAAAAATATTTCACCGACTTCATGAATACAATATGAAGCTCAACCCCAAAAAATGTTTATTCGATGTTGTCTCCGGAAAATTCTTGGGATACCTCATTATACAACGAGGGATAGAAGCAAACCCAGATAAAATCAAGGCTATAATAGAAATGCCAAGCCCAAAGACCAAGAAGCAAGTTCAAAAGCTCAACGACATGTTGGCAGCCTTGAACAGATTCATAGCACAGCCATCAGACAAACAACGCCCTCTACTTCAAATACTGAAGAAATGATGAACATACAATTGGACTCCAGAATGCCAACAGGCATTCGACGACGAGCTCAAACTATATCTTGCAACACCCCCTGTCATCACAATGCCACAAAAAGGCGACGTACTGTGGCTTTACCTCGGAACTTCAGAACATGCAATCAGTGGAGTATTATTCCGAGATGAAGGTGGTATTGAAAGACCAATATACTTCGTCAGCAAGACATTGTTCCAATCTTAAGCTAGATATGATATTTAACCCTCAAAAAAGTAGGTTTAGCCTTGCTCTTCGCATCCAGAAAACTAAAACCTTACTTTCAATCGCACAAGATCAGACTCATCACAGATGCACCACTTCGACAAGTGCTTGAAAATAAAAACAAGTCAACCAGAATGGCAAAATGGGGTCAGGAACTCGGAGATCATGAACTCATCTTCACTCCACGTAGCAGCAGAAAAGGTCAAATAGTGGCCGACCTCCTGGTCGACTATGCCATTGATGACAATACGTGGGTACCAGATAATGAAATCAATGAACAACCACTCATCAAAGCCCCGACATGGAAACTTTACGTCGACGGCTCAGAAAACCTTAATGGCTCAGGTGTTAGTGCAACACTCATCTCACTAGAAGAGGTCATCTTAGAAAAGTCAGTTCGGTTAAACTTCACCTCGTCCAACAACGACGCAGAATATGAAGCATTAATCATCGGCATACAAATGGCTAGAGCCTTACAGGTAACAGAGTTACAAATTCTAAGTGACTCACAATTGGTGGTCAGCCAACTCATTGGCGACTACGAAACAAGGGAAAAGACTCTAAAGCTATACTTAGAGCATACCAAGAAATTGCTAACTCATTTCAGCAAATAGAAAATCCATCATATCTCAAGAGATGATAATCGTCATGTCGACAGTCTAGTGTATCTAGCCTCGCAGATTGACATGGAATCACCTCCATCAATACAAATCGACATACAATCAGCTCCAGCATATGAGACTCAGATCTACCATATAAATGAGATCTCTTACTTCATCGACATTCCTCAAACCGAGATCAATGACTCATGGATGGGCCCAATCATCAACTACTTAAGAGGAATATATCCAGAGGACGACTTCGAGCTACGGAAGCTCGAAAGAAAAGCTAAAAGCTACATGTTGCTTGAGAATAGACTATACAGAAAGTCAACTAGAGGACCATACCTACGGTGCCTCCCACCAAAACAAGCACATACAATTCTAGCTGAAATTCATCATGGCGAATGTGGAAATCACGCAGGGGCTAGATCCTTAGCCCAAAAAGCACGAAACCAAGGCTACTTTTGGCCTTATATGCAATCGGACTCAGAGAAATTCGTCCAACATTGTGACAAGTGCCAAAGCTTCTCGCCATTCATACACCAGCCAGCTCGAGAGCTCAAGACAATCTCAAGTCCTTGGCCATTCGCAATTTGGGGACTCGACAATGTAGGACCATCTTAAAGGATAAGGCCAAGAAAAGATTTCTACTAGTAGCAATAGACTACTTAACTAAATGGGTCGAAACAATACCCCTACGATGTATAAGACAACAAGATGTAAAAAATTTCATATGGAAGTTCATCATCACTCGATTTAGACTACCACATACTCTACTTACTGACAACGACCAACAATTTTGTGGTAACACAATAGAGGAATTTTATCTGGATTGGAGAATCAACCATGCACTCTCCACACCTCGTTATGCTCAAAGCAACGGTCAAGCTGAAGCCACCAATAAGACCATAATGAATAATTTGAAGAAAAAACTCGAAACACACAAGGAAAAATGGATAGAGGAGCTTGATCGAGTCCTATGGGCATACAGAACGACACCATTCGCATTATGCTATGGCACAGAAGCTATCATACCCACCGAGTTAAACTTCCTAACAACTAGGTCGGAGCTCGTCGAATCAGAGGAAAACAAAGATTTATGGGCACACGAAATAGATATGCTCGAAGAAAAAAGAGATCAAGCTGCAATTACAACAGTTCATTATCAACAAATCCTAAAACAAAGCTACAATAAAAATGTCAGATCAAGAAAATTTCATCCGGGCGACCTCGTCCTCAGACAGGTTTTCTCCGACACAAAGAAATCAAGAGATGAAAAACTAAACCCTAATTGGGAAGGTCCATTCATTGTCAAGAATGACCTCGGAAATGGTGCATACACACTCATCGATGCAGAAGGTGAACAAGTACCTAGACCTTGGAATTCAAAGTTCCTAAAACTTTACCTCCCTTAACTGCTTCTCTACATAACTTTTTTTCTTTTTATACCAAGTTAGAAAATGAAACCAAAAAGAATAAATTAGATATTTTGCGAGATAAACCATTCATACATTCAAGCATTAAAAGATAACTTCAACATAGTTATTCCCCTTTTATGCTTATAAGCCATCATACACACATTCAAAGCCCACAATCAAAATATGGCTAGACATGTGCCTTAAACAAATTACAAAAACAAACATTCATTACTTCCAAAATCGTGTTCAACCCATTCATTCAAACATATCAGCAAATATTTCAAATACAATCGAGAATAAAGAGCGTAGGGCCAACCGAAGTCGGAATTCCCTACTATTGTTTTACAACCAACCAAAACATAAAAATCTCACACCCCTCAATAAAGTAAATCGAGCTAGACCTATTGCTGAGAAGGTTGCTCATCCATCACCATGTCGCCACCTTCGACAGGATTCTCAGAAGGGGTATCGAGGTCAGCACCATCAGCAACCTCGCCGTCAGCCTCAGCAATAGCTCCAGCCGAGCTAGTTTGGCCTTCTTCTCCACCGACATCTCGATCGTATCTCTTCAAGACTGAAATCTTTATGGCCTCCTGATCAAAGCTAGCATTGAACTCCTCAACCAATGATGCAAGGTGAGCCTCGCGCCGAAGGCACATCTCCTCCCAGGCATAAACAATCTTGCGCCATTGAGATATAACCTCAACAGACTTCTGAGCATCGGATTCCTAGCTCGCTGTCACAAATGCAACTTAACCCTCGAGCTTCAGAAAACACTGATGTGCCTCGTCAATGTCCTTGTTCAGCTGGGCATTATCTTTTTCGAAGGCAGCAAACTTAACAGTTAAATCTTTTACTTGAGCTCGAAGGAGGGTATTCTCAGCATTAGCCTTCTGCATATTCTTAGCCTTTTTCCGAGCATTCTCGAGCTTCGTAATCCACTTGTTGTGGATCACGTTCATCTAAATCGAAAAGGCGAACTATTTTAGACAAATTTATCATCAAAATGAAAGAGATAGACAAATATCAAAGTATTCAATAAAATCATACCTTATAGGCGCAAGAGGCAAATTCCCTAGAATCTTCCTCGAGAGACTGGGCTGAATTTTCTTTGCATCTCAAAAAGAAACACGTTCTCCATCAGCGATAAGCACATTTCCTTGTCATCCCACGCCGAATCGTCAGCCTTTACATAAGCGTCGTGACAAGGAAAGATAGGGGCAAACCTATTGGCTTCACCAGCAGCCAAGTCTTCAGTAAGGTCGACAACTTTCTGTTTGCTACCCTTACCATTTGGAGCTCGAGGAGTTTCGACCTCCTTCCCCTTGCTGGGTTTATCGACCTTAGAGGCAACGATCACAGCAGCAGGCTTAGCAACATTCTTTCTCTTTCTATGAAGAGCCTCGGGCTCAATTGAATGGGACCCGAACACATCGCTGAAACTGGGTCCAGCAGGAATCTTGCTCGGAAGAGATCCGATATCCCCAGTCAAGGGAAAGTTGGCATTTTTCTTCGGTGCCATCAGTAAAGCAGCAACTACCTCGATAGGCAAATCACCAGGACGAACAACTGTTATCTCAGCAACAGGAATAGGAACTGCAAGCTCTTTCTTCTTCTTCCTACCTCTATTAGGAGCTGCAACACTCGATGTCCCAGCTTCCACCTGAGAATCTTTTGCAAATTTGACTGGAGGCTCGCGGAAAAAACGAGATAAATGGGGCAAAAGCTCTCTCTCTCTCTCTCTCTCTCTCTCTCTCTCTCTCTCTCTCTCTCTCTCTCTCTCTCTCTCTCTCTCTCTCAGCCCAAGATTTCTCAACAAATTCAATGATATTGCTAGAATGAAGTCGCCCGTCGATAGGCTCATTGTACTCTTTTGTTCGACCTGCAATATTCATCAAACAAGTCAAAAATCAATTCGACATAATGCACAACAAGGAAATTCAAAACACACATATACCTATACTTGGAATGGCATATCGAGCTAAAAATGCACTGGGCTGTACAAAATGACCCCGAATTCTATAAACAGGCGAGCTCTTCCAGCCATCATTCGAGGTGGGAGGATTGAAAAGTTTGGCTCTACCACAACTCCTCTTTCTGTTCAGGGAGCAAACATAATCCCTACTTCGACTAGTTACACAACTATAATAAGCAACGACGTCAACCTTGCATATATCATAGTTGTGTAACCTATTTAGCTCCTCAAAAATTAACATCGACGTCCAGAAACTAGTGGGCATCATGATTGGGTCTACGTCGTAGTGATTCAAAATATCACATACGAACTTACTAAAAGGAAGACGCATTCCACCCTTCAGTTGAGCAAGAGTGCAAGACATATCAAACACGACGTTGTGTCCCCACACAAGTCAAATAGCCTATCACTAACTCTATATATTTCGAGGTCAGGGATCCTAATATTGTACTCCTCTCGAATCTCATGGAAAGATTTCCGAGCTTCATCTATGGTAAGAGATCTACTACTACTAATCTCCTCCTCGTCCCTCCGACGTCGGGAGTTGCTAACACTTACCTCGACCCTTTCCTCAAGATCAACCTCCTCAACATTTTCATTAATGCTTTCAGACTCAGTATCACTCATTCTTATCAGTCAAAAACAACTATACCTATCAAAATCAGATAAGATTTCTCCAACCTTATGATATTTCCCACCGGAAACTGGTTTAACCTCACCGAAAAAAAAAAGTTCTTACAGTCTCAACCAGATATCAATAGAAAAGAACAAGTAAAACAGAGTTTGCAACAACTCAACAATCAAGAAATTCAAAAGAACTACGCAACAAAGATTAACAACAACAAACGGAAAATTCAAAAGTAAACGCAATGATCGAAGAAAACAAGAATTGAAGAACAACAAAAGAAGAAAGAGCAGAAAAAAAAGAAAGAAAATTGCAGAGCAAATACCTTCGCAAATGGCCGAAAATCCTTTAAAAGAAACGATGCAGGAACCATTGGTTTTCCAACCATTGCAATTAGGTTTTATAAAACCCAATCAACTCATCTAAACCATTCAGGAAAATCCACATCAACGGCCAGATTTGCAAAGGAGAGCATAACCCTCAAAACCTTTGGTTTTCCCCCCTTTTTCTGATAGCTTATTTCAAAAGCGAAACTTCAAAGAGTCCTCCACGTGTCCACTACATCACAGTTACCATAACTACAATAATTACGTTTCCTTGAAAACCTCCATACATTCAATGCAGCACACAAAAGAATCTTTGCTTGTCTCAATCAATCAAAGAAAATTACTTCAAGGCAACTTATTCCAATAAACAATAAGTATTTTCATCCAAATCGACCTCACCTCCTTTTATTTTCACCTCAATTCGACCAGTTCAATTCGAATGAAAAGTAGCTATGTATACACCATTATATTCAAGCTCGTTCAGATCGCCTATAATTACCTATATCGACGTGAGCCTATTTTTATTCGAGCTCACTCGACGTTCACCATTTTCAAATGTCATCTGACCTTAATCCTTTTCAATATCGACCTATCCCGACGTGAGCTTATTTTTATTCGAGCTCACTCGACGTGAACACTTTCTCACTCGACCTCCATCGACCTTATTCAAACCACATACGTTTCGATTCTCTTCAGTTACAATATCTTCCTAGATCCAAAATATCCGCTCATTAATTGACCCCACCGTTGGACAATTAATGAGCTATCTGTTGTCCCAATCACCTATAAACATTACGTAGGCTTGATTCTGGGACTTGGTCAACCTCAGATACGTAAGCAACTATCTTGCTAGATAGCTCAACCACTCCCATACTTCCAATTCCTTCTCCTCCATTCTCCGATCATTTTCTCCGACATAAAAAACACTTAACATTTACAACTTGCACGTGACTTCCACATCTTTCCTTTCTGACTTCTCAGCAAAAGATTCCCTACACGTGTCAGACATGCATTTATTTTTGCGCACGTGTTGCATCGCGTCTGCCCTAGGCGCAATGATGGAATTGTTGCGGTCGTTACGTTTCTCGATGCCTTGTCCCGTCGTCTCTTTTTCTCTCTCCACTGTCTTCCACGCATTTGCTTGGAGGCTATAAATTCAGCACTTAATAAATTCCTTTCTTCGTTATTTTTCTTTCTCTTCTTCTTCCCCATTCAAGATTTTCTTCTTCTTTCTCTCTCCCGAAAATTCCTTATTTTATTCTCCGGCGACGACCTTCTAATCTTTCTATTCGGGAGTTCATCACTTTGATTCTCACAGGTTAGTTACACACTGTTATTTTCTTGTTGAATCACCTTTAATTACTGTTAATAGTTTTGGAATCCATCTTTTCCTGTATAGATCTTCCGTTGTACTTCACTTAGATTTAAAGTTTTCTTCTTTTGAGATTTTTTCTGTGCTTTTCTTGCTTTACTTTCTTTCCCCTAATACCCAGATAGAAATAACGAGATTTTAATTAAACTCCCTTTCTTCTTTCTGTTAGGATCTCCCCTTGGCACCCCCAATTTTTCTTCTTGTAGATTTGTTGAGTAGCATATCAATGGCATCTAAACAAGACAACCAGAAGAAAAATATTTCAAGCAGATCTGGCAATGACATCCCTAGAGACGGCAGTATGCAAATCCGTCAAGTTGCTGACTCCCCTTCTTCTACTTACTATCTAGATTTACAGGACCCACCTACCTATGAATTTAGACCTAACCTAGATCTTTTACGTCAACAATATGATATACCTGCTGATGTGGACCTTTTTCATTATAAAAAGGCTCTACGATTTTGCACATCACGATTTCTCCTGATAAGACACGATTATGGTGACGGCTCACCAAATTGCTTTTGGTTGCCGGTTTCCATTCTCCGAGCTTGTCCGTGATGTTCTCAATTTTTACAAACTCTCCCCTAGTCAATGCATAGGCAACTTTTGGCGAATCTTGAGAGCTATGGATCAACTGAACAGTGAGGGCACCACTGTTGTTACCCTTAATGATGTACGCCAATGTTATTACGTTAAGGCTTGTGACGAAAAATGTGGTCAACCTTACTATTACTTCGTCAAGCGCAATGGTAGGAAATCCATCGTCCAGAAGTTACTTGAAAGCGACAAGGAATGGTCTGACTTTCCTTTGGTTGTGAGTGGCAACTTTGGGGGTAAGGGTCCCACCATTAAAAAACCGTTAAAATACTGGCGGTTCAATACCCAAGGTCCTTCCTGATAAGTCTTGTTTTTCTTTCTTTTGTTTTTGCTTGCTTTCTTTTCTTTTTAGCTTGTTAACTCATGCTTTGTTGTTTTCTTGGTCAGAAATCTGGGGAGACGGTAAAGCTATCTAGCCGTACACCGACGCCCCTTGGGAACCTCTAGTCGGCTCAGGGCCTGATGGCTATTCCGCCATTCAATCCCTTACCCAATCAAGAAAGAATGGTACTCTCGTACCTAAGGAGTTAGATCTCGAGGATTACGTTCTCCCTGTCTGTTGTCACAAATATTATCTCAAGGATAAGAAAGGCAAACCTCCTTCCGCCATTTCTGCACCTCCTCCTCGTTCAAGAAATAAAGGCAAAGCTCCAGCTGTTGAGACCGCCAGTGAAGATGAAGATGACGGAGATAATATCCCACTTCAAGATATTTTGATTATGAAGCATACTCGCAACCCTTCATCTCCCTCTCCTGTTGTAGCCTCATCACCAACCTTACAGCTGGCATCTTCAGTGAAGAAGAAGCAAAAAAGAGTAACTTCCCAGCTCTCTCCTTTCTTATCTGCCTTGCGTCTTCAAAAGCTTGTCAGATCTTCTACTTGTGATCTTTCTCCTACTTTGACTGAGATATCTGATTTTCAGGCGATTCAAGGCGAGCCAGAATCTTTGGCGGATTCTCTCGAGTTACCCTTGGCACGTTCCAAGCATTCTGGTCACAAGGGAAAGAGGGTTAAGAAAGCAAAAAGATCTTTAGTGGAAATTCCTCAAGCAAACGAGTCTTCTGACCACATTGCTGACCCCATGGAGCTCCCTGATCAACCTGATTTTAGTGGCGTTAAAGTTTCTATTGACGTCAATGACTTAGGGATTGATACTGAGGGTTTTGAAGATATCGAGATGGAAGATTTTACTCCTCCAACTACAGGTTCTCCCTCTTCACCCTCTTCTAGTCTAAAGTATGCACTTGTTGATCCTAATTTGCCTCCCGTTATTATTTCTCTACCACCTCCTCTTCCTATTGACGACGAGACTTTTGATGTTGTCGTACTAGTTAGGCCAGTCCGTGAAGCTCCTAAGTATGTCAGGCCTTCAACTTCTAACTATAGTTGTTCTACCTCTGAGTCAGGTGAAGACATTGAACTTGATTCTTCTAAACTCCCTATGGCGGGTGCCGTTTCACTACCCTGCCTATGGAATCTGCTGCTACTGGCGTTCCTAACTTGGATGAGCCTTTGAGTACCACTCATGAGGTTTCCCAAGGCAACCCCTCTCAGCTGCCTATTCCTCCTACCTCCGTTAGCAAGGTAGGTGCTTCACAAGTTCCCTGCAAAGGCAGCTTCTCTCGTGACTCTATTCCAGACGATGATCCTACTCTTTCGCGTTCTCGAGCTTCTCTGCCTGTGAATCGTCCTACGTTTGGTCCTACAGATTCTGCTTTTGCGGATGGAGTTGTTGCATTTTCTGTTCTTCAGAACTCCATCCTGCATTTAGACCAGGCTAGGATTGATCAAATGTCTTTCAGTGAGTGTAACCGTGAACTCTACAGAGCTCTCTCCCTTGTAAGTTCTAACTTTTACTTACCATTTCTTGAATTTTGTAATTTTCTTGTTGATAACCCTTGTTCTCACTTATAGGTTGTTGTTAACCCTTGTTCTCACTTACAGGTTAACGGTCTCACGGTTAGATCAGGTAGCTATGTTTTTGATTTGATGGAAGAGTGTAAACAACTCTTTCAGGAGAAACACAATCTCACACTTGACAAGAATCGTCTAGTCAATGAGAAATGGGCTCTTCAGGCTGAAATAGAGTAACTTAGGTCTCAACCCAAGGATGTTGCCGCCAACCGTGACGTTGAGATCAAGCAAATACAATCCAATCTTGAAAAAGAATATCGTGAACGCCTTGTTGCCGTAGAATCTTCTCACCAAAAAGAAATTTCTGAATGGCGTGAGAAGGTTAGTGAGAAGATTCTCCGCCTGAACGAAATGTCAACCAAACATGAGAATGACTATGACCAGTGGCGCCACGATATTGCTGAACAAGAGGCAATTCTTAAGTAGGAGAATGGGGATGCTCTCTCCAAAGTCATAAAGGAGTACAAGGCTAAATATGATGAGCTAGTGGTAAAGTCTGTTGAACAGATTGCCGCTCAAGTGAAAGCTCAAGTGAAAGAGAATCTGGTTTCCTTTTTTGCTTCAAAAAAAATGAAACCGCCTCCTACCTTGTCTGACTCACCTGCTCCGTCATCTCAAGAAGGCCCATCTCCTATCTCCAAACCTTGTGTGAAGTGAGGTTTATTGCTATGCAAACATTTTTCAGCATCATTGTAAACTTTATGTTATTTAGTATCTCAGTTGTGTATTCCTTAGCTCCACAAGTTTTAAATGCCTATGCATTTTCTGTATTATTTATTTCTTGCCTTTCATAATTTTTTGAACTCTAAAAATTACTTAGTATCTCATTCATTATTTGTTTTTTCTGATATCACTCTTCGTTCTCTAAACTCTATCCATCTTGGGGACTTACCTATGTAATCAAGTTACATAGCGTGTCCCCTTTGGTTGGTGAAGGTTTCTCGTGTGTCAATATTAGGTTTCACTTCCTCAATTCTCGTCGTCACGGTGAACTCAAAGTGAGACCCCATTAACCCACTAGCACTATTGCTCTTCTCTCTCTCGAGGCACCTTACTGCATTGTCTATCTCAACCTCAGTAAGGAGAAAACAATATATAGAGACTATCAACGTATAGTTGACGGCATGCCAAGCCAAGTCTACACTTATATTGTTCCCCACCAATCTAAATTGGATTTCAATCTTAATCTTCTTGACTGATTTTTAGCCCGATCTCAGCCAAGGTATGTTTTTTCTCTATTACCGTCATTATCTTCTATGATAGCTACACTAGGTATATTATAGAAACTGGAAACTTCAAGCATCTATTTCATTAAAATTTCAAAAGTCATAACTTACAATGATGTGAGTCTGAGATCAGAAACTTCATACAAAATTTTGAAACTAATACTTCTCTGTTTTCCTAAGCATAGTATTTCTTCAAATTGTTGATGCTCCATGGCTTGTCTACGGGGGTGTCGTTCTGGTATGTCAAGTAGTATGCTCGATTAACTCCAACCTTGCCTACCAAGAAAGGTCCCTCCCAATTTGGCTCTAGCTTTGCTGGTGGTGGATTTTGCTTTTTGAGTACAAGGTCCCCTGGCATGAGACTTCTTGGCTTGACTTTCTTGTTGTAAGCTTTTTCCACCTGCCTATGGTAGTTTTCAAGCTTTATCTTTGCGCGCTCTCGAACTTCATCTGCCAAGACCAACTCTCTTTCTATTACTTCATTTTTCTTCCCAATATCAACTATTGCGCTCCTGACGGTATGCATTAGTGCCGTACGTGAGAGAGAAAGGTGTTGCACCTGTTGATCTTCTTGGAATTGTTCGATAGGCCCAGAGTACCTCCCATAAGTTCTCGTACCATTTTTCTTTCTTATCCTCCTATTTTTTCATTAAAACTTCAAGTATGGCTTTATTTGAAGCTTCAGCTTGCCTGTTTCCCTGTGGATGGAATGGAGTTGCAAACAGTTGCTTGATGTTGTAACTTTCCAAGAATTGCTTCAACATATCCCTTCTGAACTGTGCACCGTTGTCCGCCACTATTGCCTTTGGAAGACCAAACCAGCAGATGATGTTTGACCAAATGAAATCTCTGACTTCAGTTTCCCTTATTCTCCTGAGCGGTTCTGCCTCTATCCATTTGGTGAAGTAATCTGTGGCTACTATGAGATATTCTCTGCCCTATGATTTTTCCAACTTGCCTACTATGTCAATTCCACACATTGAGAAGAGCCACGGGTTACTTATGAAATGAAGATTCTCAGCTGGGGTATGAATCAGCCTTCCATGAATTTGACAGCCACGACACTTCTTGGCGTAGTCACAACAATCTTTGTACATGTTTGGCCAGTAATGCCCATGTATCATGATTCTATGCACCATGGCCCTTCCTGGTGAATGGTTTTCGCAGCTGCCACTATGGCTTTCCATCATGATTCCCTCTTTTTGAGATGGATGAACACATCTTAGTAACGGTCCAGCTGGAGATCTTCTATATTGGTCTTCCCCTACTAAAACATAAATCTTGGACTTTTCCAAGACTGACCTTGCCTTTGCCTTTTCCTCTGGTAGCGACCCATTCTTCAAGTAGTCAATTATCGGATCCATCCAGCTCGCCCCCATGTTCTGTATGAGGTTCACAGTTTTCTCCTCCATCTCTATCATTGGTTGAGATCTCTGTGTGAACGTAATTGTCTTAGTTGAATCTTCTTCTGTTGCCGTTGCTAGGTACGCCAAGGCATCTGCGTGATAGTTTTCTCCTCTAAATAAATGCAAAATTTCCACTTTTGAAAATTTGTCCACACTCCTCTTCAAAGTTTCAAGGTATGCAACCATCTTTCTTGTCAAGGCCCTGTACACTCCACTGTATTGCTCGACCACTAATTTTGAATCAGTGAATACTGTCACCTCTTCCGCCCCTAGCATTCTCAAGACTTCCAACCCTTTAAGCACAGCTTCGTACTCTGTTTCATTATTGATTGCTAGGAAAGATAACTTTTCCGTTATCTCAATCTTTGTCTCGTCAGGCGTTATGATTACCACACCTATTGTTGATTATCCTTTATTCACTCACCCATCTGTGAGAATTCTCCAACCTTTAACCTGTTGCCAATTGACCATCTCGGGAACCGCGACCTCAAGTTGCTCGTCTACTATCATATCCACATGCCAAGGTTCATCTTCTACGGGGAAATCCGCCAAGAAATAAGTACTTGGGACTTTTCTGCCTTCTTCTGTTCGTATTGAATTTGATACTTACTTAGCGAGACTGCCCATTTTTCCATCCTCCCTGAACGTTCCAACTTTGGCATTACTTGGTTCAGTGGTAGATTTGTAACCACTGTGAGGTGATAGGCTTCAAAATAGGGTCTCAATATTTGTGCCGCAAAAAGTAGAGCAAGCGCATACCTTTCCACCCTGGAATATCTTGTCTCTGGTGGAGTCATCTTTTTGCTGAGGAAGTAGACTGGGTTCTCATTTGTTGCTTCCCTTCGCGTTAGTACTGCACTGACTGCTATGTCTGATACTGCCAAGTAAATGAAGAGTGTTTCCCTTGGTATCGGTTTTGACAGTACTGGCGGTCTACTTAAATATTCCTTCAATGTTTGGAAAGCCCTTTCGCATTCATCATTCCACTTAAAAGACATGTTCTTTCTCAAGAGCTAAAAAATTGGCTTGAACTTATCTGTGGACCTTGAGATGAATCTTCCTAATGTCGTAATTCTCCGTGCCTGAATCTGTACTTCCTTTTGGGTCTTTGGCGACGGCATTTCCGTCAGGGCTCTAATCTGATCTTGACTGACTTCTATTTCTCTTCTGGTGACTATATAGCCGAGAAACCTTCCAGACGTTACTCCAAATGTACATTTTTCTGGGTTGAGCTTCATGTTGAACTGTCGTAATATCTGAAAAGTTTCCCTTAAGTCTTCCAAATGATCTGATGGCTCCCTTGACTTCACCAACATGTCGTCAATGTATACCTCAACCGTCTTCTTCAACTGGTTCTCAAACATTATCTCAACTAATCTTTGGTATGTTGCTCCTGCAATTTTAAACCGAATGGCGTTTTGGTATAACATAATGTTCTCTTACCAGCGTAGAAGGCTTCTCCTGATCTGACCCATAGAGTGGGATTTGATTGTAACCTGAATAGCCATCCATGAAAGATAGCAATCCATATCCCGCTGTTTTGTCAACGAGCTCATCCACTCTCGGCATGGCGTATCTATCCTTGGAGCAAGCTTTGTTTAAGCTGGTGAAGTCAATACAAACGCGAACTTTTCCATTCTTCTTCGGTACCGCAACTATGTTTGCCACCCATTCTGGATATTGAACTTCTCTTACTATACCAGCTCTCTCCATTTTTTCTACTTCTGCTTGGACTGCTTCTGCTAGTGTCGGCTTTATTGTTCTAACCTTTTGCACTACTGGCTTGAAGTTCGAATCAACATTCAATTCATGGCATGCTATGTCTGGGTCTATTCCTTTCATGTCATACACAGACCAAGCAAATACATCTACATTATCTTTTAGGAACTGCAAAAGATCATGTCTCACCTTAGGGTCTAAGTTAGCTCCCATGTAAGTGATCCGCTGACCTTCTGCTCCAGTGAGGTTGACGGGTTATGTTTGTTCCTCAGTTTTAGAAATTTCTCCTGGGAACCCGTCATCTTCCTTCTGTCATTGCTATGCTGAAGTAGAGGCCATGCCGGCACCTGTTGTGCCTTGCCTCGTGGTCTTAACTGTTGCTATCTTCAGGTTTTTCGCCATTGCTTGATTACTTCTTATCTCATATTGGCCATCTTCAGTTGGAAAACGAATTTTCTGATAGTAGCTTGACGGGATAGCCTTCATTAAGTGGATCCATTCTCGCCCCAAAATTGCGTTGTACTCTGTAGGAGCTTCAATCACTACAAATCTTGACATGACAATTCTGGTATGAGCCGTTACTGGTAGCATAATTTCTCCCAATGGCGGCACTGCTCCTCCATTGAAACCATAAATGTCTCTAGGTGAGTTTATCAAACAGTTCCTCCCTAGCTTCATTTGGTCCAGCCCTCTAGTGAATAGAACGTCCACATCACTTCCGCAATCTACAAGAACCTTAGTTACATTCCAATTTCCAATGAGTATCGAAATGACTAGTGGGTCATTGTGCGGCGTTACCACTCCCTTTAGATCCTCCTCCGAGAACCCAATTGGTTCATCTTGATGCACTGGCCTTCCATTCCTCATCACGGGTACCGCTCCTGCTACAGATGGCTCTTCTCTTATTTGCATTACCTTTCGCACTTTTTTCTTCACTTGATTATTGGACTCTCTAGCCCCTTCTAAAATCATGTTCACCGTTCCTCTTACTGGTGCATCTGGTTTTGCTGCTTCCCTGTTATGATATACAATAAATTCCCTTAAGTGACCACCATCAATCCACTTCTAAATTAATGACTTTAATTGATAGAAATCTTCTGTAGAATGATTATAAGTCTGATGATAATCACAGAATGGCTTACCTCTCACTGTTCTACATCTTACCGAGGCTCTTGAAAATACTTTCTTCCCCTTATCCTTTTCGGCATTTGATCTAGCGGCATGGTGAGCTGGGCTAGCGGTTTTGGTGGTGTCAGTTTCCTTGGTGGCGAGTCTTTGTCTTCCCGTCTATCTCTTTTGTCAGAACCTCTTGCCCCATCTCTATTTCTTCTGGCGCCGGGTTCTCTAGGTGGGTTGTCATTCCGTGAGCTGGTATCTGCTTTCTTTCCTTTCGCTGTTACGGCATTGACAGTAATCGTTGACATCTTTGGTGCCCTCCGAGAAGTTATATCTTCTAATCCGATATACTTTTTCGTCTTCTGAAAAAGTTCATCCAGCGTCCCCATTCGTGAAGACACTATAGAGTCATATGCTGGCAACTTCTTGTTTATTCGTTTCTGAAACGCCACCACCGCTGTCCTTTCATCCACTCCGCCATCTGTTCTCAAAATCTCATTTTTGAAATTAGTAACAAATTTTCTGAGTGACTCACCTGGTGCTTGTTCTAAATCAAATAACGAGGCTATATCTGCCGCCTGCCTCTTTTGATGGATGTAATGGTTGACAAACATTTCACTTTGTTGGGAAAAACTTGATATGCTCCATGGAGATAGACTTAGGTACTAATTTGTGGCTTTGTCTTTCAAACTGCTCGGAAATAGCCGACACCACATTCCATCATATTGACTCCCTTCCCAAGCTGCCATCTTTTGTTTGAAGTTGTTCAAGTGCTGCACAGGATCAGTTGTTCAATCATATTCATTGAACTTTGGAGATTGAAACTTCTGCCATCTTTTGTTTGAAGTTGTTCAAGTGCTGCACAGGATCAGTTGTTCAATCATATTCATTGAACTTTGGAGATTGAAACTTACTTGAAAACCCGTGACGGTAGCATATTTTTGCCAGTGGTCGTTTGCCTAATCTTTCCAGATCTTGTCACCTCTATGTTTTTCCCCTTATTCTGCGCCTTCATATCTTCCTGAACCTTGTATATCATGTCAAAGAGTAGTGTAGGGGTCACTTGCCGGAATCTCATCCTCATTGGCTCCCTCCTTTTGTTCGATTTCAAGGATTCGAACACCAGATTCGTCAGAACCCTCCATCTCTTCATTTCTCTGTACTTGTAGTCGAGGTCTAACACCATCTCCAGCTCCTTGAGTTATCCCTTCCGTTGGTCATCCATCTCCAGCTCCTTGAGTTATCCCTTCCGTTGGTCATCCATCTCCAGCTCCTTGAGTTATCCCTTCCGTTGGTTTTCTCATATTTTCATTTCTGATGGCGTCGTTTTCTCCTTCTTGAAGGTTCTGACGGTCCATCTCCTCCCTTCTTTCTAGCTGTTCTCTTAGCCTCTGGTTCTCTTCCCTCAGCCTCGTTGTTTCATCCTCCATCTCTTGAGGTTGCTGCTGCTGGTCAATCTGCGGAACTCCACCACTTGTTATGCCCCCAAGATAAGTAAGTGACCTAGTTTGTGTCACCATCTTATCTCTTCTTTTTCTCTCTACTACCCTCTAAACCCTAGATCTGCTTTTGAAGAGAGCCTTTCTTCTAGCGCCAAATGTAAACTCAAACTTGAGCTAGGTTACAGATCAGGGTTGATGGACTCTTTCTCTTCAATCTCCTTGTGATACCTGTAAAGACCACCGCTTATAATCCAGTGGGTAAAGCTCCAACGATCAAGTCAGTGATGGAGGTTAAGTTTGGAATCAGAGTAATCAAAAAGTGAATAGTTACCTTCTATTTACCCTACAGTTTTCCTTATATATTGGTTCAAACCGCTTCCTTCCAGCCCTAGGATCCTCACCAGATCCTAGGGTCTTCTTTCCTCCTACGTGGTTCTTTTTCCTTCACTCATTATAAGGTAAATGCTTGACAGCTAGCTCCCATGTGCTTCGCCCGTGATGCTCTGGAATGTTCTTAGTTTTTATCTGCTACTTCTCGGTTCCCTCTTACTGGTCTACTCCTAGTGTCTCTACTCCACCACGTTAGACTACAACATATGGTACTTACAATAAGGAAGTAGGAGTTGCCACCCCAAAGAGGATATATGGAGTTGGCTAGGAATTGTTGGTTTTCCTATATACACTTTAATGTGCAGTAGAATTTTTTTTTTTTTAATGAAGTGTGCAGTAGAAATTGTTATTTTGGTTTCAACGTTGCTACTTTGGTTAGAACCAAAACTATAGAATAGACTTAGGACTGAAAGTTGAAACACACTCCGCATGTCAAGCATTTCAACTAGGTAAATATTCCATGAAAGGTCAGAGCAAGTTTTAATAAAGTTCTTCCCAGGTTTAGTTCTTGGAGAATATCCCATATTCATAGAGAAAAGAATTCAGCCACGGATTGTGCTTCTCGAAAGAGTCTCTTGCGAAACGAACTAATATTTGGAGTGATTACAAACCAGTTTCATACCTTGCTTGGATCTACTATGGGTTTGAAACTTTGAATGATGTTTGTTTTAACCTGATGTAGTTGTATTTCTAACCACCTGAGTAACACCATTGTAATTCTCTCAATTATATTAATATATAACAGCTTATCTTTAAAAAAAAACAATAAAAAAAAAAAATTAGCAATTGTAATAAATATTTAATTCTTATACTGAAGAAAAATCACCATATCTTCTGAGAGAATAATTAGCTATTTTGGTCCTCTAACTTTGCTCAAATTTTCAGTTGAGTCCTTAAAGCTTAAACTGGTCAATTTAGTCCCAAATCTTTCGAAACCTTTGCAAAATGGTCACTCGTTATCTTCATGTTTCGAAGCATTTAACAAAGTTGTCCAGTAGCAGTTAATTATCATATGTGGTCTACCCAATTGCCCAGTAGCTATATCTGAAGTGAAAAACCTTGAGTTGAACAATATCAAAAATGATTAACCTCCCTCCCTTATATTTTGGCATTTCATAAACTGCCACGTATGAAAGTAAACTACAACTAGGCAACTCGGTTAAATGCTTGGAAACGACCAAACCATTTTGCAAACGTTTTGAAAGATTTGGGACCAAATTGACCAATTTAAACTTTAAGGACTCAACTGAAAATTTGAGCAAAGTTAGAGAATCCAAATAGCTAATTGTTCTCTTCTGAGAGAAACAAAATAAAACAATGCGACTATACAAATTTTCTCATTCAAAACTAACATGTATATTGTAGTATATAGTTTACATTACACATCAAGATTTTCTTCTACAGAGATTATACTTTTGTATACTATATGGTTTTGTTTACATTTATTGCTTCATAGGTTGCTCTATGAGAACATTCTCCACAATTCCGACAACTAATTTACAGAAACTTTTCCTCATCCAATTTGAATTCCCGCAGCCATGTTAGTCTAAAAGAGAACAACAGGTTAGTTCTTGACCTTCATGATTTATTTGAATTTTTGCCTTCCAACCTAAGCTGCTGGACTCTTTGGCGAAACCTTCGCCTCTGGTCATTAATTTTCCATAAACCATGTCCCAATATAACTGCTGAGTATATGCCATGTGTTATCATGGGGCAAAGAATATTACTTGTCTGCAGTAGTTAAAAACAAATTTGAATTAACTATTTAATTAGGCTTCATCTATAGAATAAAAAATTTAACGAGTGTATTGCCCCCCGAGGTATACTCATATGAAATGGTGAAACGGAAAATCTTACCTGGATCCATTCAAACCCAAGGTAGAGGGCTAAAAGTCCTTCTAGAAGGGGGGAGTAGATCTTCTTCATTTGCCTTCTTTGGTACCAAGCTGCATGTTGAACACAGTAGAGAACAGAGATGAGAATATGGTGTAGAATCAGATAGACCCTAGCAAATGGTCTTGATGTGTGAACTGAGTTATGGTAGTATTATTCTGAAAAAAGTGGAGTGGACTAGATCACTCCACACAGAACCATTAAAATCATAGGGTTCATCTAGGAATCTACGTTGGTACAGTTACGAGGATTTCTTCTACAGTTCTACGGACAAGAAAGAAGGGTGTAAATGGACTGAAAACTGCAAGTGATGCAGTTTTGGAAAGAGATAAACCTGCAAAAAGCTTTTTCAAGTCTTCACGGCCAGAGCGAGATGGTAATACTGGTGCTACCACATAAGTAGGATCTGAAAGAAAAGGCAAGCCACCAAGCCATGAAATAAACAACAGCCAAAGTACATTTAAACAGAAACCTCTGCCAAGGACATATCTCTTAAAATACTACCTTTTGGAGAAGCAGCGACATAATAGAGTGACCCCGTAAGAGCAGCAGTTATCACTGCAGCAAATGCTTGGGCAAACGGGACAAATGGCGGCAGCACACCAGTCTAAATCACTTTGAACAATTAGATCATGGTCCCAGTCCACGTAGTCATAAGTAATGTACAAGTAAAACATGGGACTCACCAGACATGCAATTCCTCTAGCATCGGTTACCAACTCGGTTCCTCTGAGGAAAACATCAGCCAGTGCTCCCTGCATTATGCAACAACTAGTTTTAAGTGTTAAGTTCCATGGTTTCAGCGTCTAAGAAAAGGTTTCCCATTAACGTACTTTTGGATGAAAAATAAAATCAAGTATTCTCAAGGAAAGCAAATTAAATTACAAAGCTTTAACAACACATGTTATCATCCTCATCGTCGACTTTTGTCTGGAAGATAAAATATGGCCGTTGTTCACTTGGTGGCCTCTCCAAGGCTGTTTCGGATAATCATTGCAGATTTCAATTAATGATGTATATCACTTCTATAGTTCTATGCACTTAAAAACCATGTATTATTCGGATACAAAGGGCAGTAAATTGACAAAAAAAAAGGCTTCACATCCGAACTTCGTAAATAGAGCTAATCAGCTAAAATTGTCAATCCTGATTAGTAATTAAGCAAGTGTTCTTCTGTAACTAACATATGCAACAAAATGACAAATTCATAGATCAGTCAATGAAAGAAATCAGGTCCTCTTTTTTTCTGGACATGAAACTGCTTTTAGATACTGTGTCCAAGTAAAGGCAATGTTGTAATGAAGTTGAAGGAAGAAGTAGCAATACTGCGTCAAGGGCTCAAGGCTTACATAATACCAGTTTAATTGAAATTTAGTTCCAAGAGCTTACCTGAACAGCAGCTCGATAGAAAAGCTCCTCTCCAATTGAGCTAGCAGTAACTACGAGTATGAACTGCACAAGTTAAATCACATCAATCCCCGCCTACCATATTATTAAAGTTAGACACAGCATACAAAGCTGGCAAGTAAACAACTTAACCTGCAATGGTGACATTCCATAAAAGAAGCTTCGGAGCTCCTCATCCTCGACATCTCTAATTGCACGGGCATGAGGAGACAACTTCACAACTTCATCCTGCAAAGTTGTATACAAGTCATTTGGAATCCCAAGCCTATTGTTTCTCAATCAAGAATAACTTCATGTATGTAATTGAATGACATAAATACAATTAGGAGGCCAGAATTGATTCACATACATCTAGTATAAGGAGAAGGGCCATTATGGGTGGAACGGCGTATCCAAGTGCTTCTAAAATGGCATCTATTGATAGATGGAATCCCCCCAATGAATCAATACCAGTAAATGAGCAAATGAACCTTCCAGCTACAGCCATTGCACCATATATTCCTGAAATTTGTCAGATAACAGAACAAAAATGAATTGATCAGAAAAGGCAACTGCGCAAGCAATTCAAGAATTTGAACTTACACCGAAAAACACGATAAACTAAAACACCCAAGTAACTTGATTCAAAGATTTTAACCTTCAAAATACTTAAATTGAGTGACAGAACAAGAAACTAAGTCAACTCAGAATGATTAAAATGGTTAACAGGAACCAGAATCCACCAATAGGCCAAACCTTTGCAACAGGTAATGTTTGTTCAAAATCATATAAACAGACAAAAAGAATCTCACCAACTAAAAATTAAGAAAAAAACAACTAAGTACAGTATGAAGTAAAGAACACTAAAAGTGAGTCAACTCACCGATTCCATAACTAAGTCTGACAACAGCTCCTAGCTTATCCCAAACAGGGAAGTCAGCAGCATCAGTACTAAAGCTAGTTTGATTGAAAGTTGTGACTTCCATACCTGTACCAGCAAACCTTCCATGATCATGACCATCTCTTCTTCCTCCATCAATCCTTTCATTACTACTTCTTTCTGAACTTGCTCTTATACAAACTTGTAATCCATTAGACTTATTACTTCTTCTACATCTTCTGTATTGATTAGTAAACAAGTTTGAAGTCAAAGTAGTAGTTGTGAAAGAAGTAGAAGGGGAAAGAGGAAGAAGGAGTGAGTTTTGAGTTCTAAAGATTAATGGAAACTCCATTATTAACAAAGTAGTTGGTTGTGGTGTTGAGATTGAAACACAAACACTATCAGCAGATTGATGTTTTCATAAATAAACATAGTGGGGTGGTACTGATGCGTGAGTGCTGATGAGGTGAAATTTTTTTTTTTGGTTTGTTTATGGTGTGGTGGAAGAAAGAACGACCTTTACTACTCTTGGTTTCCTCATCCTTTTGGTTTTTTATAATACTTTGATTGGTTACCTCCCTCAGTTATATCATCTATTCTCTGAATGTTCCTATGTACCTTGAAATTATAGGTCACTCCCTTGAAGTTTGACCTAAACTATACAGTAGTAACTTGGAAAGATTAGATTGGTGCAAGTTATGCAACACAAGCCAATATAAACCAATATAAATCTTCTTATGCCACAATTACAAAACTTTAGCTTCCATTTGAGAAAGCACCAAGACATTTGGGAAAGGTCTCTTTTATTTGAAGTGCGACGATGATGATTCGAAAGTTTTATGCCCTCCTCATTGCTGGCTATGGTTTAATTTTGTGCATGGAGATGAAAGGCATGCATTTGGTCTTACTGACTCTCATCTGTCCTCCACTCCTCTCATTGGGATTATTCTAAATGTAGTATCCATTATTTAGCCATTTATTCAATACATTTTAACTCAGTACATTATGGTGCGAGTAGCATTTTCGTCCACACAATGTGACTACGGTGCGAGCAGTATTTTCGTCCACACAATGTGACTAGGAAAACTTGGTAACCGGTTATACAATTTTTATTGTTTCTTTTAGTTTTTCAGTCAAACATACAAGTGGCAACTGTATGGATGACAAAATTGCTATATGGATGACAAAATTCAAGAAACAATAAGAACAAATTTTTGTTGACTTTAGACTAACCGGTAGCAAGTTTCCACTTGAGTCCATGTGGAAGATTGTGTGGTGTACAAGCAAATGTACCGTAATACACCATACCGAAAATGTACCGAATAACGGCTACCATTATTTGGGACCGGAAAGGTGGTGAACAGTGAACAGTAGACTGTTTCCATTACAAGGAGCTAAAATGTAATTTTTTTTATATTGTAAGGAGGTATAAATAAATTAATCATCTAGCGCACTATGAGTATCTCTATTTTTCAATCTAATGGTGGTTGAGTATATAATTTGTGCACCTTCACTCATATTTTAATTCTCAACAGTGTTTGGAATAAATGTTGTCCCTCTCCAATGGTTTATTCTGTGGCTGTGATTCCTAGTAGTCATGAAAATATTCATTTTTTGAGTGAATAGTTCATGAATTTGGTAGTCCATTTAGGATATCAAAAGACCCAATGAATACTTGCCAAGTGGAATTCTATATGATAATGTAATCTTCTAAATGGGGATACTTGGATAGTATATGTTGAGATTTAAACTTTAGATTATTTTTGGAAATATGCGATGTGTAATAGAATGTTGGCCCAGTGTTTGATTTCATTAAAAGATATAGTACTACAGTAAAACCTCGATAAATACATATCTTTAGATCGAAAAAATATATTATTTTAACAAAATTATTTATTTATTAATAAATAAATAATATATTATTTTATCGATAAATTAATGTTTATTATTTTAGAGGAAGATTTTCAATCTATGTATATGGTCAAAGAAAAAAAAATAAGTATGTGGTCATATACCAAATGATGATGAACATGATCTTGATCTAGATGATAGTTCGGTTATACCAAATGTTTTGTTAAAAGAAACATTTCAATCAATAATCACATTATATAACTATTTGCTACAATATGAGCAAAATATTTTGGAAGTTATGTTTGCTCTACAAAAAGTTAAGGATGGGGTTGAATTTGGTTTGGGTACAAAAAAAAAAAAAAAAAAAACTTTAGATGCATATTTTAAGAAAAAAAAAAAAAGTTCAAGAGTATGCAATACTATGGCTGTGTTTGGTTCGGGGAATTAAGATTTTGGAAAAATAGAGGGTATTGTTGGAATAGAGATTGATAAAAGAAAAATAATGCGCACAAAAGGGAGATAAATACAGACGAAAATCAGGGGAAAGATAAATACTTGCCGATTTTGTCTAACCAGTTATGGAAGCTGGTTTCTATCTTTTAAAAAAGGAAACCATTTTCCTTCCGGTTGCACTACACCGAAATCTGTTTTCCAGATTTTCAGCCAAAAATTAGGTGATTCCTACCTATTTTCTAGGAATCCAAATTCATGCGAACCAAACACAGCCATAAATTTTTGTTTGAAATTTATTAATTATTACTTTATATTTTTGTTGGGCATTTAAGGATTCAAATTTTTTTATTACTTAATATATTTAGCGAGGATATTACTTTAGTACACATGCCCAAGTCGGGACCAGAAAAAATTATTATCTAAGCGAGGTTATTACTTTATCGAACATTCATTTATCGAGGTTTTACCGTACAGTAGTAGGGTTTTTGGTGTATTGTTAACATCATCACAACCTATAGTTGGTACTTGGTACCAAACAGTAACCACTAACCACCATGCAGCATTTTGCAGATCAAGTTCAACACATTGGCTGGCATTGGATCGATCACCAATTTTCATAGTACAAACTATCGTACAAACATTGTTATATGATGTTTAATGACACACATCACCCTATAAATTAACAAAAATAATTAAGTTTATATATGTTTTGATTAATCTTCTGATGACTTGTGCCAATAACGATAAAAAAATATGTCTCACCATGTATGATCATCCTATTACACAACACTGCAAGTTTGTACAATCCAACTTCTGGAAAACAAACTAATGCGCGAGACATTTTATTTCGAGTTGTTGATAAGTTGTAAAAATATGACAATTCTAATACTGTTGATCAAATGGTTTTTTTTTTTTGAAATAATTTTTTATTTGGTAATGGTAATATGGTATGTCTGTCCTCTGTGATAGACTTTCAAAAATGTATACAGGCTTGAAAAGTTGAAATCCAAAGTTTCAATTGGTATGCCAAAAGCCCAAGATGTACAACCATGTACATAGCCTAGACAGTTTGTAATAATACAACCATGTGCAAGGCCCAATGTTTGTTTTAATGTCAGCACAAGCCCAAAATATCAAGAGTGTTCTGTTTATTTCTTTTCCAAACAAAGGTGGACTAGAAACCCAAACTGGTCGATTTCTCCATGACCCTTGTGGTAGACAATCCTTGTGATCCACAGACACAGGTGCCTAGCCTCCACGCAAGGACGGCTTCAAGTACAGGCATGACCACGTTAGAGATATCTTGTGTGATGTGTTCTGGCGGGCTGGAGTACAGGTTAAGAAGGAGGCTCCTGTTAACTTTCTTACTGATCCTAAGGAAGGAAGATCGACATTACGTCCTGCTGATATTCTGGTCTATAACTGGTATGAAGGTAAACATGCGTGTGTTGATGTTACAGGGGCGTCCCCGATGGTTGGGTTGGGTGCTGGGATTTTTGAGGTGGGGCTAGCAGCAGCAACAAAAGTGGAGAAACATGACGGAGCTTGTAGGGCTAACCAACATAGTTTCATCCCCTTTGCATTTGACACATTTGGATTGCTAGGCTCAGAAGCAGTTGAGCTCCTCAGGAGAGTGCAAAAGGTAATGGATAGCAACGTGATGACTGCGGGTTCGAACGAATATGTATTTAGGAGAATCGGGTTTGCTATCCAGAAAGGACTTGCCGCGCAGTTTGTAGCGCGTTTGTCCTCTACGTTTGTGTAATTTGTTGAGCTTATCAATAAAATTTTATTTAGTTTGAAAAAAAAAATAAAAAATAAAAAATTAAAAAAATAAAAAATTAAAAAAATAGTAGGTATACAGAGATAGTCATTGGAGTGTCGAGGTACACAAAAGTTGGTCCTAACATTCAGTTAGCAAATGTGATACGTTGCAAATATTGAGATAGCTATTAGAATGTCCAAGGTGTGCGTAAGCTGACCCAAACATTCGATTAAGCTTGAGAGAATTATTAGAGACGTTGTTGGAGCACTTGTGATGAAAAAAAAGAGATTCATTTGGTATCATGGGATATAGTTTGCACTCCAACGAAGGAGGGGCCTCCTACAAATCATGAATAAAGCTCTTCTATCTAAATGAATTTAGAGATACGATAAAGAACAAGGTACACTTTGGCGGAGAGTGGTCGAAGCTAAGTATGGTGATAGTGATGATGGTGGAAGGCTTCGTAAGACTAAACAACCTTATGGTTGTAGTCTATGGAGAGGGATA
This sequence comes from Aquilegia eximia, assembly GCA_023053565.1. Classification (NCBI taxonomy): domain Eukaryota; kingdom Viridiplantae; phylum Streptophyta; class Magnoliopsida; order Ranunculales; family Ranunculaceae; genus Aquilegia; species Aquilegia eximia. The sequence goes on from JALIGU010000002.1 coordinate 27,265,068, forward strand.
CAAGTGACACAAGATGAGTTTTTCAACAATATTAAAAATGTGGTGCATAATGGGGAAGACTCGTTTTTTGCATAATGTTTGGTTGGGTGAAACCACTTTGGCTTGTTGATAGTGGGTATTTGAGTAACCCACAATCAAAAGATGTATTTATATTGAGAGATTTTTCTTTTTGTGCCTGTAATAATTGATTGTCAATGTACAACAAGTAACAAGCAAGGGTCGTACCCACCTCGAAAGGAAATTCTTAGCTCAAACACAATAGAAAGCAATAATTAAAGAACACCAAATGAATCAATTAATAAGATGAAATTGATTATACTTCCTACACGCAGTGGCGTAGCCAGGATTTTTGGTGAGGGTGCGCACCAAAATCTTATTATTGGCCCGAAATTTTTATCACCCAAAAATTCGATCAATAAGAAATTTATACACAACTTCCACCAAAAATAAATATTATTACATAAGAGAATTTTACTATACAATTTTTTTTCTATCAAAAACTAACCCTTAATACAACATAAAGAATGTAAAAATCACTTATTACAAAAATTTATGTTGTTTTTAAAAAAAAAAAATTCTATCAAAAAATCACTTATTGAATTTTTCTATCCAAAATCAGGAGAGATTTTTACATTCTCTATGTTGTATTATACATTCTCTGTATTATTATTAAAACTCTAATTATAATCAGAAAGCAGAACATAACTAAATAATTAGAATATCTACATTATAACTATTTAAGGATAGTTATCATAAAATAGACCGTAGATCTTGCTAATATAATTAGACTACAAATAATAATTTATTTTAGCCAAGCAAATAAAGTTAGATATATATTTTTCCCAAAATATAGGTTGTCATTTGTGAGGAGAATATATATAGTAGAAAATTTTCAGATTTTCAGGGTACGCACGTGCGTACCCTACACCTCTGGCTACGCCCCTGCCTATAGGTAATAAAATAAATAATACTACTACTTAAACTAATATTAGAAGATAAAGAGAGATGAAAAGAAGATCTTATGATGATTAGGGGGAAGGTTTGGTATCCACAAACTAAACAATGCAAAACATACATGATATTCAATATAATAGTCACCTCTCATATTCAATGTATAGTAATTCTTTAATCACTTCTCAGCTATTCCAAGTAATTACTAATGCACATATATCACTACTACAAAAAAGTAGATATATCACAGTTAAAAATCGTGATAAAAAACTATATATCACGGTTTTTATTTAATCTCAAACCGTGATAAAGAAGGGGTGATAAATACTCTAAAAACCGTGATAAATACTCTAAAAACCGTGATATATGTATGATATAAATATCACGGTTTTATTAATTGACACTGGTATACTGGTAATAAAATTTTCATTTCTAGAACTAAAACTGTGATATATAATACATTTGGTATCACGCTTGTTCGGACAACTGTGATAATAAATATAAAACCGTGATATATAAGTATACTATATATCACGGTCTTGTCACTACAGAGTACAGAGCACTGAAATTCCGAAACCGTGATATATAAGTTGTTTTGTATAAAAAAAAACCATTAATTAGGAATTACAATTCATATCCACTATGCTATAGAAACAAATATACCATTAAATAGAACATATTTATTCTATTGAATACACAATTCTTCAAATTGAATTGGAAAAAAAATTACAAGATTCACAAATAGACTGACAGCCTTAAGAACTTAACAAAATTTGATACATCAAGCTAAACAAAAAAACATTATTCCTCTCTTCATCTATTCTTTCAGACATCTATAAGAAAGTAGTCAGTAACCTCAAGACGAAATTGTCCATGTCATTCTTTGAGTAGTTATTCTTCCTATTCAACTTCTTCATCTTTCAGACATCTATAAGAAAGTAGTCAGTAACCTCAAGACGAAATTGTCCATGTCATTCTTTGAGTAGTTATTCTTCCTATTCAACTTCTTCATCTGGAATATAAAGACCAACTCGTTCAATTATAAAGGAAATAAGTTTCAATATCCCTAGTAAAACAGAGAAATTAAGAAATTGGTATTAACTGTATACATATTTTGTTTGGAAAGTGGCAAAAGACTAAGGGTACCGTTAATAAGTAAATTGATAAATGGCAAAAGACCGAAGGATGGATCTACTTCAGATAAATAGAACCAACAATGATTGCTAAACCCCCAGGGCAAATTTTACGTACATATTGCTACCAGAATGAGTAACAAAGTTTCCACTATTAAAGAAATACGGTTATATTCCACTCAAAAAAAAAAAAAAAAAAAAAGAAGAAGATAAGATACTCATGAAGAATGGACAAAATACATATTCGAATGCTTTTAAAGTTAGGATGGGTTTCTACCATTTGAGACAAGCAAATTCCTCAACCAACTACAATGGGACTGATAGCAAATGATAAATGAACTTAAATTAAAAAAACAAAGTATTAATAAATAAACTTTCTGATAAAGAGAAATGAAAAAAGTGAGAGGGGGGAGGATGACTCCAATGTACAGTTTCCATTAAGAAAATATATGATTTCAACAAACAGTACAAACGATTTGCCATTATAAAATAAAACAATTGATCAAGATAGGACAACCAGCAGTTCAAGATTAAAAGATGTGAAATCACTTGTCATAACCAATATTGATAAATTCTGCACATACCTTTTGACTAATTTCAGTGAATTATTCGCTTGTCACTTATGTGTATTCGCTTGCCAAGTGTCAACCATTGAAGTCTGAAGTTGCTTGCCATAAGAGTTCTTTTAGGCGCCGTAGAGAGCACAACCTTGTAAGATCACATGTAGAAATAATAAGCACCAATATCAATAAAATAGTATTGACTATTGACAAAAAATAATATACAATATCCAAACTTTAATGTCAATTTTCAGAAAAATGTCACCTTTAAGCCCTAATACTAGGGCTGCAATCTGAGCCGAGCGGCTCGGGCTCGGCTCGATAAAAGCTCGGCTCGGCTCGCTCATTTATCTAAACGAGCCGAGTTCGAGCCGGTTTTTGAGCTCGTCACGAGCCCGAGCCGAGCCGAGCAGCTCGTTAACTATGGGCTTAGGCGGTTGGGCTTATATCTCCATCGGTAACTATGGGCTTGGGCAGTTGGGCTTCTATCTCCATCAGGCATCAGTATCACAAACCCAAACTTAATTCCCCACTCCACTTTTTTTTTTCTCTCTCTGACTCTCTCTCTTTACTTTATCTCTCGATCTCAACTCTTTCCTTCGTTTCACATGAAATTCTTTTGATTTCCCCATCAGTTTTTTCGCTACTTTATCAAATATCAAGAATTCTAGTTTTTTTTTTTTCTTTTCTTTTCTCGGCGTCGCGTCTGCTCAAGATGAGTTGAGTTAAGGGCTTTATTTTCTATTGATTTTTGTTTAATTAATTAGGATTTTGTGATTCAATTGGTTTGCTGAATTTTAGTTTAGAATTAGTTGTAGATCTGTATGGCAATATGTTTGAAGCTTCTTCTTTTGCAAGTTCATCGATATCAATATCCTCTGCAACTGCCTCAATGAACTCCACTCCTACATTCTCATCATCACATACCACCCTCAACACCCTTCCTCATCTTTCTGCAACCTTCCTGCTAAGGGAAAAAATTCTTCCAAGACAACTGCTAGCCCTTCCTTCAATTTCTCTACCATTTCTTGAAAATCAGCACCAGCACCCTTGTAAAGTAACAATTTTTGGTTGTAATAAAAGGTCACATAAGGAAGATCAAATGTGACCAAAGGACATTCTTTTCTTCCTATTTTCTTACTAGGTAAAACATTAGTCTTCTTAATGATTTTCACCTTACTAACAACTCCATCTTCCTTGCTGATGAGTTCAGGTGCCATGGTTGTTGATGATCCAAACTCTAAAAAACAATCAACTCAAAAAGAAATTGAAGAGAAACAAGATTCAAACGAGCCGAACGAGCCAAACGAGCCAGCGAGCCGAAACGAGCCAACGAGCCGAGCTCGAGTTTTACTATTGGCTCGCGAGCCGAGCTCGAGCTCATAGTTCAGCTCGATCTTAATTTTAAGCTCGGCTCGAGCTCGGCTCGAGCTCGGCTCGAGCTCGGCTCGAGCTCGGCTCGGTTAGTAACGAGCCGAGTTCGAGCATACCTTAGCTCGGCTCAAGCGGCTCGAATAGCACCCCTACCTAATACATGCCCACCAGTTCTAGATATCTCTTAACTAAAAGATTTTCTAAGACAAGCTCATTAGAAATGAGCATATTGATCAACCTTCTTAAACTAAGTGGGAGAGTTTAGTTATATTTTTAAACGATTAGTTGTTAGCATAAAGTGAGAAAGCTAAGTAAAACTAATGCATAGCAACCTTATTTTAAATGTCTCTTTGTCAACAAACTATGTAAGGAACTGTCAAAAGCAGATCAAGCTTCATGGGAGGTCTACCTGAGCAGTGTATTAGCAAAAGAAGAAAAAATGGTACAATGATGAATGATGGCTAAAAGTGCTTAGGTTTGTGCTGGAAAAAAAGTGTGGTCCATGCTACCATATGTTATGTTACGTTACGTTATGGGTAACATGGACAGTTAGAAATGAGGTCATGGTTAAAGGTCCAGAGGGCCTTGCCTGAAAAGTTAATTAAACTCAACGCATCAAAACAAGGTTTGGGGGGACATTTTTTCTCTGAATTGTGCAGGAATATGAACAACTAGTGATTTTGATTCATCTACCGTTAAAAAAGGGCCTACTATTACTTGGACTCGAAGCGGAAGCTGGATTCACTTGCTTGGTTTCCTGACAAGTTAATTAAACGCATTGATAAACTAGCATATCTAGAGACATACAAACACTAATAACTAACCTCGTTATTTGCAACCTCTCTTCACTTTCTTCTAAAAAAAAATTTAGTAGTGTTCTGCATTCTGCAAAACACAATATATAAAGTTAGAGAGGAAAGGGAGAAGGAAGAGAAAGCACAAGTTCTACTGAAGACTAACCACTCAACAACTTGTAGGGATGAAGCACCTAACAGTATGGTTGTATAATTTATATAATTAAAGTGTGTCGCCATGTTGAATGATATCCAAACAAAAATTGTTTAAGAAAATGCATTTAAACATATGCAAAGACGGGATTCTATTTATCTATAGGAGATCAAGTAAGAAATTATTCTTAAAACCAACAAATTTAAGGAAAATGGGTACTTTCAATTTAACATGTTAGATACCTCAATCTCCCAACAAATATTTGCACATTTATCCTTTAGAAGTAAGTCAAACCCCATTATCAAGTACCAACCAGAAGCCTAGCCATATTTCTGCATATACAATACACCCACTAGGGAAAAAGAAAAAGAAACTACTCAATTTTGGTGATTAAGGGTTGGTGGCTTGGTGCAGATCATTTGCCCAACCACTCACTAATAAAACTATTACCCTAATCTAGGTGCCAAAAAATAACTTGCCCTCGCCAAAATGAGCTTCTCTTTTCTAGGTCCATGTCAACTCAAGTGAATTAAAAGAAAACAAATGTTCAATTAAAAGCTAATTAGTGTATGCTTACCACTTCAAAGAAACTGTTGGACAATTTGTTAATCTTCCGATTCTAGATAAGGCGTCTCTGTATCTCCTTCACCAATTTGTCGAATAACTCACCTCCCAATTAACCTGTATTCCCTGTAATTTAATAGTAATGAGCACAAATTCACTTCTCCAGATTCTATAAGAGGTAAAAATGGTAAAAATTGCACAAATAAGAACCACTTACTAATTCATTCATTCATTTCCAAGAAGTTTCAATTAATTTCTTCCTTTTCCAATTCACTGAGTTCCTTCGACTTCAAACCAAGACCTGGATTTTATATTCAAGCTTATAGATTATTAAAAGATAAACTAAAAAAAACAAACTCAAAATTGAAGAAGAACGTTCGAATTTTACATAATTAGTGTTAGCGATGTGAGGAATTGTATCTTTTAGTGGGACGAGTTCAGACAAGATTCTGCAATTTGCCATTAAAACAGCTTACTTTAGATTGCTTGTGAGAGAAGAGAGAAAGAATGATAGACAACTTACCGCTTGTTCGCAAAAGCGAGGGGAGCGAACGGTTTTTCCCTTCCATAGCTCTTTGCGAAGAACAAGGACACGATGGACTGGTGGTAGTGGGATTTGGAATTTTGGAGACTTGGGTTTTATTTTCATTTATTTCCTTTTTGTGTTGTAGTAAATATCGGCTAAATATACCCAACTAAATAGATATCACACTACTGGCTGAAATTTTAAAACTGTTTAAATCATATAAGTGTACCTTAAAACAGTGATAAATGTGTTTTTTTTTAAATCTGTTTGAAAACGGTGATATATGATTTATTTTTCATCAGTCATCACCTACACAACAAAAACAGTGATATTTGTAAAAAACCGTGATATAAGAATAGTAGACATAACTTTTATCATGGTTTTTATTTGAACCGTGATATATCAATTTTCGTAACCGTGATATATGTCAAAATCTGTAGTAGTGATAATAATCAAATAGTCACCTCTCAGCTATTCCATTCAATTAAAATGAGATTCTTTATATGTATTCATTGAATATACCTCATTAATTAAATTGTCACCTCTCATCTATTCAATCCAATTAACTTGGTAGATTAATTTGTAAACAAATTGTCACGTCTCAGCTATTGAACTTGATTACAAAAGGGTTCCAATAAAAGAGATTAATCTAAAACTATTATTATTGTTAGGTCTCCCTATACTTTAACAACATGGATGCAACAAATACGTAAATAATCATGCTTACTTCATATCGCGAGTAGAAATAAACAACCATTAAGCAATTGAATCACAATATAAAGGAATAATCATGGTGCTTTTTAGATATCTAGAGTGCTTCAACCATTCTCCCTAAGAGCATTCCCAATAGTAAAAGGGTTTTAAGGGTGCCACATATGAGAGAGGGGAAAGGTTTTAACAAAAAATTAATGTTAAAAGTGATTAGTACATTTAAAGTTACCCATGGTTGGTTTTAAAATAAGTGTTAAAACTTAAGGTTTCACTTTTCCTAAAAAACATAATGTACATTGTGATGAAATCTAATTTTTAATTAATAAAATGATCCTACGTGGCACTTTTAACTCCTTGGCAAATTTGCCAAGGAGATAAAAATGTTTTGCTTGAAAAGTGTGTTAAAACCCACTATTGGCAGAAGTTTTTTTTACTAAAAGTGATTTAAAACCTACTATTGGGAATGCTCTAAAGGGGACTTAGCTACTCATCCTTGATAACGACACCATGGAAGATATAGTAAAAGAACACAACATCATAAATGGGAAAGAGAATTGATTATTATTATTGATAGAGAATGAAAACAGTAGACTTCAAGAAAAGAAGTTCAAGAAGTGTATATGAACTTCAAGAGTTCAAAAGTAATAAACCCTAGCTACTACTTCTCTTTATATAAAGATTATAAAATATGAGTCCTCGTGAAATAAGAAACTTTTTTGTTTACACACAAAATATCCTTGCTCCCAAAGATATCCAAATTATGGAAAAATTTGTGGTGGCTCCTATAGATCTTTTAAAAGCATCAAGACCATATGGAACCCTAATGCCATTGGGCCTAAGTTAAACCTTGGATCAATACCTTCAGATAGACAGCTTACCGACCCAAATCAGAGTTCTGGATCATCATATAAAGCCTTTTTAATATTGGACTTCAAGTAACGGGCTTCAATATAACTTGGATGGAGCTGGGATTTGGACCACCCACCATGACATAAAGTCAAGTCCATAGGACCAATCCGAGGGGTGTCCTGAACAATACACGGGTGTAAATAATAATTTCTCTCCTTTGTGCAAATAACACTCTTTTAATGGGTTTTTTTTTTTTTTTGCTTTTAACGGGTTTTAGCACAATATTTGACTTTTGGCTCATGAAACCTACACAAATGACAAGAAAGAACTAATCAATAAATATTACACAATAATATAAGCTAAGTGTTATGTAAACAAGGTGTTATTCGAGAGATAAATATACACTTTTGAGGACTTATCACTTGTAGTTTTCATAGAATCCATAAGTATGCGGCGCTAAAACATGGATCGATGAAGGAACGCTTTGAAGAAAATCATTCGTGGAATCTTCACTTAAGAAGATATCTCTTTAGGGAGAGTGAAAGAGCACAGCTTGATACTCTTAATGGTTTGCTTACCGATTTACATTTGGAAGATGGGAAAGATGTGTGCGAATAGAAGACAAAGAAAAACAAGGAGTTCGTTGTCAAATTTTACTCTAACCTTGCAGCTTCAACAAACAGAAGATTGTTCCAGCCAGATCAATTCCCTTATAAGATTGTATGGGAGGCAAAAATTCCAACCAATGTAAAGCTCTTTTGTTGGAGTCTGATGTGGGGGCGTATACTTACGCAAGATATCCTCCAAAGAAGGGGTTTTATGTTGGCTAACAGTTGTGCTCTGTAAATACATAAAAGTGTTTAAGTGAGGAAGATGATCGGAAGTGGAGAGAAGTAGTTTGGGGAAGAGGAATGGCTGAGCTATTGATAAGTCCTCAAAAGTGTATATTTATCTCCCGAATAGCACCTTGTTTGCATAGCACTTAGCTTATATTATTGTGTTATATCTATTGATTAGTGCTTTCTTGTCATTTGTGTAGGTTTCATGAGCCAAAATGTGAATATTGTGTTAAAGCCTGCCAAAAAACAAGAAAAGCCAGTAAAATAGTGTTATTTGTAGGGCCGACAAAATGACCCGCGACCTGTTAACCCGACACAAACCCGACCCGAGATAAACAGGTTTGGGTTCGGCCTTATTGGGGTTGGCGGGTCATTTTGACCCGAACCTGTTAACCTGATTAATATACAGGTCAGGTTCATGTCTGACTATTAACAGGTCGGGTCAAACCCGAAACCCGTTAACTAAACCCTAAATTTTGGCCCACATATAAATGCCCTGATTTGTTCCTTTCATTGTTCTTTCTTTCTTTCTCTCTCTTTGGCTGCAACAATGGATGATTCTCTTCATTTTTCTTCTACTACTAATATCAAGTTGATTCTCTTATTCATCGCTACCAAGCATTAATCTCAAGTTGATTCTCTTGTTCATCACTTCATCGCTTGTAACTTGTAAGAGAACCGTTCAATAAGGTATGATAATATTTTTCTACTTAGGGTTTTAATGATTAATGTAGATTTCAATTTGATATTTGTTATGAGGAGTTTGAACTCATTGTATACTTCAATAATTCAATTGTTAATTAGACGAAAAGTTGATAATTTAGAATTATTAATAGTTTTGGTCTTTAGCTGGTATGAATGAACACAATTCTAAGCAATTTGTTAAGCATTTTATAACTATATATGCTTATAAACCAATTTCACAATTTATGAAATATGATTTTTTTTTATTGCTCTTTATTAAATCTTCTTTGTTGCCTGTATGCTAATGGAATAAAAGGCTTAGCCGTTTGTTGTGATACTTATTTCTATTAAAACTCTATGCTTCAGGTGACACAAGTAGACTTCAAGAAGGCAAAGGAGAAGGTCATGTTTAAGAAAAAAGAAGGACTGTGTGAAGGACTTTATGTGCCTCATGTGAAACTTGGCGCTCATGGGCCAAGCAAACTATTATTTTGCTTATGGCCTTTGTAATATCGAATTTCTTATTTGCAATTTGGGAGATATCATTTCTTTTCCTACTTTTCTTAATATTTTGTATTTGCACTCTCTGTTACTCCTGAATCCAGAGGAACTACTACGATAATCCATTGCTTCCACATTAAGTATGACAAATTATTTGATCCTATCATACCATATGTGATTTTGCTAAACTGTACTGTACAACTTAAAAATTAAAAGCAAGGCAAGTTACTAGTATTTTTATTTTCTTTATAACCAAGGCATGTTACTGGTGAAATTTTGAAATCATATAGGTTTAACCATAGTACAAAATTTCGCGATATATCACGATATATCGCGATATCTATCGATTTTAAAAGAAAACGATACGATATATTATTGATTTATAATGCTTGAATTATCTGTCATTTCTCGTCCGAAATATTTCGATATATCAGGATATATGTCGATACTTTGATATTTAGTGATATTTTTCGATATTTTGGATGAACAAAATCTATTCAATAGATTTTCACAGAGAAAATTTCTTATTTGCTTCCCTTCCCCCTTCTCTCTCTAACTTGATCAGATTAAGAATGAATAGATCTCTTGTCACTATCAGATTGGCGAAATTACTTCTTTCCTTTCTCACATATTCATTGCCATTTTTATCTCCCACAATCTCTCGTAGAATTAATTCCTAGGCAAGAAGAAGATTAAGAAGATATAGAAGATCTTTAGTTGTTTTTTCTTCCATAGGATTAGATTAGGTCTCTCACATATTTTAGAATCGAAAATCAGAATTTATTTTATTTTACCTAGATCCTCAATTTGTCAAATTACATCGACTTACCTTGAGATTCTGATATCTATAACATAAATTGCACAACATGTTTTAATTAAATTTTTATTAGAAAAATAAATAAATAAAATTTCGATATATTTAGATATATTCTGATATATCACGATAAAATCGATATATTAATCGATACATTCGATACGTATGATGTAAAATATCCACCGATAGATTTCGATATATCTCGAAATATCCACTTCCTGAAGATCGATAAATTAGCCGATATCGATATTTTGAACTATGGGTTTAACAGGTTGAACGGGTTGCGGGTCTAATGGGTTTAACGGGTTTGGACATGACGTGTTCAGTAAACAGGTCTAAACAAGTTGACCCGAACCCGACCTGTTTAATTAGCAGGTCAGGTTTGGGTTTAGGGAAAAAATGTCATACAGGTTAACAGGTCAAGTTCGGGTTTAGTCCAAAAATACCTCAACCTGTTTAAACCCGACATGAACCGACACGATTGCCACCCCTAGTTATTTGCACAAGGAAGAAAATTTGCTATTTTCACCCACAGAGTTACTGAGGGCACCCCGTGGACTGGTCCTATGGACTTGACTTTATGTCCAAGATGGGTGGTCCAAATCTCAGCTCAATCCAAGTTATAATGAAGCCCACAAGTTAAAAGATCGGTCAAATAATTAAAAATGACAACAACGTTTGCAACAATTTTCACTTTTAACAATGTATTACAAATCATAACAACCAAGTGAATTTTCGTTACACTCGATAACAACTATGTTTTCTTCCGGTACTGGAAGCCGGTGACCAGTCCACATCATAATTGTATAAGCTGATATGTCAATAAAAAATTAAAAAAAAATACACGTAATCAAATAAAAAAAATTATATCAAGGACAATAATTAAGCATTATATATTGTTATGCCCCAAATCATACCACTTTTATTATCAAATTCGGGTTTTTGTGACTAAAGTATGTAAATTTAGGGATTTTTAATTATAGTATTATATTAACGAAATCGATTCTCTCAAGTACAATAATAAATCATTATACAATTTTATGACCTAAATTATGTGTTGTTTTATTATTATTATTGATAGGTTAATTCTACAATTGCCACGTGGATAGATCATCGGCTTCAGCTACCGGAGCAAAACATGGTTGTTATCGGGTGTAATGAAAATTCACTTGGTTGTCATGATCTGCAATACATTGTTAAAAGTGAAAATCGTTGCAAACGTTGTTGTTATTTTCAGTTATTTGACCTTAAAAGATCTATTGAAACTTTTACTTGAAGCCCAATCTTAAGAAGGCTCTATATGAAGATCCAGAAGTCTGATTTGGGCCCATGAGCTGTATATCTGAAGGTCTTGGTCCAGGCTACAACTTAGGCCTAAGAGAATTAGGCCTACAGCAGCAGCCACGAATTTGACCTTACTTTGTGAGCAAGTATACTTTGTTAGCAAGTAATATGCTTAATATTCTCTATATAAAGAGAAGTAGTAAATATGGTTTAGTTTAGTTCATCTTTCTTTTGAACTCATTCTATTGTATTCAATCTTCTTATTGTCAATATTAATCCATTCTTTTTTCCATTATGATGTTGTGTTATTCATTTACTTATTCCATGGTGTCATTATCAAGGATGAGTAGCTAAATTCCCTTTAGGGGGAATGGTTGATGTAACGCCCCGGGATTTCGTCCTCGCTCATCCCGGTGCGTCGAGCACCATACCGCTCGCTAATGTCAATATTGTCCCCCTTTAGTCACTGCGGATATCCAGCAGTAGAGGGCCCGCCCATGTGGTTTACCCCAAAAGGCCTTGATATTAGTTAGAGTATGGTTAAGCTCTATATACTACCAATACAACCACTTTCTTGGCAATGTGGGACTAACACCAACTCATGGGTGTTACAATCTCACCACCTTAGAAATAGAGCCGTCCTCGGCTCTGCAGTACACTCAGTACAGTCCCAAAATCTCCGATGTTCCCTGCCAAGTGAGACAAGTACCTGGCGCTCCTCCGGCCCTTCCAGCGTACTTCCCACCTGCAACAGGCGACCCGTCGTCGGCTCTGATACCAACTGTAACGCCCCGGGATTTCGTCCTCGCTCATCCCGGTGCGTCGAGCACCATACCGCTCGCTAATGTCAATATTGTCCCCCTTTAGTCACTGCGGATATCCAGCAGTAGAGGGTTTTGGATCAGGGCCCACCCATGTGGTTTACCCCAAAAGGCCTTGATATTAGTTAGAGTATGGTTAAGCTCTATATACTACCAATACAACCACTTTCTTGGCAATGTGGGACTAACACCAACTCATGGGTGTTACAGTTGAAGCACTCTAGATAATGCAAAAACACCATGTTTGTTCTTTATGTTCATTGTGATTCGAAGTTCTTAATGTTTGTTTATTTCTATTCGCGACATGAAGTAAGCATGATTATTTATGTGTTATTGATATCCATGTTGATAAAATACTATTGTTAGAGTATAGCGAGACCTAGCTATAATGGTTGTATTAGATTAATTAGAGATATGTGATGGAATAACTAAGAGGTGACTATCATATATCTAGAATTAATCTCTTTTATTGAATCCCTTTTGTAATCAAATTGAATAACCGAGAGGTGACAGTTTGATTGTGAATTAATAGGTTGAGTTAATTGAATTGAATAGCTGAGAGGTGGCGGTTTAATTAATGAAGCATATTCAATAGCACATATAAGAGAATCTCATTTTAATTGAGTTGAATAGCTGAGAGGTGACTACTTGATTATTAAAGGCATTAATGATTAATTGGAATAGCTAAGAGGTGACTAATCAATTGTTATAGATTGAACATGAATGAATGACATGTATGTTTGCATTGTTTAGTTTGTGGATACCAACTTTTCCCCCTATTCATCATAAGATCTATTTTCTATCTCTATCCATCTTCTGTTATTAGTTTAAGTATTAGTTTATTTATTTATTGCCTGTAGGAAGTAGAATCAATCTTACTCTTGTTAATTGGTTCATGTGGTGTTCTTTAATTATTGTTTTCTATTGTGTTTGAGCTAAGAATCCCCCCTTCGAGGTTGGTACGACCCTTGCTTGTTACTTGTCTACATTGATAATCAATATTTACAGGCACAAGAAGGAAAATCAATACAAATCTATCTTTTTAAAACCGAAATTCGTTTCTTTAACGATCTTCATTTTTGGGGCAGAAACAACTAAACCATTTTTCTTAATAAGATGGGAAAATATATTTAGATGTTTAAAATGTTGATCAATAGAATTGGAAAAGATTAATATATCATCAATATATACAATACAGAATTCAGTATAATCATTAAAAATTTCATTCATAATATTCATGAATTCTGAAGGAGCATTTTTTAAACCAAAGGCCATAACATTCCATTCATAATGTCCAAAAGGAACAGTAAAAGCAGTTTTATATTTATCTTGTTCAGCAATCTGAACTTGCCAATAACCTGACTTTAAATCAAATTTAGAAAATATACGAGCATCATTTAAGCGTTTTAATAAATCTTTTTTATTAGGAATAGGATAATGAATCCATTGAAGAACCTTATTAAGGGGTTTGTAATTAATAACTAATCTAGGAATCCCTCGTTCTTGTTCAGCATTTTTATTTACATAAAATGCTGCACAACTCCAACAAGAAGAGCTTTTCCTAATAAGTTGTTTATCTAAAAGACCTTGAATTTCAGTCTTACATAATTCCATATAAACTTTATTCATTTGGATTGGTCTAGCCTTAGTAGGTATCATGTTTTCATTAAAACCTTCGATATAGGGTAATTGTACTATGTGTTGCTTCCTATCCCAAAAGGCATTAGGAACATCGCTACATATCTCCTTCTGAAATTATTTTTCTAAGGAAAGAATTTTTTTCTTTAGTAGCAAATTGCTCTAATTGTTTGTCAATAGAGGCATAGCCTATTTCTTGAGACAAAAAATTGATTTGTTTTCCTTTTAAAATCAAAGTTTCTTGTAATTGATTGATATAATTTATCTTAGGTTTAATGATAAATTCAAAGACTATCTTTTTCCCCTTTATAGTAGTATGAATTCCATTATCATCGATTCTTTCAATAGGCCAAATAAGACTTAAAAAGGGTCTTCCTAAGATTACCATCATTTATTTGAAGGGCTTGTTCTTCTTCACCAAACGGTTTGCATATATATATATATACACCATAATTTTAAGTAGGAAATATCCCTTCTTCATTTCATCATCTTTAGTTTTTTTGTATTTAAGCATTTTTAATGTTTCAAAAATAAAACATCTTCTAGGTATGGTTTCTCACTTTCCTATATTATTTTTTCTTATTTTTTTTGTGTTTTCGTCATTATCATTTTTTACTTTTTTTAGGATGTGGTGCCAAACTAACTTTATAGTCAGTGCATTACCAAAAAAACTTTTACTTTTTTATTTCTAGTATAAATAAAAGTAAATTTACTTTTTGTTGGCAAACACCAAAGTTGACTTAACAACGTATTAACTGATCTCGTTTACGAAATAAATTAATACAAAATATATATTTTTCAATCTAGTGTAAGCTTGGTGCTAATATTTATTTTGCCTCTCCAAACTTGAAAACATTCATTTGTAGAAAATACCTCCCTATGAACATGTGAAGAAAAAGACTATAACCTAAATGCGTATAAAATCTTCCAATTAACTTGATTGTAAAGCCAATAAAAATAAAATAAAATAAAAAAAAAACTTGATTATTCAAAAATAAAATAAAATAATAATAATAAATAAATAAATAAAATAAGAGATAATTATTTATAAAAAAAACTAAAAACATTCACACTTTAAAAAAAAAATCGTTCATACAAAGAAAGGATTTTTGCAATCATATCTTTTATAATGCTACTAACACTATTAGTGTTGCATCTAAATGTTCATGAATGTTAATAATTACAAATTATTTAACCCATGCGATGCACGAGTGTTATTTTACATGTTGTAATTTAATTTTAATTTTTGTTATTAAAATTGATGGAAAATAGAATTTAATTATGTATATGTATATTATTCTCTAATTTCCTCCGTAAAATTACTGTTGTCCTGATTTAATACAAGTCATAAGAAAAAAAAAATTAATTTAATATTTTCTTAGGAGTTTTCTTTGTTAATTTGTATAATATTTTCTCATAACTATTATATTGTGCGGGGATTACAATGTCGGCTATATAAAGGCAATGGTTGATAAATCAATTGTTTTTCGTTGTTTGTTTTGAATATAAAATTAGGCTTTTACTTTTTATTTTATTTTTAAATTATGGTATTAATTTTGTAACCGCCCCTCCTCTTAAAAAAAGAAAAAGAAAAAAATACTAATATAATTTTATTTTTTTATTTTTTAGATCAAATTCATGTAAATTTTGTTTTCATTTTTGGGGTAGTCATCAAAGATGAAATGTGTAATAATAATAATAATAATAATAATAATAATAATAAATTACCATCATTTTAGAATATTTTTTGAGGATTTATTTTCTGAATTTGTTTGTTCACACAATTTTTTAACAATTTCATAAATATAAATTGGCGTGTTTAATTTGAAGTGTAAATTATGTCTCCAAACTCACAATGCAAATTGCTGACATTATTTTGCTTATGGTGTTGTATTATTTTTTTTAACAAAAGATTTAATTTTAACTTTTGACTAAATACCAATATTCGGGATAGATGTTCAATTGATTCAGTTTCAAATTATTTGTAAATGTAGGGGTACTACATACTCCGACCAATCAAAAGCAGCCACGTGGCACAGTCATCCATCCGTCAGGTCGCCACGATCTCTACCCGCTCGCAGCCCGACTAAAGCGACCAGACTACACAACGACCAGCGACCTGCTATTCACACGTGCTCCTATTCAATGCACAGAATATTCTCATCAGTTACATAATTAA
This sequence comes from Aquilegia eximia, assembly GCA_023053565.1. Classification (NCBI taxonomy): domain Eukaryota; kingdom Viridiplantae; phylum Streptophyta; class Magnoliopsida; order Ranunculales; family Ranunculaceae; genus Aquilegia; species Aquilegia eximia. The sequence goes on from JALIGU010000002.1 coordinate 27,281,444, forward strand.
TTCACAGGGATGATCCTCGCGCGTTACACATCTAATCCTCATTATGATGGCGGAGAATCTGCAAGATCCACGATCCACGCCCTTCCACCTTCTATATAAACAGAACTACGATGGCTTGATCTCTAAGTTCAATTCCCCCGAGCTAGAGTACGTAGGCAATCTCGATCTCAACGAGGTGCAGCTACCCCGATCTCAAATATCCCCATTTGGTCAAGTCTCCCTAGCGACCTGACCCAGCAGTGCATTAATCTAGAAATAGGTTAATACATTTGGCGCCGACTGCAAGGAATTCGATATAATCGAAAACCCAAAACCCTCCCACCCACAAAATCAAAATCACTCATTCCAAATGGCTAATCAAGAAGTCACTATCCAAGATCTGCAGGCACAGATTACACGTCTGCAGGAAGAAAATGAACGTCTAAAGGCCGCACAAACCAACCCCCAACAAGGGGAAAATAGCGGACTTGGAGTCATTCCTGCTGATGATTCCAACCAAAAGTTCGAGCAACTCAGCCAGCAGCTGGCGGAGTTCAAAGCATCTCAGGCTCTCCTTCACCGGTCCAAGAGCCACACTGCAGAGCAACTTGCTGTGCACTCCCTTCAACAATTCTAGGAGTCTCCTTTCTCCAACGAGATCCTGGAACACGATCTGCCGAATAAGCTGAATGCCCCCAAATTCGACCAGTATGCAGGAGTCGGAGATCCAACCGACCATGTCAAGGGATTCCGGAAATCCCTTCCTCTGATCAAGGAGGATCATCTTTTGTGTTTGTTGTTTCAGTCCAGCCTCACCGGACCAGCTCTCGACTGGTTTCATCGATTGAAGCCAGGATCCATCAGCTCGTTTGCAGAGCTTGAGAAACAATTCGTCATCTTCTACATCCACAATAAGAAGCGCCCTGTTACCATTGACTCCATCTTCAAAGTCAAGCAGAAAGATGGTGAGTCACTTAGTGTTTTCTTTGCCCGATTTAAATCTGAATTACATTCCATTCAGGACTTCGCAAAGGAGCATGAGACCTTTGCAACTATTGCTTTCTCTCACGGACTGATCCAAGGGTCCGACCTTCACAAGTCTCTGGCAATGAAGAGACCTTCATCACTTGACGAGCTCTACCTAAAGGTAGATCGTTATATAAAGCTAGAAGAAGCCCTCACTGGGAGGGAGAAGAACCACGTAGTCAGCAACATTGAGGCTGGCTCAAACAAACGACCTCGATCAGATGGAAAGAGGTTCAAAGCTAAGTCGCTGCCTACCGAGCAGCGAGGGTATCACCGGTTTACGCGACCAGCCGGTTATATCTATGAAAGGGTCAAGCACAACCATTGGTGCAAGATTCCTGCCTTCACACAGTTGGAGGATACATCTGGTCGCCCGTACTGCAAAGTACATAAAGTACGGTGTCATCAGACTGATGATTGTTGCGTCCTGAAGCGCGCACTTCAAACCTGGGCCGATGAGAAAAGGCTCAACAATTGGATCCTCGGAAGGAATGAGGAATCCACAGGCAAGCGGATGAGGAAGGAATCCAGAACCCCTCCTCGCTCACCAAAGCGGGGTCAAAGCAAGGCCAGAGCGGCCTCCGCAAGCCCAGTACGCAGCAGAGGGCGTAGCCTCTCCCAACGCTTAGGTCCAACAGGCGACCTACGCGATCACATCAACAAGAAGGTCGCCAACAAGGTTGACAGCGACAGCGAGTCGGACAGTCATGTGGTCTACATGATTGACGAATCTCACCACACCCCTGTCTCTCGGGACAAAAAGAGACGAGTGGAACATCTCCACCATGTCTACTCTATCACCGGCCGAGCAGCTCGTTTCAACATCCCTGCCCGGCAAGAGGCTGACATCAACTTCACTGAAGACGATCTCAACAAGGTCGTTACTCCACACAACGACGCCCTAGTCGTTGAACTCAGAATAGCGGATTACACAATCAAGAGGGTATTCATTGACCCTGGGGCATCATGCAACATTCTCATGTACCGAACCTTCAAGGACATGAGGCTGCCCGACTCAGTGCTCATCCCAGACTTCACACCGATCCTTGGCTTCAATAGTTCAAGGGAAGACCCTAAGGGGGAGATCCTTCTGCCCGTCACTGTAGGCAGAAGGGAAGACAAGGTCGTTGTAACCAGCAAGTTCAGTGTCCTAAATATCGCAAGCAAATACAACGCGATTCTGGGTCGAAAGTGGATCCATGCTATGAGAGGTGTACCGTCAACTTACCATCAGGTATTCCGCTATCCCGGCCCTTATGGGATAATGGAACTCCGCGGCAATCAGAACACCGCACAGGAATGCCACGGTGTTATTGAAGCTGTCCCATCGTCAAAGCCATCCACCTCTGGAGTCAAGGATGGTGATGTCAAAGGAAAGAGCCTAGTCACAACAGAGGCTCAGGAGGGGAACAACAAGTCAAAGAGCCCGTCCAAAGAAAAGGCTGAACCTGCTAAATAGCAATTACAGAAGGAGCAAGCGAGCTCCCCCAAGCTTAGTCTCGGAAGCACCGATCCAGGCGTGCGAGTTAACATTGGGTCAGAGGAGGACCCAAGGTATGTCTATGTAGGTTCAGAAATGGAAGAAGATAAGTTCGCTAATTTTGTAAATTTTCTTTCAATGAATAAAGATGTTTTTGCTTGGTCGTATATCGATATGCCCGGAATAGATCCATCAATTACATGCCATAGGCTACGGGTCAATCCCAATTATCGACCTGTCAAGCAGAAACCAAGGAGACTCGCTCCCAAATTCCACGAAGCCGTCAATGAAGAGATCAATAGACTCAAGCAGGTCGGCTTCATCAGAGAAGTAGATACTCCAGACTGGCTAGCCAACATAGTCCCAGTCCTAAAGAAGAATGGAAAAACAAGGGTCTGCATCGACTTCACAAGCTTGAATAAAGCTTGTCCTAAAGATTCATTCCCACTGCCACGAATCGATAGGCTAGTCGATCAGACATGCGGTTTTGAGCTACTGTCATTCATGGACGCATACTCAGGGTATAATCAGATCCCAATGTACGAGCTTGATCAAGAAAAGACCTCTTTTACAACCGAGCAAGGTATTTTCTGTTACAAAGTCATGCCATTCGGGCTAAGGAATGCAGGGGCGACCTACCAAAGACTGGTCACCAGAATGTTCGACGACCTCCTAGGTCGAACAATGGAGGTCTACATTGATGACATGCTAGTGAAAAGCGACAAAGAACGAGATCATTTGTACAACCTCGACTAGGCATTCCAAAGATTAAGACAATACAGAATGCGTCTTAATCCAGAAAAGTGTCTGTTCGGGGTCGCATCAGGAAAATTCCTAGGCTACCTAGTCACCAGACGAGGCATCGAAGCAAATCCCGACCAGATCAGAGCCCTGATCGACATGCCAAGTCCAAAAACAAATAAACAAATCCAGAAACTCAACGGCATGGTTTCAGCTCTGAACAGATTCATCTCCAGAGCATCAGATAAATGTAGACCAATGCTTCATATCTTAAAGAAGGGGGCTACATATGAGTGGACAGAAGAGTGCGAGAAAGCCTTCGACGATCTCAAGGCATATCTGTCTACTCCACCAGTTCTTACAAGACCAAAAGATGGTGATGTACTTGGCGTTTACCTCGCAACATCAGATTTTGCGATAAGCGCAGTACTTTTCAAGGAAGACAATCAAGTGGAACGACCTATCTACTTCACAAGCAAAGTCTTACAGCAGGCTGAAATAAGGTACACACCTCTGGAGAAGCTAGCATTAGCATTACTTTACGCTGCATGCAAATTCAACCCTTATTTCCAAGCACACACTGTAAAAGTAATCACCGATCAGCCATTACGCCACATACTGGAAAAGAAAAACAAAACATGTCGTATGGCTCGATGGGCAGCCGAGCTGGGTGATTACACTTTCGAGTTCGTTTCACGACAGGCCGTCAAGGGCCAGGTCGTCGCAGACTTTTTGGTAGACTATCCAGCAGAGGATGTCAATTGGGAACCAGAACCTGAAACAAGGCAAGTCCAAGACAACCCCCCAGATACTTGGCAGCTGTATGTAGATGGTTCCCACAACTCCAATGGAAGTGGAATAGGTAGTGTGCTAATCTCTCCTGAAGGATCACAGCTCGAAAGAGCAACTCGTCTGGACTTTTCGACCTCAAACAACGAGGCCGAATACGAAGCACTCATACAGGGCCTAAAAATGGCCATCGACTTGCAAGCAGTTCGTCTCAAGGTGTACAGCGATTCACAACTGGTAGTCAATCAGATTACTAACAATTACTAAATAAATGGGATCAACCTAATCAGGTATGCCAACAAAGCAAAGGAGCTAATCAGCAAGCTCAGCTATTTCACAATTGAACACATACCCAGAGATGACAACAGACATGTTGATTCACTGGCGTTTCTAGCATCTAAGATCGAGTCAGACAGACCGCGGGCCCTAACTATAGCAATCAACTCACAGTCCGCATATCTCTTCAAGGAACAGGATATTCATCATATCTCCGATCTACTTGAAACAACTCCAGTAGACATCCAGGGGACTTGGATGGAGCCTTTCATGGTTTATCTGAAAACTGGTGTCCTACCATCCGACAAAAAGGAAGCCAGTCGACTGCTGCATAAAGTCACAATGTACAAAATCCATGAGGGCAAACTTTTCAGGAAATCAGCAACTGGATTGTTATTACGATGCTTGGTCCCAAAGCAAGGTCAGATGATATTTCAAGAAATCCATGAAGGTGAATGTGGAAACCATTCCGGTGGGCGTACCTTAGCCCATAAAGCAATCTCTCAAGGATACTTCTGGCCAAGAATGAAGGAAGATGCGAAGAAATTTGTTTTGAAGTGCAAAGAATGCCAGCGATTTGCTGATAAGCAACACCAGCATCCAAATGATCTCATCAACATCACTGCACCATGGCCATTCCACATGTGGGGGCTTGATATCATGGGCCCCCTCATCAAGGAAAAGAAGTCTGAGAAGAGGTTCGTTCTAGTAGCCGTCGACTATTTCACTAAATGGGTGGAAGCTGTTGCCTTAACCAATGTAACACAGGCAGATGTCCAAAGATTTATGTGGGAAAATATCATCACAAGATTCGGACTACCTAAACGGGTAGTCACAGACAATGGCACTCAGTTCGTTGGCAAGAATATAAAAAAATTCTACGACCTCTGGAAAATCGAACATTCAAGGTCAACTCCCAGATACCCGCAAGCCAACGGCCAGGTCGAAGCTGCAAATCGACAAATTCTAAACAATTTGAAGAAGAAGCTCGAAGACCAACATGATCAATGGCCACAACAGTTGGAGAACATCCTATGGGCTTATAGGACAACTCCTCGCACATCCACAGGGATGTCACCATTCAGTCTTTGCTATGGAGTTGAGGCCGTTATTCCCACTGAATTAACATTTGGAACGACCAAGTCTCTTCTGGTCGACACAGAGCTCAACAATCAGATCTGGTCGTTTGGAGTCGACCTCCTCGAAGAGCGACGTAACCACGCCACTATAAAGCTCGAACAATACCAACAGAGACTCAAGCGAGCTTATAACAAAGGCGTGCGACCAAGAACTTTCCAGCCAGTGGAACTAGTCTTAAGAAGAATGTTCAGTAACAAGAGAAAGGACACTATCGGCAAGCTCAACGCCAATTGGGAAGGTCCTTACATTATCACAAAAGTCAAGAGCAACGGTTCTTATCGTCTTCAGACACCAGAAGGGGAGATCGTTAAGAACCCGTGGAACGCTTTTCATTTAAAGAAATTTTATCAGTGAAATGTAAGCATCCATTCATTGCATTTCAATCTATAAATTCAATTTTGCCTTCATCTCTGCTCAAACATGAATGGCTACTAAAGGTCTAATCCTTCGACGTACAAATTATCAAAACTCTAGTCCCTTTGATAATATAAAAGTTTGTTAAGTTAAATCACTAGCAACTTAACTTGGTGCATTGGTCATTCTCTTCCCACGACCCAAGCACAATTATGTTGAATGCGACCTCAACCCACAATCAGGTCAAGCAAATGTCACATATTGTTTGCAAGTCCATTCAAGCAGACAAAAAGACATGAGCAACAATGCAAGGTAAATCGTTGAATTAACTTTTTACTTTATGAGATTTTAACAATTACAGGGACAACCAAAATAGAATCAAGGCATACAAGAGGAACTGTTTCAGTACGTCCTGCTTGCAGCCATTCATCTCGTCTACCTGCCTTCTGAACGAGCTACCAGGACTTCCTGGAAACTAGCTGGTCAAAAGGAATCCATACAAGGTCATCGAAGTAAAAAACTGATTACTGATGGCAAGTACAAAAGACAAGGAGTTCTCTACTCAAGCTCTTAAAATTACAAGGGGGCTCTCAACAATAAGCTCTAGAAGACATACTGCAAGAACAAGGAGTGCAAGAAGCAAACTTTGCACAAGGTTACCCAATACAAGAAAGGGAAACCAAGGTTACCCAATACAAGAAAGGGAAACCAAGGTTACCCAACACGAAGAAGGGAAACAAAGGCCAGCTCACTGCTGCACAGACTGGTCGCCTGAAGCATCAACTTCAATAAGGGCTCCAGCGACCTGGTCACTAGGGCCCATCGAGGTGTCCTGAGCTGGCGCCGAAGTCTCTTCAACACCACCTCGCGTCTCCTCTCCTTCGGGCGACCCCGTCATAGCTTTGACCAGTTGCTCACAGTAGGCATTCCACGCTGCTTCATTCTCCTGACAAACCCTCTCCCAGTACTCAACAGAAGATTGGGAAGCAGCATCACGTTCCCTTAACTGCTCCTTCAGAGCTGCGACCTGGGCATCCCTGTCCTTAACCTTACACTCAGCTACGACAGCAATGTTCCTCGCCTGCTCGAGCTTCTCATTGAGAGCCTTCAACTCGATTTCAGCTTGAGCACCAATCTCAGCAACCAGACGCACCTCCTGGAAGCTGGCATTGAGCTGCAACCACCAAACGAAATTTAACCCAAATATCAAAGCATAACCAAAACAAATACGACTTACGATCACACTCACCAAAGAAAGTGCCCCGTTTATCTTTGAGCAGGTCACCAACAAAGGCTGCGACTTCACCACTCGGGCATCAGCATCCAGGACGATACCCTCATTCACAGCCCGGGCAACACAAGGGTCATCAATAGCACTGTCGTTCTCGTACACGACATGCTTCTCTCCTTGCCCGTCCAAATAATCGAACGGCCCAGGGCGGAATTCAGATAAAATACCTTTGCCTTTCTGCGAAGGCCGAGCAGCAGTCTTCCTGGACAACACAGACATTCCAGGAGACGTCGCAACCATTGAAGACACAGGAGTTGGCATAGCTGGGAACTCCATCAGCTTAAGGTTCCCTGAGAAGGACCTCTTCTTCCCAGCCAATGCACCCACCTTAGGAAGTGAGGGGGGTGGACCTGAGACTGGAGGGCTCGCCACGGCTCCAGCCTGGCGAGAGCTACCTACAGCCCGCTCCCTCTCCGCAGACAGCTCCCTCTCCACAGATCGTTCCTGCCCCACATGTCGATCATTGTCAACAGGTCGTTCCTTCTCCGACCTCCGAGGAGCACCAACAGAACGCTCTCTTTCAACTTGCTTCGAGCTACCACTTGCTCGTTCACTGTCACCAGCTCTCGAACTGCTACCAGTTCGCCCACCACCTGCTTTGTGCACAGAAGACATGAATGCTTTCTTCAAAGCTTTCCTCCTCTTGAGCTCGTCCCACACAGTTTTTGGACCACCTTTAGGAATGAAATGCTCCTTTAGGTGAGGCAGAAACGAGATCTTCCGCTCGTCGGTCAACTTACCAAAGCAGTTCAGAGCAGACTGCAGATCGTTTTTTCTAATCAGATGATCGTCCCGGATCGCTGCAACAAAAAATACAAAGACATCAAGTTCAAAAACTGGAAGACGAACCAACAATCCTAGAACTACAGACAACTAACTTACGAGCGTCATTCCTAATCGTATGACGCAACTGGATATCCGCTTCAACAATCGGCCCAGTGAACAGCATGGGATCTTTCCACCATGGCTCGCTACTCACTGGATAAATCAAAGGCAAACGGTCTGGCCTAACCTGCATGTTATAGCCAGAGAGTTCAACCTTCGAGGAGCGTTTGAAGCAAAAGTGGTTCAGTACATCTTTCGGCGTAATGTTCCACCTATGCAATTTGTTGAGGTCCTCAATTACCCTCATATTTCGCCAAAAATTCCCATTCATCTGGCAGGGGGCTCGACCAATGGCATTCAACAGGTCGACCACCAATTCAGACAACGGCAACCTCAGCCCAGCACGGAATTGGTTCAAAGTCAATACAGTAGATGAAGGATTATTAGGTCGATAGTCAGGAGAAAGTAAGCGGTCTCCAAGAAATCTTATCTCTAAATGCCTAATCGACCTAAACCCATAATGCCTCCTAACAACAAAATGCCTATGTACATAATTCATATTCACAACTCTACACATTCTACCATTGTCATCCTCAACCAACTCATCATCAGAAGAATCTGGACCATGAGAACCACTACTCTGGGGGCTATCTACATTCTCATCGGGAACGGGAGACGGAGGGTCAGAATGAGTACTCTCAGACTCATACTCCTCAAGTCCACCATCACTCAAGTGATCATTTTGCGAGTCACTACCCTCAGACATTACTCTCAAACAATACAGAAGACAACAGAAGATGAAAAAGAAAGAAAATAAACAATCAAAGAAAAGAGAAAAAGACAAACCTCACGAGCTCTCAAAGTTCTTCAGATCGCAAGGCAAAAGCGGCAGCAATTCAAATAAAGGCAAGATAAGTAAACCCTTATCAACGTAACTACAGTTTATATACTATAGCTCAAGCATTTCCAGCCATCGATTCAAAACAAACGAACGGCTGAGATCGACCAAAGGATCCATATGCAGTACAGTTATTCTCCACTCACAAAACAGTTCGCATCCACCATTGGATAGATCCACGTGCAAGACAGATAGCAAATCAGGCAATACGTGCGTCAGTTGCCATAAACACACATCTAACTGCTCGAGGAAACTCCTCCACTTCCCCGTAACAGCACCATGATTACCACAGACAGCGCTGCATGACTGCCACGTCAGCAACTTCAAAAAAGCAAACTACAAATCAGCATCGATAATAGTAATTAGTCTTTTCAGCCCGACTTCCACAGTCGACCTAAAAAGAGGGGGCTTATGTAGGGGTACTACATACTCCGACCAATCAAAAGCAGCCACGTGGCACAGTCATCCATCCGTCAGGTCGCCACGATCTCTACCCGCTCGCAGCCCGACTAAAGCGACCAGACTACACAACGACCAGCGATTTGCTATTCACACGTGCTCCTATTCAATGCACAGAATATTCTCATCAGTTACATAATTAATTCACAGGGATGATCCTCTCGCGTTACACATCTAATCCTTATTATGATGGCGGAGAATCTGCAAGATCCACGATCCACGCCCTTCCACCTTCTATATAAACAGAACTACGATAGCTTGATCTCTAAGTTCAATTCCCCCGAGCTAAAGTACGTAGGCAATCTCGATCTCAACGAGGTGCAGCCACCCCGATCTCAAATATCCCAATTTGGTCAAGTCTCCCTAGCGACCTGACCCAGCAGTGCATTAATCTAAAAATAGGTTAATACAGTAAACATATTGATTTAACCAGGTTATAGTGTTTACTTATTTTGAATATATATTGGATAAAATTTAGTTATGTGATTTTAAGAAATAACCTTTTAATTTTGGTTTAACCAAATTCTCTTCAATTAGAGCATATTTTTTTCATATTGGTCAACTTTTGGTGTTTACAAATTAGTGTTTATCTTATATGGGTTAACCTTAAATATTTAGTTCAGAGTTAAATTTCATAAATAGACTTACTAATTAAGTATTGTGTAAAAGCAATGTTATCAAACCCAACCCAGGAAAGGGAGTGGGTCACTGGATTAGTGGTTCAACCACTGGGTCAATTGGTTGGACCAGTTGAATATATATATATATATATATATATATATATATATATATATATATATATATATATATATATAATTTTTTAGACATAATATTATTAACATACATAATTACATATATGATATAATTAGAGTTTAGTATTGTATTTAGATGTTAGATATAGTCTTAGTTGTTTTCTATCATAAAATGACATAGCCATGGTGGTTGTATGCTTGCATTATTAACTTTATTAAGGTCTCATATTTGAATCATAAGAATTGCATTTTTTATTTAAAACAACACATTTATTACTGGGTTAAAGCATGTGTTGGGTTACTGTGTCTTACATAACCCAGTGAAACCCGGACGGTTTAAGTGATTTAGAACTGAGTCAATTGCAGATCTGATCCTCTACTTAACCCAACCCAATTAAGTTACTGGGTCAATGGTTTTTTGGGTCGACCCGTCGAGTCGGGTGGGGTTTGATAACACTGTGTAAAAGTTCTAAAATAACCCTTCAATTTTAAGTTTTAATCAAATTCTCTTCAATTAGAATATTAATTTTTCTCTAATTTGGAAAAGGAATATTTACTTAAGGGCATGCCCAACTTTAATATAGAGTATATAGATTTATATATAGTCTAAATATTCATGAGTTATTACGCGCACACAAGATTCATAATACACGAAAAGATTTCTTTATAGCGATTGATAAACGTCTTGGAATGTGCAGACTCTCCATTAGGCATTAAGGAGCGTTTTAGATATTTCGTAAATACAAACTGTGTATTTTTTTTTTTTAAATTTATATATTAATTATGGCCCAAAGGCTTACAAGGACATGACCCAAATGACTTAAAGAGACAAGGCTCCAAGGCTACTGATGCTAGCACCTGACCGTCCACACCCCCACTTTGCAACTCGAGCAATTCTGCTACTCAGGGACTTACTTTCGCTGAAGAACACCTAGCCACATCATCATTATGGGAGGACACCTAACCACATATCATCATCATAAGAGCATGGTCCTCCTAATCTCGAACCAGGCTCGAAGGTTGACCCACCTAAGATTTACATGCAAAATTCTCCCAAACACTGTTGATGTGAATTGAACTCACAACCTCTCACCCGTGGGAAAAATGCAAACTATATATGTATCATTGTTGGACAACATAAGGATTAAGGATGAAGACTATATATTCATTTGGTGTCGATATGCCTCATTTCTCCCTAATTTAAAGAACTATTGGTGGTCTGATTTATTTGAGGTTCACATCACTAGTCGTTCTCGGAGTTTTGGGGTTTATAAACTTATTTAGGGAAATTGGTATTACGATATGCATGTACAACTCCGTGCGCGGAGCTAGCCTTGAAAGCGTTATATTTAATTTACTCGCAAAGGATATGACGTTGATTGCCTGTAATAATTGATGTGTATTGGTATACTTATTGTGAACATACTTATAAGTGTACCTATATCTTCTGTAGATATGAGCTAATGAGTGAGTTCCAATTTATTTTAAGGAGTTTTTTTTTTTTTTTTTTTTTGTAAATTTTCCTGTAGGTTGTACTAATATCTTTTCACGAATATATTATGCTAATTTACTTCTGAAAAGAAAACCTCTTATAAAAATACATAACTCAAAGATGGGTGATTCTTTCTTGTCCTTTCTATATACCATAATCACAACCAATTTTACCCAATGTGACTAAACCGAAACTCGGGGTGTCATATAAAAGATCAAGGTTAAAGATGATATTATTTTTCTAAAAAAAAAAAATGTAAGAAATGAGAAAATAATGGGAGCATTTGGTTTATCGGATTTGAAAAGCTAAACGAAAATAAAGGAAAGTTGACCCGTGAGTAAATTAGGAAAAAATAAATGAAACTAGTTGGTAAGGCATAAAGAAAATATGACGAGAAGATCCAATATGAGTGATTGAAGGAAAGTATTTTCATAATGGAAAGGGAGAAAACCAAACTTCTTCATAATAATTGTCATTTCACATATTTTTGTTTTGCACAACGTCTATTTTCTTATTTTTTATCCCTATTTTTAAAAATTTTGCATGCTTGCGAGCAAAACAAAACTAAAATATTGAGTAATATACTACCATTTGACGCTTAACAACTTAAATGATTTTATTTTTAATCATTGGACTTCTCATTAGATCAAACATTAAGAGTCGTTGAACTTGATATTTAATTTTTACTTTTTTTTTTGGGTGGAAAGTTGACATTGATTTATGTTTAATACCTTTTTATTAATCATACTATCAAATCAAACGACTAATATCAAAGAATCGTTAAACTAGTACTATATAAGTTTGTTACATATAACAATCGTGGTACCTCATGAACAATTCAAACAACTAAGTTCTACAAATAAACTTTGAGAGATTTGTATTTGTTTGTTTCACATGATTGTTTACAAGTTTACCATGAATTCATTTACGTTGATCCTCACACCCTATTTTTTTTCTTTCCCAAGGCGGTAGGGTTAACTTTAACTCTCGACCAACATAATTGTTGGTTTTTCAGAACAAAACGTGTGCATTTTGTGGTAGTCAAACCCCCATTTCATTTCACATATTAATGTTTAACTTCGAAGACCATTTCAAATGAAATTTTAAATGAAGTTGATATGACTGGCCCAAAGCTAAAATGAAAAGATAACGTTTCCGTCCTCAAGATTAGTGCACCAAAAAACCCCATACTATATTATCATCCATGATTTATACTCATAAATCAATATGATGTTTTTGTTGTATTAATCATACCATGTCTTAATAGAAAAATAGTATCTCAATATTTAAAAAGTAGGATGGCGGTGCCATCTTAAAGTACGATTTGGTATGTTCAACAATCTGAAAGTGATTGAAATTTTTGCGAATCCTCATGAGCTTTAATAATTTTTTTACATACATATACAACAAATAATGAGAATACAACAATTTGTTATTATTAGGCGCACACGAGATTCAGGTTACGCAAAAAGACTACTGAATAAAACAAGCGATTGAAACAAACACATTTTTTTCTGGGCATAAGAACAAAGTCTTGTTTTCTTTTTCACGTGATAGTCAAAATATTCGATTTTACTTTACTGGAATGAGTTAGCTGGAACAACTTGAATATATAACTGACGAATCTCATTTCATGTAGAACTTTTTCGACACGTAATTAAAAGAACTTTTATTACTTTTTATAAACATATAGTTTCCATACACGTAGTTGCCATGAATTCAACAGAAATAATAATTAGAATCACTAAGCACTTAACTGACGATAATCTCTATGTTACCGATAAATAGATTTTGTTTTCTCAAAATTAAACCCTAACCTTATTTCCATACGGTAAATTTCTATTGGATACAACATTCACAGATGGCATAATTTGACAAATAGAGTAAGTTGATTAGTGCCACCTCAATTTTAACTAGGTGTCTAAACTTACTTCCTCCACTGTCATTGCATACAACTGTAGTAAAAAAAAAAAAAATCTGAAAATAAAAAACAACAAATCCTCATCCTTTTCCTATAAATAGGTCCTTAGCCTTCCCAAAGTTAACAAAATCTTGAAAATCTAACAAAAGCAAAAATCAAATAGAATAGAGAAAAGAAGAAAGAGAGAGAAAGAGAAAGAGAGAGTGGTTCTCAGCCATGGATTAGAAAGTAGTCATCTATCGAGAACCGTCAGATCTATTTTAAAAATCTCATCTGACTTGGGCGCAATTTAAGAGTCTGTACACCCCACCAATACAAAAGCAACCATCGTTGTAATAAGCTTTCCTTTCTTTCTTGTTTGCTTAACATTTTTGCCCTATTTGCTTCTTTTTTTTTCTTTCTTACTCTCTAATGGCTATAAATGAAAAACCCTAAAGATTATAATTTGATGACTTTTTTACAGTTTGATTGTGATTCTAGATGACTAAGCGAAAGGAAAGAACAATCAGAGAGTTATATCATGTTACCGAACAGATTTTGGAAGCAGAGGCATGTAATTCTGTTTGATTTTTTAGTTTTTTTAGGTTTTTTTTTTTTTCAATTTGGGATTGTTTTATTGAATTTGAATTGAATTGAATTGGATTGAATTGAATTGATTGTTTGATTCTAATTTTGATGTAAAGTTTTGATTTTGATTGGTTTTTATGGTAAAAAATTGATTTTTTTATTTTTATTTTTATAATTGGAATGGTTTTAGGGATTTGGTTGAATTTGATTTAGGTGCTGATTGTAGTTCAAGTTATTAAGAATTAAAGTTTGAATATTTAGTAATTAAATTAGGGTTTTATTGTGTCAATTTTTTGTAACTGTTTGATTTAGTTGTTGTTTTGCTAGCATTGCTTTGAAACTTTGTAATTTTAATTTTTTTAACTGGTTTGTATAGTTTTGTTGTTAAATGTTATTAATTCAGTTTATGTAGAAGCTAATTTTTGTGAAAATTTAATCTTTGTTTTAGATGACGCCAGTTTTGGTAGGAAATTATCGAATTCAAGGACCATTGGAAGAGACAGATCGCACTTTGAAGAAAACGGTGAGACATCGTTGACACTATCGGGGTAATTTTCATGTTTAGCTATATCTGGAGAATCAATCATGCAGTGCTTGTCAATAATAAGTTGTTTATATAGGTCCATCGTTTTTACTGATTCAAAGCATTAAAATCCTGAAATAGAGTGAAAATTTAAGGGTTTTCAGTTAGTTTGGTTAATAATACTTCACATTACTAAAGTAGCTATATTTTTTAGACACCGCACTTAGATACATTATTCTGTTTGTAAATGAAGTTGATATAATCCTGAAAAGGTGTGCGTGTATGGAATTAAGGATATATATAAATAAAGTCAATTATAATCTTCTAAGGTGTGCGTGTAAGGAAATATATACTTGATTTTCTAAGGCATCCTACACAGTGATGCATGGAATTTCTGTGTCAGCAACAAGTAATAGGGAATTGTTGTAGTTTTTTTGGGGGTATATCTTTTACTTTGGATAGTGATAAACTTTTCTGGGTTCACATTAAGATTTTCGTTGGACTATATTGTACTGACAAAGCAATAAAGAGGGTGCCTTAGCATGTTCTTGTCTTAGCTATTCCTAGGTAAAACATTTTGTGCACTCACCTGCCCCACAAAGAGTATCGAAGCTTCAGTTGATTTTGTATGTATATGGTGGAGATGGTATAGTATATAAGATTTCGTGTTAGATTGTAAATTCCAGACAGTTGTTCAGTTCCACTTGAATAGTGGCCATCAAGGGATGAGAGATACTGAGATAGTATGGACGAATAGACAGTTATGAAGGTTAAGATAAATGCACTAGTTTTTTCGAGTAGTCTGTTGTGAGGTCAGGACAATAGTTGACCAGCATAGAATAGAAATAGCACAGAGCTTCATTCGGTGCATTATTTTGACTGGGAATCACACAAGGTCAAAGTGTAATGTACTGTCACTCATTCAGTCGTTGCTGTCTTTGAATCTTTTTCATTTGTTATCCTAAAAATTGTAAGTGTAGCGTAGCTTGTAGTTTAGGGTCTGTTTGACTGGGAAATCATTTCCCCGGTAAAAGATTTTTGGGGGTCAAATAGTAATTTCAGAACAATGTAAGAACAAATCATTAAAACGTTTCTTCTCTGTCTCTCCTCCGTCAACATATACTACGGCTGCCACCCTGATTTCCTGGTAACTGATTTACCGGGCCTAATCAAACAGACCCTTAAATTTTTTCGGTCCCTTGAAGGGGCAACAATTGGTTAAATGGAAGTCAAGCGGATTTTAGTTCTTAATATTTGCAAGTTAGAATTGAAATGTGGATAACATTTCAATTTTATCATGCATTGGCACTCTATTTCTCAATAGTCATTGTTTTATTTTGACTATTCTTTTGTTTTGCTTATATATCTACTTGCTTTTCTATAATCTCTAAAAATTTTCAAACGTCATTTATATTAATGAAGGACAAAACCACATGTCCTTCTTTCCGTTCAAGGTTGGCTTGCATCCTCCTGTTATATTCATTACCAGATGCATTGGTAATATATTAATTGCTATTGCTGCTGTGTAAGTGTTGGGAATCACCTAAAAGGCCATTGATGTCCTCGGTTTTGTTTATGTTTTCATTTTATTTTCTTATTCTTTGGCCCTCATCTCTTTCAAAAGTCAAAGTTGGTTAGTGATCAGTACCATAGGATTTGAAAATTCAAAATATATTATAGCACTAATATCGTAGACAAATACTGTAGCAAGCGGCTTATTTATAATCATTTTATATACTTTTAGGGTGTGTTTAGTTCACACTTCACAGGAAAGGAAAAGGGTTTTGTGGCTAAAATTAGGTAAGAAAGAGGAAGGAAAGAACCACGATGAGAGAAAATGAGGGTGGAGAGTTCGGGATCTCCTCATAAAAAGGAATTAAATTTGGAAAATGGTTTTGGAATCCTTCATAGGAATAGTGGAATAAAAATTTGTATGATTCATCTCGCTTTGTACCTCCACCTTCTTCCTTCCTAAAATTTATTCACATATTTAATTTCCTTTCATTTCCTGCTAACCAAACACACCCTTTAGGTGAGTTAGGAATTTTGTCAAGTCACATTTACTCATTGTTTAACTTAATTTAGTCCAGTGACACTTCTGTCAAGATCAAAGTTGATTATGTTCAGATAAAAGTCTTTTAATGCTGTGGTGAAACAGCAATACACAAGCTCTAAATATATCTTATCAATAATTGTTTGTGCGACTACATCATTCATTTGAGATTATAGTTTCATAAATAATTTAAAGCAACTATGGTTTCACTACTTCATTTCTTCTGTTTGGATTAGTTTTGTCATCGTTTATAGGTTGTGTATTTATCACTTATAAATAGCTGTTGCAAAATTGAATTGTTATTTCTGTTATGTTTGTGAGTTGTATTTACTATTTAACATGTTATGTCTGAGGTTGTTTGTATATATGTTAATGTTGTGTTTATGTTCTTCTTTCTTTCTTACACATATTCTTCTCTTTGATTGATTAGAGTTCATCACAGTCTGAGAAAAGATTGGGCAAGTGTTGTGATACTGGGAAATTTAGTATGAAAGCAGAAACTGGGACATGTAATGTGTGTGCTGCACCTTGCTCGTCCTGTGGTCATTTTAATCAAGCTGGGTCATGCATGGAGATAAAGGCCGAGAATGAGTTTTCAGATGAGGTTTCTAGAGTAAATACAGCTAGTAGGTGTTCCTCAAAAGAGGCTAGTGTGATGCCTTTCTATAAAAGAAGAGCATCCATAGATCGAAAACCCACAGCTAGTGAAACAAGTAATTTAGTCAGTGCCAGTTCAAGTCATGATTCGATGTCTGAAAATGCAGAAAGCAAAGCATCATTGAGAATGTCTGATTCAAACGAAGATGAAATGCTTAAAAAAGATTCATTAGGTAGAGCTGATGCTAAAAAAGATTCATTAGGTAGAGCTGATGCTCGCGATCATCTTCTTTGCAATGGCGAGGATGCATCATGTGTCAGTGGAGCTAATGATGCATGTACGCCAGTTAAAGATATTGGAGTGGATGTAGGCAGGAAAAGTTTGTCTTGCAGTGCTGCATCTGTTGGTATTTTCATCCCTGAAGGAATTCAAAAGATGTGTCGGGGTCAGTCAGATCCTGATTGGTGTGCTGGTTCTCAGTCCGAAAGGACAGATAATTGCAAAAATTCAAAAGGGGGAGCAAGCATTTTGTCAGAAGAAAACAAACCGGACCACCCTAATGGTTCAGAACTCCTGAAGTCAGCTCCTTCAGAAATTACTTTGTCTAAAGGTACTTAGCTGAAATTACTTTGATTATCTTTTCATCCTTCAAGTGCTAAATTAACTTCTTGCCATGCAGATATCAAGGGCGTTGAAGAAAATATTTCATCTCATCATATGGTTGAATCTTCTGTATTCTCTTCGCAGCATGTGCAATCTTCATCTGCAGGACTAGAAACTTTCACTGGAGCACAAAATTTTAGTGCACCTAAAAGCGAAGATGTTGTACCAAAACGTGATAGTAATAAAGGTAGTCTCGTCTGTACTAGTTCTTCTGATATACCAACGAAAGATAATAGTTGCTTGGAACCTGAGGTGTTAGCGAATACGGAAGAACTACCAGCCAAATCAATGGATTACATAGAAATAAATGAACAGAAGGAGAAGTCCAGTGGCTTGTCCAAGGTACCCAATAACCAAGATCCTCCATTGAAGTCTCAGCCTCTTGATGTGAGTGATGGGTCAGATATTGTTGAGGATGATGTAAGTACCAGTGATTTCTTTGTTGAATTTATATTACTATTGCCTAGGAACTAAGGTTCCTGTCGTGTGGTTATTTAATAATGGTTTGTTGTTCACGACTTCCTAAAAAATGCTTTTAAAGGGAATTTGTTTTCATGCATCTTTATCTAAAGCACGCAATTTGCATCTAATGCATATGAGTTTGGGTTAGAGGAAGTACACCTTAAATATGTGCAGAGAATGAAGAGGAAGAAGAAAGAAGAGGGAGATGTGACAAATTTCTTTTCATTTGCTTACCCTAGAATAAAGAAGAGCGAGAAGGGCGTGAGAAATAGATACTATTCCCCCTTTCTAAGTCATGGGTTACAAACTTACAATTAAGTTACAACTGGTGCACCCGTATCCAAGTGCTTTTATGTTACGATAGGTTACAATCGATGTACCCGTGTCCCTTTTATGTTGTTAGAACTAAGGTTCCACTGTTTTTTCAGTAACATTTTTAATTTCCAATAATGTTACACTGTAAGATATTAGTTTATATGCAAGTTTGTAAGGTTTGTGTCCTTGTAAACATTTTGTTAATCGGTTGGCAATATTCTATAATAGGTAAAGGTTTGCGATATATGTGGAGATGCTGGTCGGGAGGATTTGCTTGCTATTTGTAGTAGGTGCAGTGATGGGGCAGAGCATACGTAAGTGAATCAAGCAGTGTAAAAATCTAGTTATAGTCATATTTCTGATGGCGATTTTCTTGACATCCTGTTAATCTTGACCAGTTATTGTATGCGTATAATGATGGATAAAGTCCCAGAAGCTGATTGGCTTTGTGAAGTTTGCCAGATGAAGGAGGAAGCAAACCAAAGGAAAAATAAACTCGAGACAGTTTTAGGAGCCCCAAAAATATCTTCCTTAAGTGAGAAATCTGAAAAGTCTGCAGGTACCCTTAAGTCTAAGATTTCTCCCAAGTCAGGTAGCCAAGTTCCCAATACAGAAGCTGACAAATCTGCTAAGGGTGCTCCACCTCCACGTTTATTTCCCAAGCGACTTCCTGATACTTTGGACCTTGCTTCAGCAGCAAAACGACAGGCCCTTGAATCTAATGCTGGATCACCAAAACCAGGAAGTCCCACCAAACCAAAAGCACTCTCAAGGGACAGCTCGTTCAAGAATTTGGATAAGGGGAAGTTGAATGCAATCCATCCGATACCTCCCTTGGGTGCTTCTGCATCTCAGGAGACAACACGACCTCCTCAAAACTCATCAAAG
Source organism: Aquilegia eximia (assembly GCA_023053565.1). Classification (NCBI taxonomy): domain Eukaryota; kingdom Viridiplantae; phylum Streptophyta; class Magnoliopsida; order Ranunculales; family Ranunculaceae; genus Aquilegia; species Aquilegia eximia. The sequence goes on from JALIGU010000002.1 coordinate 27,300,936, forward strand.
ATCCATCCACAGCTTCAGTCACCTCGGGGTATATTTGCATGCGACCTTTTTGTAGTTGTTATGTTTAACATGTTAGCTTATGCACTGTGCACCTTCTGGGATGTCTAGTTGGCATTTTAGTTGAATATTTTATTTCTATTTGTGGTGTTGTACAGGCACTCTTTCGAAGTCTGGTTCATTCAACACTTCCAACTCAAAAGCTAAAGTGAAGATGGTACAAGAAGTCCCACAAAAGCATAAATTAGGCAGACATCCTTCACTTGGTGGTTCAAGACAAGAAGGCCGTGTTAAGACAATTAGCAAATCTTCATCATTTTCTATGGGTAGTTCACACTCAAATCCAATTGAATCTAAAGCCAAAGTGCAGTCTCCCAATGTGTCTCGCGCTGAAGACTCAAAAGGATTTAAATTAGGTAAAGAGCGGAATATAATCGAAAAGAGAAATTCCTTCAAATCAGACCGCTTGGTTTCACCGGCTTCTCCTTCTAATATTCCTTCTCCAAGGGATGATAAGAAAGTTTCTCCTCGTGGTGAAAGTACAACATTGCCTTCTTCTACTTCAAAGCTCCGTGATTCTAGGGCTGTTCAAACTGATGTTAGATCAAGTTCTTCATTGAAATCAACAGGTCAGCATACTCTCAGAGGATCATAAATTTCAAAACGCTTTGATATATACTAAATCTTATCCATTATTTTTCTTCATTCATGTATCTTGTTGTGTTTGTTTTTATTTCTCACTGCCAACATTTTTTCTCTGTGGTCTGTAGCTGGTCATGGTGATTTCAAGAGACAATCCTCATTGGTATCCCGTGGCGGTGGATATCAATCTTTCAATGGAAATGCTGGTGACCAGAAATCATCCCAAGTACTTAAGAAGGTTGAAATTGCCACAAATCTTTCAGCTACTGCTGATGGGCCTAGCAGTAATTCTGACGTGGTTACACAAGATGGTTTGCCCCAGTCTCGGGAGTGTATGGTTCTAGATACGAAAGGTGAGGAGACTTCGTTCAATCAGTCAAGGCAGAGTGTACCAGCTGGTGGGAAAAGTATACGCTGTCACAAATGTAAAGAAATAGGTCATGCTTCTCAGTTTTGCCCAAATGGTAGTATTCGTGTTTCTGTTCTTGAAGCTACTGCTGCAAGAAGTTCAAGAGATGTCATGAACAGAGGTTCGAAGTTGAAAGATGCTAATGAAGCAGATTTTGTGAAAAGTTTTGAAATATGCAAAACGAGTGGAGATCAATCTGATGAGCTATTCATGTCAAGGGCTGATTTTGTCTCTGAAGTTACTCCTAAAGACCAGTTGTCAAATTCGTTAGGCCTAAAATATTCGACTTCCTCTGATGGGGCTTATGATAGACAAGAAAGCTTTAAAAATTGCACTGGCGACTCTGGTAGAAGTACAGCTGTCACCGATGTAAATTATACTGCCTTGCAGCCTACAGGAGAGGTCTGTGCTCTTAAGGAAGTAGATATAAATGCCATTGTCTCTTCAGATGGAAATCAGTTGAGGCCTTCTTTGTGTGACTTGCAGAGTCCTGTTCCTTCACCTTCTATTCCTTTAAGGGGTTCACCTATTCCGGAGCTAGACTACATTTGGCAGTATGAACTTTTTACTTCCTTTGATGCTTTTCTTTTCTCTATTTATTTTCTGTACCACCAGAAGTTGTTTCTGTTCTTTCACCAAAGCAGTGGTATTTTTTCATTTTAAATATTTGCTCCTAAATTGAGAGCTATGGTTTCAATGCAGAGGTGGGTTTGAGGTGCAACGAAGTGGGAGGCATGTGGACTTCTATGATGGGATTCAAGCACATTTGTCAACTTGTGCATCACCTAAAGTTCTTGAGGTGGTGGACAAACTCCCTCACAAAGTCCTATTAGAGGAAGTATCCTGCTCGAGCACATGGCCGATTCAGTTTCAGAATTGCGCTACTGAGGATAACATTGCTCTCTATTTCTTTGCAAAAGATCTTGAGAGGTTTGGCTTTTCGTCTTGTTTCAAAGCCAAATTATTCTTTATTCGACATATTGTTGACTATATATTTGTTATGAAGCTATGGCAGGAGCTATGAAACATTGGTGGAGAACATGATGAAGAACGATCTGGCTCTTAAAGGAATCCTTAATGGAATTGAACTTCTAATTTTCCCATCCAACAAGCTCTGTGAGAATTCCAAGCGTAAGTATAGATTATGATTTATCGAACATATTACTTGGAACACCAACCCTTCAACGCGCACAATTTTCTGTAGTTTTTCATTATTATCCTTTTTTCTTTCTTGGAAGTGTATGGCAAGTTTGTTTTCACACGTGGAATATCTCGCTTAATTGCATTTACTATTATTTGCAGGGTGGAACATGTTTTATTTCCTTTGGGGTGTATTCAGAGCAAAGAGAGTAAATCTTTCTAAAAAGATAGATGATTCTCTTAAAATTCCATCTGAAACAAATTTGAATTTGGTACCCTTGGAAGTAGGGTTGTCTTCCCCTATCGTCGGTGCGAGTCGGAATGAATCATCTTCTGGCAATATAGATGAAGAATTGAACACATCTGGAAGACTAATGAATAGGCACGAAGGAATGCCTTCTGCTTCCTTAATGCAGTTTCCTTCATCATCTTCTGGAAGAATAGATTTAAATGCCTATGAGGAATCTTTCTGTGATCAGAAGTGTTTAGGCTTAGATAGCTCTAGCCCGAGACATGTTACTGGTTCTGACTCTTCATTGATGATTCCAGCAAGCAATGTACAGTCGTCACTAATAAATGGAAATGACACCTCAATGGTAAGCTCCAACTTTCTTGGAAAACTTACAGATGGAGAATGACATATCAAGTTCTTTGTACTCCTATCTGGTTTATAATCTCAACATTCTCTTTCTTTCAAAATGATATATGCCTTTGATTGTATTCTATTATTGACTCTATTTCATTTTTGGTGCCTAATTGATTATTGACTGAATTCTCAGGGGAGAATAACAGACCAAAGAAGATATACAATAACAGACCAAGAGATGGTAAATGATGAAGATGTTGTAGATGCTGACTATATGCTGGAGAATGGCCCACAGAAGAGTGACCGGGTGGAGAATGAAGATGGTGCTTGGGTGGTCAAGTGCAACCGTAAACGCCCATATTCAGCTATCGTGGAGATGGCCCCTCAAACTTCAGGTGAGTCCTCTGCATGTACAAGTCAACAAACGCAGTGGAAAGCAAACACAGACAGTATACTGGTAGATGGAAATAATGAATGCAAGAAGAAGAGGGTTTACAGTGACTCATATTCTAGTGAGTCTGCTAGAGGACAGAATTGTAGCTATTCTTCCCAGATGGTCGACATGGGTTCGAGCCTATCAACCAAGGAGCAGGGACTTGAGGGGGCTAATGATAGCTTGATGACCACCGAAAGATACTTTTTTCCTGTAGAGTCAGGTCCCTCTAATGGTATAGGAATGAGAGGCAATTCCATTCCTGTGCAAGTAATTTCATCGGACGAGGAGGATCAGTTAGAATCTGAGAGTCCTAATTTAGAGCTTGCTTTAGGGGGAGAGAATAAACCGTCAACTAAGAGAATGGTCCCTTTGTTTGAACTATTAGCAAAAAAAAATAATGACCATGGCAAGCGTCCCAAGATTGTGACAGACAAGTGCGAGGACGACTCACTGGGTTCTCTTTCTCTTTCTCTTGCCGTTCCCATCCCTGACAAGATGGTACAAATGGTGAAGCCAGTTGCAAAAGAAGAGCCCGAGAGGAATCATATAGATACTTCCCTCTTTCTGTTTGGAGGCTTCTCTGGCTCATAGATCAAACACATTGTAAATTATTGGCTCACTGCGGTTATGGTATACCAAGGTCATCAAGGATGATCTGCTCTGGGTTCTTCGGAGGACCCCTTTTCCATATGTTTATAGCCATATAAAATCCCATATTTTTTTTTTTTTTTTGTTTATTCAGTTTTCTTTGGTTTTACCTTCTCTGGGGTCCATAGCTCGGTTGTTTGTATATAAGAGCTTGAAAGCGGCTGCAGTATCTCAACTTGTTGTAGAGACTAGCAAAATGGATTATCTATATTATAATAGGTCATTGGAATATTTCAAGGTTCTTGCTTTATTTTTTTCTTGTTGTGACTTGTGAGCATAGATATGCTTTCATCTGGTATTGCTGTAGCCATACGCTCATACAACAAGTGGTGTCAGCCTTGAAACAGGTACAGGAACTTCCCTAAATTTATTGAACTTTTCTGATGCACTTGTTTTTAGTGTAACTGCATTCATTTATTGTTTACTAATATGCTTAAAATATTTGCCAATAGCGTCTGTATATTGAGTATTACAAAGACAAATGGTCTCAACCATCAGAAATAAGGTGTGGAAAGTACACTTTACATGGAAGACTTGGCCTATAGGTTTGTTTTACAGTTTAATTGCGCCAGCAATCAAATACAGTAACTCTCAGCAAAGACTTGGCTTATCCAGCTTTTACATGTTCAGAGTTACTGAAGGGAAGAATCATTTACTCTAGGTTCCACCTCTCTACCATCGAACGGCCAGTGGATTTCAAAATTGTTAGTGATTGGAAACAATGTACATGCAATTTGCAAAAAACAAATACTGTATGGCATTTGAAGTTCTATAATTATTATTAAAATTCTTCTTGTCATTTGTAGTGTTTGTATTATCATAAACAAATACTACTGTATTACTAGCTTTGAACTCCTAATTTATACTACACTGTATATTAAAGTTTGGTGACCAAAACTTAAATGACCCTAGATGTAAATAGTGACGGATTAACCAAAGTAAGAGTAGATGGAAATTGGAATAATAATAATAATAAAACACAACCACCACCACCCAACAGTACACTGGAGGACAAAACTAGTATTATTATCATTGAAGATATCGCCTATGTTATGTACATGAGTATAGTTGTTAGATTTAATTTAGTGTTCTGTTTCCATTAGTACCCTTTAAATATTATGATACATTTTAGCTTTTATTCCAATACATGGTTACAACTATGATATAAAATACATGGTAACCAAATGACAATTGACAAATGTAATATTTATTTATTTTCTTTTATCATAAAATAAAATAAAAAGATTATTATTTTTTTACAGTTTATCACAACATGAACAGGTATCACACTTAAACGGGGGATACTATCGTAAATTTAAAGTAGCAATTCATCATCATCAACAAATGATATAAAAAACCCCAAAAGTCACTGTTATGTGTTATATCTCCGATTTGTACTCTCTTCAGCAACTGCAATTCTTTCTTTCTCTCTCTCTCTCTCAGTTGGTTTGGTTGATTGATTTGAATTCAATGGCGACTTCAAGCTCAGCACTCACCATCACTGGTAAGTTGTAACTCATCGTTCTCTCTCTCTTCCATCATCTAGGGTTCTTAATCCCCTTTCTTGATCACTTTGAACTAGAACTGTGAGGCTGTTTCTCAATCAGATTAGCTTTATTATATGTGCTTGTTTGGATCATCAATATACTGAATTTCTGATAATTTCAATTAATTTATGAGCTGAGGTTATCAATATACTAAGTAGAGTTAGACACAGATATTTAGTTCAATCATATCCTAGAAATCTAATAGATTAATAGGTCGCTTAGATAGTTTTTGATTACACTGAACACTCTGGAACTCATGGGAGGGGGGTTTTGGGGTTGGGCAAAAGGCAAAGCAGCAGCTAACGAGTAAAACAAAAGGAAACAGTGGAAAATCATCTGAATCACTATTCAATTTATGTTTTGGGATTTTTTTTTGTTAGTGATTCCAACCCAACTAATTGAGTTATTTTATGAGTTAAGCTATGATTTATTTCCTTTTATCTTATTGGTTTGGTTTATTCTTTTAACTATCCGGAGACCTTGTGATCAAGAGGCTTGGAAGGATTTTTTTATGTAATTTGGACACTTGGTTCGTTCATTTTGATGTTGTTGTTTTTGGTTCATTATTGTGGAATGTATTCCTTTAATAGGTATGAAATGAGTAATGAATTCATCTGATTGAATATGTTGTCTTGCTTGAGGTGAATTTTATTACTTGATAACAATTTGTAACCTCTGTTTCCATTAAGACAATCATATATTGAAGTTTAGGGTTTTCCTTCTATTGTTTTGATTTAACTATTTACTAATCAAGTGAGTATAAGTGCCAAAATTTGATTAAGATCTCTGTAAATAAACATATCAAGATACTTCCGTGATTGTGGTTGTCTATTTTAATGTAGGTCGATCTCATCTTAAGTCATGTGAATTATGGGCCACAAAGCTTGACACCTTGGGGCGTCCATCAAGGCTGACATTTCCAAAGAAGTCATATCAAATTGGTGCTAATCGAAAAGTATCTGTTCGTGCTGGGTATAAGTATGTTATTCTAAACTTCAACACCTGCAATGAAATTTCAGAGTGGACAATTTGAAGTATTATATTAGATATAGTTATGTGAAGCGAATGCTATTGTTTATTTCCTTCGCCTGTATATCTTTTCCAGAAGTAGTATCTTGCAATTGTTGCTTGAAGACTTGAACCCCTTCTTCCACGTAGTGAACTCTTACCCCCAACCCCCAACGATGTAGACACTATTATATACATGTACAGGATCCAAGAATGGGATTCACGCTGTCAAATTCAGGATTTGGGATAGCCTATTAAATTTGTAAAGTATTGATCATATCTACTTTTAGAAATAATTGATGAAAAATAGATGTATACATAGCTAGATATGAAAAAAGAAATATATTTTACTGATTTGGGTATAGTATTTTGTGGTTATTTACTTATTTTTGTGCTAGACATATCGATTAACATGTTTGATGTGTTTATGCCATAAATCTTGGATATAACTGCACAATATTACATCTTTAAGCATGAATGAATTGGAATCAGCTCTTTTTTCGGTTCAGTTCCAAAACATCCATGAACCGTCTCTGACTGTATATGATTCCTGTCCTGAGTTGACTCAAGATCTGCTGTGCTTTCTTACCATCCTTTTTACCAAGTGTTCTGCCTCCCTTAGTTTATCTTATTGGTTTGGTATAGTAAATATTCAGAATGGAAAGGAAAAAACAAATGATATATGCCAGAATTTGGAGTTGGATATTTGCTAGATCGAAGGCATCTGATTAGACTATGTAACATGGGTACTCCAGAACTGTGACATAACCTTGTTGGATACACGGACACATGGATACGCGGATACACATTTTAGCATAGAAACATGTATTAGATTTTGTTGTGTCGGATACTTCATACCCGTGTTGGATACTGACACATACCGAAGCCAATGTTACATAAGATCAGAGACATGTGAAACATTTCCACTCGTGAAGCAATAATTGACAGAGTTGCCTGTCATATATACTCTTTTTTAGTTATGTGAAGCAATAATTGTTAGCAATGCTGTGTGGTATATTGTTCAACATGACAGTAAATTAGAAAAGTTCTAATTTTAATGATCATTACTATCAATAAGTTTGACTAAGTCTTTGCTGAATATAAAGCTTTATGTACACAAATTTTTTCTCCAAAGGAAAATATTTGGAAACTTTCTTAAAACTTGGCTACACTAAATACTATAATCTTCTGTTTGGTTTATGATCTGATTAACTTTTGATTGGTGCCTTCTTTGTTTGTTGTTAGATTAATACTTAAGATTTGAAGTATTTATCATCGTATGATGTAACAAACTCAATGAGTTTTAGGGAAAACTGTTTTAAACCAAGAATGCAATCTCACAAGAAAGAAAGTGGTAAATATCCTCCTTTTGGTATTTCTTTTGGTAATATGCTTTTGCTTAAGATGCAACATAGTTTTGACTGGAAGTGGAGGATCCACATGGCTCCATTGAAGGTACATAGTTTATGAATGAGTGTCTATAACATGGATTATAAATAAGTTTTTTGGTGTCATGTCCCTCTATTTGAGTTCGGTCAATTTTTTTTTTTTGTTATTTTTTTTTTTTTTTTGAGTTTAGTCACTTATCATCTATTTTCACACATCTTGATGATAATCTGTCTAGGAGCACACTTAATGCTATTGAGCATCCTCGAAATGCATGAACATAAAAAGAATTTGATCTATCTCAAGTAAAACTAAAGAAAGTGACTAAACTTAAATATCGACCTAAACTGATTGACGTGACACCAAAAACCCCATTATAAATAAATCATCGTGTCCCCATGTCAACTAATCTTAGGATGCCATGTCGCACGCTTCGTACCCATGTCAGACACCAACACACGTACCCGTGTCAATGTTTACTTAGCTTCTTTCTGGGTATTCCTTTAACTTTTATGCCAAGGAAGAGATTGGAATATTTTTTAATATATGTTTATTGCATTTTTGATGAAGATATAGTAGAAATATCATTGGACTGAAGCAATTTTTAGATTACTAGCACAAACATGGAGTATAGTCTTAGTGTCCTACTACAGATTTACGACTTGACCACTAATGATTGAGCATAAGTCTTAGAATATCCTGCGTTTGCCCTCATGAAACATTCATGCCCTTTATAAGATGTCAAATAATTTAGTGTACCTTTACATTTTTAATAGGACACTAAATGCTGCAGACCAGGTTCAGGACACTCATCCAAAAATTTACAATTTAAATAAAATTATATGTAATCGAAAGTTATTAGCCAGAAATGTTAAGTTTGATGACCTGATCGTCATTTTGGATAGAATTATCTCTCCTTAACTTGTACTGGGGTTTGTGGTATGAATCTTTCACATCACGTTTTATTGTGCTAGATTTGTCTTGTATTATTTGTTCACGTGTAGACATGGTGTTGAAGATTTACCCTTAGTGGGGAAAATCTGATCTTTCATCCTTTTCAATGGATTTTAGTGATGACAGTAGAGGTGGAGGTGGAGGCGACTTTGTTGCTGGGTTTCTTCTAGGAGGTGCAGTGTTTGGGACTCTGGCGTACGTCTTTGCCCCACAGGTAATGGGGTTTTTTCTTTTTGCTTTGAAATGCTCTCTATAACACTCTTGTTTGCAATGTTCCTTTACCTGCAAGAAAGATCATCAACATGGTTCCATTGTAATTTTCAAATACATTAGTTATTAGCTATCCAAAGCCACTAATACTTAAGCGACTGGGCTCTTTGCCTTAGTGCTTTGCTAAGGGAGCATTTTAGCTTTGAGGCGGGATGAGTGTACTAGGGTCCCAAGTGCCAAACCAGTTGGTATGCCTTGATTGTCAAACAGATGCTTACCCCCTCCACTTGATTCCCATTATTAAGTTGTGTGCTACCGATAATCAATGTTCAAGAAAATAGTAATTGGGCTGTCACACACGCTCAATGTTGTGCACATGATAATACAAACTTGTTAAGGGGTATAGGACTATAGGTACCTAGGTGGAGCGCTTCAAGAATGTCATTGATCTTTTGGACAGTACCCAATGTACCCAATGTACTTGCTTGGCATAGGTTTAACTTTAACAAGAGTTCCAACACTGTGGATTGTGTGTATCTTTTTAGGGAGATTTAGAGATACCCCCCCGGAAAAATTTGCACTCTTTGAGATACCTCCCAGATTTGAAAATCATTAGAGATACCCCCCATTTTCTTATTTGAAGCCGGTCAACCAAGCCATTGACTAATTTTTCTTTCATATTGACAAAAATACCCTTCATCATTAAAATAACATGTCACCCATTATTTTTTGAATTAATCTCCACCACCCAAAAGCTAGATCTATATTTAGCCATCCAAAATCGATGGTCTAGATCATAACTTCTTTCCATCTTCCTTCTCTAAACAACCAACACCTCAATCCTTAACTACCACCACCCACCACCACCATCTCCAATTACCTTAACTCCACCACTTCCACAACCCAACCACCGCCACTATATAAACCCTTAACACTCCATTACCAACACCACCACTACCACAAACCATATATACCTCTATTACCACCATCTCCAAAATCCCACCACCACCATCTCACAATCACACCTCATCACTGTTAATTTTTAAACCATATTATTAACATCATCTCATATTCTTCACATTCCATCATCATTACCTTAATCTTCATATCCCATCAACTTTTCTTTCAAACCCAAATCCAATCACCACCATTTTCTTCATCACATTTTAAACATATTTTAATTATTTTCAAAGACAAAGTTCACCAATTATACAAATGGTGGTGGTTTTAGTATGCTAATGGTGGAGGTGAATGGGTGGTGGGTTGTGTGTTAGGGATTGTGGGGGTTTTGGTTAGAGATGGTGGATGTTTAATAATTATTAATTATTGAGATTAAATCTAGGTGGAGGGGTATTTCAGTCCTAAAGATTTAAAGACTGGTTAGACCATGGTCAATGACTTGGTTGACCGGCTTCAAATGAGAAAATAGGGAGTATCTCTAATGATTTTCAAATCTGGGGGGTATCTCAAAGAGTGCAAACTTTTCTGGGGGTTATCTCTAAATCCCCCATCTTTTTATGGCTCATTTCAATTTTTGATGTCCTAATTCATTGTCTTAACTTTTAAAATCCATAATATTGAAGCTCCTATATATACGGTCCTTTGAAATTTAAGGTTAAAAGGAATCCAGAGATGAATGTAGGTTTATCAAGAGTTCCAACACTAGATCTGGTCTATCTCTTTATGGCTCATTTCTATTTTAGATGTTCCACTTTAGGCCCTTAATTTTCAAAAATCATATCATTCAGCCTCCTACAAAAATGAACCTAAACAAACCTCTGAAATTCAGAGATAAGAAAGGAATCCATTGTTGAAACATAGGTTTATAAAGAGTTCCAACACTCTTGAATCTGGATCTTTTTTTCTTTTTCTTTTTCTTCCTGTTAAGTTAAAGCTTAATTCATGAAGGATGAAAGAATTACAAGAGAGACAGTGAGGGAGCTCAGACGAACGGACAGTAGTGGGAACTGGCAGTAACTTGTATACCTCTAGTTTATTTGCTGTCTTGTTATGGAACCTGGCAGTGCTTTAAGCATGCCGACCAGGAATGTAATTACTGTTTGATATGAATACAATTATACTTTCATCAAAAAAAAAAAAGAAAAGTGAGAGACACACTGTCTGTTTTTAATGGCTCATTCCAACACTGGATCATCTCTCTTTTAATGGCTCATTTAATCTTTTGATGTCTCAACAAACTTTCCTCATTTTCAATCGTTATCATTAAATCTCCTTTAAGGTGATAATGATGGCCTTTTAAAATTTATGGTAAAAAAAGAATCCTTGGTTGAAACCTGAAACTCATCTCCAAGTCTATAGCATTTTCGTGATAGATTTCATTAGAACAGTCTCACAAGAGAGGTTCGTGAGAATGACATGAGCTTGTGGTGTTATTGTGATTTGTGATTGGTCTGATGTGAAATGATTGTTGGCAGCACACTACATAAGGTCTTGTGGTATTTATTAATAATTTTTTCTTGATGTTTGAAGTAAACTTCTGGGGTTAGGCAGACCCCCATCTGTATTTTTTCTTGATGTTTGTTGTCACCTCTAGACCTTCTACCAAAAGGTCCACAAAAACACGATTGGTTAATTAGTTTTTCTACCTAGATCTGTTAATATAGTCAGCTTCCTTGTGCATTATGTTTATCACAAGTTTTATTCAGTCTTTTGTTTTTGGTTCGTATCAATGTTTTTGTACTATTATTGTGATGCTAAAATCTCTTATGCTCTTTGTAAGCAGATTAGGAGATCTATTCTGAACGAAGATGAGCATGGATTTCGAAGAGCGAGGAAACCAATATATTATGACGAAGGTTTAGAGGTGACAAGAAACCCCTTGACTCTTACCATGCACATCATTCTTCATTCACATTAGAATTCACGCTTATCGCATTTTCTTTCAATTTTTGAAATGCAGAAGACCAGAGAGACATTAAACGCAAAGATAGGCCAACTAAATTCTGCCATTGACAATGTCTCTTCACGGTTGAGAGGTGGAATTAAAGTTGCAAAGAAACCAATTGAAGCTGATTCTGAAATCGAAGCTACCATGTGAACAGTGTATTATTGAATGGCCACAGAGATGACTCCTATATAAGCTTTGGAATATATCTTGATGGAGATGGCCTATTTTAGATATCCAATAGGTGCCAGTGTGCTATTTGTTATCAATGTGTAGTCTCTGTGCTTATGTCAACATTTGGTAGAAACTCATTCTGAAACTAGCCTCAGTAAGTTTTTATAATTGAAGTTTGGGAAACAGAGTTGCTACATTTATTATGGTTGATGTGCCTTGTTGACACTGGTTTTATCATTGCGAGTTTCACCAATTGGTTCTCTACATATGGATCATCTCAGTAGTACTCCACCTACTCCAGAGACTAGTGTACCAATTTAGTTTCTAAGGGTGAATGTGAATGGTTTACAATTCTTCAGGTTGCAAACAAATTTTGATTCTTTGTTCAGCAACATCCAAAATTGGTATACAATTTTATTAGTGATTACCTCCACGTACAATAGGTGGATGAGCTCCATCCAAAATTCTGTCTATTACTGCAGGATTTCTTTGGTAATAAAATTAATTTATTTAAGAAATAATTATTTAAGAAATAATTATTTTATAATAAAATTAATAATTTAAATAATATAATTTGTAATATTTAATAAAATTAATAACTTAAAACTTGATTGGCAATAAAAAATGGATAAGTTAAAATAAACCGGTGCCTAGCATCGACTAAGACACCAGTAAATATAAATAACCCAATAATTCGCAAAGCTAATGAATATACTACGTCACATATGTGGATTCACAGTGGTGCATGTTTGTGATACAACAATTCACAAAGCTAATGACCACCTAATTGTGACTAAAATACCCTTTTAGTCATGGTTTTTTGGTAAATTTACATAATACCCTATGAATAATAATTTTATTGTAATTTAACATATTTTTATTATGGGCTGGATTTTTATTTATAAGCAAAAGGTCTAATAATTAAAAAGTATAATGAACTCCTATAAAATATTAAGAAAAACTATCCAAATTTACCTAAGAAATAATTATTTTATAATATTAAATAAAGTAATATAATTTATAATATATAAGAAAATTAATAATTTAAAATTTGAATCACAATTGAAAATGGATAATTTAAATCGCACCGGCTAAGACACTAGTAAAATATTAATAACCCAATAATTCGGGAAGCTAATGAATATACTACGTCACATATATGGATTCAAAATGGTGCATGCTGGTAATAGAACAATTCACAAAGCTAATGACTACACAATTTGTATTTGTAAATTACCAAAAGATAAAATCATAAAAAGAAACGAAAAAAAAAATATTTGTAAATTCACAAGTGGTTGAGAATATCATCAGATGCTTATTGCTGAAAGACTAAAACCACCTTTGATTCCCATTTTCTCTTTTCTCCAAAACTAGAGAAATTAAGCAATAAAGAAGAAAAATTCTTCAACTTTTCTTTTCCTTTTCTAGCAAAAAAAAAAAAAAAAACAAACCGACTACCTGTTTGTTTGGTGAGTAAGAAATTAAATTGAAAATGATGTGCACTAGGAGGAATAAAAGAAGATTTTTTTCTTCTTCATTCTGGAGTTTGTGATGTGAATCACTAGTATCGCAAAATTTTAATTTTAGTAACCATAGGGACAATGTCTGGCTTGTTTGGAGTTCCATATGAGTGTCAATTTTCGTTTGATTCCCCTTACTTCTAGCAACTGTTGGAGGGCTTCTGTTGATCTTCTCTGCTTCTTTACTATTATAAACCTGAATAAAATTCAGTGGTAAGTCCCGGTTAATGAGAATTGAGCTTTAGAATTTTATCACCTAATTCTGACTACCTTTTTAGTCATGGTTTTTTGGTAAATTTATATAATACCCTATAAATATAACAGTTTTATCGCAATTTAACATATTTTTATTATGGACTGAATTTTTATTTATAAGCAAAGTTCCAATAATTAAAAAATATAATGAACTCCTATAAAATATTAAGAAAAACTACCCAAATTTTACTTAAGAAATAATTATTTCATAATATTTAATGAATTAATGTAATTTGTAATATTTAATAAAATAATAACTTAAAACTTGAAGGGCAATTGTAAATGGATAAATTAAAATTAACCGGTGTGTAGCATCGACTAAAACACTAGTAAAATATAAATAACCCAACCATTCATGAAGCTAATGAATATACTACGACACATATGTTGATTCAAAATGGTGCATGCTGGTGATACAACAATTCACGAAGATAATGACTATACAATTTGTATTTGTAAATTACCAAAAGATAAAATCATACAAAAGAAACGAAAAAAAAAAGTATTTGTAAATTCACAAGTGGTTGAGAATATCATCATATGGTTATCGCCACCAGGAGTGCGTATGAAGTACTTTTACAGGAGCAACAGAAAGTGGAATGGCACCAGGTTGTATGGGGCAATAAGGCTATCCCTCGACACAGACTCACCACCTGGATGCTATTATCCGGTTCAATGCCTACGCAAGACAGGCTCATCAATAAAGGTATCATATCCAGTTCCTTGTGCTTTTCTATGCAACTCAAACAAGGAAAATAGCAGACACTTGTTTTTCCAATGTCAATACTCACAAGCTATATGGAGTGGAGTTAAGGCTTTCATGGGCATCACCTCGAACCAAGTTCCAACACAAGTTGAATGGGAGTATATTATTCAGAGAAGTAGGAAGAAGGGTATGAATGCAGAAGTATTCAAGATTTTGGTTTGTGCCACTATTAACTTTATCTGGAGAGAACGAAATAAGAGGAGGTTCGAAGGGAAAGCAATGCTAGCTGAAGCTGTAAGAGACAGATGCATTAAAGATATGAGGGTTTATATACAGAACAAGCTTCATGAAGTGGAAGATTCAGTTGCCAACAGGGTACTTGCAGACGATTGAAAATCAACATCAAGTTCAAATTAAAGCCAAGGAATTTCTGCAAATGGGAGCCTCCTCCTGAGGGCAGTCACAAGCTCAATGCTGATGGTGCAGTACAGGAGAACAAGGCAGGGTTTGGAGGGTTGCTTAGAGACTCATTGGGCAACACGGTGGCAGCATTCGTAGGGAGCTCTACTGACAGAGAAGTAATAGTCCAAGAGATGACAGGAGTGCTCGAAGGAATGAAACTAGCCGACAAGCTAGGTATCAAGAAGCTACAAGTATGTTCTGACAGTCTTTGGTGCATTAAAATTCTGAAGAATATCACTAACTCACCTTGGTATTGTCTAAGGATTACCGCCGCCATTCTTCAACTGGCTATGAGTTTTGATGAGATAGAATTTGAACATGTTTATAGGGAAAGCAATCAGTGTGCTGATTATTTAGCTGGTTTAGGATGTTCTGATGATGTAACCTCAATTACTTTTGTACCCCTATTGATGAAATATTGTACAGGCATGTCTCTGATGACATGTTAGGTACAGTCTATGAAAGAGTAACATTTTTTATTTGAAATACAGGTGGGGCTTGCCTAACCCCAGCTTACTTGTCAAAAAAAAAAAAAAATCATATGGTTATCGCTGAAAGACTGAAACTGTAACCACCTTTGATTCCTACTTTCTCTTTTCTCCAAAACAAAAGAAATGAAACAATAAAGAAGAAAAATTCTTGAGCTTTTCCTTTTTTTTTTTCTATCAAAAAAAAAAAAAAAAAAAAAACTTCATGATTGTTTGGTTGGTAAGAAATTAAATTTAAAATGATGTGCATTAAGAGGAAGAATAAATGGAGATTCTCTTTTTCTTCTTCTTCATTATGTTTACTATCTTGTGTTTGGGTTTGTGATGTGAAGCACTATTATCATAAAATTTTAATTTTATTAACCATAGGGACAATGTCTGACTGGTATGGAGTTCCACATGAGCGTCTATTTTCGTCTGATCCCCCCTAGCTACTTGTAGCCACTGTTGGAGGGCTTTTGCTGGTCTTCTTTGCTGTTTTGGCTTATTTCCTCGGTAAAAAGGTAAGCTTTTACCTTTTAGTTGATACGAGCACCTCCTTAAATAATTGCATATTGATTGGTATGTTCAAACTGATGATGTATAGTTCCTTATTGTGGGTGATATATATATATATATGTTGCTTTTATTAGTATACGGATCTTATATATGGATTTAATACACACATACTAACTTCAAGTAAAATTAGATCTGATTAGCAAGCTTAGATGAACACATTCGATAAATTTCTCTACAAACTTTTCTCTTGTAAATTATGATGTGTGTTGGATATAGGGTGATTTAGGTTTTGGTCACCACTTTTTAGTATAAATTAGGTTTTGGAGCCGGTTTTTTTCTTTATTAGGGTTTAGAGCTCATTTTCGAACCAACAACTAAAAAAACCCGATTGAACCGAAAATATTTTTAAAATACCTAAGTTTACCCCTGAAACTCACGTGATCTGCACGTGATCACTAACCCTAATATAGTTTTGATCAAGGGTATTTTGGCCATTATAAACAATTACTTGGGTCAATTGTCGGTTCAGCTCTAAACCCTAATAAAGAAAAAAACCGGATCCAAAACCTAATTTATACTAAAAAGTGGTGACCAAAACCTAAATCACCCTTGGATATATGTTACTATTCTTTATTTCTTTATTTGCATTGTCTTCTTTGTAACAATCTTTTTTCTGTATCTTTAATAAAATACCTTCTAGTTGTTGCATCTTTCTGTTTTGTAACATATGCCTTCTGAGGATTGCTTGGAAAGTAACTCATACTACACTTCCATTATCTTTATTCTATACTATACAAAAACCTACCCATAAGAAAAAAATTCTCTCTCCTAATTCACCAAATTTGATAGCTTAATTGAAAAGTATTTGAATTCAATTTGGATATTTTAGTCTTTTTAGTTTTTAATTATTACAACATTTAAAATTTCTTACCTCTTAATTATTATTTGGATATATTAGTAATTTCACAAGATAATATTATATAAGTGGTCCATCAATGTAATTTCACACATTTAAAAATAATTATTATATTACCTATCATCATCAACATTCTCCTACTTAAACACTTACCTAAAATAATAAACAAAACAACACTTAATAGAAAAGTACCTAAATTTATCTTTTTACCTATGTAGAAAATCAAATAGTTTTTATAACGAGTCTCAAAAGTTTGTAATGGATGTTAATAGACTTAATGCTATTAAATTTATCAGTTTCTATTAAACTGATAACAAAGTTGCCTAGTGGTAGTTTACTATCACACGTGGTCTATTAAATTCAAATTTTAATATTTTTTTTTTTGCCAGGTCAGCAGAGCACGTGAGTGGCACACGCAACATCATATTGTTTAAAAATAGAACACAAACCCAAACTATGTAAAAATAGAACCCATTTTGTAAAAAAGAGAATTGTTAAATGCTTGGTAACGGTGAGACCATTTTGCAAATGTTTCGAAAGATTTGGGACCAAATTGACCAATTTAAACTTTGGGGACTCAACTGAAAATTTGGGCAAAGTTAGGGGACCAAAATAGCTAATTCGTTTCTCATAATTTATAAATTTTTCAAAATGAGTTTCAACAGTTTGTAACGGGTGTCTTCTTCTTTCTCAAGAAAAAAAATAAAAATTAATAATAAAACAAGTCTCAATAACATGTGTTAAATCTATAGAGAAATAAAAATCTCCCTCCAAAATAACGTTATTATTTTCTAAACGAACCTCAAAAGATTGTAACGAGTATCGAATCTATCAAAAAGAAACTTCTGTCTCCAAAACAACCTAAATTGATAGCATAAACAAGCCTCAAAAGTTTATAACATGTGTTAAATCGATCTAGAATAAACTTCTCCCTCCAAAATAGCATAATTTTTTTCCGTAACGAGCCTCAAAGTTTGTAACGAGGTATCACATCTATCTTGGAAAAAACTTCTCCCTCCAAAAAAACCGCTGTCAATTATCTAGAAAAAAAATGTATCGCTCTAAAACAACATCAACTGAAAGTATAAACAAGTCTCGATAACATGCATCAAATCTATTTAAAAAAATTTATCCCTCCAAAATAGCATTAATATTTTATTTTATTTTAAAACGAGCATCGAAAGTTTATAATGGGTGTCAATCTATCTAACAAAAAATCCTTAAATTGATAGCTTAAACGAGCCTCAGTAACAGGTGTTAAATCTATGTAGAAAAAAAAAAATTCTCTCTCCATAATATCATATATAATTTGACGAGCCTCAAAAGTTTGAAACGAGCTGACTGTCAAATCTATCTAGAAAATAATTTCTCACTTCAATATTGAACAAATAACATTATATGTTATTAATAATAACCGAGAATACAATCTGGGCGTAAATGAATTTCATTAACATCAACAAATTTATCAATTATCAGACAAAATAATTGAACACAACAAGATTTATCAAATTATATTTTAAAATAAGAAAAACTTTGAAAAATCTCAATTCTAACGAATACAAATACATTATATTCTAGCCAAAAAATAAAAAAAACTAAATCGAATAGGTTATCTGTATACCCCTCAATATATTATCCATAACAAAATATTGTCTCTCATAATTCACCAAATTTGATAGCCTAATTGAAGTCAGTTTGATTTCGATTTGGTTATTTTCTTCTTCTCACATTCGAATTATTATAACATTAAAGACTCCTCACATTTTAATTATTATTATTATTATATAAGGACTACACTAATGAAGTTTGAATTATCCCACTACTAACCAAACATGGCAATTTAGTCTATTATAAGGAAACATTTGGGTCCAATAAAATTTAATCTAGATTTAAGTTTATATGGGTTGTATAGTATCTTAGCCCCACCGTGCATCAAACCTCATGGGTTGAATTGGTTTATTCATATAGATTATGCTACCCATATAATGAGTTTGTATGACACCCATATAATGAATTGGTTGAAAAACCGTGAGTTAAAACAATTTTCCACCTTCTATTCAAATCAGTTATCTAACATTTGTGCCTCATTTCCTCTTCTACTCTAGCATTATTCCTACAAGCCTCTCATCCTCTTGCTAATTAGCCCATTCTACATTTCTTAAAGTTATTGTCCAATACTTGATTGATGACACCTACAACATCATAGGTAAATTTTTACTCCACGACTTTTACGCTTATATGTAATATGCAGTATATACTATTGCAAACTTATGTTCATAAACAAGCTCTAAATACTGAAATTATTGGACAATCATAAAGAATGAGATTATCAGTAAGTAATGGCCCATGCATTGAAGTTAACCAATATATGTATTTGCAGAAGAAAGTAAGCACGATGAAGACCATCAGATGAATGAATGACTCTTTTTTCCAATTCATCGATGAAAAATTATCTAATAAAATTTAAACTAATAAATCTTGCACAATTTATGATTTTCGCAATAGAACTCCGTTGATGGTTACAAATTGTGCACATAATTCTATTCAAACAAGAGTACTTACGGGAAACAAGGCAGGTGAAGTAGTGTTTATACCAACCACAGCTCTGACTACACTACCTATTTATTTTCCTTACCAAATGTACTTCTGCAAGAATAATAAACAAACTATCGTCACACAATCAAATAAACTTTGGTTTTGTGGTAAATTTATTTGCATTGGTACAAATCTGGGTACATGATGTGCCTTTTTTTTTAAGGATTCAATGGTGGAATAAGATATTTTTGTTCCTCCAAACCAAGTATCCCACTTTCATTTAGGCCATTCAAGCAAATAAAATAAGCCAATTATAATTATACTGATGTATGGAAAGCTAGAAATCAAGCTCGTTTCGAGGATCGATGCCAATCGTCATCTAAAGTCATTCTTGCAGCTAGGAGATTGGTTAGGATACGTATTCATGCGCAAAAATCTTTTCATCCACAAGCCTTTGATCAAAATTGCAGTTAGGAAACATGTGTTCAATGAAAACCACCTGTCCTTTCTCACTTCAAACTCAACACAGACGGCTCAACTATCTCAACATGTGGTCCGACAGGGGGTGGGGCGATTATTAGAGACAACCAAGGTATGTTTGTGTTAGGTATGATGGCACCTATTCGCGCTGGAAATGCGCTTTTCACAGAATTTTTTGCCTTGCGACTGGGATTACAAGCTGTTGTGGCATTGAGAATAAAGGTTTTGGAGGTGGAAGTTGGTTCACAAACTTTACATCACATTTGTACCTCAACTAACACACCACCAGCATCTGTGGCTGTATAATGGAAGGATATTAGATGATTTATGTCGATGTTCACTACACTTCAATTTAGGTGGAATTATCGTGAGACAAATGCGGCTGCTGATAAGTTAGCTCATCAAGCGACGTTACAAGCACAATGCCTAGTTGAAGGATAGCCTATCAGTATACATTGCCCACAGTATCCAGAGGAATAACATAATATAATGTCTGTACATGGGTCTTTTTGGTGGTTAAAACCACCCTCCTTTTTGTCTGATGTACTGATGTATGATGTTCAAGGTATTGGTACTACCATGTTAGTAGCCATGTAATTAAATGTTATCTTTATCAAAAAAATAAAAATAAAAATAAAGCAATAACACCAAAGATTTTTAACGTGCCATATACCATTGGAAAGCTGAGAGAGTTCCCTTTCCAACTCAGAAAACAGATCGACATTCAAATCAATTAGCAGGAAGTTATGATCCACTACAGGCTATCCAAACTGAAAACCAATTAATAATATTTATTGTGTTGATGAAGAGAAGAACAACTACGACTTTGTTGTAAGTAACAATCATTATGAACATTGTGTTACACAATTTCTAATGATGAAAGAATCAGGGGAGACAAGTTGCTTTGAAAATTAGAAAGAATAATATACATCTAGCATTTAAATGAATTGGGTTATCTTTGTCATGTATATATAACTAGTATTTAGATTGGCTGTCCTGTTCCAATGACTTTAGGACGATCATATTTGTATGATGTTCATTGTCACACAAATATTCATATCAGTAGTTTGTGAAACCGGCACTCGGTTGTTTGACATTATTTTGTGACTAGGTGTGTCCGAGGTTATCTCGCCTTGATCTCATTATTAGGAATACCTTGATGTATGAGCGTCATCCCGAGTATCCTTTCTCTCATCGAGTCTGTCTGTTTGTTGTTTGGTACAGTACGTACGTACCTAGTTAGGACGTACTTATTGGAACAAGTCGACTACTTTTCCATGCAGGTGCCTTACATGTGGAATGGCTATGCTCCGTGGAGATTGCCTAGGTCTTCTCCTTATGAGAATTACCTTCGCCCGCAGGCACCACCAATCCCCACTCCACCACCCCATTTCTGGGATAGGAGTACTGATGCTTCAAGGAAGATGGTTTCTCATATGGCACGACTAGTTGAGGATGGCACTACATCCTGGTATCTAGACAGTGGTTGTTCTCATCATATGACAGGTGACAAGACTCTTGTTACAAATATGATTCATGGATATGGAGGTAAGGTTACCTTCGGGAATGGTAAGATGCTCCCGGTAGAAGGTAAATGTAGTTTTTCTGAGGATGGCTCTTTAAAAGGTCATGAGCTTTTATTTGTTAAAGGTTTAAATTCAAACTTGTTGAACATTAGTCAATTATGTGATGCTAAGTTTAAGGTTGTTTTTGAAGATGATAGATGTTATGTTTTTGATACAAATCATGCCTTGCTTTTAACCAGTAGTCGTTCTCATGATAATTGTTTTATTGTCACTACCCCTCTTCCTCATCTCTATGCTTAGTTCTCTTTTGAGTGTAGGATTTTTGTTTTAGGTGTTGAGAACATACTTCTATGAATATTGTTTGGATTCCATCTTTAAGCTAATTATGGTTTGGTAGGCCTCTCTAGTGTGTTTTGTCAATTATGGATTGTATCATGCTCTTCTCCTCACTTGGTGGTTTCTTGCATGACGTGTTTGCATATTTTGGAGTTTTTAGAGTATCTTATACTTTCACTATTGTGCTCCTAGAAGATGATCATCTCGGGTTTTACTTCTTTCGTTCTTTCTAGTTTCTCCTTGTGTTTCTCTTGTTCACCTCTCGTAAGTGGTCAATAACTCACGAATTCCCTAGCCATTTGAATGTCTTGTGAGCATAATCAGTTGGCTAGGAACCCGTTGGGGCTGTGAGGGTCATGCTCTGACGGTTGTACTCAGGAGATGTTAGTTCTTGTGTTGCACGTTATCATGATATTGCACTTCTTGAGTGTTTTTTTTTTTTTTTTTTTTTTTTTTTTTTGCCGAAAAGATGTAGGCTACACCCTACCCTCGTGTTTTCGTTGAAGATGGAGGTCATTAATTCCTCCCACATGGGAATGGCATTTCTGTTTTTCTTTACAACAACAAATTTAGAGGGAAAAGAAACAAATTCAAAAAAACAATTAAAAGAAAAATATATATATATAAAAAAAAAAAAAGACCACGAAGCTATGTGGTCATGTTATGGTTAAGGCATTGGTTTTCATGCTTGTGTTTGTAAGAGCATCTTCTTCTTCTTGCTCTTATGTTTTACTTGAGTATTGTCGGTATCTTGTGGATGTTTTTCTTTCTATATGTACAATGGTTTTTGTATAGGATTGCTCTCTTGCTCCGTGCATGGTTGCATCGGTTTTCTTGTCTATCGAGGATTGGTTTATGATTCCGTTCATCCTTCTTGCATTTCTCACTTTTGATGCATATTCAAATTATCGTTAGTTTTTGTTCGGATTGGAATCCATACAATGTTTGGTTATTCTAGTGATGTTTGTCAACATTCTCTGGTTTTATTATTCGTTTTTCTGTCCTTCTTTCTTTTATTTTTTTTTTTTCAAAAAAAGTGGAGAAACATGACGGAGCTTGTAGGGCTAACCAACATAGTTTCATCCCCTTTGCATTTGACACATTTGGATTGCTAGACTCAGAAGCAGTTGAGCTCCTCAGGAGAGTGCAGAAGATAATGGATATCAATGTGATGACTGCGGGTTCGAACGAATATGTATTTAGGAGAGTCGGGTTTGCTATCCAGAAAGGACTTGCCGCGCAGTTTGTAGCGCGTTTGTCCTCTACTTTTGTGTAATTCGTTGAGCTTATCAATATAATCTAAATAATAATTAAAATAAAAAAAATAAAAAAAATTTGGCTCGAACGTACGAACGTTGTTAGGGAGTACGTACGTTCAGAGAGGCAAAAGTTTTATTTTTTTATTTTTTAGCGTACGTACGCTGTTATAAGGTACGTACGTTTCCTGAACAGGTTAGTGTATTGATGTCTCGACGTACGAACGTGGTTATGTAGTACGTACGTTGTTGTGGCAGTTGGCCCAAATTTTGTTTTTTTAGGCCCATTCAGTCAAACACAAAGCATCTTGTGTATCAAAACATGCTTTTTGCTCTTGGAAGCACTACATGGAAGGTTTTTCAAGGTTTCCTTAACCGTTTTAGGAAGTTCTACTCTTTAAATTCTTCTCTTTTCTTCCTCTCCTTGTTTGTGCTCTTCTCTCTCTCTCTCTCTCTCTCTCTCTCGTCGTCAATCAAGTAAGTATTTCTGTTTTTCTTCTTCTTCATTCCCTATTTCTTTTGCTTGTTGTTTTGGTTGTGTAAAGGTAGTGGTTAGTTTTTCAAACATTGGTTAATAGTTTTTCATGTTAATTTAAATTCAAATTCTGTTTCCAATTGGAAGTTCTTGCTTTGATTATTAATGATCGTTCTTCCCTTTTTCATTGTTTAAGCATTCTTATTAAGTAATTGGGTGTGTGGTTTATTGTTTTACAAATGGTTCTTCATTGTGCACACCAACGTTTTGATGAAATGCCTCAATGACTTTGCTTGTTATTCTCTACTTGTTTTTCTTGTCAATTACATGCAATTTCTTACATGTGTTGCTTGTTTGGTGTTGTTAATGGTTAGGACATGCATGCCTCGCAAGCGTGCTCGCACTACCCCAGTTTGTGACAAACCCATCTCTAAGGATGCATCTTCGTCGGGTGCACGAAGTTCGCGTGCTCAAAGAGGGAAAGATGTTACCCTCGATGACTCATCACCCCCTACTCCGTCTCTTGGTGCTCATCCTCGGGCTCACGCCATTGTTCCCGAGAGGTTCTTCGATCTTCAAGATATTGGTTCAAGTCCGTTGGGTTCTACTCAAGTTGGGGATGTGGCATCTTTCTATCGTTCTAGGAATTGGTTGAAGGTGGCTCAACCGGTTACCAAGTACTCGGTCTCGCACACTATTGCTTTCTATAAGACTAAGTCACCGGCTCAAGATCACTCAAGTTTCAATGTGACGATTGAGGGTAGGAGATACACTATTTCTTCAAGAGTAATCCGAAAGGCTCTGGGCATCGATGGTCATGAGATATCTACAAGCCAGACTCATATCCCTTGGCCTATTCCGGATGAGGTTCGGGTTAACTTGGTCACTCAGGCTCAAGAGATGTTCATTGATGGGGTCACACAGAGATATCATGCTAAGCACTTTAGTGTCAATCTCATGCACATGATCGCTCACTCCAATATCTATCCGATGAGGGGAAACAAGATCATTATCACAGATGAGATAATCAAGCTAATCGTGTGTATGTCTGTTTATCACATCAATCTTTCTGAGGTTATTTTTCATCGGATGCTACAAGTAGATGCTGCTAAGGGTCAGTGGCGTAGCCAGGATTTTAAGCCAGGGTGCGCACTCAATTTCGTAATGTATAAAAAAAAAATTCTAATAAACAAACATATAGTATTCATAATATCTTAATGTTTTATTAAATAATTCATTCAGAGATTTAAATTATTATTTTTTCTTATAAGCTAATGCCTAACATCACTAATCAGGCACTAGTAATTGCATTACCAATTTCCAACTTCAAAATTTTACAAATATAATCCAAAGAGAAATTGAGAAAATTCTGAATTCCATCCTCCCAGACCCAAGCAACAATACTGATTATTGTGAACAAAAAAAAAAAAAAAGCATAATACTGAATTTTAACACTAACTTCAATTCTCATAGTTCATAACTTCTTAGACAATGTCTCATCCTTTGGAATCGTATAATAGTATAAAATTAAATAAACTTTAAATATATAATTAAACATAATGATTTTAAATCTTTATAACTATAATAGTATAAATTAATGCTAAAAAACAATAATATAAAAAAAATTAAATTATTAAAAAATTGTGAACAAAATACTTACAAAGTTAAATTTCATTTGAACTGACAGACTTGTATACGGAGACAAATTATTTTTTTTCCTTTTGTGGAGGAGTCGGGGTAGAACACTAGAACGTGGAGGGGAGAGAGAGTTAGAGCAGTTTCTGTGAGATTTTTTTCTTTTTTGTTAATTAAACTTCTAATTTAAGAGTTTTGTTATTTAAGGGAACTAAAATTAGTCCAAAACAATATACCAAATCAAAACTCTACGTATTGTAAAAAAAAGAAATTGAAAGTTTTTCAAATTTCAGGGTACGCACGTGCGTACCTTACACCCCCTGGCTCCGCCCGTGCTAAGGGTACACTTCTTTTTCCTAGCTTCATCATGTGTATTCTTCTGCATTTGGGTTTTCGTGGCAAGTATACAGAGGTGTCCCCTCCTCGGTTTGTTGCTCATGATTGGGGGAATGCTATAAAAAAGGGATGTCCGTCTAGGAAGGTTGCCTTTGAAGCTGTGGGTGCGTCACTGACTCACCATCTGGTTTGGGGAGGTAGAGCTCTTAATAGGCCCGATGACTTTGATCGTGCCTTGGTTTCTGGACGACCTTCGACTTCCTCGGTTCATAGTAACCAGGCTATGGCTGTGGTTGAAGCTCGTGTCTCCTCTCTTCGAAGTCATCAAAGACACACTGATGCAAGGATTGATCGTATTGGCACCATTCTCTCTCAGCATAATGCCATTCTTCGAGACATTCATGGGATGAATGTGGCACAGATGAGGCATCTTCAGATTAACTACACTCCTATTACATTGCCTCCATTTCCGACAGAGGAGCCACCACATCCAAGTGATGAGGATGGTGACGAGTCTGACGACGAGAGTGAGAAAGATGGTGAAGAAGGTTCTGGAGATGAAGATGGTGATGATAGTTCTAGTTCAGAGGAGTAGCTCTTCTTTTTATTTATTTCCTTGTTTCTTATTTTCTATTTTGGTTGTTCAAGATTAAAACTTGTTAGGTTAGTGTTTGTTTAAGTATATTTGATGCTTTATTCTATTTGTCTTAAGGAGGTGTTTATCAAGTGATGGGCTTCTGTCGGGCCCAAGTACTGTTTTGTTTTTCCTTGCCTATATATATTGCTTCTTTGTGTTTTTCTTCTTCTACTATTTTTCACTCCTCTTCTAGTATTCCTCTTCTTTTACAAAACTATTCAATGGCGGAATATGAGCTTCATCGTGTGTTTGTTCCTCTTGTTGGTTATGTATCTTTTATGGTGATGAAATACAAGAATCCTACAAAGGTTTGTCGTTTATGTCGTGTCCCTCATGGTTATGATTTTATTCATCGTCCGTTCCTTTACCCTTGTATGGTTCATGTCAATCATTGGGAGCGCTTGCCTAAGCATCTCCAGTGTCATATCTTGGAGTTAGTTGGTTTTTCGAAAGTTTCAGGTTTAGCTGGTCCTCTCACCGACTGCGGTTTGGATAATAGAATTGAAGACCTATTTTGTACAGGTGAATGGTTGGAAGATTATGAAGATCATATTATAGCTCGATGGGATAATCCCTCGGCTCGTGCCGATGCTTACTTCTCTAAGCTTCCTCCAGGTCATTGGGAACAAGTTTTTCGCGTTGTTTAATTTTAGGGTTTTATGTTCTTCTAAGACTCTTATTTCTTTCTCTGCAGTATTGTTTGTGGTTGATATTCTTCAATGGATATTTAATTGTTATGGAAACTCTCTATCTTGTTTTTGTGTTTGATATTCTATTGTCTGTTTTGGTTCTCACTAAATCTTGTTGGTAGGTTCTTTTTCCTTGTTCCTTTGTTCACTCTTTGTGCCAAAAAGGGGGAGATTTATGACTCTAATACTAATACTCTTCTCTTCTCTGTTAGTGTATTTTTGGGTCATGTTTCAGGTATGCTACACGTATGGGGGAGTGAACGTGTTGATGATTAGAGGTTATACAGTTTTGGGGGAGCTCGAGTATTACACTTTGGAGTTCATGAAGTATGGGGGAGTTGTTCGAGAAGCTTCCATTATTTCTCTAATTGGTTCAAAATTTTTCTTGCTTCTGTCTCGTCTCTGATGATCAAGTCTTCTTGCTCGAGCTGAATATCAAGTGATGGTGACTTGGTACGTATTGAGTATGAGTGTTCTTGTAGGCATGTATTATAAATGCCGTTAGTTTGGGTTTGTAAGCACGTATTATAAGTGCTTCTAGACTCATAGGTTTTTGTCACAAAATAAATGTCAAAGGGGGAGATTGAAACCGGCACTCGATTGTTTGACATTATTTTGTGACTAGGTGTGTCCGAGGTTATCTCGCCTTGATCTTATTATTAGGAATACCTTAATGTATGAGCGTCGTCCCGAGTATCCTTTCTCTCATCGAGTCTGTTTGTTTGTTGTTTGGTACAGTACGTATGTACCTAGTTAGGACGTACGTACGTAGGGTTGAACAGATCCTTTTGTTTTGGTTTGGACGTACGTACCTAGTTAGGACGTACGTACTTCCTGTTCGACAGACTACTTTTTCTTTCTGAGACGTACGTACCTAGTTAGGGCGTACGTACGTCATCGTGTGATTTTCTTATTTCGGCCCATTTCCTCTCTCTTCCAAAACCCTAACTATATATTGTTTTTCAACTAAAGAATAAACCAGTTCTTTGGCCGTCCAATTGAGGTGTTCTTCTTGAGTTTGTTTAGGGTTGTGTTTTGGTGATTGAACTCATTCTTTCCTCTTCATTTATCTTCTTCTTCTTTATTGATTATTGAGTTCGGCTTCGAGTCTTCTTGTGTGCTCCTCAAGAAGTCGAGTGTCTTGTGCGTACATCAAGGTACTCTGGTGAAGTCAACGTGTTAGAGATAACCAGTAATGTCAACTCGCAGTGTTGCAGGTAGTTGATAGGTTTGTACATCTCTTTTCATCTAGTGGATTTATTTGTTGTCGCGAGGACAACCGTGGACGTTTCCCATATTGGGTTTTACCACGTTAAAAATATCCCGTGTTCATTTACTTTCTGTTCATTAATTTGTTTGTTTGATTAGTTGTGATTGTGGTAATAGCACTATTACTATTTGTGGAGTTTCAGTTTGGCTGTTTTTCTTGGTTGATATAATCACCGTACTATTTGACAAAGGTTTTAAAACGTCTTTAAATAATGGTTCAACCTATGATTAAGTACAAACATTTCTTACAAAGAAATGCAGAACTTTTGTATAATATTTACGGGCTGTCTAGGCTGGCATCCTTAGGATGACATCCATCTTGACAGCCCATCCGGTTCGTCCATATCAATTAGATCTAATGGTTAGGATATATCACAGTGTTTTAAGCTAAAACATCTTGGTTAATTTTGTCATTTAACATCCTTCTTCCTGTTTCATTAGAAGCAACCAGAAGAGATTTCGATCCACCCCAATACAATCTCAGATTGTGCTTGGTGATAATTCTGCTATTGGACTATTTACTTCAACCTCTTTCCACTTTTTTTCATTAGAATAAACATGAACGTTATCCCTCCTTCATGATAGTTTAAACAATTTCTATTAAACTTCAGTTTGTTTCTTCTCAAGATTCAATCTTTTTATCTCAGTTAACAACTTCATGGAATATTAAATTTGTCTCCTCTCAAGATTCATATGCCCAACTTTGAACAATTCTTTTTGTAAATATTGTAACAGTCCATTTCATCAATCTTGATTTCTCTTTTCCAATTAAAAAGTTTGCATTGTTACGTTGAAATAAAAGAATAAAAAAAATCTAAGAGTAGGCAAGTCATTTTTACAGATAATTAATAAGAATAGAACATTAACTTAGGTTGATTTCTCTTCTGATATTAGCTACTTCAATTTTGATAGAAGATGTTGAGAAAGAAATCTGCCCTGGTTCTATTTGTCGAAGTCATGGAGTAGATTGACATAATTGTCCTCAATGTTTTATGTTGTAGGAGATAGATATATATCCCAACCGTTAAATCAAACCCAAACAAACGAACCGGATGGACTGTCAAGATGGATGTCATCCTAAGGATGGCAGCCTAGACAGCCCGTAATATTTATCAGGAAAAGTATTGCAAAATCTGTTTTAAGATTTTATGTTTAGGTTGAATTACATTTTGAGGTTGTTTTGCATTAGGAACAATATTGCGAGATTTTAATATAGATCAATTTGTTCAACTGGAAATGATTTTGATTTAATAAGAAAGAAACCAATGCCAAACTAGAGTTCATGGATAAAACTCTGGAAATTGTTCTGTAGTTTCTCCAAGTAAAACACAAAAAAGATCAATAATCAGTAACAAACAATCTGATACAGAGCTAAAGTGTACAAAACTATGTGTTGTGGTATCACATCAGTTGGTTCAATATGCAAGAAGAGGTGGGGATGAAAACAACATTAAATTCCAATCCCAACCAGATGAATCTAACCTGTCTATAAACTAGAAAAACAATCACAAACTATATAATATTTGGATCCTTTCCTTTTGCATACATCGTAATCTTTCGTAACATATATTTGTTTTTCCTATTTCCCTTAAATTTGAATAGAGCCTGTGGAGCCACCTGGGGCGCTCATTAGCTGGCGAACGTTTAGCCAAAGCAATGAGACTGTAATGGCAACAAGTCCAGACCAGACATATACGATTGTCGGCACCTTGCCTTTTCTTCCCATCAAACCTTTAGCAAATGGATATAGGTGAGCTAAAACCCAAAAGCTAAAGAAAGATCCACCCAAGAGCTTGTTCCACTGTGGGATCTCATCATAAACAGTCCTTGACAATCCAATAACCAATGCAGAAATGTTAACCACAAGTATAGTTAATGGCATTATGAAGAGACTCGTCCACTTTACAACGTAGAGGTCTGCGTAGATGTCGTCTTCATCTTCTGCTGCAGATTTGGATGTTAAAGTGAATGAAATCTCGATGCCAGCAACTACCTTAAGAAGGCCTTGAATGACTGCAGCAAGGTGCGCACTAGAGCCACCTATGACCCAAAACTGTTCATTACGCCACCATTCTTCAAGAGCAATACCCGACCACTTGACCTCAAGGATTGAAAGCAGAGCAAGGCAGATAGTAATGATCAACAAATACAATAAGAACAAGGGATCAAGACTCTCAACGATGAAGTGTCCAGAGAAGAGAGAAAGAGCAGGTAGGAAGCAATAAACAACAAGGAATATGGAAGTGAAAGGGTAAATTCCAACATTAAGATATGCAACCCTCTGCAGAAACTTAAGGCGTGGACTGGCAAGTAGAGGATTGTTGCGAGAGAAAAAAATCTCAACTGACCCTGTAGCCCATCGAAGAACTTGGTGAAGCCTGTCTGTGAGGTTAATAGGTGCAGTTCCACGAAAGGCATCACGCTTGGTAATGCAGTAGACTGATCGCCACCCACGGTTATGCATGCGATAGCCAGTGACAACGTCCTCTGTCACTGAACCATAAATCCAACCAATTCTGTCTCCCCATTCGGTCTTATCCTCAAACCTGTATTACAATACCAAGTAAGAAGCCTGTAGTTTGGAGCTATAAAAGCAATAATAAGTAGAGCTTTAACTTGTAAAATGAAGAATTAAAGATCCGCCACAAGTTGGATTGGACCTAGGACAGTACAAACTTAGTGCTGTATGTGTGATATTCTCGTGATCACGTGGGCAGGACCTAATATCAAAATAGCTACATAATACTGTAAGTCTGTAACTACTGTTTGATGCCAGTATTGACAGTCTTTCCTACTCTCAACAAAATGTAATTAATGTGAATTATGAACCTAGCTGAGATGATAAATGTGATGTAATTTACCGGAAAAGCTTATACCAACCATGCATATCTAGAGTAAAAAGAGAAGGGGTGGAAGGGAAAAGGAATTATAGTAAGCAACCATACCAGCATGAAATGACAGCAACAGCTTCAGCAACAGTTGGTGCATCCAGTGGCTGCCGTGGAATTAATAGGGCACCAGGAGGGCGACCATTCTTTACTGATTTGTGGTCGGCAAGAGGTCGTCCTTGGTATTCAGCAACAGGTATGGATTCATTAAACATAGTTGAATTACCAAATTTCTTTGGTAACTGCAAGTCTGGGTGTGATGTGAGTGGTTGTGATTCAGAGTCCTCTTCATCTGATTGTTGTGGAACATGTGACGCGGGATACTTGTTCTGTCCAAATATGCCAGAGTATTCATTGGCACGAGGAGGGTGAAAACCATACAATGCAAATCTACGAAACAAACAGCCAGTTCCCACATATACTGGTCCTTGAAGACCATCCAAAGCTCTCATATTACCATCAAAGAAAACAGTGTTGTGATTGGCATAACGATCTGAAGGATCAATACCTTCAAAACGTTGAGGGAATTGTATATAACAAATACGATCACCTCCACGATCCATCATATAACACATCCCTTCTCGGATAGCAAGAGAGTTGTATACATAATGGTCACAATCAAGGTTAAGCATAAATGGTCCATTAGAAAGGATTGCTGATGCTCTGACAAGTGCATTCATAGCCCCAGCCTTTTTGTTGTGATCATATCCAGGACGTTTCTCACGCGATACATACGCAAACATAGGAATACGGATGTCGACACCAGTGAAGTCTAAGACCTGAGTCTCATCTGGGTGACCATAAATTGGATCATTTTCAGGGAACTTGCTCATAATCTGTCATGTAGATAATAATAAGCTATATAGTTCAAAATCAAACAAAATATATATATGTCCCAATATATCAAAAAAAAAAAAAAAAAAAAAAAAATTGCACCTGAATGATGCCGGCATGATCGCCTTTTTTATGATCAGGGGAAGGGACATACCAAGTACCAGGCCAGTGAGTCCCATCAGCCATCCAAGTGGCTTTAGTAACTTTAACTGGTTCAGCAGGTGGGACACCACCATTTTTTTCTTTAGCCAATTTTTTTTCTTGAATTTCTTCTCTCTTATTATAACTATCACACCTGCGTTTTATGGAATCAGGTAATCCATTAATCCTGACCTTAAATTCATCATACTCTCTTTTAATCCAACGGCGATCCTTAACGAAATCAGGTCTCTTTTTATATTTGGTAGGGTCATTTTTATTACTAAAATAACTATCTGGATTACGTGGCTCAATTTTATGTTTTCTACAAAAAGGGACCCAAAGTTGAGCAAAAATTACAGCTTCAGCCATTGCTTCAAATGTAAGTAGAGCAGCTCCATCATCAGATATATATAGAGCAACTTTTTCAATAGGGTAATCAACGGCTAATACTGAAAGAATAGTATTAGCTGTCACAAGTGGAGGTTCTTTCTCGGGATCAGCAGTAGATATAAAAACATCAATACCAGGAAGATCTGATCGTCCATGTGGATTAGATGGAGATGGTTGTTCAAATTTGTCGTGAAGAGCAGCAAGATCAGCTGATCGGTTGATAGGATTGAGTTTTGGCATTTGATCAAGAATCCATGAAAAGGCAAACCAAATCTCGCATGCAACCGATAAACCCCATAGCCACATTGCTTCTGGGTTTGGATTTTGAACTCGCCATGTTAAGAACAGACTTAGTGCTACAAGTCGAACTACCACCAGTAGCCTGTTTGTCATGCATAAGTGATCACAGTTTCAGCACAACATGCATATATACCAACACTTCTGCAATAATGTTACTATTTATGTGACTTTTTTCGAAATTGGATGTAAGATTGTACAAAATATAAGATTTTTTGTAGGCACCTTGGCACAACGAAAGACATGTATTTTGCGCCTTATCTATCAATTAGAATGCTTTTTAAAACGTGCCTGGATTATTCCTGGAACGCTACTTGCCGAGATACAAAAGGGTCAAGGCTTAAGGGGGTGCTAACGCTTTTCAGTAATCAATTATGTCTATATGCAGAGCTAATACATTTGTAAAGGAAATGAATCATATATAAAGCTTGTAGTAAACAATATTTGTTTATGTTCATAGAAATAAACTCTGTAAACCAGAAGGATTTGATAGGGCCCAATAAATTAATTGATCAGGCCGATCTGTTAACTAGTTGATTTTAACTACGTACCATGACATATATGCATCAAAGTTATGAGCGCACCTGTAAGGGCTAAGAATACCAGGAGGAATTTTGATTTTTCTTGTTAATGGCTTCCATGGCTTATCAATGAAATCTTCCATACTCACATCCAATCCATCATGACCATACGTTTCCTCATCTTTTGGCCAAAACGCATTTCCAATACCGTATGTTCCTTTCGATTCAAATAACCAACGGTTATGATCAAAATCTCCTGTTTGGCTTCTCAATAACATGGACTTATTATTATTCCTACTCATCACAGACATTCTCCTATCCATTTTTGATCCACCACCACCATCACTACTATTGCCACCTTCATCATCTCCTCCTCTTCTATTCAATCCAGCCCTTTTAGAATCCATTGATGTCGAACTAGTTGTTGCACCACCACCAGCACCACCCATAGGTTGGTTATCTGGTGTTGGTGGCATTAATACTGTATAATTCAGGTAGTCATTTTGCCCACCATAATCCAAAGACATGTCAATATCCTCATCTCTAGATAAACTCAGAATACGACCGCTAGAAGTCCTTCGAGCAAATTTTACGGCAGTTGGTGGACGCCCTGCAGTAGAGGAGGAATTAGATGTTGTCCTCTTTGTTGGACTAATTGGCGTCGCCATGCCCTGGGATTATTTTGAAGATACCAATGTCACTAAGCAAAACTAAATTTGCAGCATGAAACATTCATCATTCATGGTATCTAAAGAGATGCATAATGGCGCATCTCTCTATTCAATTTTTTCGAATGTTATTGTGCTTTAGTTTTTTCTTAGTTTTTGTTGTTGGTTGAGGTGAGAAGAGAGAACGGGTGGTTGAGAAAGAAAACATGCATTCCTATAGAAATGGAGTATATGGTTTAAAATTGGTGACTGAACATAAAACAAGGAAATGCATGTTAAATTTGGGTCAATCATATTTGACTATTCTGTCAATTTTCTTGTAAAAAGCGTGTTTTCTATCTCTGTTTTTATGAACCCAAATGGACACCTGTCATGTGTAAATGTGTAATCTCAAATATCGAATTTCAAATGGGTTTTGGACTTAAAATTTTTTTTTCAGCGATTTTAGAATTTTTTTTTTTATTATTATTAACTTATTATTATTATGGTTGAGAAAACTAAAAACTAAAAACTTAAAAGAATAATACAAGTACAGAGAAGAAGAAAAATAGAGGAGAAAGATCTTATTGTTACGTATCAAGCACTCTTAATTATTAATACTAAAGATTATATGACAGAAGAGAAGAGAAGAGAGAAAGAGCTTCTGCTCTAATGTGTTCTTTCATTCACTTAAGCATGCCCTTTTATAGACAAAAGATGTGCTAGTAAGTCTTCGGGATTACAGTAAGGTGCCACTAAGTCTTTGGGATAACAGTGAAGAGTACCAATTATTGTGATAGTTCTTAGAGATAAAGGTCTTACATACTATTCATCCATGCCTTATCATTCACCTAATAGACTATTCATAACACTCCCCCTTGAGTGATCTTCGCTGAGAGTTGCCTCATTAAAAACCTTCATCAGTAAAACCCAGTGGGATAAAACCTTGCGAAGAAAAAGAGTGCAATCTTTTATCGGGTGGCGAGGGGATGGTACTGCCTCATTAAAACCTTACGTAGGAAAACCAAGTGGGACAAAACCTACGTGAAGGAAAAAGAGTACAGTATACATCATCCATTATTTTGATGCTCCCCCTGATCTTTAGGAGCATAATCATGATAGATCTTTAAGTCGTCTCATGCCAATATCGAAGACTAGTTTGTGGAAGGCAGGTGCAGGTAGCGACTTCGTGAATATATCTGCAAGATTGTCGGTGGATCGAATTTGCTTAACATCAATATCCTTGTTCTGTATGAGCTCATGTGTGAAGAAGAATTTTGGTGAAATATGCTTCGTTCGATCACCCTTGATAAAACCGTTTCTGAGTTGTTCGATGCACGCAGTGTTATCTTCATACAATGTTGTCGGGGCGCTTGTAATTGAATGAAGACCACATGTTTTCTGGATATGGCCAATCATGGATCTTAGCCAAACACATTCACGACTTGCTTCATGTAGTGCAAGTATTTCTGAGTGATTTGATGATGTTGCAACCATTGTCTGCTTGGTGGATCTCCATGAGACTGTTGTATTGCCGTATGTGAAAACATAGCCTGTCTGTGACCGAGTTGATCGGAGAGAAATCCAGCATCTGCATGTCCAACTAACTGTGATTTGTTGGTAGGCTATTTTGAGTAGAAGAAACGCATATCAATGGTCCTTTGAAGGTAGCGGAACACTCGTTTGATTCCTTTAATTTCCAATGACGTGAAGTTGGTGCAGAGCTAAATCTTGCTAATAGGCTGACTGCAAATGATATATCTGGTCGAGTGCAATTCGCTAGATACATCAAAGCACCGATTGCACTCAAGTATGGTACTTCTGGACCAAGGAGTTCTTCATTTTCTTCCTTAGGACGGAATTCATCATTGGTTACATCAAGTGAACGGACAACCATAGGTGTATCCATAGGATGAGCTTTATCCATATAAAAGCGCTTCAGGACTTTCTTTGTATATGTAGCCTGATGGATAAGCACTCCAGTTGATAGTTGTTCGATTTGTAGGCCGAGACAAAATTTCGTTCTTCCTATGTCTTTCATCTCAAATTCCTTTTTGAGATATGCAACAATTTTGGCGAGCTCTTCAGGAGTCCCAACAAGATTTAAATCATCTACATATACTGCAATGATCACGAATCCAGTATTTGTTTTATTAATGAAAACACAAGGGCAAATTTGGTTGTTAACATATCCTTCTCGAGTCAAATACTCGCAAAGGCGATGATACCACATCCGCCCAGATTGTTTTAAACCATACAAGGATCGCTGAAGTTTGATTGCGTACATACCATGTGGCTTAGATAGTTTTGCTTCAGGCAAAACAAGTCCTTCTGGGACCCTCATATAGATATCAATATCTAAACTCCTATACAGTATGCAGTGACTACGTCTATTAGACGCATGTCAAGATTTTCAGAAACTGCCAGACCAATTAGGAAACGAAAAGTAATTGAGTCCATTACTGGAGAATATGTTTCCTCATAATCGACTCCTGGTCTTTGTGAGAAACCTTGTGCTACAAGGCGAGCTTTATATTTTACTACATCACCCTTTTCATCATGTTTTCGTATAAATACCCATTTATATCCTACAGGGTTGACGTCTTCTGGCGTTTGGACTACTGGTCTAAAAACCTTGCGTTTTACAAGTGAATCAAGCTCTGTTTGGATTGCTTCTTTCCATCTAGGCCAATCGCTTCTACGTCGACATTCATCGACGGAGCGTGGTTCATGATCGCCATAATCTGTTATGGAAAGAGCTACAGCATAGGCAAATGCATCGTCGACAATAGTT
This sequence comes from Aquilegia eximia, assembly GCA_023053565.1. Classification (NCBI taxonomy): domain Eukaryota; kingdom Viridiplantae; phylum Streptophyta; class Magnoliopsida; order Ranunculales; family Ranunculaceae; genus Aquilegia; species Aquilegia eximia. The sequence continues at coordinate 27,337,509 of JALIGU010000002.1, forward strand.
TTATAACGATCCAATACTTCTTTTGTACAGACATAATTTATCGAGATCTCATTATTTTCATGTATATGTGCCACTTCAGGGGCTTCCTCTTCAGGAGCTGTCTGTTCAGGAATAGTTAATCGGATTGCCTTGTTTGTAGGTATAGGCTCTCCAGGAGCAATAATCTCTTCCGGAGACTTGACTACTTCAGGAGTCTGTAGGGTATGATGTGTTTTCCGCTTCCGGGGATTCGCATCTTTTGATCCAACAGGTCTTCCGTGCCTTGCGCGTACTGTGGATGGTTCATTTGCTGCTTTGTTGGTATTTGGTCCTTCAGGGATGTCAATTCTGGCTGGAGTATTTGCAGCATGTATGTAAGATTTTGTTACCTTTGAAGTCTCTGCAAATGAATCTGGGAGTTCGTTTGCAATGGACTGGAGGTGAACAATTCTTTTCACTTCCATTTCACACTGTGAAGTTCGTGGATCAAGATGAGACTTGGAAGGTGTCTTCCATGTAATTTCACACCGTTCTGCTGGAACAGGCTTATCTTCCCCTAACGGCGGGAAAACTGTCTCATCGAAGTGACAATCTGCAAATCGAGCAGTGAAAACATCTCCGGTTAAGGGTTCAAGATACCGGATAATGGATGGCGAGTCAAAGCCGATATAAATACCCAAACAACGTTGTGGACCCATCTTTGTACGTTGTGGTGGAGAAATTGGCACATAAACACAACATCAAAATATACGAAGATGAGAAAGGTTTGGTTGGTGTCCAAACACAATTTGGTGCGGAGAGTACTGGTGATAAGTTCTTGGTCGGATACGGATCAACGATGTTGCATGCAGAATAACATGTCCCCAGGCCGAAACAGGCAATTTTGTACGCATCAGCAAGGGTCTTACTATAGTTTGCAGTCGTTTAATGAAAGATTCCGCTAACCCATTTTGAGTGTGGAGATGGGCTACTGAGTGTTCCACGTCGATCCCAAGTGTCATACAATAATCATCAAAGGCTTGAGAAGTGAATTCTCCAGCATTGTCTAGTTGGATAGACTTGATCGGGTGATTTGGGAACTGTGCTCGTAGCCTAATGACTTGTGCTAATAAGCGAGCAAATGCCGAATTTCTTGTTGAAAGTAGGCATACATGTGACTATCTTGCAGATGCATCAATAATGACCATAAAGTACTGAAATGGTCCACATGGAGGATGAATTGGGCCACAAATATCCCCTTGGATTCTTTGCAAGAAAGGTGGTGATTCAACCACAACCTTGGTTTGTGATGGTCTAGTAACACCTTGGGAACAAGCCGCACAAGGATTACTAGTCGAGAGAAAAATCTTCTGGTTTTTCAATGGATGTCCATTTGAATTCTTAATGATACGACGTATCATTGTGGACCCAGGGTGGCCAAGACGGTCATGCCAAAGCATAAATAATTCCTTGTCAGAGAACTTTTGGCCCATGACAGCATATGCTTTAATTGGGTGTATATTTGTATGATACAACCCTGAGGATAAACTCAAAAGTTTTTCTAATATATGCTTTTGTCCTGAGACTACAACAATTATCAAAAGATATTCTGTTTCATTTTCATTTGTAGTCTCAATATGATACCCGTTAAGACAAATGTCTTTGAAGCTCGATAGATTTCTTCTGGATCTAGATAAGTATATTATAGAGCTTCTGGGATATACAACTTGGTCCCATTAGGTAATTTAATTTCAGCACTTCCAGAGCCTTCAATAAGGTCTATTGGACCAGATATTGTATGAACATTGGCTTTAGTTAAGGCCAAGTGTGAGAAGTACCTTTTCTCACGAAGGATGGTATGCGTGGTTGCACAATCTGCCAAACAAATATCTTTGCCACCATTCTTTGAGATAACCAAGTTATCTTCCTTAGATAATGGAATTTCCATCCTTCTTTGTTGCATAAACACTTACTGCAAAAGATAATTAATAAGATCTTTATTGCAATAATTTATTTGAAAGACAACAATACCATTAAGTTCATACTAGGAAAAACAACAACAACATGATAACAAAAACATAAAGAACAAGCAGACACAATTCAAAAAACCAACACATAATAATAGTAGTAAACAAGCTTGATCGGACCAGGCTAGTCATTCCTCATTTGAAGGTATTACCCCCTGTCTTGAATTCAGTTCATTTCAAAACTCATGTCAGTGTCATCGAAAAAGTTTGAAACATCCATATGGGGCGAGTCAGTGTTCAAGTTGGCCAATTGATCAGTGTAATTTGTCTCAACTTGTTTGCCCTTTCCTTTGAGTGATGCTTGGTAGAGGTCAACCAAATGTTTTGAGGTACGACATGTATGGGACCAATGTCCTGCCATTCCACATTGGTAGCAATTACCCTCACGCTTGGTGCGATGGTTGCCTTTAAAGCCCTTCGCCTTCTCATTTCTCTTTTTCCCAAAATGCTTATTGTTTGGGTGAAATGAGTGTTTGCCTTTACTAGTGTTGTGGTAGTTACCTCGACCGTGCCCAAATGGACGATTGCTTCCTTTTCCAGTACCACGATCATTGTCGTGGTATGACACAATATTTGCTTCAAGCAAAGGCTTCACACCTGAAGCTCGAGTACTGTGATTTGTCAGCAATATCTCATTATTTTGCTCTGCGACCAGTAGGCAAGAGATAAGCTCAGAGTACTTTTTGAAACCGCGTTCACGGTATTGCTGCTGCAGGAGCACATTAGAAGCATGGAAAGTGGTAAAGGTCTTTTCCAGCATATCTGCATCAGTAACCCGGTCTCCACACAATTTCAGCTGTGTGGTGATGTTATTCTACAATGGATTTGTAATCCTGCAGACACAGGCTATGCTGTCAGGGGCGCCGCCTGAGCGCCGCTCAATGCCGCCTGAGCGCCGCTCAACGCCGCCTGAGCGCCATTTCTAAAGAAGGCCGCTCCGCTCAGCAAAATTAGCGCCTAAAACGCCTTGGGCCGCCTGGGCGGCGCTCAGGTCCAGCGCTCTGTTAAGAGCGGCCCATACAAAAGCGCTCAAAGCGGCCCAAATAAAAAAAAGCCCCAAAAAATCTAAATCTCACGTTCTCTCTCTACCTCTGGTCTCTCTCTACCTCTGGTTTCTGCAGCAGCATCATCATCCTCTTCCTCCGCTGCAACAGCACCCCCTTTACCTTTACCTCTACCTCTTCCAACAGGTCCAATAACAGCAGCAGCAGCTCCACCATTTGTCGTTGCAGACCATGTAAAATTGAATGTTGAAAGTTGAAATTGGAAGAGATTCAGAACGATGTAAAGGTTTTGTAGAGAGATAAAGATGTTGAAATTGAATTGGGATTTGGGTTTTTTGTTGGATTGTTTGTTTTAGGGTTTCAAGGGTTGTGGAATTTGGGTTTGGGTTTAAATTTTAAGGAAAAGAAATACTGTTACTAAACTGTAAAGTGTACTGTGTGGTCTGATCAGAGCGCCGCCTGAGCGGTTGAGGCGGTCTCCAGAAATCTGAGCGCCTGGCGCTTCGCTCCGCCCTTGACAGCATAGGACGCAGGTGCATCCATTCATAACGGGCTTTTGGCAGGAAAACTGTCCTCTGATGATCATATCGCTCTTTCAGGCTGTTCCACAATTCTAGTGGATCCTTCACAGTCAGATACTCAGTCTTCAGGCTGTCGTGAAGGTGGTGGCAGAGGAAGATAAGTGCTTTTGCACGGTCCTGCAGGGACTCTATAATCTTCCGTAATTGTCAGCCTAAGATCTTTGGCATCGAGGTGGACCTCAGCATCAAGCACCCATGAGAGATAGTTGTCTTCGGTGATGTTCAGGGCAGCAAATTCAAGTTTGACAATATTGGCCATTGTGTCTCTATTTAACAAATTAAACAAAATTAAGTAAAGAAAATCAAAAAAATAAAGTAGAATAGTTTACTGCATGTGAACAGTTATATTTCCCAACGGTACAAAAATTAGCTAAAAGTCAACACTTGCCGAAACGGCTATGTGTGTGGACAACGAGATCTATATATATGTTATGTGTACTATAAAGAGGTACAATCTTATACTTTCTATTTTTAGAAAAACATGGATGAGGAAATCCAAAACGCGCTTGTGGTTTTAGCTATTACTATTTTTATTTGTATTTACCTTCTGTTGTTTAAAGTAGCTCTGGGTGTGTAGAGTAGGGCAATTATGTATTAAATATGTGCCTACTATAATGAATAAAAGTAGAATACTTACTACTGTGTAATAATCTTTATCCTAGTTTTTAATTTCATAAAGTTCAAGATCTTGTTTTTCATAGTTGTAACGAAATTGTCCAAAGCTTGCCCAAAAGAAGAAATTAGTACAAGAAAAATATCAACAACAGTATAAAACAGTGGTTAGTAATTTCAATATGTCTAGCTATCAAACAATGAATATGATAGCAAATAAAGTTAGCTAGTGAAATCAAACAAATATAAGTATTGACAAACTTGAAAAATGACAAAGTTGTAGTAAGTATAAAGCTATCAGTTAGTAGTAGGTAGCAAACTATAATATATAGGACATATCAAAGTATAACGTCAATATGAAATAAATCTCAACATGTCAAACTAGTAGTCAATAATATACATAAAAAAAAAGGTATAACAAATAGTAAATAAAGTAGATATATCACTATGTTAGTACTAACAGATGATAATATACTTAGACATATAACGGAATGTTAGTATTAAAAAAATTGTCCAGGTCCTGTAAGGTGGTTATCATGTCAAATAATGATAATAAGATTAATAATGTTTTCTTCTTCAAACAACTTACTGTCTTGAAATTTTGAGTATTCCTACGAAATGTTTATTGCGAAGAAGATCTTTTAGTAATAAAAGATGAAAAATGGTAGAAAGATGGTAGAGACTTTCGTGCTGATAACGTGTTACGTATCAAGCACTCTTAATTATTAATACTAAAGAGTATATGATAGAAGAGAATAGAAGAGAGAAAGAGCTTATGCTCTAGTGTGTTCTTTCGTTCACTTAAGCATGCCCTTTTATAGACAAAAGAGGTGTTAGTAAGTCTTCGGGATTACAGTAAGGTGTCACTAAGTCTTTGGGATAACAGTGAAGAGTACCAATTATTGTGATAGTTCTTAGAGATAAAGGTCTTACATACTATTCATCCATGCCTTATCATTCACCTAATTGACTATTCATAACACTTATTCATAGGGTTATTTTGTATTTGGTCCCTCTAGAAGACGGATAATTAGCATGTGGTATAGAGTTTTTAGTTTATTAGTGTTTGGTCATATTTCTGTCAGTTGACTGTTAGTCAATCAGGTTGACTGAGGTCAAACCATCCAATTTTTTTAAATACCTATAATACCCTTTGATATAAATTTTTATAAAACAACCACTAGATATTTATGCTTGATCCAATGGTCCAAAACTAAATTAATTAAACATATAAAAATTAAAATAAATAATCAAAATAATAAAATTTAAAATTAAAAGATAGAGTGATAGACAATAATATCCCATTTTTACCATCACCATTAATATACCAATCTATACATCAACAAAAAAAAAAAAGTTGAAGAAAAATTCTAACAACCCTCAAATCCTCGATACAAAATCAACAAAATCCAACCTCAAAATCATCAAGATTGAAACCCATTTTTCATGTCAAGCAATTGAAACTAAAAAGTCATTCTTCTTGTAAAAAATTAAAAACACATTCTTCTTGTCAAACAATTGAAATTGAAAACCCAAAACCCATTGTTCTTCTTTAACAATTTGAAAATCTAATACCATTGTTTTTATCAAGCAATTAATTGAAAACCCAATACCCATTGTTCTTCACTAACAATTTGAAAACCTAATACCAATTATGTTCTTGTCAAGCAATAGAATTGAAATACAATACCAAAATAATATGAATAAAGGAAAAAAAAAAAAAAAGTTGAAATATGAGGTTGGTGATGATGGAGTTTAAATTGGAAGAGAAAGTAAAGGAAGTTAGGGTTTTGCCATTTAGTCCCTTTGATCAAATCAAGATCCTCGATTGACGTAGTAAACCATGTGGCTTAATATCTAACTTTGGATTGAGTCAACCAATGAAGCAGTGACATGTGGAGAGCAAAAATTCAGTTTTTTGAGTTTTAAGTTGTGTCACATGAAAAACACGTGAAAGGGCAGTATGGACATTAAAAAAATATGAATGGTTTGACTCAAGTCAACTGCGTTGACTAACAGTAAAGTAACGCTTTTGGGACTATTTGCTAATTAACGAAAAACTCTATACCACATACTAATTAGCCATCTTCTAGAGGGACCAAATACAAAATAGCCCCTTATTCATATGTTGTAGAAGTAGAAAGTGGGTAAGTAATTGTCATATAGGAGAGATTACTTGCCTAACAAGTTACAATAGTAAACCTTAATGTATATTTTTTTTTTTTTTTTTTTTTTTAATAAAATACCCTGAGAGGGGCGGGGTTTGGCTGGACCCCTACCTGTCCATTAAATTGAAAGAAGTATAGCTTTTAAGGGGGGCTAGGCCTTACCTTATAGCCTAGTCTAAAAATACATGGGCCTTTAGGCCTTACAATAGACAGAGATGAGTAAAGAGAGGCCCCAAAGTCAGCTCCTTGGAAATATAAGCGCCAAAAGCAGCACCAGCTTTTCTATCCAAACCAGTTTCCAAAAATGGTGTCCCCTTCTTCCTCCTCTTCTTCCTCCGGTCAGTCCAGCTCCTCCGATGAGCATAGCTATGTTGCGGCTTTGGTGTTTGATCAGACTTGGATGGCTGTGGAAACCTCGCTGTGTGAAGTTCACTTTGATGCTTTTGTGATGTTCAAAGCCGGGTTGAGAGGTCTCTGCGAGCAGGCGGTGAGATCTAGAAATGCAGCCGGCACCAATAATCCAGTAACCGATGCCCTTCACAACTTCTTTCCCCCCCCCTCCTGACAAGGTCACTCTTGGCTGTTGGGCTGGGTTTGAAGGGTGGTTGGGGACAGCAGCAGGGGAGAGGTTCCGTGAACTTTGCCTGCCATGGTGTAGGTACGCCTTCCATCATCTTGGCAGCTGTGTGGACTGTCATCTCACCTCCGTAACCCTTGGGGAGGTGTCTGAAGATGAGGATGGCATTGAAGATGGGGCTGAAGATGGAAATGATGGTGCAGGAGATGCTGGTGGAGGAGGAGACGCTGAAGAGATGGATGATCCTGGCCCCCAGGATTCTGACAGCGATGGCAGCCGCAGCAAAAAACCCCGGAACTGACTCCCTTCCTTCTCGGCAGCTTTGAATTAGAATGTCCCCTGTGTTGTTAAGATCCCATATGAGTGAACTGTAACTCCACATTGTCTTGAAATTATTGAAAGATCTTGTACTAGTTGACATGTCGGATGAATGGAATGTTTTCTTTATCACTTGTTATGAAAAACTTGAACTCTGTATCGACGTTGCTGTTAATTGCTCCCATGCTCTTATGCTTCAACCCTTGTTTAGACAGGTAGTCTGCACAGGTATTGCCTTGCCTGAAAACATGAGTGGCAACGACCTGCAGAGGGGCTGACAAGTTCCTATAGTGTGACCACCAAACCCTCAAAGTCCAGGGAATAGGTAGCTCCTCTTTCAACCATTGCAAAGCCATCTTAGAGTCTGTTTGAAGTTGAATCCTGGTGTATCCCAATTGGACACATAAGGCAATGCCATCCAAAATAGCCCTAGACTCTGCCAAATTGTTTGTTCCCTGGCCATAATACGCAAAAAAATTGGACAGATGAATACCGTCCTTGGACCTGATTATACCGCCGCCTGCTGCCTCCCCATTCTTTGCTGCACCATCTGTATTAAGTGCAACATAGTCATCTGGGGGCCTTGTCCAGTAAACAATGATTGGGGGTTTGATGGCTGGGTTCTTGGCAGATTTCCCTAGGTTGGGGAATATGCTGTCAAAACTAGAGTTCGATCTGCATTTGGGCGTGAAACAGTGGGATAGCTTAACAATCCAGTACCTTACTTTCATGATGATCAAGCTGCTCGAGTGAGGTGCCCAGGGGTAGGTGTCATCAAACCTTCTTGCGCACCTTTCCTTCCAAATTTCCCATAGAATGAGGAGGGGTGTGATAGTATAGCAAAGACCTTCCATTGAACCAGTCTTTCCAACCTTAAACCAGTCAGCCAAGATTAAGCTGAAACTAAGGAAACGAGGATTTTGCATTTGAAAAACCCCATTGAAATGAATCCATACCGGCTTAGCTAGTTCACTTTGAAGAAATAAGTGAAGGAGGGATTCCTCCTTTGAGGCCTGGCAACAGGAACATTTAGAGGCTAGGAAAACGTGGCATTTGCTGATAGTCATGTCCACAGGTACTGCGCCATGAAGAAGTTTCCAGACGAACATAGAAATCCTGGATGGGATGAAATGCTGCCATATTTTCCGAAAAACCAATAAGCCCCTTGGATTGCCGGTCGAAATGGAAATGTAGGACTTGATTGAGAACCTCCCGTCACTAGTGTGCGGCCATATCCTTATGTCTTCAGTCACCTCCCTTTTGTGCAAGTGGAATTCCTCGAAGAGTTGCCTTTGAAAAGCAAGAGGGAAGATCGGATAGTTGAAATGGTTTGCAGCTGCTGCCTGCAAGGTTAAATCTTGAAAGTCTGCTGCTCCCTCTAGATAACTGAGGCTACCAGTTCCCCTCCAATTCTCATTTATCACACTGAAAAACCCTGGACCATATTCCCAAGTAGATGTTTCCACCAGTTCCTGAAAACACCCCCAAATGTTCTTCCAAGTCTTAGATGCATAGGCTAGTAGTGTTATGGCTCTGACAGATTTACCTTTGATATACTTTGAACGCATGAAAGAAGCCCATAAAGTATTTGCACTGAGCAGATTCCACGCGGCCTTCATTCTAAAAGCTCGTAGAACCAAAGGAAGTGGTCTGATGCCTAGTCCTCCCTCACCTTCTGGTCTTGTGATATTACTCCATTTAACCCACTTTCTTCTCTTCTTGACCTCGTTGGACCCCCAGATAAAATTCGAGAAAAAAGTTTCTAGTGCCTTGATAACCCTTTTGGGGATAGAGTAGGCTGATATCATATATATAGGCATGCTCTGCAGTACATGCCTCAACAGGATCACTTTCCCACCGTTCGAGATTAACTTATTTTTCCAGCCATCGACCTTCTTCCTTACTTTGTTAAGAAGGTTCTCAAAATATTCTGCCTTAGCTCTACCGTAGAAGATAGGAACCCCCAGATACTCCATAGGTGCAGCCTTGTAATTGAATCCTGTAATGGTTGTAATCATGTGAACTCTTTCCCTTGTGGTGTTGGGAGCGGTGAGGAAAGAGCTTTTGTGAGCATTTACCCTTTGTCCAGAACATTGACAATAGTTTTTTAGGAATCTCATACATCCAGAAAGAGAACTTCTTCTACCATTAAGAAAGACTAGGGTGTCGTCTGCATAGAGGAGATGGGTAACTGGGCAGCAGCCTCTAGGGGAGGAGAAGTATCCAATTCTTTTAGTTTCGAACTCCCTTTTGAGGCCCATGCTGAGAACCTCTGCAGCTAAAATGAAGAGGTAAGGGGATAAAGGGTCCCCCTGCCTGATACCCCTCGTGGAAATGAAGTTGCCTCTGTAGGTGCCCTGAAAAAGAACTGAGAAACTGCAAGACTGTATGCATGATAGGATCAGATTGGCATTATGAAATGAGAAACCAAACTTAATCAAAACCTGGTGCAGGAAAGGCCATTCAAGCCTGTCAAAAGCCTTTTCCATATCGAGTTTGAGGACCACATTCCCGCCAACAGATTTCTTTGTTATGTACTGCATCATTTCCTGAGCCAGGCTAATGTTCTCCGTGATCAGTCTTCCTTTCACAAAAGCTCCCTGTTCAAGAGATATAATCTTCGGAAGAATAGAAGTTAGCCTTAATGCAATAATCTTGGAAAAAAATTTATAGCTCACATTGCATAAGCTTATGGGCCTGAACTCTGCCAGCTTCGTAGGGTGGTCCCTCTTAGGGATCATGCATATGAAATTTGCCTTGAAGGATGTAGGTAAAGTTTGGCCTGAGAAAAAAGAAACCGCCGCCTTGAGAAGGTCCTCCTTAACAATGTCCCACGCGGTTTGGTAAAAGCAAGCAGTAAGCCCATCTGGACCAGGGGCACTAGTTGGGCACATGCTAAAAACTGCTTCCTTTAGCTCTTCCATGGATGGCACTGCCATAATTAATTCATTGTCTTCTGTATCCAGACCTGCCTCAATGACTTCCATGAGGGATTCATTGGGTGTCCAACCTTCGGAACTTAGTTGCTTGCAAAAGAAGTTCACAGCTGCCTCATGCATTATTTCTGGGTTGTCACACCACTGATCTGGGTCATCTGTTAGCAGAAGTTTGTCCACCGTCATCTTCTTTCTTGCCACCATAGCCGCATGGAAATATTTTGTGTTTTTCTCTCCGTCAATGAGCCATTTTTCCCCTGACTTTTCCTGCATAAAGATCTCCTCTTGAATGAGAGCCTGTTGGTAATGTGCTTGTTGTTTTTTCAACTCAATATTGACGCCTAGATCCCAGCCCTGTATTAGCTGGTATTCCAGCTCAGTGATTCTATCCTCCAAAGTTTTGATTTTCTGCTGGATGTTGCCAAAAACATGCTTATTCCACCATTTTAGTCTAGCCCTTATGTTCCGAATCTTCATTTCCAGGTTCAACAGAGGTTGAGGAGAAAAGCCAGACAGGTTCCAACTTTCCTTAATGAATTCCTCGTAGCCTTCATGCATTGTCCACATCCTCTTGAAACGGAAGGGATGCGGACCTTTGACTTCGGTAGCTTCCGCCATTGAGACAACTAAAGGCAAATGGTCTGAGTTTGCCCTGGGAAGATGGGTAACCTCCAGGATAGGGAGAGAGCCAGCCCAGAAACCATTCACTAAGACTCTGTCCAACCTTGCCCACTTCCTGTGTGCTCCCTGCTGGTTGTTGCACCAAGTGTACTTGGATCCTTTGAAACCACAATCCTGTAAACTGGCATTGACAATGAATTCATTGAAATCCTCCATAGAATTTAGAGATACTAATTCACTTCCCAGCCTCTCTGAAGATGTCAAAACGGTGTTGAAGTCTCCTCCTACTAGCCAGGGCAACTGTGAGGCTGCACCAAAATGACACAAGTCCCGCCAAAGTGGTCTCCTCTCATTATTTGGGCATTTAGCGTAAACCATAGAAGCAAGGAAGGTTTTAACAGTTGCAGACTGTACGATAGATAGATTTATACACTGATTAGTTTCTGAGATCTTTGTAACTTGAAGAGAGTCATCCCAGAAAATCCAAACCTTGCCACTAGCTTGATCATTAGAAGTGAAATTTGACAAACCAGTGAGTTTGGATATACTCCTCATTTTCCGAGATACAATCATAGGTTCTAAAAGAGCCAGGAGAATGGGTTTGTGAACTCTGACTAAATTCCTTAACCTACGCCTAGTAGGTTTGTTCCCAATGCCTCTAACATTCCAGATCAGGATTTTCTGCAACATGTAAAACTTTTGGATGAAGAGGATATCGTACCCTGAGCCTTAGCTCTTGTCTGCATTGGATGTGGGTGGATTTTTTTTGGTTTCCGAAAGATCTCCGAATCTGACCCATAAACCACTAGAGCTTGTTCTTCTATATCATCTTGTTCATCGTCTTCCTCCCCATTAGAGATGAGTAACTGAGCGTGGGAAGAAGAAGGGGCCTCTAAATGAAATTTCTCACTTATCTGTGAGGGTGGAATAAGGGGGATAGTAACTAAAGCTGGATTAGTTACTGGTGGAATCTGTGCCAAAGCTGGAATTTCTGAGGACTCCTCCAGGGAAGGGAATGCCTGGCTGACTATTACTGGAGGGAGAACTTCTACCCTGGTTGATGTTGGCACTGCTGAAGTGTTCTCCACCTCTATCTCTCTGTCCTCGTCTGTTCCAGAACCTGATACAATTTGTGGGGTGACTCCTTTCAGTACAGGGGTATCTTCGACCCCTTCCGAGAGGGCAACATTGGGCTCTACCTGCTTGGAGCTCTCTCCCAAAGTCCGTGGGGATTGGGGTAGGTTTTCCAGTGGAGAAATTGCTATGCCCTCTATAGCCTCTGTGCTACTCTTCTCCAAAGTGTTCTCCATATCTTCTTCTTCTTCATCTAGACAGTTTAGGGCTTCAAAAGCATTCGAGACTGTTATAATCGGTGGGACGGCAACACAGGGTGGCTGCTCTACTATGTTTTCACTGGTTTCATGGCTTGGCTGTCCCAAGTCTACCGTTCTGCCTGTTGGCTTGTAAACCTGTTTGCTTCTTTGGTGTTTCCATTGTGTATCCACTGTAGGCGGGGCTTCCTGCCTGGTTATCCTATTGTGTTCCTCCACTGAGGCCGGCTTAGTATGAGGACTCTTCCTTCGTTTGCAGTTTTCCCATGAATGACCAATCATAGAGCAATGAGAGCAATACAGGAAGTTTGGATATTTTATGGATTGCCAGAAACCTGGGAAATTGGTTTGCCCTTCGAGCCAAATGGAGTCTGGCATGTCTTCTTGGATGTTCATCTCAACACAAAATTTTGCTACATTTGGCCGTGTATAACAGATTGTACCTTTGTCTATAGATAGAAAAGTTCCAATGGTATCGCCGATGGATTTGAGGAGAGCTGGATGGTAAAAATCTAATGGGAGATCAGGGAGTTCCACCCAAACCGGTGCCAAGACAGGATCTTTCTTGCAGTTGAAGCCGGAGTACCAACGGAAAACCTTAAAGCGGATCCCCATGCAGTTAGGGTTTTGTTGAGAGAGAGCTTTGGTGACTTCTTCTTCAGATTCAAAACGAACCAGAATATGTCTGTAATCAATCAGACCCATGGTGAAACCCCCCACCACGTTCCAGTCTCTGGTTATGCTGCCTCGAATATCAGAGAGGTTTGGGCGTTGGGATGAGAACTTCAAGACAACAGCGAAAGATGCCAGAAGATGTTGCCCTCTTTCTATGTCTTGCTTGCTGAAAGAGATGGCAAGCTTGCCATCCTTCTTGAAGGAACGAAAAGTTGCGGGGCTGAGGTCAATAGGTTTAGGGGTGAAACTTTTAAAAAGCGAGGAGAAAGAAGGAGTAGTGGAAGGACCCAGGGCTCCTTCCTTCCCTGGTAGGGCAGGAGCAGAAGCCATGAAGAAAACTAGAGAGGAAAAGGGGGGAAACCAAAAAATCGCCAAAAGTACGTCGCCATTACTAGGGTTTTAAGGTTTTCTCTTAGTTTATAAACCTTAATGTATATAAATCATATAAATCATGCCGAATGTGGGCACCCACACACTTATGGACTCCATTTAGCACTCCCCCTTGGGTGACCTACATAAAAAAATCAAAGAGATGGGGAAAAAGTACAACATTGTACAAGATCATTGAATTGGATTAAGACGTGCATGTTAGTGTTGCCTCATTAAACCTTAATTAAGAGAAATGTTAAGCATCACTAAAGCAGTGATGTTCGAAGCTTACAGATTCACAATTAGTTGACACGTAGAGGAAATTGGTTAACTAATGAGTCAGCTTTAGCAAAACTAAAAATTAATACAATAGAGAGGGAAAAATCAAGAGAAAAAGGAAGGAAGGAAACCAACAAAACTCTTGTCCATTTCATTTCATCTTCTTCACTTCAGTAAAAAAATATTCATTTTCTCCTCCATGAATATGATTTCCAAAAGAATAAAATCTCCACTAATGAACTCTTTCCTCAGTAATTCATCGTGGTTATTAAAACTTTTGAAATTTGTTTTTGGTAACAATTGATATTTATTATTTGATTAATTGCATTTGCATATAGAGATTGGTTGATTGAAATAAAAAGAGCTGATTTTGAACCCCAACTTGACACAAATTAAGTTGGGGGTTCTAACTTCTAACAATATATTAAACCACTAACATAAACTACAATGTGTATATTAAAACAGATAAATGGAGATCTAGCGCAGGGAAACCGCGGAAACCATTGTTTTTCCTTGTTGCAATCTTCGTTAATTGAAAGTTTATCTGGTTCTGATTATTAGTAGCTGAATTTCGCAAGAAAGAATATTTGTTTTCTTATTAGTAGCATACAAAAATAAATAAAATTATTTAGAAAATAAAGCTTCTTCATGTTCAGCGTTTTTTGTTTTTGTATTCTTTTGTTTAGTATATTTTCCTTTAATATCTCCTTAGATTTCCCTCATAATTTTCTACAACTGGCTTAATCCTTTGCCCGTTGAATATTCTGAACATGGCAAGTTTCTATGAAACTTTGATCTTTGAGCATCAGAGATATGTGATGCTAGCATTTTTCAAACCTTAACTAAGATAACCCAATCAAACAAAACCTTGAAAAGGAAAAAGGAGTACACATATGTGGGTTACATATATACTTTAGGATGCTCCCCCTGAATAGCATACTTCAGGATGCTAGTTACCCCTGAGATGAATACCTCTTTAATTTACATTGATTGACGATAAACTCTTTAATGTTTTGTAGAAATTTGTCACAGTTTTGACAGATTTCTGACAAGATCTTTGGGACCATATTTATATATGTTCCAGAGCTCCGATGAGCAAGATCTTGGCATGTATGGATTTCCCGTTCTGAGGAGATGCTCATAGAGTATCCATACATTCCAAAAATATTTATATTAAATGAGAAATTAACATCCCAAGTAACTTAAGTAAGTGGTAAAACTTGAGACATAGCAAGAAAGTTGTGATAGTCCCACATTTGGTCCATGTACCCGTTAGGCTAACAATGTCTTCGCGCGTTGGTTGGAACCTTATATGGGCTTGGGCTTGAAACACACGCACGCGTGCACCGTCCGTCTGTCCGATCGACCCGACTCAGTCCCTGTCTCAGGTTTGGGTTCTTTGTGATCCAACATAATATTTTTATTGAAAGGTTCAATGAATTTATGTCCCAACAGGTGCGTATACCCATAGCCAACCAGTTTCAAACTGGTTCGACCTAATAGGTGTGTCCAACCCGTATGTGTCTCTTCATAGTATTGTTTCAGCCCAAAAGGTGACATCCCCAATAGTCTGCGTCTGCATTTTCATTAATTCAAAAGCAAATTTGAGATACCCCCCAGAAAAGTATGGACTCTTTGCGATTGCCCCCCAAAAAAGGTTTCATTAGTGATACCCCAAAGAACTCATTTTAAGCTGCTCAATCGAACCATTGGCCAAAGTTTGAGCAATCTTCTTCTATTTTAGACAAATACACCCCTTTCTTCAATTAAATTGAAATCCTAGTGCGAATGGGCTTGTGGCTCAATGGTAGCACCCCTCTCACAAAGTGGAGAGGTTGTGGGTTTGAAACATGTCAACAGCTGATTGTTGATATAAGTTTCCACACGTAGTTTAAAAGGGGTAAGGGTCCCCTTAATCTTGCTTGCCAATCAAAAAAAAAAAAAAAAATTTGAAATCCTAGTCAACTGCCCATATGCCATGTCAACTAAGCACTTAACATAACCAAATTGTATCCACCACAACCACCACTACATCAACACCACCAAATCTCGCACAATTCTCAAGATTAGATACAATAATTTGATAAGAAGCAGATTTGAAATTAATCAACAACAACAATAGTTTAGAGATCTAAAATTGGTGAAGAAGCAACAACAACAATAGTTATCAACAGATCTGAAATTAAAATTTCAAATCAACTCAAACAAGTACGAAGATGAAGCAACAACATTAGTAGTAATAGTAGTCAAGTTGTTCAACACATTTCTTGATTAACATGAAGTAATCAAACAAAGATTTTCCACCAATTCAGATCAAAATGTTTTTCCCCCAATTCTTTATTGATTGATGAGAATGATTGAAGAAGATTAAGATTCAAAGAAATTTGAATGGGTGTGGTTCAGAGACGGGTGACATTGTATTAAGTAATTTCGATTTTGATTCAAACTACTCTAATGGGTGTGGTTTAAATTAATATTCAAAGAAATTTGATAGTGGTGGTGGTGGTGGTGATGGTAGGGTAGATGTAGTGGTGGTGGTTGTGGGGTAGATATTGTGGTGGTGTGGTTTAGATTAAAATTTAAAGAAATTTGATAGTGGTGGTGGTTGTGGGGTAGATATTGTGGTGGTGGTGGTTGTATATACCCATTACCGAGTTCTCTTACTCAGAATGCCAAACACCGACTTTACACCTATTTCATCCGACTTCGTAACTAAACACACTTCACTCATTCCATTCAAATCCTATTATCATAACTCGGAATGCTAAACACCGACTTTACACCTATTTCATCCGACTTCATACAAAATCATATTTCATTCACTTCTGTCCAAATCCTAACCTCATAAAATATCCGAGCACATCCGACTTGGGGCTAACTCACTCTGAACACCGAGTTCGACACATTCAAACTCCAAATCATACGACAGTTACGAATCTATCTCATTGAATCCCTGAATATCCGCACACTTTATGATCCGAACGTTGAGTCATTATTTGATCCACAACCTAAGCCACCTATAAAAGGAACTATGTTTGGCTTGATTCTGGATCGACCCCTTCCAGATACGTAGGCAGCTATCACCGCTCAGATAGTTCAGCCACTCCTCTTCACTAAAACCTTCCCTTTTTCCGATCATCTTCTCCAATCTTCCGATAAAGAATTTACACTACATTTACATTGGCGCCGACTGACTGTGAACGAATCATAACCTGACGAAGACCATGGCCGGAATCACACAAGAGCAACTTGAGACATTCCAACGACAACTCACTGAACAACAGGAGCAGATCAACAAGTTACTATCTGAAAACGCTCAATTGAGAAGCTCCACCATCCCTCCGGCAACTGGCCAACACCAAGCAACTGATGAAATTAACACCAACAACCCTATCGTCATACCCACTTCCAGCAACACCACCGCCCCCACCATGGCTGAAATGCAAGAAACTCACAATCGCCTCCTGCAACTTTCAGCCCAACTCCATAAGAACAACCAGGAGTCCGGTAAGGCCAACACTGCCCAAAGGGTGGCCAACACCACTCTAGAAAAATATAGGACAGAGCCCTTACACGATGACCTCCTTCATCAGGAACCACCCCCACACTTCATCCCCCCTAAGTTCACAACCTATGATGGAAGTGGTGACCCCATGGACCACGTCCTACAATTCAAGACCAGCATGGCACTGTGGCCCAAGTACAAGGACATCTTCTGCAGACTCTTTTTTGCCTCACTCCGAGGTAGTGCTATCGACTGGTACCACCGACTTCCAGAACGCTCAGTCACGTCGTACGACCAGCTCGAGGCACTCTTTGTCACCCAATATATCCACAACAAACGGCAAAAGATTGAGGTAACTGCATTATTCCGACTTAAACAGGGTGACACTGAAACAACCAAAAAGTTTATGGCTCGCTTTAAAAAGGAGTGGCTCAAGGCAGATAGCCCAGATGAGAACGCATGCCTGTTAGCGTTTATCTTGGCCGTTCACCCCGAAACCGCCTTGGGAAAAAATATCATCTTAGACGCACCACCGACACTGGAAGACCTGTATGTCCGTGCTGATAAGTACATCAAACTTGAAGAGGCATTGGCAAAAACAAGAGAACATGTCTCTGCCGTACAGACAGTCAAGTCCAAAAATCCTGAGCCGAAAACAACAAAAGGTACCCCCCGAGGTAAGCAATCTAACAGCTCGGTGAAGCACAGGTTTCCTAACCCGTTCAAATGTTCATATACGCAACTATATGAACTAATCAAAGAAGAAGATTACTTCAAACCCACAATTCATGAGCTTGAACCCATTGAGGAAAACCCGTACTGTAAGTTGCATAATTGTCGACATCATGCAACAGAAGACTGTCGGTATCTCCAAACTTATTGTCATAAGCTCAGGATGGATGGACATTTGAATGATTTCTTGGCAGAGGAGTCCGACGACCTCCGCCAGAAGATTAATGATAAGCGCAAGAGAACAGACAACGCCTCTAAGGCAAAAGGAACAATAAATATGATCATGGATACTCGTCCACCCGAATGGACATCCCGAGCTAAGAGACAGAAGGTGAATCATATTCGCCACATATTTCAGCTCACTCATCAGGCCATAATAGCCAAGCAGGTGCAAGGAAAGAATGCACTGATCTTTTCTGACCATGACTTGAAGAAGGTATGCTTGCCACACAATGATGCACTAGTTGTCCATATCTGACTTGGTGGGTGGACCACTAAGAGAGTGCTGATAGACCCAGGAAGCTCTTGTGACGTGTTGTTTAACAAAGCTTTCGCTCAGATGCTTATGCCCGACTCGGTCCTACAGACCCCCAATGTCACTCTCTTCGCTTTCAACTCGACAGAGACAACGGCAAAAGGTCAGCTTACCCTCCCTGTCGCTACAGGAGAGAATGAGGATGAGGTTACAGTTGAATGCCTCTTTTATGTCCTCGATGTCCCGACGCAGTTCAACGCTATCCTGGGTCGGAAATGGATTCACAAAATGGGAGCTGTTCCATCTACATACCACCAGGTCATCAAATTCCCTGGACCAAATGGTATAATGGAACTCCGGGGTGACCAAATTGAGGCACATGGCTGCCATGCCATTCCTGAGGTCATACCCCTCCCTAATAAGGAAGCAAAAAAGGTGACAGTCGTTAGCCCTGAAAAGCTCACTGTCAACCAGATCTCTGAAGCCCCCGATGGCAAGGCGACTACTGAGCCAAATTTTGAAGCCCCTGACGGCATGGTCACTACTGAGCCGATCTCTGAAGCCCTTGACGGCAAGGTCGGTACTGAGCCAATTTCTGAAGCCCCTGACGGCATGGCCACTACTGAGCCGATCTCTGAAGCCCTTGACGGCAAGGTCGGTACTGAGCCAATTTCTGAAGCCCCTGACGGCATGGCCACTACTGAGCCGATCTCTGAAGCCCTTGACGGCAAGGTCGGTACTGAGCCAATTTCTGAAGCCCCTGACGGCAAGGCCATTTCTGAGCCACTCACTGATGCCACTGAAGGCAAGCTTGTCACCGACTCCCCAACCATCGAGAAGGGTGAGCCAGTCAACATAGGCACGGAAGACGAACATAGAGTTGTATATGTAGGAGCTAATCTAGATCCTATTGTAAAAAAAGAACTCGTTGCAACTTTGAAAATGAATAAGAATATTTTTGCTTGGTCGTATATTGACATGCCCGGAATAGATATTAATATTGCATGTCATAAACTTCATGTCGATCCAACAAAAAAACCAGTAAAACAAAAGGCAAGGAAATTGGCCCCCCACTTAGCAAAGGCGGTCAATACCGAGGTCCAGAAACTAATTGACGCTAAGTTCATCCGAGAAGTCAAGTATCCTGACTGGCTCTCGAACATAGTAGCCGTCGTGAAACCAAACGGCAAAATTCGAGTATGCATAGACTTCACAGATCTAAATAAGGCATGCCCAAAGGACAACTTTCCACTACCAAGGATAGACCAGCTAGTGGACGCTACTGCTGGCCACGAACTCATCTCGATGATGGACGGCTACTCAGGGTATAATCAAATTAAGCTCGCAGAGGAAGATCAAGAAAAAACAGCATTCATTACGGAAAGAGGTACCTATTGCTACACGGTCATGCCCTTTGGCCTACGCAATGCCGGGGCTACATATCAACGACTTGCGACACGAATGTTCGAGGATATGATAGGTGACACCATGGAGGTATATGTAGATGATATGATAGTTAAAAGTAAACTCAAATCATCTCACATATCCGACCTGGAGAAAACCTTCAAAAGGCTCCATGACTTCAACATGAAGCTAAACCCACAAAAATGCTTATTTGGTGTAGCATCAGGCAAATTTTTGGGTTATCTCATCACGCAACGAGGAATAGAGGCTAACCCCGAAAAAATCAGGGCAATATTGGACATGCCGAGCCCTTCAACGAAGAAGCAAGTCCAAAAGTTAAACGGAATGTTAGCCGCACTAAACAGGTTCATTGCTCGTGCATCCGACAAACAGAGACCATTGTTACAACTACTCAAGAAAGGCTCTAAATACGAGTGGACGACAGAATTCCAACAGGCATTCGACGAGCTGAAACTTTATTTGGCAACTCCACCAGTCATAACTGTACCCCAGCCAGGTGACGTACTCGGGTTATACCTCGGCAGCTCCGACCATGCAATCAGCGCTGTCCTCTTCAGAGACGAACAAGGTAACGAACGACCTATTTATTTCATTAGTAAAACTCTACTCCAATCTGAACTCAGGTACTCTAGTCTTGAGAAGGTAGGGTTGGCCCTATTATTCGCCTCGAGGAAGCTGAAACCATATTTTCAGTCGCACAAGATTAGAGTTATAACTGATGCCCCATTGAGGCAAGTATTGGAAAATAAGAACAAATCAAGTCGAATGGCTAAATGGGCCCAGGAGCTAGGGGATCACGAACTCATTTTTACACCTCGGAATAGTAAGAAAGGCCAGGTCTTGGCCGACCTGCTTGTCGACTATCCTATCGAAGATATCACCTGGATACTTGAGGAGGAACCGCGTGACGATTTCCCCCATGGAGAACCCATGTGGAAATTATATGTAGACGGATCCAAAAAAAATAACGGAGTCGGGATAGGTGTGACGCTCATATCCCCCGAGAATGTAACAATCGAGAAGTCAATACGGCTGAACTTCACCTCTTCGAATAACGATGCGGAATACGAGGCCCTGGTAATGGGCTTACGTATGGCAAAGGACATTAACTTGCAAAAAATCAAGATTTACAGTGATTATCAATTAGTTGGGGATTACGAAACAAGAGAAGAAACACTTAAGTTATATCTCCAATACACGAAATGCTTTCTAAGCAGTTTTGAGAAATGGGAAATCCAACATATTCCCCGGGACGAAAACCGCCACGCAGATAGTCTCGCCTACCTGGCATCCCAAGTCGACACGGATACCGCCAGGGAAATACAGGTCGAAATAAGAAGCACTCCAGCATACGAAGATAAAACCCATCACGTCAATACAATCTCAGACTTCATTGACATATCTGAACAAGAAATCCAAGACTCGTGGATGGGCCCAATAATGAACTACACCAAGGGAGTCTATCCAGACGACGAGTCAAAAATCAGAAAGCTAGAACGAAAAACTAAGAGTTACTTGATCTTAGATGGAAGGCTATACAGGAAATCGGTCCGAGGACCTTACCTCAGATGCCTACCACCTCGTCAAGCTCAGATGATCCTAGCAGAAATACACCAAGGAGAGTGTGGAAACCATGCCGGGGCTCGTTCCCTAGCACAGAAAGCAAGAAATCAAGGATATTTCTGGCCCTACATGCAGGCCGACTCGGAGATCTTTGTGCAACATTGCGACAAATGTCAACGATTCTCACCTCTACACAATCAACCCTCGAGAGATCTCAAGACGATATCTAGCCCATGGCCATTTGCCATGTGGGGGCTCGATATTGTAGGACCGCTTTCGAGGGATAGGAATAAGAAGCGATATCTCTTAGTTGCCACAGATTACTTTACTAAATGGGTAGAGGCAATTCCACTTCGAAAAATTAGACAACAAGAGGTCAAGAGTTTCATTTGGAAATACATAATCACTCGATTTGGCCTACCACACACATTGGTCACTGATAATGGCCAACAATTTTGTGGTAACACGATTAAGGAGTTTTACTCGGATTGGCGAATCAATCACGCACTATCTACACCACGATACGCACAAAGTAATGGTCAGGCTGAAGCCACTAACAAGACAATAATGAATACGCTCAAGAAAAAGTTAGAGGCGAAAAAAGATAAGTGGATACAGGAGCTGGATAGAGTCCTATGGGCCTACAGAACGACTCCACGCACCTCAACAGGCGTCTCACCGTTCGCATTATGCTACGGTACTGAAGCTGTTATACCCACCGAGTTGACTTACTTAACAACTAGGTCGAAATTGGTAGAATCAGAGGAAAACGAAGATCTCCTAGCACATGAGGTAGACATGTTGGAAGAAAGGCGAGATAAGGCCATCATACAAACAGCTCGTTACCAGCAAATACTAAGGAGGAGCTACAATCAAAGAGTAAGGCCAAGGACTTTCCGACCAGGAGACTTGGTCTTAAGACAAACCTTTCAGAACACCAAGGTCGCGGGCGATGGAAAATTCAACCCCAATTGGGAAGGACCCTACATTGTTCAATCCGACCTGGGTAATGGAGCATACAGATTAATTGATCATGAAGGAAACCGAGTCGATAGACCGTGGAATGGAAAATATCTAAGGCGTACATTCCATAGAATACACGCTTCAGGCTAAGGCATCAATTCTATACTTAGAATATTTAAGGCATGCAAAAGATTACCTACATGGATAAATCAACTTCCAAAAACGAGGTATATGTTTAAACCATTCACATTCCAAAAACCGACAAGAGTCGAGAGTATACCACTTCAGTTTCATACAGCATGATACTTGTTTCAGAAACGAACAAAAACAAAAACCTCACATCTCTCAAACAAAGAAAAAAGCTAGGCAACAGCCTCATGATCCATGGCCTCAGCTCCTTCACCCTCCTGCACGCCGATCTCATCAACCTGCGCACTAGCCTCGGCCACTTCATCATCACGCTCGAGTTCACTAGCCAGGTTAACAACTCTCTCCATCTCCACTTGTTGGTCTGATTCAAATTGGGCTTGGGCTTCGGCATTGATCTGCTCATTATCGGCTAAGGGATCAAAGGTGGGAATGACTCCCTTAAGCTTCAGCTCACGACAGATTCCACGTCGCTGCCAGTAATAAGCCATCTTCTGCCAAGCGGTGATGCTCTCAACCGACCTGGCATTCTCAGCCTCATACCTCTCATTTGTAGCTTTCAACTCGGCATCAAGTGCGGCATTCTTCTTGTTGACCTCCAACACTTCATTGTTGACCTCCAACACTTCATTGTTAAGGGCCCTCACTTTCTTCTCCTCCTTGTCTAGCCGGTCGCGCAGCTTCTTCAACTCGGCACGTTCGGCAGCAAGTGCCTCCTTAGCCTTCCTGGCCTCCCGTTCCTTCTCATTAGCTCTCTCGAGCAGAGCCATCCACTTGCAATGAATAACGTTCATCTGAAACGAGGGATCACGCGAGATTAGCCAATGCAAGTATTAGGGAAGGAATAGGAAAATCGAATAGAATATACCTTGTACATAGACGAGCTCAGATCCCTCAAGTCGTCCATAATTGAACGCTCGCATACCCGAGCCCCATCAGCATCTAAAGCCATGTGTTCCATCAGGGTGATACACATGTCTTCATCCTCCCAAGCAGCATCACTGAATCTCACATAAGTATCCTTGTAAGGAAATACAGGAGCAAAATGGCCATCGGCAGGGCGGGTCGGAGGAACCTCATCATCTTGCTGGACCGACTTCCCTTTCTGCTGCTTCGCTTGCTGGGCACGAGCTCGCTGGGCCTCCCTCTCTTTCCCAGCTCTCTCAACATCGCTCAAGATTGTTATGCCAGGTGCGGCGACGGTTACACCCGCCGACTTGGAGCTCTTCCTCTTCTTCGAGGACTCCAACTCGACCTCCCCCCTACCGAATTGACTACCTGGTGGACCAGGAATGGGCTTTGGGCCCATCGGTAGCGCGACTCGGATCGGTATAGGTGGATCTCCGGGTCGAGGACAAGCAATGGTGGCAACGGCCACAACGGTAGGTAAGTCCTTTTTCTTTCTGACTCTTTTTACCTTCGAGACTGCTGGGTCGGTACGTGCACCTCCAACACCTTTCTTTGGACGCGGATCCTTAAACAGATGCGCAAGATGAGGCAGAATCTCACGCTTGCGTTCCCAAGACAATTCTGCAAACTCGAGAATGTTACCCGGAAGGAGACGCCCGTTAATCTTCTGATTATAATCCCGAGTATAATCTACAGTACCTACAAAACGAGTCAGAGACTGCGGAGGAACACGAAAATAAAGCAAGTGCAAAATACAAAGCAAACGACCTAAATACCTATACGGGGAATGCGCAAGTGGTTCAGATAGGCACTAGGCTTGATGAATGAGCCTCTAATCCTATAGCAGGCCGACTTCTTCCAATTATCATTGGAACTCGGTGCATTGTAAAGGTCGTGAGGACCATGCTCAGCCCTCCTATTAAGCGAAAAGGAAAAATCACCAGACCGACCCTCCATACAGGTGAAATACGCAACGACGTCAGCCTTGCATATGTCATAGTCGAGCTTGTTCAGCTCCTCGAATATTAGCATAACTCGCCAGAAGCTGCTGTTCATCATTATGGGGGCCTTATCATAATGATTCAGGATGTCACAGACAAACTTCGAGAAGGGAAGTCGCATCCCAGCCCTCAGTTGACCCTCACAGATCAAAGTCGATGTGTCATCCCCACCAAGATCGAAAAGCCTACTATCTACCCTATACATCTCGAGATCTCGGATCCTAATGTCGTATGCTTCTCTCACCTTCGGAAAGGCTTTCCGAGCTCTCTCGACATCTATCTCATGACGGCTAAATATCTCTTCATCATCTACAGTATTCTCGCTAACTCGCTCACTACCACTACTCATCTTCACCAAATGAAATGAAGAACAGATGCAGAGCAACAATGGCGGAAAGCAGTAAATGGAATAGAAAATCAAACAAAAGCGATAAACAGAAGCAAAAACGCAAATGCAAACACCAAAGATAGGTTCAAGCAACAAATTCCGGCAACTTGAACAGAAAAAACAATAACTTCAAGGCAAATCAAGGCTAATTACCTACCTTCAGCCCAAATGAAAAGGGGCTATGTATATACCCATTACTGAGTTCTCTTACTCAGAATGCCAAACACCGACTTTACACCTATTTCATCCGACTTCGTAACTAAACACACTTCACTCATTCCATTCAAATCCTATTATCATAACTCGGAATGCTAAACACCGACTTTACACCTATTTCATCCGACTTCATACAAAATCATATTTCATTCACTTCTGTCCAAATCCTAACCTCATAAAATATCCGAGCACATCCGACTTGGGGCTAACTCACTCTGAACACCGAGTTCGACACATTCAAACTCCAAATCATACGACAGTTACGAATCTATCTCATTGAATCCCTGAATATCCGCACACTTTATGATCCGAACGTTGAGTCATTATTTGATCCACAACCTAAGCCACCTATAAAAGGAACTACGTTTGGCTTGATTCTGGATCGACCCCTTCCAGATACGTAGGCAGCTATCACCGCTCAGATAGTTCAGCCACTCCTCTTCACTAAAACCTTCCATTTTTCCGATCATCTTCTCCAATCTTCCGATAACGAATTTACACTACATTTACAGTGGTGGTAGTGGGGTTAAGATTAAGTTTTGTTGGGTGTAGATAATGAGAAGGGTATTTTTATCTAAAGGTGATGAAGACTGGTCTAACCTTGGTCAATGGATCGGTTGACCGGCTTGAAATGAGTTTTTGGGTATCTCTGATGAAAGTTTTTTTTTTTTTTTTTGGGGGGGGGGGGGCAATCGCAAAGAGTCCTAAATATTTTAGGGGGTATCTCAAATTTGCTCTTAATTCATAACTGATTTCATCTCATTGTGTCTATGTCTGTGAGAAACTTACATCAAAATTCTGGTTCATTGTCTTCAAGGTGTTTGAAGTGCTGCTACACCATGAAGTGCGTAATGATCGTTATATCCTTGGAATAAACAATATAATTTGCTATAAACCATACAACACTTGATTGGGGCGAATAATATCTTAAGGACAGAAATTCATCTCGACTCGATCAATTAATCTGGTCCATTACATATATGTTTTGGTTCACATATTTTGTTTACTAAGTTTTATTGATGAACAATATCATATCTCTATTTATATTTTATTGCCTAACATTCTTCGCATACCAATCTCGTGCACAAGTTTCTAGAAAGTATGCTTGGTAATGACTTAGTGAAGAGATCAGCTAGATTGTCATATGGATCAGCTAGTATGATGCAATTTTCTTGACTTCAATCTCTTTGTTTTTCTGGAGCTCGTGATCAAAGAAGTACTTTGGTGCAATTAATGTGTTTAGTTTTTATCCCCTTTAAAACCTTCTTGAATATGTGATATGTTATGCACATTGTCTTTGTAAATAATGCTTGGAACATATGATCGATCAATAGAATGTAACGAACAAGAACCATATACAAATATGTTCAATCAAAATATCTCAACTAAACACAATGCATAAAAACCTCTAAAAATATGTGATAATGTTTAGTAGAACGCCAAGAAATAGTTGTATTACCAGTAAGAAATACATAACCTATTTGAGATCGGGCCGACTTTATGAGGATCAGAACGATAACTTGAATCTGCATAACCCACAAAATTGAAATTACAGTAAAACCTCTCTATAGTAATACTTTATATAGGAATAACCTCCAAATAGTCATAAAAAATTCCAGTCCCAATTTGAGCCAGTTATAAATAGGAATAGTCATAACCAATACCAGATTTATCTAAATGAGACTTGCCACTACCAATGAGAGTTTGCAAGTCAACAGAAGCCATATCAAAACCTGCAAGTTGTTTTATAGCAATACTTAACTCCTGTTTGAGAGTTTCATTCTCCAAGATCACACGGTTACATTGTTCTTCCATTTCACCATGAAGTCTATTAAGAGTGGCCAATTGAGTTTGAAGGTTCAAATTTTCTTTAGTAAAAGCCTCAACATCTGTTGTACCTACCATGCCACAAGGCTTGTTTTTCAACAAATCAACTGTATTCTACAGAAAGTGATTGGAGTTCTCTAATGCTGCAATTTTACATAAAAAGTAAAAATTTTCTTTATCAAAAGTTTTAAACATAGTATCTTTATCATGAGCAACAAAAAACAATTGTTTTTCCACAACGTTATTTTTGTCCTGCAAAACAAGATTAATCTTTTCCAATTCTTTGATTTTGGACTCATAAAATACCTCTTGATCCATAAAAACTTCGGCATGAGATCAAATTTGTTGTTTTAGACTAACAATATTCTCATGCAAAATACCACTATCTTCAAAACAGACTTTATTAGAAATATTAGGTAAATTAGAATTAACTTTATCGAATTTTTCCTGCAAATCAATATTAGCTTTTTTCAATCCTGCACATTCTTGAACAGAAAACCTGTAAAGAGTATACCATTCATTAGTGCTAACAAAAAACAACTCATCATCATTATGGACAGAAACATTAACAATAGACATGTTTACACTTAAAAGGATCTGCGCTTGAGTATTTAAACTCAAACAAAGCGCCCTGCGACTGATATAACTTCTAAGCCCCAAATAAGTGCAATTCAACAATAAGCAATAAACAATAAAAACAATAAAGAATATGGAGATACAAGATTTAACGTGGTAAAACCCAATCACTGGGAAACATCCATGACCGTCCTCACGACGATAAATAATCCACTATATGAAATGGAAAAGTACACTCACTAATACAATCTCAGATTAACCCAATCACTACAGTTAATACTTGCCATAGTGCTCCGCGTAGTCTTCTATCTCTACAATCACTGCAACACCTTCTTAAAATCACTCTAAGAAACAACTCTCGAATCTTTGTTATTGTTATTGATGATGACTTGGGATAATCATGAAGGATGAAGGATTAGCACATAGAAAAACAATCTCTCTAATGGTAGAAGGAGGCTAGAGAGATATATTTCACATTGATGTTGAAGTGTTTGAATTAAAAAAGGGTGACCCCATTAACCCTTCTCTCTCTCTTTCTCTCACTTCAACAGTTTAACAACAATAAACCCCCAACCACCGGTGTCGGCTTCCATTAACGGATGCCGGTGGCTGGCCTTTCAATTTGTTTTCTTCCTCTCTTTTAGATGGTGATATCATGGTAAAGATCCAAACTTTTTTCATCCAGGTTCTTCAATTTCAGATCTATTTTTATAGATCCATGGTTATCAATTGAAGAGAATCAATTTTTACTAAAATCCTTTCTCTCTTCAATTGTCCAGTAAAAACTATTTTCTTCATGGAGTAGTTTTGGTCATTCCTTGTTCCAATCTTCTTTTGTGGTGGAATTTCAGATCTAGCTTTTTCTGGGGTTTCGAATTCAATCGTTGGTTTTGAGGTGTTTTCTCACAAACCTTTAGGGCTTTATTTTCAAATCTAGGTTTTAGGTGCAAGTCGCTATTCTAGGCGGCAAATACTCTTCTCTAATCTTCTTGATGGTTTTCTTTCCCTCTTTAGTTGTCTATGATTGTATGTTCTTACTCCTTAAGAGATGTTGTTTTGGGTTTCAATTTCTACCTTGTCCTCAACACCTCAGCTGTTTTGGTTATTCAAAGACTCTTTCTTTTCTAACCTTTTCTTTTTTCTTAGTTGTTTTTCGATCTTTAGTCATTGGTGTTTTTTCACTAAACCTTTGGGGGATTAAGGTGTAGGTGTAAGCCGCTACTCATAAGCGGCAAGTACTCATCTTTGGTCTTTGGGTTGCTTTACGTTCTTGTTTTTTTTGAATTGTTTAGCTAAGTTTTTGTTTTTGTTTATCCTTAATTAGGCTTGAGTTTGTTGAGGATATGGTTTTCTTTTTTTAGTTTGTCCTTTTGGGATAAACCATGTTTATGTAATCCCTTCAATGACTATACTCTTGGGGATCTTGATTGTGTTCTTGAGCTTTAATTTATCTATGAAAGAACAAATTTTAACCAAAAAAATAAAATAAAATTTCACATTGGGCCTCATATCCATGTCGACCCATTACTACACATAGGCTTGAATCACTAAAGCTCTACCAAGTCCATGAATTGTGTCAACTTTGTAATCCTGGCGGTTACAACCTACACGCTATTTTTTGAAACTACAATTCTTTTGAAAAGATACACTAATAACCTTTACATAGGAATAATTTTATTTAGTCCCACTAGTATGACTATATAAAGGTTTTACTCGTCATGGTTGAAGTAGTGTAATTTATGTTCCATCCAAGAGTTGGAAACTAAACATAAGATGAATTTATATATAAAGTCCAATTTACCAATTTTAAGAAGTACAGCTAGTAAGATGCAATTTCTATGAGGACGGTCCCCATGTTAGAATCCAGATTGTTTTGAGCAATTGATGATTTAGCACAAGCAACAACATATAATTTAGCTATTTTGATCCTTTAACTTTGCTTAAATTTTCGGTTGAATTATAAAAGTTCAAACGGCTCAATTGGTCCTAAATGTTTTAAAACATTTGTAAAATGGTTGCCCAACTCTAATACAATAATACGCAAAAAAAAAACTTATATTTAGGACCATTTTACAAACATTTTAAAACATTTAGGATCAAATTGAGCAGTTTGAACTTTTAGGACTCAACTGAAAATTCGAGCAAAGTTAAAAGACCAAAATAACTAATTAGTGAACAACAACACGTACAAACAGCGTTATCAAACCCGACGGGTTGACCCGGGAAACCGGTGACCCAGTGTTTTATACGGGCTGGGTTACTCAATGGATCATTTTGCATATGACCCAGTTGTGAACCATTAATACCGGCCGGGTTTTATCGGTTTTGTCAAACCCAGTGACCCGAAAAAACCGGTTCAATTCCACTTGAACCCACAACCTAAAGCACACAAACCTGTGTGTATGCCAGTGTACTCATAATATTTTATGATAAATTATGTTTATATTTAATACAAGGTAAAATGATCAAAAAATACAACGTACTTTCACTTTTTTTTCACTTTATACAATGTACAAAAAATCACGTCAAAACATCAATGTACTTTGAAATTTTTTCCACGTTATACAATCTGTCTAAAACATGCTAACGGACTGCAGACGTGGCTAATATTTATCTACGTGTATTTTTTTTTTAAAATAAAGTTAAACAACATTTCCAACACATCAAAATGAGGCACATGTTTCTCATGTGATTGACTCCTTCTCTATTTGAACAATTCAATTCAACAAATCTGTAAATCCCTAATTCTTCTCACTTTTAATTCTTCATCATCTTCAAATCCCTAATTCAAATCCCCAATTCTTCACCATGTCTTCATCATCTTCTAGTGTGATTTCCTTTGTTCTTCTGGCTTTAATTAATGTTCTATTAACAATAACTGAAATCGATTGGTATCTTCTGTCTTGATTATGACTCATGAGCAAATCTTCAAGTTGGGTAAATTAAATTGGTTCAACCAAATATTTGAACGAGTTGGTGATGGTATTTGGCATTTCTGGGAAATAATAAGTAGTTAATTGTTGATTACCCAAACAATCAAATCAAACCCAATTTCTGATTTCCATAAGCAAAACTTATGATTTCATCTTAGTGTAACTCTTTAATTGTATAGACATGATAGCAAGTTGGCAGGCTGCTGCTCCTGCTGATGATTAAAGAAAGTATTACTGATCTCTTATCTTAATGTAAAGCAAAACATAGTAAGATGTTAGATTTATGATTCTAATAAATGTAGTTTTTTGGTTGGCTTTGTTTTTAAATTCTAATAGCCAATAGGTATGAAATTTGCTGTTTGCTTTTGGAGAAGTCTCTTCTTATGGGTAATTACTGGGGAGATATTCTTTCAGATTCAACAAATTATAGCATTTGAAGTTAGTTTGAAGTTTGTATAGAAAAATCCGTAATTCAAATCCCCAATTAACACTAGAAGATGATGAAGACATGGTAAAGAATTGGGGATTTGAATTAGGGATTTGACGATGATGAAGAATTAAAAGTGAGAAGAATTGGGGATTTGAATTAGGGATTTACAGATTTGTTGAATTGAATTGTTCAAATAGAGAAGGAGTCAATCACATGAGAAACATGTGCCTCATTTTGATGTGTTGGAAATGTTGTTTAATTTTATTTTAAAAGAAAAAATACACGTAGATAAATATTAGCCACGTCTGCAGTCCGTTAGCATGTTTTAGACAGATTGTATAACGTGGAAAAAATTTCAAAGTACATTGATGTTTTGACGTGATTTTTTGTACATTGTATAAAGTGAAAAAAAGTGAAAGTACGTTGTATTTTTTGATCATTTTACCTTGTATCAAACATATTACAAAAATTTAAACATTAGGATTTAACAATATATTTAACCCTACTAATATTGAACTGGTCCGACCAGTGACCCAATGGTCGAACCACTAACCCAGTGACCCAGTGCTTTCACCGGGTTGGTGTCCGGGTTGGTTCTGATAACATTGCGTACAAACTCTAATAGTCTAATTAAGCTAGATGATTCACTGCCAGGTTCAAGACCTACAATAAATGGTTGTCCACACAAAAGCAAGGAGGTTCTGAAAATACATAGCCAATGGTCCCTCTACATCATTCACTAATATTACATGAACAGAGTGAAGAGATTGATTCGGTAGACAGTAGCCACCCAAACTCTGGACTGGTTAGCATGCACACCCACAATTTCTTAGCATTAAAGTTCTCCAAGAGAAGGTCCGCCGGCTTCACCCACATACAATGTTTCAGTTGCTTGGACTTCAACACAACCTCAATTCCCCCCATCTCTGCAAGAGCTTTGGCTGCCCTCTTTCGATGCCAATACCAATAGCAAAAGCAAATGGGGCATATAGGGGTGTCTCCTAGTAGGCCTGAAGAACAGGGAAGGCCTAATAACAAATCGAGTTAATAAATGGGCTTTAACAGAATATAATTTGGGCTGTGATATATATCAAAAGCACAAATGCCTTCACTCAGCCATCAATTGCAGTGAGATATACTCAGATTTGTAGTTGATGGGTGCGCATGATATGACACACATTTTCTTTGTTTGAAACAGGCAGAGAAAAGAGACAACACACTTCATGAATGAAGATGAGGATAAGAGAGAGAGAGAGAGAGAGAGAGAGAGAGAGAGAGAGTGGCAATGATTACTAATGGGAAGGTGTTGATATAAGAGCCCATGCAGCGAAGAAGACTGAACCTCAAAACCAGCTGCCACACGCATAACTTTTAACGACTTCCTCGGCCCACACACATTCATCAGCATTCAGCACCCACATACACCATCACTACACTACACTACACTACTGTACTCACTCTCTCTTTCACTCTCTCTTTCTTTCTTTCTTTCTTTCTCTCTAAAACCTGCAAAACTTTACTGGCCAGAATCTTGGTCGAGATCACTGATCTTTGTCAGAGAAAAATGCCAAAAACTTTTTATGCAGCTAAGCCTTTTGTTTGGTCTCTTATGTACACACAAGTGTTTAATATCTTTCATGCATCTTCATCATCAATTCATGGACACTGAATTCCTAGTGTTTTAAAGATCAGATCTTTGGGTTTTATATATTGAAGTGGGTTGGGTTGATTGAGTGAAGAGGGGGACCAATATATATATATATGCAGATGATGCAGAGTACTCTAGCTGTGTTGCTCTTATTACATAAGAGTACATAAATCATTTAACCCTATGGTGCTTTCTTAGCTGGATCTATATATATATATATATCACCTCACCTCAACCTCAACCTCAACCTCAACCTCAACCTCTACCTCTGAACATTATTTAAATGGGGTCCACTTTATAGTACTGCTAGAAGGATTGGTTGGTGAATATCCAGGACTATACTACTTGATTTTATTCTAGGCTTATTTAGATTAATTTTTTTCTAAAAAGTTGGTACACTGGTCACCATTTCTCCTGAAAGAATGTATGTTCTTTCTATACAGTTTTCCTTAAGTAGAAATTTCTGTAGTCACCATTCCTTCCTTTATTTGGGACTACATTGTTATCAATTTACATCATTATATATATCATAGTTTCTTCGATCAGCTAATTAATACAATTTATTGACATTTAGTTTGATAAAACAAATTAGAGGATTAATCCTGAAATCTTATATAGGGCACAACACTTGGCCAGGGCCATTTGTTTAATCCAAGTCTAGCTAATTATTAGTTAAACAAAAAGTTGTTTTCTTGATTCATGTTTGAGTCAGCTTGTATTCAATATGCATGATAAGGCATGCATGGTATTTTATAAATTATTATTATACCACCAACCAATGTATAATACTGTATTGAGCTATATATATATCACTGTGGTCTTCCTTCCATAATCCCATGCCAAGTGAGGCAGCAAAGGTGGTAATTTAAGTTGCACCAATGTAACAGTATTGTCTCGAAAAGATGAAATAATTAAGCTGTAGTAGTTGGTGGCCGTATATATATAATCTCATAAGTAGTACTGTTGAATTTATTATTGATCGAGTGACAGTGTGATGATAAAAGAAGTCGAGAAACCCTAGATATATAGGTTAAAGAGTAGTTGCTATCAATGGTGGTAAGTACATCAGAGCTAGAAAGAAAATGCTATATAGCTAGAGATGGAAATGCTTGTGTTTAACTTTATTTTTCTATAGTTTTTAACCAAGTGAGTGAAGGATCTGAGTTCAGTGAAAGGGTGCAGTTTTGGAGATTGATAGATCGTGTATCGATCATGTGCAGACTTTAGTAATCCAACAGAAAAGACAAAGCCCGACAATAACACATTTACTCTCGTCCTCATACAAAACACTGCCTACTTAATCACCCTACTCTGTCATACTATACTACCAAACTGCCACCCAACTTCCCTATAGCTAGCTACTAAATGTAGAGGCATCTAGCTTAGCTACTACTGTAATTAACTCTGTTTCGAATCAAAACTGACAACTTATTTATTTGGGTTTGTTGTTCGCTACCGTCGGGGTGCAGTTTGGTTGGTGGTTAATTGCCGGTTGCAGATGTTGATCGAATTCCCTCACTACGGAGATTTGTAAACTTATAGTATAGCTTTGTGTGCAACAGTACAGGTTGGATTCTGCCAATCAATAACTCATTAAGAAAAAGTGTCACATGGAAAAAAACTTAGGGTCGATCTTTTTTTCCTTGATTAATTCTTTTGTCGGACACATTATTTCACGGATGTAATACCAATGCGGTAGGCCAACAACATGCATCATGTTCATATGCAAGTGGCATTTCCAATAGATGAAAATGAGGTTGGCGACCTAGCAAGGGTGGACGCATGATAGATAATAGCGCCCATTGCAAGTAAGTTGGATATACGTACTAGTACTCCCGAATGGAGCCTGCTAGAGCATGGAATTAGCGAAGTTTGGGTCATGCGAACCTAATTAAATATGAATTTTAAAAGCATATCCTGAGGTTAATTATATGATACCCCAAACAATTTCTATGCAATACATCAATATTTCACCTCAAACCCTATCTGTATTTGAATGTTTTTCAAAACACAATCCCTCCATTTTCGGTCTCGGTTGGATCCTGTCTTTACCAATCCAATTTTCTGCCCTTGACTATGCATGCTAGCACCAAGGCTTAGTCCCATATTGCATTTTTCCAAAATCTTAGATATATAGTAATGTTCCTTTATATATATATATATATATATATATATATATATATATATATATATATATATATATATATATATATCTAAGATATGATTAACACTGATACCGATACTGTACTCTAGAATCAAGTGTGCTTCAAGGGAGTAGTACTAAAATGGATGAACTCCGAGGAAATTCTCTTGGGTCGGAACCTCATACTGTCCGTCCTCAATGCCTAGGTGGGGACAGTGCGCGCGTATTGACACATACTAAACCATAAAAAATTGTAATAGAAACTGAAACATGATTGCTCACTTAGGCTCGAGTTGTGCAGCATCTATTATAAATTAATAGAGAAGATCGATTTATTTGTCAAAATAAAGTACACGCGTTTAGTTTGATACCAAAAACTGTAAGTCATGGCAGAACAGATTCCAGCACCTGATTTCCAAAATTGCATTCAGAGAAGGAAACCATGTACCGGATGCAATATATAACTTCTTAGAACGCAATCTATATCTAGTAGGCCGTTTGAGCAATCTTGAGCACCATGTCACTCAGGATGTTTATACTAATTGCTCCAAGAAAGGACCTACGAGCATATAAATTAACATCATAAGAAGTACACAATTCTTTTGCAAAGTGATCACCACGTGTGTACCGGTGTACGTTTATTTCCCTAGATACGTACAACTTATCTCCACGAAGGTAAAGGTACAGTATAATCTGCCCACTTTGTTGAAATGTACTTTTGCTCTCCAAGAAGGTTTAGTCCTTTTTTTGATGATATCCATGTTTAGGATCAGAGCTTATGCAAACTTATGAGATCTTAATCATGGCCGGTATCATTAAAAAGAAATTATCTCCTAGGTTTTTTACATAGGGTTTTCATATATTGAAAATGTAAATTGGCAGGAAATCTTTAATTAAATCATGTCTAGAAGGGGCTAGTTTAATCAAGAAAACAGCTTTGTCATGTAATCAGGAAGTTTTGAAGTCCCAACTCCCTTGTGTATGGGTGAAGCTGTGAAGGACTGTGCCAACTATTACACAGTAGAAGAAAGGTGGTAAATGCTATGGAATGAGAACAGATTCAGAGCATAAGAGCCATAAGAAGAGGTCAAGAGGAAAAAACCAGGGAAACTAAGAAGACAAAGATAATGGATACACAGACTAAAGATGTATAAATATCTGGTAATTAGTACAAGCCTAGCTAAAAGGGGAATTATAGTCACAATATATCAGTTAAATCTCGGTTTATGTCGTTGAGATTTTCACATACTATGAGGGGAGGGAACTTTGCAGCAGATAAAGCTTCGAAGAGAGGCACACAATAACAATTTGTAGGGGAGAGAGTATGGTTTGATCATAAACCAGATCTTATTCCGTCTTTGGAGTCACCTGACCAGTCTTACTAGTTACTTTAGATACTTCAGATTTGAATGAGAATATCTTTTTGTTCTAAGGTAGTCCGGCAACATTATGTGGATGCCTGAATTGTAATCTTGTGTACCTCTCTTTACATTGTCAATAGAATACTGCTTACCTTCGCAAAAAAAAAAGAAGAAGCCTAGCTAAAATGGACATTAAGAAAATTAGTAGAGCAACATGAACATGATCCTATAAATCTAAGGTCAAATGACCTTTTCGACTAAAACAAA
Source organism: Aquilegia eximia (assembly GCA_023053565.1). Lineage (NCBI taxonomy): Eukaryota > Viridiplantae > Streptophyta > Magnoliopsida > Ranunculales > Ranunculaceae > Aquilegia > Aquilegia eximia. The sequence continues at coordinate 27,373,474 of JALIGU010000002.1, forward strand.
CCAGTAAAATAGATTGGTGTCACTGAGATTTGTTTTGCAAATAGGACATGAAGAAGATACAAGATCTTGAGATGAAAATCAATTAGTTAATAGGGATTGCTATTTTCAAAGGAATATCGTCTAATAGGCTTCAGAATCGAATACCTCATTTTATTGATCAGGCTTAGCGAAACTCCAGTGATCAGTAGTGTGACTGACTTGAACTATGCATAGTCGAAACGAGCTAAAAGCTTCATAAAATCCAGGCATGAACTCTTTCAACTAACAATGGCAACACATGATATATGTTTCTTCTTTCTCTTCTTCATGATCATGGATCATGTATATCAATGCCTAGCTTTTTCTGTTTCAGCTTTTCAGGGTTGATCATATATTTCATATAGCAATCACATAGAAAAGATTAGTACATATTCTAGTTTCATTCTTTTCAAATACAAAGAAGCAAAGAAGATGGAATGGCTTTAAGTAAATGAATAAGAATTTTGTTAAAGGCATTGATGGCAGTTCTGTAGTTCATTTAGTGAATGAGGTGCAATAAATCTCTGCACATTTGTTTGACAAGAAAATCCCCACGGACATAAATCATCACCAGACTTTACTAATAAGTGTGCAACTAGAAAATGACACTGCACTGCAAACTGTAGCAATCCACTTCACAACCCTAATCTCACTCTTTTAAAAGAATCCATCTTTTTCATTCAATAATTTACATTACTTTATCTCTCATCATTAGCTTTAGCCATTTTTGTGTCATAGCTTCTTCTCAGCCCAAACCATTTTCAGCCATGAAATAAGGTCTGCTCATACAGGTTTTATCAGAACAAGACTATAAGTCACAAACAATTATATTGCATTCTCTTCTTAGAACATGAAACATAGAAATTTATATATATATAGCATCTAAACCTGTTTTTGGGGTCGGGGTGGTCTTGATGATCCAAGTCGTAGCTCAAGATCCAATTCTTCAACAACTTCCATCTTATCATTGTTGGTTTCCTCATTGCTGGTAATATGGTTGTTATCATCTTGGATATTGTTATTGACAGAAACAGTAGGCTCATCAAGCTTATCAGTTTGACATACTGAACCATGGCCGTGGACATTATTTGTCGTCTGAGTGAAATTGAGGGTTGGGCAGGATGCCATCAGGTTATTGGTCTGATAAGGAGAAATGGAAAGTAGAGTGGAAGGATCTACGCATCCATTCATGGAATTTGGATTGAAAACACTGTTAGGACTTGGTAGAGAATAAAGAAGGCATAAACCACCATTAGCAACAAATTCTTGAGTTGGGAAGAGGATAGCAGATGAAGAATTGGAAGACAATGAGGGGTCATTGATGGATGCAGGTGGGGATTGCCTAAGTCTAGCCCGATCACGACGGTGCACATTCATGTGACCCCCAAGCGCTTGTGCTGACCGGAATTCTCGCCTGCAAAAGGTGCAAGTATAGGATCTAGGAGGCCATGTTGTACCCATTATATTGCCAGTATCTTGGGCAAACGCCCGTACCTCCCATGAATCATCATCGTCTGTGTTTTGCCTGGTAGTGTTCCACATCCACGATCCTGCAGTTGAGCTAGGGTTTTGTTGTTGTTCTTGTTTTTGTTGTTGTTGAGAGTGAGCAAGTTTTTGAAGCTGGCTTAAAGAAAGTAGGCCAAGGTCAGCTGCCATTCTGGTAACATTTAAGAGAAATGATAGATATGATAACTATATAGAAAGGGATTATATACTAAGATTGGGTGTTAGAAGAGGAGGAGACAAAAGTGAACCTCGCTCCGAATACATCACCAAGAATTTGAAGTAAGCAGTTGGAGTTTAGTAGAGTGAAAGAGAGGTGGAAGAGAGAGAGGAGTTTGAGATAGTTCTCAGCATTATAATAAGCAGCTCACGCAACTAGTTATCTTTTTTCACATAAAGACACTTGAATACATTGGCTTGAACGCCCAACATATATATTTACTAGTTCAACTTCAGGCTTTCATAATCCAAAGTAAAACTTGGATCACTGAATACAAAGAAATGTGTTTTACTTGAACAATATTTTCTTATCAGTACTGCAGTCTGCAGAGTAGATAGATCGATGTGTATGATTTAAATAACAAGACAATATTGTTTTCTCGTGTGTTGAACTTTCCACACACATGTGGTTGCAGTACGCAGCGTACTATTTCTAAATTCAACTACAAAATTTGTAGGTGATGAGGAGCATGCAGTTACCAAATATGTTAAGGGATATCAGACCATTGTCCTGAATGACAATGATGTAGTATAGCTCTTATGCTTGATGTCTAGTCATAATTCAAATGTACTATAACTAGTAGCCATTATATTATGGTAACTCACTGTCAAAATACTAAAGTACTCGTAAACTTTTTATCAATTACATTATTCGATTTATTCCCCCCCCCCCCCCCCCCGTTCGACGTTGCTTTCGATGATGACTGTCAATAATAATGAGACTAGCTAGATATCCAAATTTCATCTCCTTTCCCCTCAAATTCCCAAGATTTGTATAGTTTCTGCTTGTCTTAATCTTGAGCACCTTTTTTCTCAAGGGAACTTCTTAAACCTGTTTACTAGTGCTGATTAGAAAAAGTTAATTAAGACGGTTGCAATCAAAACATTTTAATTTATATTTACCTAGGAAGGAATAATTCCAAATGATCGGTTTTTTTATATATGAATTAAAGTCAACACAAAAGCTAATCAGTCTTTCATTAGATTAATCTCTTTATTTGTTCATACATACTGCATGTACAAAGGAAAACAAAAAGGTCTTCTGCTTCACACTTAGCTTTTTTCGCCTGTGGTGTAAACAAGAAATCCTATAATCTCACTTTCTTATTACTTGCTACATAGTTCACATCAACTTTGTAGTCAAATTGTGCGCTTAGTAGGAGTTATGCCATAGTTAAGAATGTAGCACATCCAATTAACTTAATTTTTTAATTAAAATCAAACTCTTGCAAGTAAAATACTAAGGTCCCTACTACTTAAGACTTATCACTAGCTAGTTAATGACTTAGCTAATTAAAGCTCTTAATTTTTCTGTCCTTTATGTCATGACTGGTTAAAATGAAATTGTTTAACCTGGTATAGTGATATCTGTCAATTTCAGAATTGGCTTACATCTATGTTATCGATTGGATCAAAGGATATTCGACATTGGGTACAACTTGTAAATCATTATCATTCACTTTTTTATACTTAAGCATGAAAGAGAGACAATTGAGACATAGAGAGTTCTCTTGAAAACTCAAAGACAGAATACTGAAAACTTACAACTGAAGAACATAACTAATTGTCAAATTCAACTGATAGTGTAATTAACATTTTAATAATTCTCTTGTATTATTTAACAGTGTATAGAGAGTTCCCTTGTTGTTCCAATCATCATAAGAACTAGTTACATTCGATAAACAATGTCGTAAAATTTTGGTTTTATAAGAATTTGATTGAATAAAACTCTTTGTATTAAATTGTCAGATTGCTATGGTCTATGGAGAACATACTACTTATATACTAGTGTAGTGTGTTAGTATTTGCCTAGTGGCCCACTCAAGAAGTTCCCACAAGAAGGGTGTACAGCAAGTCAACGACCAGTTAACCAAGTGGGTCAGGTCATATCTTAAGCTTAGTAACACTGTAACAGTGGTACCATCTCCTCGTAATCGTATGCATTTGTTGTTCACATATTGTATGTAGGTAAATCTTTTGGTGCATAACTAGATGCATACATCAAAACTACATATATATATATATATTATATGTAAATGAATTTCATTTAAGTTTGTACTTTGTAATAACTTATGATATTGCGAAAAAAGACTGTATACGCAGATGATACCAGAGGTCTAGGGTTCGATCTCAGGCAATACATTTTTGAGTTAAAAACAAGCTGGTTGAGATTCTAATACTGGAAATCACGAGTTTTGCGATTCTAATTAAATTTTCAAATATCAGCATATATGTCGAAATCGTCGAGAGTCGAGTTGAATAAAAATTACAAATTGTGACCAAATGACTGTAGTGGTAACAAAATAAAATAGATGAGCGGTATATTTGATTGAGATTGTAATTTCTATATTTAGTTAGTCCGACAACCCAATATGGGTGCCTGGATTGTAATCTTTCGTATCTTTTTTATTTTTTCTTGATATAAAATACTGCTTCTTATCTTGGCAAGAAAAAATGGATAGTAGAAAATAACTTGGCAAAATGTATGGTAAACAATGTAAACTGTTAAAAGTGAAAAGTAAAACAAAGCAGTCAACATAAAGTTTGTACTTGGTACGTCCATGTCTAACGGGCCGAATTATAAGAGCACTAAACAACGAACAGTGAACACCTTATATTAGCGCGGGTGAATGAAAAGTTCGGAAACTTTTAGAAACCCAGAGGACGAATTTTAAAAAAAGCTATGATCATCAATTCATCATCATCTTCTTCTTCTCTCATCCTTGCTAAACACATACAGCGTTGGTGCATTTTCAACAGATTTACCTCCAATTTGAATTAAGGTGAGTAGTAGTAACTAGTAACAGTTTCTTCTCATTTATGCTTTTTTTTTTTTCGTAATTTGATCAAATCAATTTTAGGGTTTGGTTTTTTTTTTTTTTTTTCTTGTTAGAAATTGTGATCATTCAGCATTTCTTACTTTAGTGTTATACCTAAATTGTCTTTTGCATTCAAGATAGTAAAAGGAATTTGATACCTACCACAATACAATACAACCTCATTGATATTCATTATATTATTGTTGTATTTGTGTTGTTTTATCGTTTTTTTTTGTTGTTGTTGATGGTGGCGAGTGAGCTGTTTATTTTACGTTTCACATTTAGAGATAATAGGTTTAAATCTTATTGAATTTCATGTAGTTTACTTCTTAACCGTAAACTTATTGAAATGCTGTTAATAAACTGCATCTGGTTTTGTAAATCACACTCTGAACTTTTCTTAAGTGTGCTCTCTCATTATGTATGTTTACGTACTTTTGTTTTATAAAGTGAAAGCCCTCCTAGATTTTCTTACGATTTATAGAAAATAAGGTGCCTGATCTCATTATGAAAATGCTCCCATCACACTAGTAACTCTCCCTGCAAACTGTAAATCCTATAAGATGTCTAGTGTCAATAATTCTATAGCCAGCCTTACCCAAAAATTGACATATGCTACTATGTTTCAGAATTCAGAGTTATGTAGCTCTCTATAGGGAAGCCAGCATATTTTGGTAAACTTCAGCCAAACATTTACTTCAGCGAGCCTACTAATATTTACTTACATATCGATTATTTTTAGTTCAAGATTCAAACACAAGAGAAAAAAATGAAGTTATGCAAAGTGTACAGTAAAAAATCATAAAACTGGTAAAACTGATTCTCTTTACACTATGTACAAATACTTTGATTCGTTCTAATTTCTGATTAGCAAAGTCTTGTATCGGTAACTGATGGTACGTACAACTTGCACTCTGAATTTTGAGAGATATCTAGTAAGATCACTCTTTCATGCGCTCCACACTCTAGTTACCTAAGAAAAAGAGATGAACTCCAAATTGAAAATAAAATGAAATTTCTAGGGGAAGCAATTTAGAGAGAAGGTGGCTTTTATGGCTGAGATTACAACGCACATTAAGTAGTGAGTGCCAAAAAAAAGAAATTGATTACCTCTTCTCGTTTAGAGATGGAATGACAAATGGAATTGATATATGATAATGATCCATGATCCGACCGCCCTCTGAAAGACAGATTTCCTAGAAAAGACTTCAGACCTGACACGAAGCTTTGGTATGGACCTTCTCGCTACTTGCAGGATTTGCAACCTTGAGCTGGAAAGCATTAACTGTTTTTTGTCTTCTCTTCCAAAAATCTCAATGTCTCTGGAAACACATTGTTTAGCCAAGAGCAAAGCAAGTACAGCATCTGCTAGCTCACAACTCTGTACAACATCTACTGCTTAAGTGGCCTACCATCAAAGGGAAAGCTTATGGAGCAGCCATCTGGAATTTGCTTTTTTACGCTACATGATGATTTTGGTAAAAGGGACCATGTATTGGACTGCCGACGTGAAGGAGAGGACTATTACAGATTTTTAGGATCTTGTAACCAACTGGGAAAATGGGATAGCATTCTATCTCCCAGTTGATTACTTTTGTTGATTCTTGTAACCAGCTGGGATAATGACTCCCTCACCCAGTTGTACACTCCTTTTTTCTCTAATCAATAAAAGCCTTATTATATAAAAAAAAAAAAAAAAAAAAATGACCGTAGTCCATAAAAGCAGGTTACGGCGTTAAATTATATTATAAAGTCATTGTATGCATGATATTTTATCTTTCAGATGGTTGATTTCTTACATCACTGAATATTTCCACCTCAATCATGATTGACTTCCTTGCACTTTTATTTTGGTCTGGCAGTTTATATAGACCGTTTGACGGGTGAAATGAAACTAAAAGCTCAATCACAATGTTAAGATAATCATGTGTTAGCTTCTTTTATGTTCACATGCTAAATGAATCTCGTGCTTTCTCATGAAATTGCAGATGGCTGCTTTGCATAAAAGTGAACTCCGGAAAAGAAAGCTTGCCGCAATTGCCGCAGTTTCTGCTGCAGCTACTACAGTTACATCCATTGCTTATATATTGCTAGATACAACAGAAGAACCAAATGGTAAGAAGGCTCGTAACCTTGAAGCCGTGAAAGATAGGATGGGGAGGATGAACACTATGATTGATAAAATATCGAAATCAGCAGATCCTCTGTTTTTCGCAAACAAATTGCATGCAGAATTGATGAAGATAGAGGGATTTACTACTGAATATCTGAATTCCGCATTTCAGATCATGGTGAAGGATGATTTCGAGGCCGAAATTTTTCTAGCCAGAAAAATAGAATTCAGGAAGAAGATGTTGGAAGGATTACGTGATAAAATAGGTAATTTTTAAGACCTATTATGATGAAAAATACATGGCATAACTCATTCATAAGTTAGAAATAGTCCATGTCAAATCGTGGTTATTTTGCACCTTGCTTTGGTAACAGTTTTAGGCTGCATTTTGCTGAAGCGAATTGATATACTTTTTTCTGTCGAAAAAACAGGTAATTTTACTTTGATTCCCATAAGTTCATGCATATTTGATTGAGTTTAAATGAAAATTTACATTTCTAGATTTACACATCTGTTTGCACATTATTTAGGACAATTGTTACTTACAATGTTGCATGGTGATCTTTTTTTCTTTTCTTCTGAGGAATGTGTAAATTTAAACTTAAGGCTTGGTGGGCAGGACATAGAATTTAGGGGCAGCTTCTAGACAAGAGCTCTTGATTACTTGTTCGGAGTTAGGACTGCAGTTTATGCATACAGACTATGTAATAGAGTCATATGATATGTTATAAGCTATGAACTCCAAGGTAAAACCAGTTTAGATTTTTGTTTATAGAATAGCTTTGAGGTAAATGCAGATCCCCCCCCCCCCCCCCCTCCCCATCTGTTTAAATTGAATGCTGAAAACATACACACCCTCCGTGAGAGTTTGATCATAAAATGAGTGAACACCATGATTACAACATCAATTGCAACAAGCCTTACATTTAAGATTAACTCAAAACATAACTTTAATCAACATTAGTACTCAGACACCATCCTACCTTCCTGTTATAAATAGCTTCACTATTTTCGGTGATCCATCCAAGGTTCATTTGTGCCTTTTCATTGGTGTAGTAAAAGACTAAAAACTACACACTCTTTACAACATTAGTCAGACCAGGTGTATCATCCCAAATCTCCTTAGTCTACCCCTGAAGGATCCTTATCACATCTGGGGACAATACTCTCTTAATCATAGCATGGGTAGGATCAATCTTTGCAGGAAAATGCTCATCAATCCTTTTGCTTCTTCACTGTAGTCCATTCCCAATCCTCCTTTTGATTTTTAGTTACCAATTGAAAGTTCATTCTCTGCACTTCATCGATCTGGAGCAGCTACAGGTTCCAAGAAACAAGGCACTTGTTCTCCTTGTTCTTGAGTTGGATTGCATGTGACAGATTCCACAATGCTCATGAAACTGTTTTGTATCTCAACTTTCTGTGTGCTGATTGATGCTTCTTGTGAAGTGACATTCTTCTCCTTAGTTCTAGAGTTAAAACAATCATTAACATTAGTAACTAGAGTTGCCGCATTTGAAGAGGGATGAATCAGTTGGTACTACAACGACTCTAGAGTTGGAACTTTCCTCTAGATTAATATCTCCAACTAGCAGACAATGAGGGAGAGTTAGTAGGCTGATTACAAGGAACCTTCCTTACACCATTCGGTCTTTCCACTTCAGCCATAATAGACTTGGTTCGCTTTTTGGCATTCATGTTAGAACCACTTTCTTATCACATTTGTTGGTTTTATGCCAAAATTAGATCATGCACTAGTTCTCGAGGTGTATTCAACAGTATAACATTACAAATCTCCGTTCACTCTATCAAGCTTCATAGAATTGAGATATTGAAAATAGACATTCACGTCAACACACGTCATAGCAAATGAAAGCCTAGTTTTAAATGCCGTGGCTTCATCCAAACACACCAGAACACCCAATAAGCTAGCTAAGAAATATGTCCTTTTGTCCAACATCTGTAGGGTATGTCATCAAGCTTTACCCATATAGGAATGCTCTTTAGTAGGTAGTAGCTCCTTCTGCTTTTCCAACTCTTCAAGCCAAGGCTTTACAACAAACAACTGGCCTACAATTGAAATGTGCCCCAATTGAGCATTTCTTTTTTCTGATTGATCAAGAAACTAAAATATGGAAGAAAAGTCATCAGATCAATCGTTGTCTTAAAATAAGCGCTTGTTTTTCCGTCATTTCATGAAGGCAGCCACGCTGATATCGTAGTCTCTTTTCAGTATAGAAACCTATTTCTTTGAGTCCTTGTTCTAGAACTTATCTAGGGACCTCAGTAACAACTGCTGTCAACAATCAACATAACAGTGTATCTTTATGATTGTCACCTCTGTGAAAAGGATCAGTCCAGGACTTTAAATTGTTTCTCACAGAGTCACAGACAAATGATCCTCTTCCAACAATTTATCGTGCTTCAGGTTCAGTATTTTCTCTTTGAAGAACATCAGGATCAGTACTTACTTAACAAAGAGCGAAATCTGAAATGCAGCCAGAGTTCCACCATCAGCAGTAATATGAAGAAAGAGAGATGGATCTGGGTTCCTACCAACTTGGGATTCACCATCTTAAAACAGAGTAGAGGTGGATGCCATGCTTTTGGGAGATATATGCCTCCCCCCCCCCCCCCCCCCAAAAAAAAAAAACCTGTGGGTCAACACCCCTTTTGGTCGATCTGGTGTCTCACTCACCTTAGGATCTCTCCGCCTGCGATTTCGTTAACAATGTGTATCGATTTGAGAACTAGAACATCCTCGATCAAGATGTCACTCAATATACCAATCACACATGTCTATTGTTTACCCTTATTACATGAATTGAAATAGAGAAGTTTGATAAATCATAGCATTGTCTGGAAGCCAAGTATATTGAGATTGTGGTGTATAATCAAATTTTGAGTCCTCAGATCCTACTCATGATTATTTATGGTATTAGCTGTGGTCCTCACTGTTCCATTGGAAAAACTGAGTAGTCTCTGATTATGTGAAGCCCTCTGTGTGGGTAGAATGCACAACTTTCTCCGCAGACCTAATCTAGCCGCAAACTTGGGCATCTGTTCTTGACTTCTTGCTGTTGTTTTCGAGTTAACCAGGCTGGTGGTGTGTAGGTGCATAGTAGTTTAGTGGGTGCTGAGTTAATTACCAGGCATTATAGTGTGTTTGGAGCATGGAATCTAGGCTAGCATGTTTTAGTCATTTCATAAATAGCAAGAGGAAAGCACTCCCCATTCTGCACCAGAAAGGTTACATAAACGTTGGTATTGTTTCTGTCTCTGCTCACATTTCCTACTGCTGATAAAACCGCTAATCTATTGCATTTGAACAAATAATAAAAACAATAGCTAGAAAGTACGGCAATCAGATCTAGGAATGTTTCTTATTTGCTCATTTGCTCTATACCGTTGCTCTTATGAGCAGCATGTGTAGTGTAGCATGTTATGTGGATATGCCTCTATGTTTACAGAAAAAAAGAAAGATAGGCCCTTTGGACAATTCTTCGCCTCTAGTGAAAAATATGTGGTCTTCTGAAGTAAGACTTTATCTAAGCCTTTTATTATGATCTTTGTATCTGCTTTCAATATTCTCTTATTTCAAGTTTGAAACCATCCAATGTACATTCTTTTGGCTAAATGACCAATCATCGTACTTGCTGAATATTCACCAAAATCCTTCTGCAAGTAACAGATGTTGACGTTGAAACAATTCTTGTTTAATGTATGTAGGAATGCAAAATTTTAATGAATCAAGCATGAAGACTGAAGATAAGAAAGGTCAATTGAGGTGGAATTCGGCCATGGACAATGTTCTTCTTGATATGCTAGTAAAGGCAGCGATTGAAGGAAAAAAGAGTGGAAACAAATGGAGTAGTTCTGTGTGGACCAGTTTGACAGCAGCTCTTTCCGAAATAACTCAAGAGAGTGTTAGGTACTGCCACATTGAAAATCGAGTACGCCAGATGAAGGACGAATTTAAAAATTTTGTTGAGTTGAAAGGAAAGAGTGAGGTGGCTTATAATTCAGTCAAACAAACTGTTAATATGTCAGATGATTGTTGGAAAGAAGTCTTAGAAAATCCTGTAAGGTCTTCGTTTTTCTATTTCTTATTTGCTAGTTAACTGTTTTAAGCGGCAGAGGAATCTTATTATTGTATTTATTTTCAATGCAGAAAGACATGAAGCGGTTTAAAGCATTTCAAAAGAGGGGGCTAAAATGGGACTTTGAGAAGCTGTCTATCATCGTAGGCAATTCTCATGCAACAGGTTTGTATTTATGTTCTACACTTACATTTTCTTAAATTGACACAGTAAATAGAATATTTTAGCATGTTTATTTCCGTTTCAGAAAAGTATTGTTTGAGTGACAACTTTTTGATGTAAACAGATTGTAACTAGAAACACATTTCTATTCTGACTTTCTGTTCTTGCACACATGACTTATTGTAAGTATACCCTTGATCCCATCTTTAAATGTGAGAATCTCCATGTGATTGATCAACCTCAGCAATCGTTCGCATATCACCCTAAGAGGCGTGAGGATTAGGTTTGTAACATCAAGCGTTAAAGGCATTAAGCCTGAGCTTCACTTTTTCCCACTTTTGAATCAATGCATTCGTGAATCACAGCTTTGGTACCAAATAGTCTATTACTTCTCTCTTTCAAAATGCCATAAACAGTAGCATTCACAGCTATCTTTCCACCATAAAAAGTATTTGAGATTCATCTCTGAACTTAGACACCAGTACAACTGCCAAGTCTATTCCCTAGAAGCAAGTAATACAGCTCTTTGGATGCCACAGTGAGTACCCCTTGCCTAACCTTGGAGACAAGGGAGCATTATAGAACTGGTACCAGACTGGCTGAGATGTTTCGGTGTTGATAGGAGTGCTAGGTACAGGTATTAGATGTGTTTCTTTCTAGGGTTATTGATCTCGGAGAAGTGGTTAATGACTGAATGGTTTGGGCTTATAACGCCAAACGTTGTGACTGTACGACGCTCTTTTTCGAGTTCTTCTCACCACCGACCAAGTCTACCTCAATCTCCGTATCCTTGAAAATACTTTTAGAGTGTGAAGCCCCCTCCACACACACACACACACATTAAGGTGTTGTTTTGTGCTTGCTATGCCCTCCAATGAAAGATTTAATCCATAAACAACCTCCAATGATAAGAAGTAATTGAAAGTTTCCCCTTTGTGTTTTAGGGATATTTCCTCAACTAAGTTCTGGTACTTGGGTGTGTCCCGAGTCAGGGTGTAATATCTCAAACTAGGATCTCCCATACATGCTAAGAGGAGGTTTTGAAACATCACGTCTTTTGTGATACTACAAAATGATAAGATACCACAAAATATTCTTGACATCGAATACATACTTGGCTTTTGTGGTAGCAATGGTCTGAGTATAAGGTGTCTTGTACTAGTCTTCAGAGAATATACGGGTTGCCCCTTTGAGTGGTTTGTGGTGAGATGGGAACATTCACTAATGTTTGATCCTGACTGAATGCTTTGTGCTTTTGGTCTTTCTCTCTCTCTCTCCTTTTTTTTAGTATTATGGTCTCTTTTTGCTGTAGTATAGTTAGCTTTCTGTTGTAGGTTGCCTCGACCTACCTATCTTTTATTAATGAAATCATAATTGGTCCTGTTCTGGAGACTCACGGAAACTTGATTCAAGCTCCACTCAAGTAGATGGCCCTTGGATATCTTCCATCGAACAGCCAGGAAATAAAACAAATAATAGTGTAAACATCACACATCAAGAAGGAACGTATACTGGTCCAAGTAACCAGTTGGTGAAATTTGTGTGCAAGCTTATCTTCTTCATCTATACTGATCAGAGCCCGAGCCTTAGGTCGAGCTTTTTTTGTGTGTTCAAGCTGAGCTAAAAAGGAGCCAATCCCGAGCTGCTCAGCCACCCCTAATTCTATTCCCCTGCCATTTGCAGCATTTTCTTTTTCTTGGGAGACTTCTTAGGGACAAAAATGTTCTAGTTTTTTTTTTTGTTAGGGACATCTCGTCCCCTTGAACATTTGTATGTTGGTTTTGATATATATATTCAGTCTTTCTGGCATCAACAGAGATATTAAAACTTTGAAAGTGCAAGATGAGTAACAAAGGTATTAGATAAAGGGTTATATCTTTGAAGCGGTTTACGTGAAAGGGAATGTTGGGTATTAACCGGCCCGTGTTCTTTACTGTATACCGTTAGAAAGTCACCAAGGGCCATCGGCTTGTGTAGAACTTGAGTCTAATTTTCGTGAGTCTCCAGAATGGCACCCATCAAATTTTATGAAGCAAAACAAAAACAATAACAGTTGTGGAGGCTTATGGACAATGAATAGTTTCTTTTGTAGCTAATTCTTTTTCATAGCCCGGTTTTCCACTAATAGCATCTCTCTTTGGATCGAATTTTCATCTTCATATAGCTGCGAAAACTGTATTTTCTTTGTACAGGGGTGCCTCACCCATATTTGTACTCTTCAGCTTTTAGTTTTTTTTTAATAAATTTGTCCTTTTACTTCCACAGACACACACACACATAAAATAACCCAAAGAAGATAACATTCATTCTTGTTCCTGTATAGTCTGATTGTCGAAGAATCATCTAATGGCTTTGTCTCTACTATAAGTTCTAAATGCTTGTCTACTTATTGTACATTTTAGCCTCCCTGCTCATATCTATAGGATGGCGCTCCTAAAAATTAAGAACAATTTGGAGTACTTCAATTGTCTGAAATAACTGATACATAATGATATGCTTGCTGACCTTTCCTGCACATATTACCATGCCTCCACATACAGCATAACCATTCCACCTTGCTGTTTTACAAACATATAGGTATTCCTTGTATTTGAAATTTTACGTCTTCAGGGAAGCAACTTCTGATACTTTATGAATTAATAAATAACTAGAGAAATAAAAAAGATGGCTTAGCAACCTAAATGTGGGGCAAGGGGGAGTGGGCCTTCCACTTTCCACATGTTAAAAACAAGGCATCATACACTAATGTGATTAGAGGGCTCAAAATGGGTACAAGTTGATTTCTCAAAATGTGCAGATGCCAGCTGAGCTCAGTTGGTAATACCCCTGGGCAATGATACCAGAGGTCTGGGATTCGATCCCAGGCAGTGCATCTTTGAGTTACTTATATCATTAAAAACAGGCTTGCCACTCAAAAAAAAAAGTTGATTTCTCAAGCATTCGATGCTAGGGTCACCTCGTCAAGTTCCCTTGCCTTGTAACAATTAGATATGGCAACTAATATGCTTACAATTCTGAAAAAGCAATCCTCTATTCCATTTAACTTCAGATCTTACAATGTGATAATGCTAGGGACCATCTTTTGTTTCTTGGTACTTTTTTTTTTTTTTTTCTCCTTTAACAATTAGAAGTTGATGCCATTGAAATATTAAATCAAGCTGTCTGTCATAAAACCAACTTTACCAAGTTTGAAACCTTTCGACAGATAATAAGATCTATAATGCTGAAAACACATTAGATGGGCTGAATTCATGATTAATTAAGATTACACTGGTTTTGCAGTAAAGTGGTGTTATTTCTTTGTAATTAATTTGGTATGTAGTGTAGTTTGTATTATTTTTCTGGCGAAAAACCTGTATATATTATTAGTCTGACACTTTGACCTGTATGCATTATTAATAAGTTAATGTCACACATTGTTTCAGATTTCTTTGTGCATTAAAATATGTACATTTATTTCGTGTCATCCAGTATATGATATGTACATTTATTTCGTTGCTGCTAGTTTGAAGTTCAATAACTGTTTATAGGCTCTTATAGTCTTATTCTCTGTAAATAGGCTCTTATTCTTTGTAAATAGGATCTTATTCATTTTATATTCTGGATGACAGCTGAAAAGGTTGATGTTGAGGAAGGAAAAGAAGACTCGCATGGCATAAATGAGAACAAAGATACGGCCCATGCTGAGGAGAGCATGTCTTCTGCAAGCACTAAACAAATGGATTTTCCTTCTTCAAAAAGACAACACAATAGGAAGACCCCTTATATGAATGAAGTTAACCATATGCTTGAAGGAGTTAATACTCATCTTGAAAAACTTAGTGAGACCGTAGACCCATTGAGTTTTGGAAGACAATTGCATGAAAAGGTAATGAGAGTTGAAGGATTTAGTCAAAAGTACATGAATGCTGCTTTTAGGCTTCTTATGAAAGATCGATTGGAAGCTGAAATTTTCATTCTAAGCAATGAAGATGTTAGAAAAGATATTCTGAAGGACTTGGGTGGACACATCGGAAACTTGTAACAGATGTGACATCCTTTTCATTTGTGTATATAGACTTTGTATGTTCCTTGTGTAAGTTGAGACATAATTTGCATATAGTTGATCTTCTCTAACTGCATTTCCTGTATATATGTTTACTTATCACTTGCTTAGGTTTACTTAACAATAGCTTAGCTTTCTCTCAAGCAATTTTCCTTAATGGTATTCTGAATTGTATGTAGTTCTTGCACAATAGCCATCTCTGAATGGATTCTTCGGAACAAGTCCCAATACCAATCCCTGCATTAGTGTGTTGGACATGGCGTAAGGTAATCAGGTCAGGAGTTGTAAAAACAGTGGGGAACTCCGATGAGGTCGAAGATTCTGAAATAATTAAGGTTCTACTATATCAGTGTCTTATTATTTGACTCAAAGACAAGGTTCCGCTAAGTAGTGCATTGTCTCGGAAAACACTGTGACTTGTCGACATATGGTACTGCATTCGATCTAATAAAGTTGGATGTAAATGTACCAAACCACCTCTCCTTTTCTCCAACCACTTCAAGCAGATAAAGTGGATTATGGTGAGAGTTTGGGTGGAACAAAGATAGGTCCTACAAAATTTGAAGCACTATGGCCTAAATTTACAAACTAATAAACTTTAAACATAGAACTTTTAGACTAATTTCTTGTATAATTATTACAAGTATGAATGTTTCAAAACATTGCTTTCATCTATATTAAAATGTAAGACATTATGAAGCTAAAACACTGATGAGGAACACCTTTGGAAATGCATGTCAGAGCATCTGATCTCTGTAGTCTAAGCATTTGCATGAGTCCTACTGAAAGCCCAAGTCTAGCTTAATAGTCTTCTTGCAAGTTGCAGACACTTGCAGTTATTTGAATCTTCTAACTTAGACAAGTAGCTGACACATTAATTTAAATTTAATCAAAAAAGATGACCAGGATCATTTCATATCTGGACTCATTCAAGAAATTTGACTTGAGCAAACAATAACGAAAAAAATTCGAATAGTTATATAACAATCATGATAAATAGAGAACCATGCACGTTACAATTCACTCATCAGCCCTTCTTCTTCTTGCAACCTACTTTCTTTTTAATTCATAGATTATCATCTACATTCATCATTAAGTATATTGATCGTAATGGCAAGCAAATTCAACATGTCATCCGCACTTTTTCTTATGGCTTTGGTATTCATCAGTGGTGCAATTGCTGAAGATATTCTATACAGCCCTGAAACCTTGAATGGTGGAGAATTCATTGAGAATGGTCCTTATAGGTTTATAATGCAAACAGATTGCAACCTTGTTTTGTATAACGCAAACAGGGCACTTTGTAGTTCTGGAACTAATGGCAGGGGCACAACATGCAGAGCAACAATGCAGGCGATGGGAATCTTGTGATATTATTAGGTACTACTGTTGTGTGGAGCAGCAGGACTGCACGCGGACCCAATAGATACCATCTGATTATGCAAAGTGATGGGAATGTTGTGATCTATGGTGCCGCTCTTTGGGCAACATGTACTAATACCAATGGGAGATCTAGGAAGTAGGAAGTTGCTCTGTATGGCCAGACTATACAGTAATTACTAGATAAATTTTAGACTTGTATTAAACAGTGTTACTGTTGTGTGCAGCGGAAACTTATGCACCAATACCCAAGATTGAAATAGTGTATGAATTAAACAAAACAAAATAGAGAAGATGAAACTCCTACTACTATCAAACAAACCCACACAAAACACAAGATTTACGTGGTTCGGCTAATATTGCCTACGTCCACGGACAAACAAACAGAACTTTTACTGTTGGAGAAGATACTACAAAGCTCTCAAACAAATGGAGAAACCCTAGGTTTCCTCCCTTCTCAAATCCTCACCAAATCTCTCAAAGAGACAATCACAAATTGAGGATACAAACTCTCTCTCTCTCTCCCACTTGGATGGAGACGGTCTGAAGCCCTCATGAAGAAACCAAAGTGTTCTTCCTCACAAAAGTTCTCTCAAACTCTCTAATGGCTTCTCACAATCTCTCTCACATCAAGATTAGGTTTTCCAACCTTCTCATTGGCTTTATAACATAGCCTTACAATCAAACACGAAATGGGCTTAAACATGGCCCATATGCAGCAAACACAATGAGGACGTACGTACGCCTTAACTACGTACGTACGTTCTATCTCCTGAAAGTTATCTGTGATACAGGACGTACGTACGCCCTAACTATATACGTACGTTCCTGAAAGAAAAACTTCCCTCTGTCCTCTTTTTCCACAAAAAACCCAACAGTTACTCTGTTTAATATTAATTACTAGATAAATGTATACCAAAAAGTTAATCTATTTTGCAACACAAGTGCAGATAGAGGTCCAATCTGTATGGCCAGACTATACAGTAATACAGATGATCTAGTTCAGGCATTTTCTGTAGGCGACTTCAATAACACTAATAGTTTGGGAGCTAAAGGACATCGAAGATAATAGCGTGAGTTGTGATACAAAAACAGAATGCCATTAGCTTCTAAACTATAGATATGAGTTTATAACATTTATATATTTGACTATATCTTTTATACTTCCAATGTAATATTAAGATTTTATACTTTTTTAGTTAATCTGGTTAAGAAGATGCAATATTAGGTTCTATTCACCTGCAACATATAATGCAGTGTCCATCAGATTCTTAGTGTCCATCAGATTTCTAGTATTTACTTGTGATATTTCATTAATTCAAGAAAATTTACAATTTTAAACATCTGCTTTAATTATTTGCTACAAGAAGAGAATACAAAGTGATTCAAACTACAATGATAAAGAAGTTCACCGGTGGTTTAAAGCATTGTTCAAAATCTCGAATTCCTCGAGATCTCGACAAGTCTAAAATTCGAGATCTCGTTTGAGATCTCGGATGTCTTTGTCGAGATGAACAAGTTTTTGGAGCAAATTTCGACACACATTTATACCCAATTAACATTCCTAAATTCAATTTTCAGTAGATTTCTTCTTGATTAAAACAAGTTATTAGCAATAACCCCAAATCAACCAATTTTGAGTTTATTAAGTCAATTTTAACAAAATATATAAGTTGAATTCTACGAATTTCACAATTTCAAGTTCAAACTTACATTTAGAACAAACAAATATTTACAATTGATAGCAATCCTTTAATTTAACTTTAAAAAAAAAAAATCAAACAATTCAACAATTCATTTTTAAATAATTATATCTCGAGCATCTCGACACTAGAAATATGATTTCTCACGAAATCTCACCATTTCTCTTGAGATCTCGAACTTATCGACAGGGTTGCTATGGAAATCATACTGTTTGAGATCTCACAAATATCTCGTACTAAATACTTCAATTTCCAAGATATCTCGCGAGATCTCAAGAGATTTTGAACAATGGTTTAAAGCACTCATACAATAGCACACCAAACCTCATCACAGATCATGACTACTCACTCAACCAAGCAGTAATTGGTCCTCCCAATTTAGCATCATCTCTCTAAACCTATTACCATGTCTCTCTTCCCTATTAGAAACCCAGTGCCATATAGTACCCAACACTTCCAACCTTATCTTTGGTGTAGTCTTCTCCTTTCTCTAAAAGACCCTTTCATTTCTGGATTTCCATGTTGTCCATAGGACTGCATAAGGGGCCACTTGCCATAACAATTTGCTCAACCCTGTACCTTGTGTTGTGCGCAGCGGAAACTTATGCACCAATACCCAAGATTGAAATAGTGTATGAATTAAACAAAACAAAATAGAGAAGATGAAACTCCTACTACTATCAAACAAACCCACACAAAACACAAGATTTTCGTGGTTCGGCTAATATTGCCTACGTCCACGGACAAACAAACAATCTTTCTTATAGAGACGATTATACAAACCTTCACGAAGAAACCAAAGTGTTTTTCCTCACAAAAGTTCTCTCAAACTCTCTAATGGCTTCTCACAATCTCTCTCTCATCAAGATTAGGTTTTTCTCTTCTTTTAATTTGCTTTATAACATAGCCTTACAATAGAAACCGAATTGGGCTTAAACAGGCCCATATGTAGCAAACATAATGAGGACGTACGTACGCCCTAACTACGAACGTACGTTCTCTCCTGAAAGTTATCTGTGATACAGGACGTACGTACGCCCTAACTACGTACGTACGTTCCTAAAAGAAAAACTTCCCTCCGTCCTCTTTTCCACAAAAAAACCCAATAATTCTCCACCTCGGCGAAGATTCAATAAATCTAAGCCGACACCAAGAATAAACCAAGTCCCAAACTTCCACACATGTCCCAAAGGACCACCTCAGCTGCACCACCTCATGGTTGCCTACGTACCCTTCTCCTAAGGGATCAAGCCATTGTAGTTCACTCCAATGGCATCTATACGATGCCCATCATACCCCGAGGGGTCAAATCCCTTAAAGAGGCCAAATCAGAACAAATGCCCATCAATGCCCGTAGAGGGCCAACAAACACAATTCAAACCAATGGGGTCCAAACTACCAAATACTATCTCCACTTTATGACCATAACCGACTGAAGATGAGCATGAATCAACACCCCGAAACCTACAAAGGTCTCCAAACAACGGCTTCACAGCTACAATTGGCTCATGGGCTTGAACCTTCAAACAAACATCTGTGGCTAGCAAACTAACATCAGCTGTGTTACCAAACAAACTTTCATAAGGAGCGGCATCAATCTCCACCTGCTGAGATATCTCTTCCAACTTCAAACTATCATCCAAATAATGATGCCCAAATGAAACTTTACGTACCTTACCACCATTCAACAAGCCATGTTTGCCGATACGCCTACCAAAGGCACAATCAACCAAACAATCTGACAAACTGGGAGGATTCAAACAATCCACCAAATGTGAAGAAGAATCTCCACCACAACCAACAACACTACCATTAAAATAGTACAAATTTCGTTGCCTTGTCCCTCTCATAACAACCAAAGCACCAGAAGCAACCTTTAAAGTCCCATCTTTCATACTAATCTTCATACCTTCGGACTCTAAAGTAGCAAGTGAGATTATATTCATCTTCAACTCCGGTACATACCGGACACCAACTAATTCTTTAACTATACTATTTTCTAATTTGAGACGGATTGTTCTCACACCAAGCGTTTTCAAGTGACGACCATCACCTAACACAACATCATCATAATCTCGCTCTTGAAAACTAGCAAACAAATCTCTACTGTGACACAAATGGTGAAAACATGCAAAATCCATGATCCACCCTTGAGTGGAGCAATCAACCAAAACAGCCAAAGAATAATTTGAATCATCATCACTATCAGCAGCATGTGCAACATTTATCTTATTATCTTTGGAAAACGTAAAATCTTCATTCTTTGACAACATGGGACAATCAACCTTCCAATGCCCTTTTCCATGACAAAAGACACACTCATCCTTTGCTAGAGGTTTACCTCTAGACTTTGATCGAGATCTTCCTCCGCTTCTAATAGTACGATCATTGGATCGTCCCCTTACAATCAAAGCCTCGGACGTTGAACCTGAACCCCTACGGACTTCTTTGTTCTTGCGCCTGCATTCATAGTTCAGTAACGTCGTTGCTACATCAGCATACTTAACATATTCCTTCCCCGTCAACAAAGTGGTGGACAAATGGTCATATACATCGGGGAGAGAGTTCAAAAGACATAGAGACTTGTCATTATCACTAACAACCTCATCCAAATTCAATAGGTCAGCAATAAGCCTATTGAATTCATCCAGATGTTCATGTAAGAAAAACCTTTGGTTTTCCTTTCTCATTATATGGTCATCAATAGGAAATCAGTTTTCTTATTAATTATATGCTAATCAATAATCAAAATGGTTACAATCTAGAGCTTTAATTTCCTTATTATTGACCTTGATGGATGGTCAAGATTAAATCTTAAAGATCTGGAAATTTGGTCCTCTTTCTACCTATAAGTAACAACTTTTGTCCATCACAAATGGTTGTTCAAATCATGATAATGAAAACACATAACTTAAGCTTATAGGCAAAGAAAGAGAAACTATTTTTCCTCCATTGAAGCTTTTTCAAGAAACAACTACAGTAGTTCCAGACATACAATCAGATTACTTTCTTCATCATGATGTCTGGAGGTATGTTTAACTGACCGAGTTCATTACATATGTGATAGTCATGTATTTCAAAGATCTTAGGGATCATGTTATGTATAAAATATCTAACATGTGGTATCAAGAGCTTAGTTTAGAATACATGATTATGCATTAATAGGATTTATATAAATTGAAACAAATCAGCATGTATAGATCCATTACTGACTCTGTTTTGCAGCAAATCTTGATCCAACTGTTATGGCCTGAATGTATGTTTATTAAAATTCCGCAATTTTATTTTGGGCACGACTGTTTGATCGTGATTTTGTAAGTATTTTATCATTATGTAAAATTATGGAGATAGAAATGTTGTTTGATCGTGATTTTGTAAGTATTTTATCATTATGTAAAGTTATGGAGAAAGAAATCTTAAGACTCAAAGCAATCGAATACGAAGGAAGATGATCGAAAAGGGATGAAAATAGGCCATACAGTTGGATCATATATTCATCATTATCCTTCATATGATGATTATCATAATTATATTACTGTTCATGTTATTATGATTATTACTGTTCATATTATTATGATTACTACTGTTCATATTGTTATGATTATTAAGAAATCATCAACTGTTCATATCCTTTATAATTGTTGGGAATGCTTTATGATCATCAACTGTTCATATTCTTTTTCATATATTACGATAGAATGCAGTATAGTTGTTTTCATTATCTAGAAATCACATAATATATATGGACCATTGCATGCTTATGGTTAGACCTCAAAACAGTGGGTTTACCATATTGACTTGGGCCATTTTATACATACCATTTATGTGAATAATACATATTGGTCAAATGCATGAATCAATTTTCGTCCACAGACGGATAGCATTTGAGCAATAATCAAGGAAATTGTTCAACATATATGTTATTATGATATTTGAATATAGTGACCTAAGATGGTATATACTGTATCATGTTTATAATTTTAGGTGACTACCCACAGGAGAGCCTAAAATTATGTTGTTTATATTCTAAATTATTGCATGTGTTATTTTATGCCTAAATCCTTGTACCTCTATTTGCAGTTAACATACCCTCAACCCTTAATTCGTATGCTACGTCTATCATGAAACTCAATGGAACCAACTACTCAGAATGGAAAGAGCAAGTTGAGTTTTCCTTGGGAGTACTTGAATTAGACATGGCTATCCTTAAAGAGAAGCCAGTACTTACTGACAAAAGTACCCCTGAGGAGAACAAACTCCATATTGATTGGGATAGATCCAATAGACTAAGCATGATGTTTATGCGAATGGTGATTGATACCAACATCAAAACCTCCCTACCCAAAACTGAGAGTGCAAAAGAATATTTGCAAGCCATCGAAGATCGGTTCAAGACTGCAGATAAATCCCTTGCTGGGAAACTTATGGCAGATCTTGTAACCATGAAGTTTGATGGTTCTCGCACAATGAGTGCTCATGTCATTGAAATGATTAACCTTGCTGCCAAACTTAAGAATTTGGGATTGATTATGGATGATGCCTTTCTCGTCCAATTTATCCTGACTAGCTTACCTCCCCAGTATGAACCATTCAAAATTCATTACAACACTATTACGGAAAAGTGGAGTTTGAATGAATTGACTAACAAACTGGTTCAAGAGGAGTCTAGGCAAGGCTCGCAAGGCATTAAAGTTGCTCATTTCACTCAAGGAGCTGGAAATCAAACTGGGAAAAAGAATAACTCAACCCATAAAAGAGCACCACCCAAATCTGATGAGGCTAATCGATCATCCAAGAAGAAAAAGAAGGATGACGCTTGCAAGTTCTGCAAGAAACCTGGACATTACCAGGCAGATTGTGCTAAGCGTAAAGCATGGTTCGAAAAGAAAGGTAACCCCATGGGTTTCGTAAGTCATTTCGAATCAAATCTTACTAATGTACCTTCTTCTACTTGGTGGATTGATACTGCTGCTAACGTTCATGTTTCGAATTCTATGCAGGGATTCATTACGATCCAAACCACAAACCCAAGTGAGAATTTCATTTTCATGGGGAATAAAGACAAAGCTCCAGTTGAAGCTGTTGGAACTTTTCGTCTTATTTTAGATAGCGGTTACCAGTTAGACTTATGTCAAACTCTTTATGTTCCGTCTATTTCCCGTAATTTGATTTCTGTAAGCGCACTTGATAAGTTTGGATATTCATTTGAAGTAGGAAATGGCAATTTCAGTTTGTTTGAAAATTCTAACCTTATTGGTTCTGGAATTTTAATTGATGGACTTTATAAACTTCATCTCAAACATCAAGATGTTGAAATCCATCTCACCTTGCATGATAAGGAAACAAAAAGAAAGTCATCCAAAAATGACTCTTACTTCTTGTGGCATAAAAAACTAGGTCATATATCTAGTGAAAGGATCAAGCGATTAGTAAAAGATGGTGTCCTCCCGGACCTAGACTTTACTAACATTCAAGCATGTGTTGATTGTATTAAAGGGAAAACAACGAAAAACACAAAGAAAGGAGCCACAAGAAGTACCCAGCTTCTTGAAATAATACATACAGACATTTGTGGACCTTTTGATGTTACAACTTTTGGAGGAGAGAAATATTTCATCACTTTTATCGATGATTATTCACGTTATTGCTATCTTTATCTATTGCATGACAAATCTCAGTCTGTGGATGCTGTACAAGTATTCATTACTGAAGTCGAAAGGCAACTAGAAAGAAAAGTGAAAATCATTAGGTCAGATAGAGGTGGTGAATTCTATGGAAGGTATGATGAAACAGGACAACATCCTGGACCTTTTGCTAGACTTCTCCAAAAACTTGGAATTGTTGCCCAATACACAACGCCTGGATCTCCATGGCAGAACGGTGTAGCTGAAAGGCGAAATCGTACATATATGGAAATGGTTAGATCCATGATGAGTCATGCCAATTTACCTATATCCTTGTGGATGGATGCATTACGGACAGCTGTTTATATCTTAAATAGAGTTCCAAGTAAGGCCGTTCCAAAGACCCCTTTTGAACTTTGGAAAGGATGGAAACCTAGTTTAAGACATCTCCAAATTTGGGGTTGTCCAGCTGAAGCTAGACTATACAATCCACATGAAAAGAAATTGGATTTTAAGACGATTAGTGGTTACTTTATTGGTTACCCAGAAAAATCCAAAGGATATAGGTTTTATTGTCCTAACCATAGTATGAGAATTGTTGAAAGCGGTAATGCCAGATTCTATGAGAATGGTGAATTCAGTGGGAGTACAAAACAACAAGAAGTGGTCATTCATGAAATAAGGGTACCCATCCTCTTACCCTCTATTCCGAAAGATATTGGGAATCATCCCATTGTTGAACCCGTTCACAATGAGGAAAACCCAATAAATGATCAAGAACTCCATAATGAGATTATCACCAATCAGAATGTTAATGAAGCACCACAGGAACCAGCCTTAAGAAGATCTCACAGACAAAGGAGATCAGCTATTCCTGATGATTATATGCTTTACCTAATAGAATCTGAAGGGACTAAGGACCCGATTTCTTATTCACAAGCCATTAAGGACGTTAATTCTACTAAATGGATTGATGCCATGAGAGATGAATTGAAATCTATGGATAATAATAAAGTATGGGAAGTCGTTCAATTGCCTCCAGGGCACAAAGCAGTCGGTTGTAAGTGGGTCTTCAAGACCAAACATGACTGTAATGGTAAAATTGAACGATATAAAGCCAGACTTGTTTTCAAAGGTTTTAATCAGAAAGAAGGCATTGACTATAATGAAACTTTTGCTCCTGTTTCCAGGAAAGATTCTCTTAGAATTATCATGGCATTAGTAGCTCATTATGATCTCGAGTTACATCAAATGGATGTGAAAACCGCCTTTCTAAATGGAGACTTAGAAGAAGAAGTCTATATGCGTCAACCTGAAGGCTTCATAATTGAAGGACAGGAAGACATGGTCTGCAAACTTAAGAAATCAATCTATGGACTGAAACAAGCTTCCAGACAATGGTATCTAAAATTTCATGAAATCATTACTGCCTTTGATTTCAAAGAAAACATAGTTGACCCTTGTATATATCTCAAGTTCAGTGGGAGCAAGTTCATAATATTGGTTCTGTATGTTGATGACATATTATTAGCTAGCAGTGATCTTGGTTTATTACATGAAACTAAAGATTATCTCTCAACCAACTTTGAAATGAAAGATATGGGTGAGGCTTCCTATGTGATAGGAATAGAAATATTCCGTGATAGATCACAAGGACTTCTAGGATTGTCTCAGAAAGCATATATTGACAAAGTTCTTGAGAGATTTGGCATGACGAATTGTTCCTCTAGTCCTGTCCCACTGCAAAAAGGAGACAAACTTGTTCTTGAGCAGTGCCCAAAGACTCCTATGGAACGAGAAGAAATGTCCAAATATCCTTATGCATCTCTTGTGGGGAGTTTGATGTATTCTCAGGTCTGTACTAGGCCTGATATCAGTCATGCTGTTGGTATGCTGGGTAGATTTCAAAGTAACCCAGGAATCGCTCATTGGAAAGCTGCAAAGAAAGTACTGAGATACCTAAAGGGAACAAGGAATTACATGCTCACATACAGAAAATCAAGTCACCCACAGGTGACTGGTTATTCAGACTCAGATCTTGCTGGATGTCCTGACACAAGGATTTGCACTCTTGGCTATGTGTATCTCTTATGTGGAGGTGCAATATCATGGAGAAGCCAGAAATCTGAGTTGCTTTTCGGATCCACCATGATGGCTGAATACGTGGCATGTTATGAGGCTTCAATTCAGGGAACATGGCTGCGTAATTTTGTCTCACAGTTTGGCGCTTTAAGTTTTATTTCTAAGCCATTAACTGTATACTGCGACAATGAAGCTGCAACCTTTTTCTCCAAGCATGATAGGATAACCAAGGGTTCAAAACACATGGACCTAAAATACCTATTACTGAAGCAAGATGTTAAACTAAAGAAAATTGTTGTTGAGTCGATAAGTACAGATTTACAAGTGGCAGACATATTCACGAAAGGACTACCTCCAAAGACTTTTCAGAGACATACTGAAAGCATGGGTCTTGCAGACAGTTCCTAATTATTTTAATTTTATGTCATTTAATTTTGTACTTACGTACGACAATTATTGAGCTCTTAATACTTTTCACATCTGCTATTTCTGTTTTCTAATGTGTACACATTTATATTTAGATGAATGACAACAGAAAAGTCTTTACTGCAAGACATTATGTGACCATTAAGTTAATCTCATTTACGGCCTAGTTATGAAAGTTGTCAATGTCGTAGTACATGGAAGTAAGCATGTTGCAAAATAATGTGTACACGCCATGACTCCCATTGACCACTAGATTAGCCAAGGCACTTATGATAACCGACTAAAGAAATGTTTAGCATATCATGCGCGCCTTATGATCTTAATACGAAAACACTAATGGATCTTCCTATCGACCAAGTGGGAGACTGTAAGAAAAACCTTTGGTTTTCCTTTCTCATTATATGGTCATCAATAGGAAATCAGTTTTCTTATTAATTATATGCTAATCAATAATCAAAATGGTTACAATCTAGAGCTTTAATTTCCTTATTATTGACCTTGATGGATGGTCAAGATTAAATCTTAAAGATCTGGAAATTTGGTCCTCTTTCTACCTATAAGTAACAACTTTTGTCCATCACAAATGGTTGTTCAAATCATGATAATGAAAACACATAACTTAAGCTTATAGGCAAAGAAAGAGAAACTATTTTTCCTCCATTGAAGCTTTTTCAAGAAACAACTACAGTAGTTCCAGACATACAATCAGATTACTTTCTTCATCATGATGTCTGGAGGTATGTTTAACTGACCGAGTTCATTACATATGTGATAGTCATGTATTTCAAAGATCTTAGGGATCATGTTATGTATAAAATATCTAACAGTTCAGACAAAGAAATACCAGGTCGCATATGCGAAAGACCCTTTTCTTCAAAAACAACTTGGTTTCTAAACTTTTCTTCATATACATATCAGCCAATTTCTTCCACAACTCCTTAGCAGACTTTTCTTTCATCACCGAGTATTTCTGGTCTTTTTCCAAACAAGGGCGAATCACGCCACAAACTTGCCTATTCAACTTCAACCAATCATCTTCTTTCATTTTTTCGGGTTTATCACCCAAAGCATCTTCCAAACCTTGTTGAGCAAGCAAATCCAGAACTTCGCACTGCCACATACCGAAGTTTTTTCTACCATTAAATTTCTCGATGTCAAACTTCAAAGATGACACTCTTCCATTCTTACTCGAAGATGGATCTGATATTACTAATCATTTTCACACACTAAACAATCACCAAACGAAGGTAAACAAATCTGAAAATTCACACAGGAATTTCAACAAACACCTTCTTGACAACCCACGGATAAAAGGTAGAACTTTTGGCTTGAAACACAAATAAGAAACTCACAACGGAATTTCTTCAAACACCTTCAAGACGCTCAAGATCTAGCCTGCAGCTTTGATGCCACTTGTTGAGCGCAGCAGAAACTTATGCACCAATACCCAAGATTGAAATAGTGTATGAATTAAACAAAACAAAATAGAGAAGATGAAACTCCTACTACTATCAAACAAACCCACACAAAACACAAGATTTACGTGGTTCGGCTAATATTGCCTACGTCCACGGACAAACAAACAATCTTTCTTATAGAAACGATTATACAAGCCCTCACGAAGAAACCAAAGTGTTCTTCCTCACAAAAGTTCTCTCAAACTCTCTAATGGCTTCTCACAATCTCTCTCTTATCAAGATTAGGTTTTTCTCTTCTTCTAATTTGCTTTATAACATAGCCTTACAATAGAAACCGAATTGGGCTTAAACAGGCCCATATGCAGCAAACATAATGAGGACGTACGTACGCCCTAACTACGTACGTACGTTCTATCTCCTGAAAGTTATCTGTGATACAGGACGTACGTACGCTCTAACTACGTACGTACGTTCCTGAAAGAAAAACTTCCCTCCGTCCTCTTTTCCACAAAAAAGCCAACACTTTGAACCTTTGACCAGTTGATCAGCCATTCTTCCACCAAAACATACCTACTTGGGTTGGGCACTTGCATCCCCAAAGGCATTAAAATGTCTACCTAAAGCTCCTGAACCCACACACAACTCAGAAACAAGTGTTTCTCGGTCTCTTCTTCAACAACACACATAGGGCATAAAATGCTCACATTCATGCCTTTATCCACCAATCAGCTCTCGTCTGTACACTATTCCAAAAGACACACCACATAAAAAAATTTACCTTCATTGTAATGTGTGGTTTCCAGATCAATTTGTAGTTGGAATTTGGATTTTTCCTGCATACTCTCTCCTTGTGACCTCCTCGTACAAGCTTTTAACACCAAACATCCCTTGCTTGCCCCATTTCCAAACCCATTGATCATCCGTCTCTGTCAGTACTTGGTTAGCCAAACAATTCATCAGACTATTCACTGCAGGCCTTTCCCTATTCACTGTCAGTACTTGGTTGTTCATTGCACCAGGTATCCCTCCAAAACAAAGTTTTAAGACCATTGCCTATGCTCCATTCAATCCCATTGTAAACCACCTCAAAAGTCAACATAATACCCTTCCATAGACTTCTTCCAAAAGTACCTGTCACCTTCTTTGGTCACCCACCCGCACCCTCCACACCATACTTTGCGTCGATAAATTGTTTCTAGAGAGCATTTGGTTCATTCCCATACCTCCAAATTCATTTACGTAGAAGGGCCTTGTTCATTTCAATGATGTGTCTACATCCCAGTCCTCCTTCTCGTTTTGAAAGAAAAACTTTATCCCAGACTACCCAATGCATTTTTCGATCAGTTGTTGATGAACCCCATAAAAAGTCACGTACTATCCTTTCAATTTTCTTTGCAACCATTTTGGGAATAACAAACAAGGATAGCTGATAAACCGGAAGGTTCAGCAACGTACTTTTCACCAACACCAAACGTCCCCCCCTTTGATAATGATTTCTTCATCCAACCAGCAAGACGCGTCTGAATCATAGCAACAATGGCCCCCCATACCTGTTTGCTTTTATACTTCACCCCCAAGTATTTGCAAGCCAACGGCTCAGTTCTGCATCCCATCATGTCAGCCCATTCAAATTGCAACTGTAATTTCTCCAACCCATAATCAGATTCAAATGCTTACAGCAGGTGAGCAGAGGCCCAATATAGTTAACAAACAGAAACAGCATGGAGGTCCGAGCAGGGTTCAGAATTGGACTCATAGCGGGGGCCCAAACATGTCACTCTCAAGGAGGCTATGGCCAGACTCTAGAAGGGGTAGAAAGGGGGCCTCAAACAGAAGTAAACAACTTGCTGAGAGAGTTTTAAAAGTCCTAAACAATACAAACTTTCCTCAGCAGCAGCGAAATACTCCTACCTTGCCAACTCGGGGTGCTACTGAATCTTATTTCTCGGCTTTCTTACCAGAAGGGCAGATTGTTAGAAGGGAAGATATCTCTTCGGCAAGGTGTCGACAGAATCATAGCACACCAGAATCTAATCGCACTCCGCTATATCAACCCAATACCATACAACATTCTGACAGTGCACATCAATCAGTCTCTACTAGTCGACCACCGGGTTTCGAAAGTCGTACTGTGGTGCAGAAATGGCTGGACTTTCAGAATTCTTTAAGCCAAAATTGTGGGACTTTGAGAAACGCGGTGGATGTACGCAAATGGGCAAAACGAGTTGTTCAAGCAGGTGAAGGGCAGCTGGGAATTTCATCCAATTTGGGTAGTTTGTCTCTTGAAAATTTCTTCGCTGAGATGGGGTTAAAGAAGTTAAAGGATAAAGGTGTTGAAGAAGTGGGTGACGATGAAAGGGAGCGACTCAATTACGTGAATTGTAATGAGTCACTTCGGGACCTTACTTGTGATGGCTAGTAAAATCAGAATTGCTTCATGGAATGCAAGGGGGCTTTGTAACTCGGCTACCCAAGGTAGTGTAAATAGTCTCATTAAGTTTGCCAAAGCTAATATAGTACTTCTTCAAGAAACTAAAGTTCAAGACAAGTCAACCCTTGCCGATACTAAAATGTGGCCAAGGAGTTGGAAATGGGAATGCTTACTATCAAGGGGTCTATCCGGAGGTGTGATAGTATCTTGGGATCCCGATGTTCTTAATGTTGTGGATTTGTTCATGGGTGAGTTCTCCTTAACTATTCGGGGTACGGTTAGGGGGTCGGAGGTGGAATGTATGATCACCGGAGTTTATGGGCCATGTGATAAGAGTTTTCTTTCGTCGTTTTTTGAAGAGTTAGATAGAGTCCGTTCTTGGTGTGATCTTCCATGGTGCTTGGGGGGTGACTTTAATGTTATTCGGTTTTGTCACGAGAAGAGGGGTGGTAGTCGTTTGACTAAAGCAATGAGAACATTTGCGGAATTTGAGGACCGAAATGGCTTGATTGAACATAATCTTGAAGGTGCGCTTTTCACATGGTCGGACAATCAAAATGTGCCGGTTATGTCAAAATTGGATAGATTTCTTACTTCGGTTGATTGGGATTTGGTGTTTGGTGATGCGAAGCAATGAGCTTTGCCCAAGTTCACATCTGATCATAGGGCGATTCTCTTTGACACAAGCAAGACTAAGAGGAAACCAAGACCGTTTCGCTTTGAGATGATGTGGTTAGAGGATAAAACTTTTGGTGGTTTGATTAAATCTTGGTGGGAAGGTTTTCATTTTGACGGCTCGCCTAGTTTTGTGTGGTGGAAGAAACTTAAAGCTCTTAAAGGGAAGATTAAGGTGTGGAACCGTGAGGTGTTTGGGAGGGTTGATAGGAAGATTGATGAAAGATTGGCTAGAATCAATGAGCTTGATGGGTTAGAGGAGGCGGACCCGCTCTCCGATGACAATTTGGTGGAAAGAACCTTACTTAGGGATGACTTAGCTCATTGGCTTCGGTTGAATACAATTAGTTGGAGGCAAAAGTCATGTTCTAAGTATTATCTAGAAGGTCAGTCTAATTCCAAACTCTTTCATGTCATGGCTAATATTCGAAGAAGAGTCAATAGTCTTGCTTGCCTTTCCATTGATGGTTCAGTATCTCGAGATGGTGATAGGATTAGGGAGGACATTGTGAATTTCTACACTGATCTTTACACGGAGGATTTCAAGAATAGACCTAAGCTTGATGGGTTGTTCTTTGACTCTTTGGGTTCCCAGTTTAGGGAGGGTCTGGAAAAAGACTTTGAAGTTGAAGAAGTGGTCCAAGCCTTACATGATATGGAGGGAGAGAAAGCGCCGGGTCCGGACGGTTTCCCCATGGTGTTTTATAAAGTGTTTTGGAGCATTTTTAGGGATGATATCCTTGCCATTGTGCGTGAGTTCCATAGCTCTGGTTTCCTTGACTGGCGGGTAAATTCTACTTTTATCACGTTAATTCCAAAGAAGGAGGGTGTTCTTTCCGTTGGGGACTACCGACCCATTAGTCTTATTGGTGGAGTGTACAAGATTATCTCTAAAATGCTCGCATCAAGGGTTAAACAAGTGTTACATTTTCTTGTGTCTGATACTCAAGGGGCTTTCCTTGGGGATAGACAGATACTGGATAGTGTACTCATTGCTAATGAGAGTATTGACGCGAGATTACGACAAGGGGATCCAGGGATTTTGTGTGAGATTGATATCAGTAAAGCTTATGATCATGTGAACTGGAATTTTCTTGACTATGTGCTAAGTAGGATGAGGTTCGGATTGAGATGGAGGAAATGGATTCATACTTGTGTGTCGACAGCGCGTTTCTCAGTGATCATTAAAGGCTCACCGGAAGGAAATTTTAAGGCCCAGCGAGGTTTCCGTCAGGGGGACCCACTTTCTCCGTTTCTTTTCATCCTGGTTATGGAAGCTTTGTCCCGCTTCACTTTGAAATGTATGCATGATGGATTATTGAGGGGTTTCAAGATTGGGAATGGAGGTGTTACAGTGGGAGTTTTACAGTTTGCAGATGACACCTTTTTTTTCACTGAACCTACGATCCAGGCTTTGTTTGTGCTTCGGTTAGTGATTACTTGCTTTGAAGCCGTGTCTGGGCTAAAAGTTAATCTTTCCAAATCATCCATTTTTGCGATTGGGGAAGTTCATAACATTGAGGATTTGGCTCGTTTTTTGGAGTGTGGCGTGGCTCAGTTGCCAGGGAAGTATCTTGGGTTACCTTTAGGGGCACATTATAAGAATGTGGATGTGTGGAGCTCGGTAATTGAGTCGTATCAAAAGAAGCTGAGTGGGTGGAAGCAAAAACTTATGTCCAAGGGTGATCGACTACTTCTTGCCAAAAGTACTTTGGCGGGTCTTGCCATCTATCATTTGTCCCTCTTCACTATCCCCTCAAGCATTGCCGAGAAACTTGAGCCGATAGTAAGGAATTTTCTCTGGGGCTCTAGTGAGAATAAGAAGAAAATGCACCTTGTGGCTTGGGATACAGTATGCTCTCCCGTGCAAGAGGGTGGTTTGGGCATTCGTGATTTGAGGACCATGAACCAAGCCCTCCTTTCAAAATGGATATGGAGATACGGGCGAGAAAAATCTGCACTTTGGAGAAGAGTCATTGAGGCTAAGTATGGCGAGAGTGATAATAGTGGTAAACCGAGGAAGGTATCTCAACCTTATGGGTGTAGTCTCTGGCGCGGGATCCAAGTTGTGCAAGAGGAGTTTTTTGAAAACATCAGGCATGTGGTCAACAAAGGGGATAAGACTCGATTTTGGCATGATAAGTGGCTAGGTGATACCATCTTTTCAAGGAGGTTCCATAGGTTATACAAGTATGCTTCTATGAAGGATGGTACGGTGAAAGATCATTGTGGTGTTGAGGGCATAGGTGAAAATATCAGTAAAGGGCGGATATCCGATCCTCAAAAAAACGGAAAATTCCGCGGATATCCGACCTCATGTGTCGGATTATAAAGGTTTGGCAAATTCAAAAAACCGGAAAATATCGCGGATATTCGCGAATATTCGCGAAAAATTCGGCAAATTGGGAGGTTTTCTACACTTTCCGTGATTTTTTGAATTTTTCGATATATAAACATATAATTAAAAGAAAAACATACATTACAAATTAAACACACGACAAATCATACAAGGAAGCTAAGACGGAAGTATTACACAAGATAGTTTTACTCATACGTGAAAAAATCGTAAATATCGGGCGGATATTCATAGAAATTTTATATGTTTACAATACAAGAACTAAACACAAACAACCTCATTACAACTCAACCCATAGTTTTATTTTAATAATCAAAATAAAAGACATGCTAACCCCAGAATGATAGACGCCCCTTGTCAAACCGATGAGCTTCGAGTCGCATATGTGTGGGGACGAACTCAGTACAATAATATTCCCATGACATTGTTTGCTCGTACGACCTTGGATACCAATTATTCATTACACAAAAACAAACCTTGGATACAAACAGTATACTGGTTTGCCAAAAATGAGAGAGAACTTCACTTTGGCATGGGCGTGCTTTTTTTTCGTTTCTTTCTGATATATTGCTCTTGGGGGGCCATCAAGTTCGTCGCGAAAGTTTCCAAACGTCTAGGGCCTTTTGGACCTTTTTTTGATAATCTCATCGAAAATTCTACTTCGGGGGGATTAAAAATAAATGTGTTAATTTTAAAATTGAAAATTTCCAAAATTTCGATAAATATCGGTTTTTGCCATTTTATGCCGCGAATATCCAATTTATGCCGACCGGCATGGGGTGTTTTAATATCCGAATATATTCCGTGTGCCGTACCGTGCCGATCTCTGGAAAAACGGAAAATATCGCGAATATCCGCCCGGCACGCACGATATTTTCACCTATGGTTGAGGGGACTTGGGAGCTCCATTTGAGGAGGTCACGCTTCCGTGGGAATGAAATTACTCAATTGGATCATCTTAAGGATCTTCTCGAGGGTGTTTCTCTGAGTGATGAAGAGGATGGTTGGGGTTGGATCTTGTCGGGGGACAATGCTTTTTCAGTGAAGTTTTGTTATTCAAGCCTGGTGAACATTGGTCGAAGGCGATCTTCCGAACCATATGAGTTTCCTTATAAAGCAGTTTGGGAACCGAAGGTGCCTATGAACGTCAAATTTTTCGTATGGAGTTTGATGTGGGGTAAAACTTTGACAATTGACAAACTCCAAAGAAGGGGCATGGTCTTGACAAACAGATGTGAGTTATGTAAATGTGATGCTGAGTCCACAAGACACCTCTTCTTTACATGTACAGTCACTAAGGAGATTTGGCAGGATCTAATTTCGGTTTGTGCTAGAGCTTGCGCTGAATTTCACACTGTGGAGACTCTACAACAGCTGTTGAACTGGTGGCCAGCCTTGAATGCACATGGTGTCAAAGGTAAGATCTAAAATATTTTGCCGTATGCAGTATTGTGGTGTGTCTGGCGAGCGAGAAATGAAGTAATTTTTCAGGGAAACAACCATAGTGTGTCTAAGATTGGGATTGCGATTAAAGCAGTTGTGTGGGCATGGTTAGGCTGTGATCGAGATGGGTCAGAGTTGAGGAAGGACATCAGGTTCTCTGACTTACTTCGTGACTGGAGCTACTGTATGCAGGAACAGTGGTGATGAGGTGTTCTACTGAGCACCATATTGGTTGGTTGCCAGTGCCGATTGTAGCTACTAAACTACTATGTGCTGATCAACAGCTAGGTGTATATGTGAGTTTGATTAACAGTCCACCTGACGATATACAGTTCTCTGTATGTGCTGATCAGGCTTGTAAATCTTCTTGGTGTTAAATATATTGTTACATTGATCAAAAAAAAAATCATGTCAGCCCATTCCTCCATATTCTCAACTCCACCCACCTCAATCAGTGTTGATTTCGTCATGTTAACATTCAATCCCGATGCCAATTGAAAAGTACACAGTAAAGTCTTGATTACCAACAACTAAACTCTCGACTATCTTTAGGACAACTGTACAACAATGTACAGGGGCAAGCACTCATTACTTTGGTTTTAAATCCATCTCACCATCTCCAACCGTACAACATCACAAGCATCTCCTTACCTTCAAGCGATCAAAATGTCGAAGGGATAATATAAAGTATAAAACCGTTTCTCTCAAGTTTGAGTAGCTCGTCATCTTTCAATGGGACTACTATGGGGAAACAGGCTAAGAAAATTGAACGCGAATGCATTCGGGGGGGGGGACCTCTTTCATGGTCATCAACTTCGGCTACCACCTGATCTAGTTAGACTTCAACGTCCTTAGATTTCTATATTGTGGCTTGATATATCCCACCACCTAATTATGAAGTACATAGTTTTAACTTATTTGATGTTCAAACAGACAACTGCTAACTTAGTTGGTTTGTTATCCCTCTCAAACACTCCCACGAGTAAGAGGTTGTGAGTTCAATTCTCATCAATATTGTTTGGAGAAATTTCTCATGTAATTCTGAGCTGGGTCAGCCTCCAGGCTTGGTTCGCGATTACGAGGCACATCCGTATGATGATGATATGTTAGGTGTTCTCCCATGATGATGAGGATTTCTTCAGCAAAAGCAAGTCCCTGAGTAGCAGATTTGCTCGAGTTGCAAGGTGGCGGTGTGGACGCTTAGGTGGTAGCATCAGTAGCCTTTGGGCTTTGTCTTTGTAAGGCCCTGTCTTACTAAGCAAACAAAAAAAAAACTCTGATGTTAATGTAATACAGTAGGTGTTTCACTCAACTACAGGATCCATGGACTGTGGATGACCTATGTGCCTAGCAAAAGCAAAATTGGGATAGGCTCCTATAGGATTCCCCCCCCCCCCCCCCCCCCCCCCCCCCCCCCCTTTCAAAATCGGACATGAAGGTTTTTAGGGTAGTCGTTGTTCATTAGGCCATGCATTCCATGGTTTGAGGTATCATTTTGCAGACGATATCATGCCATGGGCACTTGTTAGTCTAGTAACATATCGAACTTAGAGGTATCATCTGCTCGATCTCTCTGTAGCCTTTGCCACAATCTACTCTTTCTAGCCTTGCGGTCTATTACATGTCACTTCTTACTATACCGGCAAGTGTGGCCAACAAGCTTGAAAAAATCATAAGGGATTTCTTGTGGGGTTCGAATGAAGAGCATCGGAAAGTTCACTTGGTTTCATGAGATATAGTGTGCTCTCCGATCAAGGAAGGTGGTTTGGGGTTATAAAATTGAGGACTATGAATGAAGCTCTCTTGAGCAAATGGCTATGGAGGTACGGGAATGATCATGACTCTCTTTGGAAGCAAGTAATAGAAGCTAAATATGGGGAAAGCGACAATAGTGGCAAACCGAAGAAAGTGACACTCCCATGCGTGGCCTTTTGAAAGGAATTCTACTAAATCAAGAAAACTTTTTCAAAGGCATAAAGCACATTGTGGGAAAGGGCTCAAAGACAAGGTTTTGGAAAGACTGTGGCTTGGGATTGGTTCTTTTGATTCGCGCTTCCCAAGATTGTATAGATATGCGGCTTTGAAAGACGGCACGGTTAGGGAACATTGGGGAGAAGAGATGGTTTGGAATTTACATTTACGGAGAACACTCTTTCGGGGAGGAGAAATCACTGAGGTTGAACAAATTCAACAAGAGTTGCATGAAGTGTCTTTAAATGATGAGCTAGACTCTTGGGAGTGGATATGGAGCAAAGCAAGGCCTTATCGGTGAAGTCAATAAATTATCAAAGATGGGTTGATAAACAAAGCGAGGAGCGTCTAGGAATTCATTTTCCCTACAAACTGGTATGGCATGTTAAAATTCCAACTAACGTCAAAATGTTTATTTGGTGTTTGATATGGAACAGGGTGCTTACGGTGGATAGACTGCAAGCAATGGGATGGACCATGGCAAATAGATGTGCACTGTGTCAAAGGGATTGCGAAAGCATCAAACACATTTTTCTGTAGTGTAGCACAACAAGGGAACTTTGGACCAGATTGTTGTCTGATGTAGTCAACAAATTGATGATGTGTTGAACAAAGACACAGTGGCAGAGTTGCTGCAAGAATGGCCCTTAATCAACACAAGTTCTCTGGGCAATTATGTATGGCCAATCTTGCCATATGTAACTTTATGGGTTCTGTAGTCTACTCGTAATGAAGTAATCTTCAGGGATGCAGAATTTTCTATGACTGAAACTGTGAAAAGGGTCAAGACCACGGCCTGGGCATGGTTGGCTATGGGAGAGGGGAGTCTGATAGAGAGAAGAAATCACAGAGTGGTTGATCTTTTCATCCGTTGGACTGAGGTTATAACTGGCGATTAGAGGCACGGAAGGGTGTGGTCATTAGACAGAATTCTGATGCTGTGTTACTGGTTAAGACCAATTTCTGGGCAGAGGGCAGTATGGTGTCTGTGGGGCATATATATTCATGCTGGGGAGGGAATGGTATAGCCTGGCTGGCTGCCTTTATATCTTCTTTATGTTTTTTTTAAACTGTTTGTAAGTGGGGGTGAAAATCTGTAATGTGTTTTGTGATGGGTACAGTTTTTTGGAATGCAATGAAATAATATTATTCATAAAAAAAAAAAAAAAAAAAATCCAGCCCAATAGTCTTTTTGCACTTTTAGAAAAAAATAGGGTTTGTCTCACACTCTCACCCACCAGGCACCAACTACCCAAATTTAAGTTTTGAATCAACAAAGATGGCCAAGACATTTTCATATCTGGGAGACTGGGACTGGACTCATTCAAGACTGGACTTAAGCAACCAAATGCCAATAAAATTTTATATCACGCGGTATATAACATAACAATCATGTATAAATAGACAACCATATTCACAATACAATTCACTCATCAACCTTCTTCAGTTCTTCTTCTTCTTTAAATTCCTTTTATTGATTCATATATATTGATAATAATTAACAATGGCAAGCAAGTTAATCAACATCTCATCAGCGCTTTTGCTTATAGCTTTGGTTTTCATTAACGGTGCAATTGCTGAAGATATTTTATTCAGCCGTGAAACCTTGAATGGTGGAGAATTCATTGAGAATGGACCTTATCGGTTTATAATGCAGACAGATTGTAATCTTGTTTTGTATAACGGAAACAGGGCACTTTGGAATTCTGCAACTAATGGTAGGGGCACATCATGCAGGGCTACAATGCAGGCCGATGGGAACCTTGTGATACTGTCGGGTACTACCGTTGTGTGGAGCAGTGGGAGTGCACGCGGACCCAATGATTACCGTTTGATTATTCAAAGTGATGGGAATGTTGTGATCTATGGTGCAGCTCTTTGGGCAACAGGTACTAATGGGAGAGCTAGGAAGTTGCTCTAAATGACTGAATGATTTTTTTTTTCTTTTTCTGATTCATTAAAAAAATAGATCGAGTATATTGTATTTTTGTTTTCCCTTTGAATAAGTGGTCATATATATAAGTAATACGTTAATTAAACTCAAACAAATATCTTCTTAAGTTTAGTGCATGCTTCTTTATGCTTGTCGAGTTTCTATTGTTTTACTAATTAGTACATAAAGATTGTTGAGCTCTAGATAGCTAAAAAGAAGTTAAAACAGTTATTATGATCATCAGGCACTGTACAAAATTTCCACAAACCTACTACAGACTGAAGAGTTGCAGTGTATACAAACAAAAGAATAAAATCAATCTATGGCGCAGAGGTCCAATCTGCACAGCCAGATGACTATACAATAATACAGACGATCGGACCAGTTTAGGCTTATCCTAGCTATTGGCTCAGCATACTTGCACAGTAACACATTAATGTATATTAGGAACTAAATGCTGAGAGAGATCAACTAACTCCTGAGACGATTGTGTGCGTGATAGTGCTGATACAAGTTCAAAATTAAAGCCCAATAGAACAAAAACAAAATGCAATTGCTGATCATTTGCCCAATATATATGTCTGGGCGTATTTTCTTATATGGCCCAATGTTATACCCAACCTACTGCCACCACCCCTACAAAAAGTGTAACGACCCGACCTATATCACCACCGATATTGTCCCCACTTAGCCACTGCGGATGTTCGACAGTGTGGGGTTTTATGGGCAGCAGCCTGCTTCCTAGGAGGTCACCTATCCTGAGACTACTCCCACCCGAGCACGCTTAACTCCAGCGTTCTTTCGAACCCTGGAGCCAAGTGAGCCCAAAAGGCCTCGGTGATATTATATGACGGATCTATACCTATATTCCAATGTCAGGACATCCCTCTCTTAGGTGCAGTAGGACCCACCCCTCGGCAAACCACCTGCCGACCCGGGGTGTTACAAAACGTCTGTCAAGTAGCTATTCCATTTCCATATCATATATATGAATTCTGCAGTCTGCACTCTCCATTGAGCTTTCAACTTTGCATACTGTTTTCTAAAGTTGGAACCTCGTGCATGACCATAAGTTTGTTGTGTATTGGCTCGCAATGCGCAGGATCATAGCTTATATTAAGTGAGGTCTATAGGATCATACCTTATGTTTGTTTCTAGAAACAATGTAGGTAGGAATTCTACTCCCATAAGTACTTGGTATTCTAATTGGTAATTGATATTGTTATTCAATTAGAATCTTTGTTTGGATTAGGAACTCTTGGGTATTATATATACTTAACTAGTTGGCTATTGGAAAAGGGAGGTAAAAAGAAGAGAGAGTGAACCAAAGGTGAAAGTATTACTAGATAGGGAGAGACAAATTTATGAGGGTTTTCATAATAGGGTTTCTCAGGTTCTAGTGTGTGAGAGAAAGAGAGACAAGGAATTATAGATTTGTAATTAGGTTGTTTCTTTTCTCTGATTAGTAAATTCTTCTTGATTGGTTGCAGGGTGGAGTAGGCGGGTTTGCCGAACCACGTTAATATTGGTGTTATGGTGTGTGATTGTGTTTTTTCGATTACTTTCTTTGTTATTTGCTATTATCTAGATTATCGGTATTACAACCAATCATTGGGTTAAAGCTTCCGTTGCACAACAAAGTTATGATATGTCTTTCTTTACGTTGCATGTATGCAACTTTCAGTGTACTCAGTTCTTTGTTGTTTGCAATATTGAGGGGTTTCGTTTAATGTCATGGCTGCTATTGTATCAAAACTCACAATAGCATTCTTCATCCAGGTCTTTCTCTAGTTGCCATATGTGCTTTCTTTACTCAGTAGCTCACAGATGACACAACATGCAGCTGGTTCATATATATTTTAAGTTAGTAGTTGGTTAACCTAATGGGAGACATATATAAGATCCATCATCAATATGAATATGGGATAGCTAGAATTCTTGTCATTTAATTTGATGCATTCAAAGAAGTGAAATTAAGAACAAAAGGTCTTGCATATAATGCATCCATGAACCAACATCATCCGTGAGTCCTATCAATCAACTCATCTGATTAGCACCAATAAATATGTACTGTGTGTTTGTGTCTAGCTTTTGCTTTTAATTAACTTTTCAAGTATTACTGTATGTTCTTCACTTGCACCATCTTCGTTGAATAATACATAAAATATTAGTGCCCTTCTAATCAAAGCCATAATCACCTTTACTACATGTGAACTACATCCGCACATATAGTGGAAATTAGAACAATCTATATTTGGAATGATAATGGAGTATGACATCAGATGCAATTATATAATATAATTGGAGAGACGGTATCCAACCCCATAGTTTTGGTAACTAAGCCCCAAACAGTAAACCCATCCCACCTGAATTTTATAATTTGGTAAACATGTACCAATAGTAAATATACTTTAATAAAATTAAAATAAAATTGT
This sequence comes from Aquilegia eximia, assembly GCA_023053565.1. Taxonomy (NCBI): domain Eukaryota; kingdom Viridiplantae; phylum Streptophyta; class Magnoliopsida; order Ranunculales; family Ranunculaceae; genus Aquilegia; species Aquilegia eximia. Next base: position 27,414,330 of record JALIGU010000002.1, read on the forward strand.
AACTAAAGATCTCTTCCTCTAATTTTTTATCGCTAAAACTTATGATTGGAGTCATTTATACATTGGAAATTTAGAATTAATACATTAAGAGAATCACAAAACATACTTACAAGTTATTGTATGTATAATGAAACATTATTTCAAGTTTTTTGTAAGAACATTTAGAATCGCTTATACGTTTGATTTTGGTTGTTTGGTAAGTAATTAATCGAAAAAAAAAAAAAAAACTGAATTGTCATAGATCATTTGATTTTAATTAAGATTTATTGCAAGTTTTCAAAAATTGAAGTGGGTGTTTTCCATGGTTTATAACAAAGGTTATTCTTCAAAATCTCGTCTAAGGAAACCAATTTATTTTTATCTAGCTTCTAGTACTAAAGATTGAATATGGTTAATGAATAGCAAATACAAATAAAGGGAATTTTTGACTTAACCCCCCCCCCCCCCCCCCCTTTTATGGTCACGTTTTGAGTAAACCCCTCTCCGTCTACTTCTGTCAAATTTAACGTCTATTTTTTTTTTTTTTTTTTTCTAAAATACCCCTCTCTCATAATTTTAGGGGGGGGGTTAAGTCTAAAGCAACAATCGAAGACATTTTAAAAAATTACAAACAAAATTGACGTTAAATTTGACAGAAACAGGCGGAGAGGGGGTAAAGTCCAAATGGGGGGGGGGGGGGGGGGGGGTTACTCAAAACGTGACCATAAAAGGGGGGTTCATAGTCTAAAAATCCCACAAATAAATGAAGTTGAAAGGAGATGGAAAGAAATATATGAATATAATAGAAATGAAGATGGAGATGAAGAAAACGACAAAATAAAGAAGCAATCATAAAGACACAAGATATACGTGGTTCAGCCAATATACCTACATCCACGGGGAGAAAGGATGAATCTTTTCTTATAGAGACAATATTACAAGCCCTCACAAATAACACAATACGGTGCTCTTACACATGAAAGTTCTCTCAACTCTCTAATGGTTTCTCACAATCTTTCTTTCTTTAAAAGTTAGGTTTTTTATACTTTTAATTAGCTTTTTATAGCCTTACACATTGCCTATTCGAAATTGGGTTTTTACCAAAGTAAAACCGACTCAGAAATCAGGCCCGCTGAGCTGAAAATATCGATCCATTCGAACGCCCAAAAATTTTGTTTCAACCAACCTTGTCAGACAGAGTGCTGTTTTTTCCGTTCAAACGCTTCAAAATTCCATTCGAACCATCTGCACATGAAAACCCAAATCCGTTCGAACGTCTCCAAAACCCGTTCGAACCAATTGCTGCTGAAACGTTTTCTTTGCCCACAAAATCACATAAAAGCCCAACAATTCTCCACCTCGGCGAAGATTCAATAAATCTAAGCCGACACCATGAGAAACAAGCACCAACTTCCACACATGTCCCGAAGGACCAAACCGGTTGCACCACCTCATGGTTGCCTACGTACCCTTCTCATAAGGGATCAATCCATCGTAATTCACTTCAAAAAACACTATCAACACAAAGGAAGGATGTGGACCAATTATAAGCATTAGAACTTAGTCCCATACACCACTTTAGTCACGGCAATATTCCAAGCTTCTGTCGGAGACAAAGCAACCATAGAATGTAATCTAGACAACCTGCTAATAGATCTTATTGCCAATGTAAACACATATCTAGGAGTAGACCAACGTCTATCTAAGTGACAATCATACTCAACATGCACATAACCAACACACCGTAGACTCAAAGTCTTTCAATGTTGAAATAACAAACCAACCTCCACACTACCTTGAATGTGGTGGAACATTCATTTAACAGCTTTCCAATGTCTCACACCAGGATCATGCACGTATCTACCTACAATGCCCATTGCTCGTGAAATATATGGTTTGAAACGCAGCAACTCGTCATACTTTGCAACTCCAAAACCACTAGACTGAGACATATAGATCTTCTCATCTAGCTCACTATGTAAAACAACCGTTTCCACATCAAATAGAGTTAATACCAAATCAGATCGCACTAACTAACAAGGCCATAAGGATGCAAACGTTTACCTTCAAGTGCAGATCTTTACCTGGAGATTTTCCTTCCTTCTTGGGTAATCTAGTTGCAATTTGACCCTCATCAATAGAATCATCATTTTCTGTATCTCCAACCGTCTTATCATCTATCATGTCGTCAGAATTTGATACACTCAAAACCCTTACAAGAGTTTCCACATTAGATACATAACCCACTGGAACATATGGAGATATACCAATCTCCACCCACTACAAAACCTCTTTGGTCTTGTTCTCCACCTGTTGACAACTCTCAGGCTTCAACATAGAAACCTCCATAAGAGATTTACCACTAATCACAATCAAAGGCAACCTGTTAATAAGATGACATGTCTCAACCATTGTTATCCAACCCAACTCAGACACCAACCCGGTGAAAGCATGGGTCACTGGGTTAGTGGTTCAACCACTGGGTCAACTGGTCGGACCAGTCAAGTATTAATATAGTTAAATATATTGTTAATTTTTTGTTTGTTTATTGTTTAAAATTAGAAAATAATTTGTATTAAAACTATACATATTTTATCATCAATTATCATGAGTATATTGGTATGAAAGCATTGTTTGTGTTCTTAGGTCGCAGGTTCAACTATTAATGATGTATTTTTTTAATTAAATTTATAGCTAAACCAGTTATGGGTCACCGGGTTTCACAAAAACCGGTAAAACTCGGTCGGTTTTAGTGGTTTAGAACTGGGTCGTTTGTAAAAACGATTCACCAACTAAGCCAGTCTGGTTAAGGCACCGCGGTCAGCGGTTTTTCCGGTCAATGATAGTGAGACAAAGATGTATCTACTAATCAAAAGATAGATTTGTAATGATATTCCTTCTTGTGCCTGTAAATATTGATTAGCACTGTAGAACAAGTAACAAGCAAGGGTGGTACCCACATTGAAGGGGGAATTCTTAGCTCAAACACAATAGAAAAAAACAAGGGTGATTTAGGTTTTGGTCACCACTTTTTAGTATAAATTAGGTTTTGGAGCCGGTTTTTATCTTTATTAGGGTTTAGAGCTCATTTTCGAACCAACAACTAAAAAAACCCGGTTGAACCGAAAATATTTTCAAAATACCTAATTTTACCCCTGAAACTCACGTGATCACTAACCCTAATATAATTTTGATCAGGGGTATTTTGGCCATTATAAACAATTACTTGGGTCAATTGTCGGTTCAGCTCTAAACCCTAATAAAGATAAAAACCGGCTCCAAAACCTAATTTATTCTAAAAAGTGGTGACCAAAACCTAAATCACCCTTCAGGATTGTGTTTGGTTCCCAGAATTCAAATTTCGAAAAAATAGAGGGTATTAATGTAATATAGAGTTATATAGAAACAGATTCACGCGGAATGAGAGAGATACACAGACGGAGAAAGGTTGAATTCTAATGAAATTAAAATAAATCACTTTACGGATTTGTAACACAAATTATGGAAACTGGTTTCCTTTTTTGAATTAAGGAAATTATATTCCTTCGATCTACACATGAACGGAATCCATTTTCCGATCTCATTCCTAATATAGACTGATTTTGTGCCTAAAATCTAGCATTTTCCTGGAATTTGGATTCCAGTGAACCAAACGTACCCCAAATGAATCAACTAAAAGAATGAGATTGATTATACTTCCTACAGGCAAAATAAATAAATAAACTAATACTTAAACTAATATAATAGAAGATGGAAAGTGATAGAAAGAAGATCTTATGATGAATAGGAGGAAGAGTTGGTATCCACAAACTAAACAATGCAAACATACATGTCATTCATTCATGTATAACAATTAATTAGTCACCTCTCAGTTAATCTAATTAATTATTAATACCTTTAATAATCAAATAGTCGCCTCTCAACGATTCCATTCAATTAAAACGGGATTCTTTTATATGTGCTATTGAATATGCTTCATTAATTAAACCGTTACCTCTCAGCTATTCAATTTAATTAACTCAATATATTAATTCATAATCAAACTGTCACCTCTCTGTTATTCAATTTGATTACAAAAGGGGTCCAATAAAAGAGATTAGTTCTAGATATATGATATTCACCTCTCAGTTATTCCATCACATATCTCTAATTAATCTAATACAACCATTATAGCTAGGTCTTCCTATACTCTAACAATAGTATTTAATCAACATGGATAACAATAACACATAAATAATTATACTTACTTCATGTCGCGAATAGAAATAAACAAGCATTAAGAACTTTGAATCACTGATAATGACTAGAGTGCTTTAACCATTCCCCCTAAAGGGAATTTAATTACTCATTATTGATAATGACATTATGGAATAAGTAAATAAAGAACACAACATAATAATGGAAAAAATAATGGATTATTATTGAGAATAAGAAGATGAGTCAAGAATACAAGTTCAAGACTAACTAAACCCTAGCTACTACTTTTCTTTATATAGAGAATACAAAGAACATTACTTGCTCACAAAGTATACTTACTCTCCAAGTTAGGTCAAATTCGTGGCTGCTGCTGTAGGCCTTCTAAAAACAGCAAGACTTTATGAAAACCTAATTCTCTTGTGCTTAAGTTGTAGCCTGGACCAAGACTTTCAGATAGACAGCTCATGGGCCTAAATCAGAGTTCTAGTCTTCACATGGAGCCTTTTTAAGATTGGGCTTCAAGTAAATGCTTCAATGAATCTTTTAACTTGTGGGCTTCATTATAACTTGGATGGAGCTGGGATTTGGACCACCCATCTTGGACATAAAGTCAAGTCCACAGGACCAATTCATGGAGTGCCCTCAGCAACTCTGCAGGTACAAATAACAATTTTTCTCCTTTGTACAAATAACACTTTTTTAATGGCATTTCTTGGCTTTTGGTGGGCTTTAACACAATATTCACATTTTGGCTCATGAAACCTACACAAATGATAAGAAAGCACTAATTAATAGATATAACACAATAATATAAGCTAAGTGTTATGCAAACAAGGTGTTATTCGAGGCATAAATTTACACTTTTAAGAACTTATCAGTCAACCCACCGGGTCGGGCCGGGTCTGATAACACTGGTCTCAACCCGAAATACTTTGCCTAATCCAACCATAGACAACATGTGTTCTGCCACCCTATTCTGTTGCAGTGTCTTTCTCACGGTAAAGTGACGCTCAATACCCTCAGTCTGACATACTTCCACGACCAGATCATCTTTGTACACTATGTTATTATTTAAGCATAATACCATGATCTTTTTGTCAATTGGGGCCTCAACTAGCTTCTTCCACTTCAATATTTCTAGGAATTCATCCTTATGCTTCATGGTGTACACCCACGCACGCGTAGAAAACTCATCAACTAAAGAGACAAAATAAGGCTTACCTCTTCAAACGGTGTACTTGGTAGGTCTAGCTCCAGACATCTGTGTGAACATAATCAAGAACTCCATTCATACAATGGATAGTTGTATCAAACTTTGCTCTTGTCTGCTTGCCCAGAACGCAATGCTCACCGAACTCTATCTTCCAAGTGATAACACCCTTCAACAACCTTTGCTCCATCAATCTCTGTAAAGATTTTTCACATATATGCGCCAACCGCATATGCAACAATCTCTCTCTAGTAAACTCCGTTGTAGCCTCAGACATGGCCACATCACATGTAACTGTACTACCCTGCAAGAAGTACAAGTTATTATGTTGAGTACTCTTTAGTAATACCATTACACCAACCATAACCTTTAGAACATCATTCTGAGCTACTACCTTGTAACCTTTGGCTTGTAAAGTACCAAGTGAAATAAGTAGGTCGGGCTGGCAAAATGACCCGTGACCTGTTAACCCGACACGAACCCGACCTGAGATAAACAGGTTTGGATTTAGTCTTATCGGGTTTTTGGGTCATTTTGAGCCGAACCTACTAAACATGTTTAATAAACAGGTCAGGTTCGGGTCTTAGGATTGGACCTACGGGTCAATCCGAAACCCGTCTATTAATTAAATAAACCTATACTTAAATGTTATCCACATTCCAAAACCAAAAAATATAACCTAAACGATGTTCGTGTCTTTCTCTTTGGCTTATTTCTTATCAAATAAATCCATCTTCACCTTGAAAGAAGTTTGTTATTTCAAAGATCTTACTATGAAAAATACCAAAGTTAACATGATCAGATTTCAAAGAAAAACGCCACCACCAGCCTAATCAGTTTTCTTCACATAGTGGGAATAAGTTATAGCTTCTTGACAACAACAAATTAAGAAAGGATATTCATTACCCAAAAACCATTCCCACATTCAAAAACCAAAACCCATACACACATTTTTTATACTTTTCCATTTCTCGTGGCTTTAATTGATGAGGCTTTCTATACAGGGTTCTTAGTTGGAGACTTTGCTAGCACCTATAGTTGGAGACTCTGATAAAATAATGAGCATTTAGTTTGATTCGTATTAAAGATGAACCTGACCTGTAGAGATTAAGATAAATTTTGATGTCTTTTCTCCAATTGCTTAGTTTGTTTGATTTGTAAAGGCAAGTTGCAGACAAAGAAAAAAAAGTTTAAGAAACAGGTTTAAGTGGGTCGACCTGGACCTGACCTGTTTATTTTATAGGTCGGGTTTGGGTTTCGAAAATGATACTATACAGATTAACATGTCAAGTCCGGGTTAAGGTAAATAACATATCAACCTCTTAAGACCCGACACAATTGCCACCCCTAGAAATAGGTTCTTCTTCAAATCAGGAACATATCTTACATTCCTCAGCTCTCTTATTCTTCCATCAAACATCTTCAATCGAATAGTACCTATCCACAATACATGACAAGGTTGATCATTCCCCATCACTACTGCACCATTATCTAGCCTTTTAAAGATAGAAAACCATTCCCTTACGGGACATACATGATAAGTACCAACCGAATCTAATATCCACTCATCAACACTAGTGGAACAATCAATGGATGAAACAAATAAAGAGTAATCAAAACCATCATCTTCATCTCTATTATTATGTGCAATATTTACCTCAGAGTTATTCTTCTTGTTCTTTGCCTTGGCATGAAGACAATCTTTCTTCCAATGCCCTTTCTCATGACAAAAAGAACGTTCATCTATTGCTAGAAACCTCCTCTTCGGCTTTGAACGAGACTAACCCCTACTATCGTAGCTTCCCTTTGCCACTAAGACATACCTCTGGTGTTGAGCTTTTGGACTCTTCTTTGTCTTTCTTCATACACGCATGATTTAAACAATGCTGCAGAAATCTCACTATACACCAACTTGTTTTTACCATATGTAAGTGTGATAGCCAAGTGTTTATATTCGTCAGGTAACGAATTGAGGAGACATACTGCCTTGCTTTCATCACTTACATCTGCTCCTAGATTCAACAAGTCGGCAATTACCTTGGTAAAATCATTAAGATGCTCCGCCATTGAAATATTTTTTCTCATATCTATTCAATAAAACTTTCGAAGTAGATAGTTTTTATTGTGGATAGTCTTTGTCAAGTATTTCTCCTCCAATTTTTGTCAAATCGCTTTTGTCGAAGTATCATTCATCACAAGGTATTTAATGTCTTGAGCAACACGATCTTATGATTCCACAACCTCGTTTGTTCATCTTCTTCCAAGCCTTCTCTTCCATACCTTTTGGCTTATCCTCCAAAACATCTTCTAGGTCTTGTTGACATAGAGCATCCATTACCTCACACCTCCACATACCAAAGGTATTGGTGTCAGTAAACTTCTCTACATCAATCTTTGCTTGATGGAAAACCATCGTTTTGGTTTCCCCATTCGAATCCTTCAAACTCGATTCTTATGTCCTCTTTCCACCAACTTTCATGCACTAAATAATCACCAAACGAAAATAAACAAATATGAAATTCACACCGAAATTTCAACAAACACCTTCTATGCAACCCACGAACAAAAAGTAGAACCTTGGACTTGAAACACAAATAAGAAACTCACTGCGGAATTTCTTCAAACACCTTCAAGACGCTTAAGATTAGGGGTGGCAGTTTTTAATAATACAATCCACTAACACGACCTGAACACGACCCACAAAAATTGATCCGAAATACGACACGTTATCTGATCCGTGTTATATATGGGTTGACACAAAATATCCCACTCAATAATGGGTCGTGTTCGTGTTTGACCAATAAACCCAATCTGACCCGATAACAACCCCTCTTTATCTCTGTTTCTTAAAAAAGAGAATGCAAAGATCACAAAAAAGAAGGGAGAAAATTATGTATCTAAGTACTTTTTGATCTCATTAAGTACTAGACTGATACCATAAGTCCTTTAGATTCTCATCCAATCCAAATCCAGAAATCAACATCGTAGAAGAAGTTAACAAAAAGAAGATGAAGAAGATGAAACCTTTCTCTGTGATGTACAATATAAAAGCAAAATTCATATTAAACCCAATTCTTAAATCTAATCGGAATCACAAAGAACACTGGATGTTCAAGAAATTTGTGCAGATAACTTGTTTTGGGTGATTTTAATGAGAGAAAAATTCGAGAGGAATGTTGTGGTTGGTGGTGTTCGTCTCGATTGAAGGATTTCCTCAAGTAAGATGGAGAAGTAGTTGGATTTGGTGGTGGTGCAGTGAGACTCTATACTTTGCTGTTATGTAAAGAAGATTGTAACAAAATTATTTTTATTATTTTATGACTTATCATTTGTACCAGGCTTGGCGTGTCAATCGTGTCCCGTCGTGTAACCCACAACTAAACAGGGTCGTGTTGATAGTTGATCTGTTTAATAATCGGGTTATTTTCGTGTTTACCCATTTAACCCGCAACCCGACACCGACACGACCCAAATACGACCCGACACGACACATTTGCCACCCCTACTCAAGATCTAACCGAAGCTCTGATACTATTTTTTGTGCCCAGCGAAAACTAATACACAACTAATGATGATTGAACTAGTGTGTGAAACAAAACGAAAACGACAAAATAAACAAGCAATCACAAAAGACGCAAGATATACGTGGTTCGGCCATTATGCCTACGTCCATGGGGAGAAATGATGAATATTTTCTTATTGAGACGCTATTACAAACCCTCACAAAAAGACCACAATACGGTGTTCTTACACATGAAAGTTCTCTCAACTCTCTAATGGCTTCTCACAATCTTTTTTTCTTGAAAAGATCGGTTTTTCATACGGTGTTCTTACACATTGCCTATTCGAAATTGGGCTTTTACCAAAGCAAAACCGACTCAGAAATCAGGCCCGTTGAGCAGAAAATATTGATCCGTTCAAACCAACCTTGTCAGACAGAGTGTTGTTTTTTTTCGTTCAAACGCTTCAAAATTCCGTTTGAACCATCTGCAGATGAAAACCCAGATCCGTTCGAACGTCTCCAAAACCCGTTCGCCAAAAAATCACATAAAAACCCAACAAAAAAGAAATATTTTATATAAGATATATTTACTAATATCATTTAGAATATATTAGGTATTGTTAGATTTATTTAGTGGGGTATAATTACTAATTTGTGTGGAACCCGTTGTTTGTAATTATTAAATGAATCATGCAAGCTAGCAAGTAGCAACTACAGTCTACAGTCTACAGTTTACAGTATCTTCATCTCATTATATGAACAACATTCTGATATTCCAAATAATAAATCACCTTATCCTTCTTTTCCATGGAATATGGGGAATAATTTAGGATCCATTCACCTGCAAAGTACAAACAACAACAACAACAACAACAAAACCCCTAATGTTTATCAAACTGAAAAATATTTTTTAATTTCAAATGAAACTAAACAAATTAAATTTTTATAAATAATAACCATCCATGAATGTGTGTGGCTAACCTTTTCTGGTTTTGATCGAATTAAACAAATGTCGAGCAACACCATTAAATTAAACAATTAAAGAGTCAATCTTATGGCCCGACAAAGAAATCCCAACAAGTCAGAAAAAGATTAAAATCGAAAGAAAGAAAGAAAAAAAAAACACAACAAACCATCAACTACATACATAATGGACCCATGGATCTTTTTGCACCCTTGTGATGGCACGTGTTTTTAAGGGTATTCATGACACATTAGGCCATGTAAACTGAGGTTTGATATGCCAGGTGGCACTTATTGGTCTATTGATCAATCACAAGAATAGCCGACACACCCAACCAAACCTAATACAAAAAGCCCATAGGAGATCTAATGGATAAAAACCCAAAGCCTCTTTAAAGGAATCAAATCGATGGGCACATATGTATATGGGTACTATTGAGATCCACATGGACCCCAACAATATCAACATTTGAATTGTGACCTGAATGAGACTGCCTGCCTGCTTCTCTGGTGGGATTGATTGCAACCCTCTTACATGATTCATGATTCATGATTCATGATTGATTGGGATGTAAATGCCAATGGTAAACCTGTAGATGTAGATAATCGGGACATATCGACGAAACCTTCAATTCAATTGTTAATGGACCATAGAACATTCATCCTTGCTGACTAGATATAGTAGTGATCATCAGGTTTTTAGTGAGTAATGGTTAATTAATACTTATCGATAAACCAAAATTATAACATATGGTATGAGTAATAGATCTTATATAATCCAAATTATTAGATAACCCAAACTAAGTAATCTTGTGAATGCCAGTCTTAGTAAGTAATACAAAAAGATGAACAATGTTAATCAAAAAGTTTAAAACAAGTTGTTCCATCAGTGGTCCCTAATGACGATAAAACGACAATTTAAATATCTTAATCAATCAAGTGGGTCGCTAATAGTTGTTGTGGGGAGTATCTAATAATTTTCTTTTAACTTCTCTTTTGATTAATTTAGATTTCAAAACCATCGAATTTATGCTGTAATGGATGTGTGATACTTATAATTATTTTTATGTAGGGACCCTTTTATAAGGAATATGTTAATTTTAAAATTAAAAATACTAAATATAATGATGTACCCATCCTTCATTTTGAATATTAAATGGAGTTCCAAGTTGGCTAATGTTTGAAAAGCTGTTTTAGGTGTTTGTCAACTTGTTCCTGATAAGCTTCAAGTTCATCTAATAAACAGAGAAAAGCTAACTACCATGATTGAGCGCTGTTGCTAATTGAAGACCAATTCAAGCACACATGTAAATAACTAAATAATAAATTAAAACATATAGAGGAGGATAAAACAGGCAGCTTGTTAATAATATACATCCTATAAGCAAGCTTGGACTTCTTAGGTTTTGCAATAAGGTAACATAATCAAGTTGCCAGATATACAGTATATTATATATATAAGTTGAATCATAACTAGAGTGTCGGCCAGTGTAGTGAAAATAGCCATTCCATGAAGTCATGAACAATATATATATAAACTCACCCCAGGTGGATGCACTAATCCTTAAAGTATTGACCATCAAAGAAAACTGGACTTAATTGCTAAAGTTCCCCCATCAAATGTGGCTAAGCTCATTGGCAAAAATATGTCCCCCCCCCTTCAAATTTTGTAGTATTTACTCATTTCTTTCCTAAGTAGACCGTTTTCATTAAGCCAAGACATATGCATAGTGCATGCTTCAACAAATTAATGGCGCTCAAAACTTACAAGAGCGCATGCTTCAACAAATTAATGGCGCTCAAAACTTACAAGAGTTAGACCATGTGAACACAGGATATTGCATTTTTTTTAGAGATTTTTTGACACACCCCATTTGAAAGTCGAAATTTGAGATACCTCATTTGAAAGTCGAAATTTGAGATATCCCATTTGAAAAAAAAAAAATTAAGATACCCCCATTTTAAGATAGAAGAAATTTACAACCGTAGGTTAGTTTTATGATGGATTGGATGGCTAGGATTACACCACATCTTAAAATAGGGTATCTCAAAAAAAAATTAAATGGGGTATCTCAAATTTTGACTTTCAAATAGGGGTATGTCCAAAAATCTCTTTTTTTTTATATTGCATGATTCAAACCTCACTTCTATGATAGTTTTGTGTTATACCTATCCTTACACTTGTTATGTCCAAGCATAGACCAAATCGAGCTTTTGACATTTGAAAATTAAAAATCATCTCAACATTTATTTATTGCTTTCGATTTTACTTCAAAAATATTCCAAATGAGGAAAATAAAAAATGAATGTAGCATAATTCTTCACCTGAATTTTATCTATTTACACTTCGGAACAATTTCTTTATCTGTATATATAGTTCTTGTTTCTTCCCTTTGTGCCTTTTTGGCTTTCACAAATTTTCAAATACAATAAGAGATGACCATGATAAAATTCTCAGCAATCTCCTTGCCATTTTTTAATTTGAAATTCTTATTAAAATTGCAATATTGCATTGTTATTGCAATCAATAGCTGACCTCGTGTTTCATTAATTAAAATTGACTAAACTCGACATCTTTCATAAAATACTAAATAACAATCTTTTCACAAACTACTTATAAAAAATAGAGAGATGCCCATAATCCCATATTCTAATATTTGACCTTATATTAATTTACTTGTAATATATTATCCACAGCTTCATTCTTATAAGTGCAAATATATAGAACTATACATAATAAAAACTAATAACTAACTAGTTACTTTATACCTTTAAAATAAAGAATCTAGCCACTTTCTAATAATTTTAATGCATGATATGACAATGTAATTTTAAAAAATTACTTGGGAGTCTTGGATATGTAAGATCCAAGTTAGTTTTCAAAATCTTAATGTATACTTGTCTATAGACCAAAGAAGAGTGCTCATCATTGAATGATTGATTAAAACTTATCTTAAGCCTCAAGCACATTTTTATTATCATATGTGTTCATTATCAAGAGGTACATAGATATATAGTATAAAAGTAACTATCTCTTTTAAAATTCGATTATTACCACTACTACTATTATATTTATGATTTACTAGGATTTTTTTTAAAATGAGTTATAATTTTTTAATTAGGCTACTATACTATAAGTGAAAAATAAATACATTTGCTTACACTGTTTCATTTAAAAGTGGACAAATATATTTAGTTATTAGTTATATAATGAGCAGCATATCTGTAAAATGGAGGTAGTTAGGTTTTAAATTGATGTGGATTCATCAGCTCTTGTTGTGCTAACAAAGAAGCTTTTGTCTTATTGGATGAAGCTTAATAAGGTCTAATGACCTGACAGGTAAGTATTATCTTATGTACATGGAATCTATGCTTTGGTGAAGATGGCCGTGAGAGTTTCATGGTGACCAATATCTAGTGGGAAAAAGTTGAAAAGATAAAATAAACAAAGTGGTATTATTAAATTAATTATTGATTTAGAAGACAAAATTAGTCGGGACCATGGATTTGAGCATAGATTAAGGCAAGTTAATTACTTTTCTTGTGTTCAAAAGGCGGATTTATTGGTCGAAGGTGATGTTATCAAAGTGATTATCAATAAGACTTTGTTTAATCATATTTTAAATCGAAAGACGACAAATAAGCACAACTCCATAGGAGCACCTTCAACAAGGAATTGCAAGAAGGGTTAGTGCGCTGAATCATTCAAATTATTCAAAATTAAATGAAAATTACTAGTATGTTTAATTTCAAATTAAACATTTCAATTCATAGGTAAATCCCAAAGATTAGCTAGAGTGATAATTATATGTTTTTACTGCAAGTATTGGTTAAGGCATACATTATCCCATAGCTTTCATACAATAGAAAATATACTGAAAAATATACTGTATATATATATATATATATATATTATTGAGTTTGAGTTTTCACAACATCATATCCCAAAGATGGAGAGCTTTAGCTATCAGTTTTCCACCTTAAAATATGCAAAATATGATGAAAATCCATAAATAACAACATATCATGTTTTGTATATGGTACTTTGTTTAAGGACACATATTTATTAATTCTCTCTTTATTTTGGGAAAAAAAAAGCAAGAATATAAGAAGCATAGTACAAGCTAGCCACAAAGATAACAATGTTTAATGATATATAGAGAACTTTTTTCATAAAAAGATTATACAAAAGAAGCACTAAAGACCATGCACACATATATCTATATTAAAAGAATTGCTCTTTAAAACCATGTACAGTATGTGCCCTCTCACCCTTCTAACAAACTAAATTGGAGTGTATATTCAATATACAGTAGTTATCATTTATTTTTTGATAAAATACAGTAGTTATCATTATGGCCTTATGGGGGGTAGTTAATTAACCATATTAACTTAGTAACTAATTACTATTAGTATATATATATATATATATGGTTATTAACTCAAATGCATGTGGGTGTAAAAAGAATTTTGGCTTACATGGTGAGAGAAAAAGATATGTGGGTCAATGGGAGTGGGTGAGAAAGATGTTGTATATCTGGTGATAAGGATTGGTGGATCTTCCAAGGACAGATCATTTTGGCACCAGAAGACACCTAGCTAAATGCTGATCATTCTCTAGTTTAAGAGAGAGGGAAATAGGGGGAATGATGGAAAAGTAAGGGAAGGGGTACCCTAAAATTGAGAGGGTAGGGGAAGTCAACCTAGGGGTTTGGGGTTTTTTTAAGAGATTTGAGACAAGGTACATAGACCTAAAAGCAAAGGACTTCTGAGTTCTGACTGATGAAGGAAGGGACTACCTAACTACTACTATGTTCAGACTTCATTCATTCAGATGGATAATAATCAGAGAGAGAGAGAGAGAGAGAGAGAGAGAGAGAGAGAGAGGGGTGTTGTTGAGTGTGGACTGGGAAGGGGGTAGTGGGTCCCAGTATAAGCCGGTTTTTGCGGGAAAATAAGGAGGTTTGACCAATTCCCAATAAGAAAGTGACTGCTGCCTCGTGGCCGACAGCTATAAGGTGGTATACTTTGACTTCAACATCGCACGTGATATCTTTTCTGTTCCTTGATAAATTTTATAAAACCAATCACACGAACGAACAGGGTAGCCTTAAGCCCTTAACCCTAATTAATTATTCATGGTTATGGTTAAAAGTGAATAATGGTGATTGTAATTCAGAGTCTTAAAGTGGCAAGGAAGGTGCGAGTGGAGGGGTTTGTTTGGTTCTTTGGTGAGGTGGAAGGGTGGATGGCCTAGATTCAGATCCGTATTTATCGGGTGTTTTCTTGTGGGAATAATCACCAATGGTATGTTGCAGAGTTCCCAAGAGTGTGGGCTAGCTAGCTGGTGATAACACTTCTTTGTATTCTTTTATGTGTTTCCCTTCCCTTCCCGGCTTCCCCTTCCCCTTCCCTTTATAAGCTTGCTTTAAACAGGGTAGTTAGGCTTATTGCTTATACATAACGGCCTACTGATGGATGATTCAGGCTTAACTGATTGTCATGTTAGATTTTTATATTAACCCATGCAGGGTTAAGTTGCACCAGTGCATCTCTAGCTTTAAGAGGACTGTACGTGAAAGTGTTGTTGAGTAAACGAGTACTATTGATCTTGTCCCAAATATTGACTACATGTTAACCTTGAGCAAGAACAAAGACAGCTAAATAAAGTAGCTAGCTAGGCAAGCAAAGCATATAAAACTTATATCCAAAGAAGAAGAAGATCGATCATATTAAATGATCACATTCATATGAGCAGCATATATATATATATGCACACCTCAAAATGCAGAAAATATCTCTCTCATTGGATCCTCATTTTCCAAATTAACATAAACTATGATATGATCATATGATACACTAGTAGTGAATAATTTGGTAGGTAGGAATCCAAAGGAAATGGTATACCACTTTCCACAATCAGCACGAGAACAATGGATTTTGAGAGGTGTTTGTTGCCATTTTGGAATAATAATAATTCAATACTCAATAGTCAGTACAGCTACTATCATCAAAACACATACTACTGTAGGAATCAATAGCAACAGTGCAATGGATTTTAGACCAGAAACAGGGTTACGTGTACCCAGGCAGATTGATCATTGATATATATATATATACGATCAGATTATTGCTGAATTCTTGGTCACACGTGAAAACAATAAATGACAAATGAGACATCCAAGACCAAGGCAAGTGATTTGTGGAATACTGCCCTTTGACATTGGGACAGTCGTCCTCATCTTAACAAGGTTAGTTTGGTCTTTACATTCAATAAACTTCACTGAAAACTTTGAAGAGAATGTAAGATTAGACAGTGGGTGCATTAAAAACCTTTTTAGACAAAATTATTGTTTGTCAGGCCTGCAAAGACCAAATGGAAATTTCCTTTTTGTTTTAACTTACTAATATTTTCTTTAATTTGTTGGTTTAATTAACAAAATTAATTTTATGAATTTCCTTTTATGAAGAATAAGTCATACATTTGACCATATATGCATTGGCCTGGTGGGCCAATTCCACGTTTGGAACATTGAGCAACATGAAATGGCAAATTGCTGCAATCCTGTCTTAATTTCCTTAAATTGGCAACTTGCTTATAAAACATCATTTATAATTTCTAATATATATACTTTATAGTTTGAATTTCATTCGTAGGTGAACCAAGGTTTTAATTGATTTTTAATCTTATTCATTTGGGTGTTAGGTAGGGTGATATTGCTGGAAATGAATTAGGTAAAGCTTGAAAAGTTGAAACATGGATGTTTAATTTAAAAGTCTAGACCACTTTAGATAACCTTGTGAGGAGTAGTGACACTTTCATTTCATCTCCAATAATCCTTTGTACTCGTTCTTCTTATATATTGGCCAAATATAATACAAGAAAAATGATTGAATTTTTTTTTTTTTTTCTTTTAGATCTATAAAAACTACAATAAAATTTGCTTATTCGCTGTGTTGTTTTTCTTTTAAGTTGTGTACTTTGATTTGAAATGGAACTTAGGAGTATTTTATTTTATTTTTTATAAATTTAGAATCACACTAATTTCAATATATTATTTATATCATGAACCAACTTTTAATTATTTACTTAGTACACATATTCTAATACCCTAGAAACATGAACTAGTAATGAATAAATTACATTGTTGATGCACTAGCTTATGTTCACCAAAAAAAAAAAAAAAACATTACTAATGATTGATGTGATCAAATTTTTTTTTTTTTTTTTTTTAAGATGAAATAAAAACCCTACTATATGATACTATATACTCCTATATGAAGAAAATGATCGTTGAGAAGCTAATTGTAATTAAGCTGGTGAAATGATGATTAGCTGTAGCGGAAGCTAAAAGCTGAGTTGAGCTTAGCCAAGAAATGCAGTGTATAGGCCGTCCGTCGAGCCAGGTTGATGAGAAACGACAAGAGTGGGTCCTATTGGCCGCAGCACTTCATCATCCCCCACTTGCCCATTCCCCAAAACACCCACATCACCAATGTTTCTTTATTTACTATTTTCATCCACATTAATAAGTCTCATCTACTCACTACACCCATCCTTCACACCTTAAGTCCTTAATCACTTAATCTAATCTAGTCAACTTCTTTTAACCTTAGTTAATCTAATCTAACTAATCAGCTGATCAGATGGTCTAGTATCATCATTTTGAAAAACTGACCTTTCTTTAGAATGTAACACATCACTACATAAGCCAAAATTGAGGTTAGCAGTACAGTAATGCACAATATTTAGATGGTCCCAATTCCAGTTGATCAGCTAAACCAAAACACACACAAACATTGTCTCTCTTTCTCTCTCTCTAATCAGATATCTCTTTCAACTGGTTTTCTTCTTTAAAAACAAATCAAATATTTAAACATTTGGGGTGCGTGATAGAGAAGAGAATAGCTGCGTTTTCCTTCTCTTTGTTCTCCTTCTCTTTCTTTCTCTTTCTCTGCACTATATCTATTCTTCCTCAACATCATATCTCTTTGTTATTCTATATACAATCTAAGCTAGGGTTCGAGTTCCCGAGCTCACTATCTCTTTCTCTTTCTCTCTCTTTTTTTTTTATAATAAACTCTTATATATATATATAAAAGAAAAAAAAAAAAAAAAAAAACAAACTATTTTTGGTTATTAAAATCTGCTTTGTTTAATTTATTTTCCTTGTTTTCTGTTTTCTTTTGGATGTGGGGATGGCTGGTTTGGATTTAGGCACAGCATCTCGTTATGTTCATCAACTTCATCACCGTTCTGAATTTAGACAACATCAACAACAACAACAACAAGAAGAATCTGATGAAGAACATAACAACAACAACAATCACAATCGAGGTCAGTTTTCCGGTGAGCATGATGAGCATGAAGATAATAATAATCATCTTGAACTAGTTGGTGGTGGAAATTCAGGTTCAGGTGATATTATTGGAAGACGACCAAGAGGTCGTCCACCAGGATCTAAGAACAAGCCTAAACCACCAGTAATTATAACAAGAGAAAGCGCAAATACTCTTCGTGCACATATACTAGAAGTCGGCAATGGTTGTGATGTGTTTGATTGTGTAGCTACATATGCAAGAAGGCGTCAACGTGGGATCTGTATATTAAGTGGAAGTGGAACAGTTACTAATGTTAGTCTACGACAACCAGCAGCTGCAGGTGCAATTGTTACTTTGCACGGAAGATTTGAGATTTTGTCGTTATCAGGTTCTTTCTTACCACCACCAGCTCCACCAGGTGCTACTAGTTTAACAATATTTTTAGCTGGAGGTCAAGGTCAGGTTGTAGGAGGAAGTGTTGTTGGTGCTTTGATTGCATCTGGACCTGTAATTGTGATTGCTGCATCATTTACTAATGTTGCATATGAGAGATTGCCATTAGATGAAGAAGAACCACTTCAAATGCAACAACCAGTCCCAACATCATCTGGTGGTGGTGGTGGTGGTGGTAGTGGAATTAACAATCCTTTTCCTGACCCGTCTTCAGCTCTTCCATTCTTCAATTTGCCACTAAACATGCCCAATGTTCAGTTACCAATTGATGGTGGTTGGACTAATAATTCAGGTGGCCGGCCTCCGTATTGATCATGGATCATTGACCGAAAGGGATCAAAAATTTGCGCAGTTTGAGGATTAGAATTTGCATTGAGATGACGAGATAAGCTAGGCCACTTTGGATCACAAAAGGTCAGAAAATAATATCTATGGATCCTCATCATCTACTTCACACCATCATGTACAATTAGCTTTTGTTCAATTTTTGTTTTTCTTTTTCCTAGTGCTCATCATCATCATCTTCTGTTGTTGTTGTTGTTGTTGTAGTTCTGATTTTGTATTTTTCTTTGATTTCTGAAAGTAGATCATCTCTTGTTGTTCATCATGGAATAACTTTTTTTCCTTTTCATCTGGTTTGAATAATGCTTGCCTTTCAGCACAAATCTCTGTGGCAGCTTTGCTACTGCATCTAAAATTTATTCCTAGTAGTAGTCAGTAGTACTCAGTAATGAAACCAGCTTTCATTTTGATTTCATCTTATAGCTAGATGCACTAATATAAATAAAAACAATATTATGTTCTTTTTATATATGTTATATGATTATATGTGCATATACTATAACTTCAGTTGTTTTGTTTTTCCTTTATAAACTTCATAAAAAAATTAGAATTGTGGTTTTTTAGATTTCTTAATATATAAAACTGTTGCATTGTAAAGTAGATCTTGTAGAAGTTTGGGTGGTATATATATGGTTCTCTAGATGTAAGCAGTACTGTGAAGTGAAATATCAAGCAAAAGGGGGTTTCTAGCTTAATGAAGGAAAGTTTTCAGTTATCTTGTTAGGTTTCCTATAAAGAAATTTTCTTTTGTTCTTCAGTTCTTCAATTCTTCTCTTCTTTAATCTCAAAGCAACTATTTTTTACTAATCAAACCATGTCCCTTTGATATTCTAGCTAGAGTCCAACAAATGTCTCTCTATCTCTCTCTCAGCTGAAGGTTGTGAAGCATCTTTAGTTTGGCACTGATCATCACACTGTATTAAACTCTCAACATTAGTAACTTGTGCTTATAATAATCTAATAAATCATTAGATCATGCATACCTCCTTGTGGATTCAAGGTATGTCAGGAATTTAAAGAAAATCTACACATTATGTTTCTCATGTACATATGTGATCTGTTATGATTTGGTAACTAGTGCAGCAATGCCACCAGCTTATATGTTATCATTATTTAGAAGTAATCTGGCAACAAGTTAACCATCTGAAACAAATTAGATATAATGAAGCAAGAAAAGGGGTTTCTTGCATACTCAGCCTAAGGAAACCTAAACTAATGTAGTAATGAATCTTTGGACAATTTTAATAACTTCAACTTCAGTTCAACTTCCACATTCCTCAAACTCCTTCTCCTGTCATTTGATCGACAAGTCCCTTCATAAACATCTTATTCAGCTAAAAGCCTTGCAGAGGTGCTAAAACTCGTGCAGAGGTAATGGGGGAGATTGTAACAATATTATAGGTAATTTAGTATGGGGCTCAGCTGTACTAAACCTAAAAACAAAATAGAATCAGCTAATTTGGATGTGAATGAGTTCACGGTATTTTGGCAATTTTTGGAGTAACATAAGATCATAGACCTCACTTTGTGCCTAGAACTGTTGAACATATTAGCTCGAGAGAATTGAAGTCCTTGTACATCTTTTTCTTAGTATACCTCCTGGAATCATATATAACACTATGTTCTTGACTACTGAATAAATTTAGTCCTCCTGAAACAGAAGGATGACCCTCTATGTTTTATGGCGAAATTGATCAAATCTGCTGCCTTCCCTCTATCCCTAATGTTAACCGAGTTCCATATTATCATGACCAGATTTTATATATACAAATCAGAATGATATGCTTATGTTCATAGCAAGAAGGGAAGATGTTAACATCTAAATTAATAGAGTTGGTTAACCATTTCCTAATGGAAAGATAATGCAGGTTTTTTTTTAATTAAAAGTGTTTATAGGTCACTCATTCGCCATCAAAAGTGGGAGGACCACTACGCTACTAAAAAGACGTTTGCGTATAACTTTCGTTGTCACGTACAATGCTTATCTTGTTAGAAAGGCACAGCTTCCGTGTTTATCTTACACGGTTTCTCTTCAGAGTTGTGTGATTCGAATTGCCATTACTCTACTAGTCTATGCATTGCACAAATCTAAGAGCATCCGTAAGATTATCACTAGATTAGTCTAGTAAACTCTTGCTCATTTAATAATGTTCTTGACAGTACAACACTCAATCCTCCACACTAGTTTACTCAAAACAACTTTGTTTATCTCTTTGGTAAGTGAAGGTAGTACCTACTAAAGATTTTGTTGTATAAAAATACTTTGATTCTTTATGCAATATGGTCTTCTTTTTTATTGAGCTAAGAAGGTTAGCTTAGCCATTGTTTTGAGTCGCAAACTTCGGCCATTATTTTTGTGAAAATATTATATAAAGATACTGGAGGGGACGGGAAGATGAGCATATGATCCCATGGATGGGTGATTACGAAACGATATTCTTGTTTAATGACAAACATATAATTAATACTTAAAGTTTGGAAGGATAGCTAGATACTAGACAATGGAGATGTCGATCAACAAGTATAATAACAAATTTCTGCATCTTAAATTGGCTAACAAATTAAAAAAGCCCTTAAACAAATGACTTTGTCAGATTGTTTGCTTACTTAAAAATGTCTTCTCGACAGAGATTATATTAGAAAACACAAGAGCCAATGGCATGTGTTGTTAGTCTGTATGTTTCAGCATGTGTTCAACAAGAATCACAAAGTTATATATATTTTGTAAACATTATCACATGTGTGTATTGTTTGAAACTTTGAATTATTTTCCTTTAATGCAATGTTTTTTCCATTGATCTGTAATTGTATACATGGTCATCTGTATTGGCCCTGCATTTTGGTGGTTCAGTAGTTGTTAACCAAGTTAGGAATTAGTAGATCATATGATTCCTCTAAATTTCTACTTTACGCAAAAAGTCTAGAAAAGAAAAACAGTAGTCTTGATTCTTGAACACTAATCATGAAGCTGATAGCTCAATTGGCGATTTGATGTTGAATCCCATTATATTGGATTATCAACTAAAATGCTTTTTAATTTAAAACGAATAGCCAATACAAAATTTGTTAATATCAAACTACAAAAGATTCCAACATTTTGAAGGAATAAGACTCAAGATTATGTTGGAGAATAAGAAACCTTGTTTCTATTTATAGATTCAATCTTAAAAATTGGTTTTCTAGCCTACAAGTTTATCTACATTATTGAACAAGCATTTGGATTCTCATCGCTAAATAATTGAGGGGCATACACATAATGAATAAAGTAAGGATTAGTGGTTTCCTTGAATTTTACTTCAATTTTCTTTTCTTCCCCTTTGTCTGTAATCTTTGATGTTTCCACAATCTTGACATCCACTTCTTTCACTATTTCTTTCTTCTCCACTGGCTTCTTTTC
This sequence comes from Aquilegia eximia, assembly GCA_023053565.1. NCBI lineage: Eukaryota > Viridiplantae > Streptophyta > Magnoliopsida > Ranunculales > Ranunculaceae > Aquilegia > Aquilegia eximia. Next base: position 27,436,695 of record JALIGU010000002.1, read on the forward strand.
GTCAGGTTTCTTTACCACGATCTCTGCATGTTTGCGCACCCGCTTGTGAATATACTTTACCAATTTAGGAGGCTCTACAGTTCCGTCAATTACTAGAGTCTGCGCTTTTAAGTCGCTCTTCACACCATGCACACCTACATTTACACCAAGACTAGTACATTAATAAATCATCAAATATGCCGTGGTAAATTTTGACATAATGTTCACTACCTTTGTGTTTCAGCATCATCTTCTTGAGGTCATGTTCACATTTTGCACAATGCATGGGAAGCTTCAACGTTGTTATGGTCGAAACAGGCTGAAAGGGCAATTCAAGAAAATCCATATATGTTATGAGTTCTTATAAAGGCTTAATTATGAACAAATTAAATGAAGACAGAATATATGTATGTGTTTCTATTTCTCAATTCTCAGAGTGGTTTGTTTGATATATACAATCTATATATACTTGATTCTTATCTATAACAGTTTAACATGTTATAATCTAAACAAGTCTTACTTCTTTCTTGTCCTTGCTCTTGGCCACTATAGTCATCTCAACCTTCTTCTTGCTTATTTTCTCTATCTGTTGATGAATCTTCTTCCCATCTATCTTACCAATCACTTTGATTTCACCCTTTTTAATATCGTAGTCCACACTATGAACTCCTGTTTATTGTCAGAACATGGATATATAACTTGTCACCTTTGGCCATTATAGATATTGGAAATAGTAAAACATATGCAATATGTTTAAGTGTCATTAATAAGCAGGGAGTACAAATAAGTTACCTTGAGTTCTCATTAGAGGCTTTTTTATTGTCCTTGCACATTGTAGGCAATGCAGATTGAGTTTGTATACAGCAGTGACAATTTCATCTCCTCCTTTTTCATCTTTCTTCTCTTCTTTTCCCATTTGTATGTACTCGAAGGCAAGAGCTAGAACAATGGAAACAAAAGAAATCACAATGCTTGTAACACCAACATAGTGCTATAAATCCTAAACACTACTGAACAAATTAAGGAGTACATGTTGATGTACATTGATTTTGGTTATGAATTTCAAATAAATGGTTGGTGGGATTAGATGAAGGTAGTTCACTTGCTACAAGTAACTTACAGTAAGATAGATGTTGGTTCTCTTTTCTGAAAATTAAATTGGACTATTTCTATGTACAGCTTAACAAGCAAGAAAGCTAAGAAATAGTCTTCCTCTGTTTGGAAGTAACCAAGAACAATGAGTTCATGTATCCAAAGTCCAAACAACTTGGAATATATATATAATTAAAGTAAAGAAGAAGAAGAAGAAAATACTGAAACTTTATTCACATGAAATTAAAGACTAAAATTTACAAAATAAAAGGAAAAGAAGTACTGTTGGGGATCATGTAGTGGTCTTGACTAACAGTAATTATCCAGTTTATAAGAACGATGATATATATATATAATTTATCTGTTCTGTGCTTACAAAGACAAGGCCCGAAGACTAATGATGCGATACCACCTAAGCGTCCACACCGCCACCTTGCAACTCGAGCAATTATGTTACTCAGGTACTTGAGTTCGCTGAAGAACACCTAGTCATCATCATCATGGGAGAACACCTAACCATATCATCATGATAAGAGTATGGGCCTCCTAATCTCTAACCAGGCCTTATGAGAATTGAACTCACTACCTCTCGGTCCGTGGGAGTGTTTGAGAGGGATAACAAACCAACTGAACTTCAGTTGTTTGTTCATAATTTATTTGTTTTCCTTATTAAGTTGGTTGTGTAGGTTGTGACCCAATCACCCAAACTCAGCTCCCAAAGACCTCTACCATGACCTCATAGAATTCTGTCTTGTAGTCAAAGTAAGGGTACAATATGGAGTTGCATCATGCCATTAGAACTTAGAGAAAGAATTTTTATTTTTTGGATTGGCAAAGCCTGTTTTAATGAGATCAGTAACTGAAAGATGCACTGCCTGGGAACAAACCCCAGACCTCTGGTATCATCGCCCAGAGGTATTACCAACTAAGCTCAGCTGGCATCTGCAGAAAGACACTTTTGGTCATGAGGTTCCAAACTTGAGCACAGAATACACAGTTCAATAGGCCTGAGGCCTGAATCTAAAGACTTTAGTGTAAGCCCTGAAGGCCTGAACCCCTGACCTTAAAAAAAGACATTACCAGTTTAATTAGCACACTCTTGCTCTCCCTGAAGTCATCATGGCAATTTGGTGAGAAGGTTGTGTACACTTGCAAGAGTTAATTATGGAGAGTTCATATGGAAATGGCAGACATTTGGTAAGGTAACAGCAGGTTGGGTATACATTGGGATAGCTAGGCACATACACTCGAACCATCTTAGGATCCCTCGTTGAGCTTCGTTCGCGAAATCATACAAGTGTTAGTATGTATGCCGAGGACTGGACTGTAGTCTGATAATCTGTATTATTGTATATAGTCTATACCCATACTGCATCTGTGATAGACTAATTTTTCTTCTTTTTGAGATACATTATATTGCTACTTGTAAGTTTGTAACAGATTAATTTGTGCGCGGTGTCTATTAAAGAATGCCTGATCATAATACATGTTTTCACCAATTTAATTGGACTTTCTTTTAGCTATCTAGAGCTGAAAGAAGTTTATGTACTAATTATTAGACCAAAAACTTCATAAGACGGCGAGTTCTAACTTTTTCAATATACTCTTTCTTGTTATTAAATCAATCAACAATATTTCATATATAAGGTACAATTGACCACTTATTCAAAGGGAAAAGAACAAATATTGTATGTGGACACACAATTGAATCTATAAGCTTCAGTTATTTAGAGCAACTTCCTAGCTCTCCCATTAGTATTAGTACCAGTTGCCCAAAGAGCTGCACCATATATCACAACATTCCCATCACTTTGAATAATCAAACGATAGTCATTTGGTCCGCGTGCACTCCCACTGCTCCACACAACTGTAGTACCGGATAGTATCACAAGGTTCCCATCGGCCTGCATTGTAGCCCTGCATGATGTTCCCCGACCGTTAGTTGCAGAATTCCAAAGTACCCTATTTCCGTTATACAAAACAAGGTTACAATCTGTCTGCATTATAAACCTATAAGGACCATTCTCAATGAATTCTCCACCATTCAAGGTTTCACGGCTGAATAGAATATCTTCAGCAATTGCACTGTTAATGAAAACCAAAGCTATAAGCAAAAGTGCTGATGAGATGTTGAACTTGGTTGCCATTGTTAATATAATTATCAATAGATATTGTTAAGAAGAAGAATGTAAAGAAGAAGAAGGGTTGATCGATGAGTGACTTGTAATGTGCATATGGTTGTCTATTTATACATGATGTTTTTGTTATACCGCGTGATATAAATATATTATTGATATTGGTTGCTTAAGTCAAGAGTCTTGAATGAGTCCAGTCCCAGATATGAAAATGTCCTGGCCATCTTTGTTGATACTTGATAGCGTCATTTTGTCAAAGGTAGAAGATTCAGAATATTGCAACAGTCTACTGAATGTCTGAATCAAGACTATGCCCAATAAACTTTTACTAGTCCTTAGGCCCAGATCTGATTGTTTTAGAGTGTTTTTATTTTTAATTTTTTTTTTGGGTTGGGGGGGGGGGGGGGGGGGGGGGGGGGGGGGTTTATGTTACTTTTGGTGTGTAACTTGTAATATTTTGTTTAACCCATTTCAAAAGTATACGATTTGGTATGATTTTATAAATTATTATAAATATTTGAGTATTGAAATTGAATGATTATTATATATACATGATTAAACCCAAAGCAGTTGAAGATATCCAAGAGAGTGTGATTTTTCAGCACTCTCAATTCTCAAATTCTCAATTAGAATTTGGTTTGGCTCGGTTGTTGAGGCTTCATCACTTTGAAAAATAATCTTTTCACAGTAGTCTAGCAGTTGAGGGTCTCTTAATTGGCTTGTAACAGTTAACATCCTGAAAATTCCAATATTTAGCAAAATATTATGATGATAAAGATGGCTTACTTGTATTGTGACGGAGAGATCCCCTTTGGCCCATGTAGTTAAGCCTTTCTGGAAGACAACCATACGATCCATGTCTGTGTGAATCTTACGACCTTTTTTGATATAGTCTCATCTGCAACACATTTACATACATTATATCACAAATTAAGGAAAACTCAAATTTTATGAAATTGCAGTAAGTAGGTCTTACTGCTACTTGGGTCCCCTTTCATATCCCCACCATTGAAATGTATTGAAGATTATATCATCATCTTTATTGGAGTGTATTTTCTATTTTTATTTATTTTTTGTCAATGTCTACTAAGTGCAAGAAAAGGAAATAGATTACTGGTTTTTTCAATTCCTGCAAAATATACTTTTTGTCAAGTTGAGTATGTACTTGAAAATGACCATCACAAACATGTTTGATGTGTGTCCACAATGATATCATATTAATATTATTAATGATCTTATTTGCATACCTGCCCATTTGACTTAGAATATTGGTGAGTTTTGATTTCTGTGTCGTCAAGAGATTTTTAGCAACCATCAAATATACATGTATTAAATATAAGCATATAAGCAGACATAGACTTTGAGTAAAGAGGAAGATGGAGAAGTTGTACAAACATAGTAAATCATCTGGTGATTTCAATGTAAATCGTGGAGATAATTGTAAATCATTACTTCCACCAGATAATTATTTAGCTACTTATTTAAAAAAGATTACTGGTAAACCTATTGAAGTTAAAATTGTTGAATTGAAAGAAATTCGAGTTAGAGCATTTTATCAATGGTAGTCAATTAATGGTATTAGATCTAGTGGTGATAATTTGGTTTATTGCCTATAAAGAATTCGAGTTAGGGTTACTTATGAAAGTGGTTGTATTTAAAATGTGAAATTACTTATGAAAGGATTACTGTGTCGAGTTAGCTATTATTATTTTTTTATAATGAAAGTTAATTGTTGCTTGTTTTTTCTCAAAATTGATTTTGGTTTGAACCCCATCTCTGAATTTTTGTAATGTGATGAGTTGATCTGGTGTTGTATTTTGTATTGCAAGAAAAAATTATTGTAATATCATTATCGATTTTCGTGTTTATTTTGATTTCTGTGTCGTCGAGAGATCTTCAGCAAGCATCAAATATACATGTATTAAATATAAGCATATAAACAGACATAGACTTTGAGTAAAGAGGAAGATGGAGAAGTTGTAAATCCATATCCAGCAAAAATTAAACCCTTTCGAACAATGGTACTTGGGATTGGATATACTTTTTTTTTTTTTTTTACCGAGCTTAATTATGCATGTGTTTGGTCCAACTGGGTGAACTTGATTATATTTGGGTTGGGTATACTTTTAATTTTTTTTATTGGGCTTAATTATTTCCATGATTTGGTCTAATTGTGCTTGATTATATCTGTGATGGTGGTCCACTTTTGCGTAATTACAAATATACCCAAACTTAATAAAAATTCTCTTCAAATAGGCTATCAATTTCAATCTAATTGATAGCCTAATTGAAGAGATATTTTCTTAGGGGTATTTTCTGCTTTAATATAGTACTAGTTATAAGGCCCGTGCAAAGCACGGATGTTATTAAATAATATAAATTAGGTGTAGTCTTTTGAAAAAGTTTTGTTAATGTATGTCATTCGTTTAATTGTTATTTTTTACAGTTTTATTACACCACTAATTTTATTTTATTTTCGTAAATATGGTTGATTAAAATTTTTGAAATAGTTTATCGTCAAATGCTTGTTTTTTTTAATGTTTGACTGATATTTTGAGCTATAATGTCTAGCAATTATTGAATTTTCCATTATGGTTTTACTTTATTGTGACAATAAACCATGGTATGATTAATCTTACGAATGTTCAAACCAAGAATTAAACTACACTGATCATATGATTTGATTTATTTTTTGTTTAGAGTATAGACTTTAGTTTTGATTTAATAGGGGTTTAGCAAGAACATAATATATAGTAACTTGCAGTAGTAAAGTAACCATTCACAACTAATCCACCCAACAAAACTACTGAAAGATCAAGTTGAAGCATAGGATAAAATGTTGGATTGCAAAATATATGGTGCTTATTGAAAATTATTATAGTAGGTAACATACCTTTTTATTTTTTTATTATTATTATTAGTAACCGAGGTTGAGGGGAACCCTACCCCTTTTAAATTTACGTGGGGAAACTTTTAATCAAACAATCAGCTGTTGACGTGTTTCGAACCCACAACATCTCCACTTTGTGATAGGGATGCTACCTTTGAGCCATATACTTATTACTAAGTATAGATTTGCTATAATAAGTATTTCATCTACACAAATCTGTACTTGGTATAAAGAGGCATGTAGTTAGCTACAATGAAAGCACACCTGCTGGCTAATAAAAAAATATTGTTAGACTTCAGTTTTTAGTTTTAGTAAAAAAAAATGGTTGGACCTATATATAAATTATATCTTCCGATTCTCCCAGTCTCTACTTTCACGACAAAAATCAGGAAAAAATCTAAAAATTTATATTTAGGTGTATTACTGTTTCGTAATCCCCAAATAATGGCTAACAAAAATCACTTCATTATCAAGTTATTGAGTTGAGCTTTGGTTATGTATAGACTATACATCATTTCAGAAAATACTATTAAATTTATATCTTGGGCTAACATTTGGCCGAAGGCTAGTTTTTCAAATAACTATTTTTGAGTATAATCGATAAATAAGATTAAATTAATCCTAAAAATCACGCTATAATTACGCAACATAATCATGTTATATGGTTATAAAGTCCATATAATTTAATTTCTAACCTGTACTCAAAGAAAAATGGAAGACGCACAGTATTGTACTATTACGTGTTATTCACATAATCTATTGTAATGAAGGTTGTGTGTGTTTGTGTGTGTCTGTGTGTGTGTGTGTTTTCTAACCATTATTTGGAGAAGGGAGAGAGGATAGATTGAATTTGATGTATCAGGACCATGGGTAGATGTCGAGGAAAGAAGGAAGAAGGTAAAGTTCGAAATTATATATATATATATTGGGGGGAGGGGGGCTAAAATAAGATAAATATAGCCATAGTGCTATTAAATGTATTTTCCATTAAATTTGGTTAGCCATTAATATATTTATGCAAAAAGACAGATATGACCATAGTACTATTAAATGTAGCCATCTAGCTATTTAAGCCATATTAGATATAAATTTACAATAATAACCTTTCAAATTTTCAATCTATGTAAAATTCTCTTCAATTGAAGCACCAAATTTACTCTAATTTGGAAAGAGAAATTTTCCTTAAGGGCAAGTCCAACTTTAATAGAGAGTATAGATAATAGATTACAAATATACCCAAACTTAATAAAAATTCTCTTCAATTAGGCTATCAATTGATGGTCTGATTCAAAAACCATATTTAGTCTATAAAGACTAAATATATTATAATCATTAATATATGCACGGGGCTATAATCGTTGAAATTGATTAAAAAAATGGGATTTGTGACGATGATTACAAAAAAATTGCCGTTCAAGAAATAGATTACCAGTTGAATATAATTAGAGCAGATTTGGAAAAGGAATTCAATACTTCACATAAAGAACTAAATGAAGATAAAAAAACCGTCTTCAATTCTATCATTGAAACCGTCGAAAACAAAACAGGTATGTGAATTATAATATGTTATACTATAAATGACAACTTATTAAAGGTTATATATATAAAAACAATACCTTACATTCTCCCAATGATGAAAATCTATAAACTAATCAAACCTAAATGAGTTTACTGAATAAGTCAGAATTACAATTTGGACTTACGATGGTATGCTGACTTACTTTTACTAAATTGCATACAGGTGGTTTCTATTTTGTTTACGGCAGTGGAGGCACAGGGAAGACTTTCCTTTGGAGAACAATAATGGCCAAATTAAGATCTAAAGGAAAAATAGTACTAGCAGTTGCTTCTTCAGGAATTGCATCCCTTCTTCTTCCTGGAGGTAGGACAGCGCACTTCAGATTTAATATCCCTCTTAATATCGATGAATATTCAACATGCAACGTAACGAAAAGAACAGAATTAGCAAAACTGATTCAAAAAGCCGACTTGGTTATATGGGATGAAGCCCCAATGAATCACAAATACGTGTTCGAGGCTGTTGATAAAACTTTTAGGGATATTATGGGCTCGGAAGATGAAAAATCAAAAGAAAAAGTGTTTGGTGGAAAAACAGTTGTACTAGGTGGAGACTTCAGGCAAATCTTACCAGTAGTTGAAAGAGGATCCCGAGAGGACATAGTAGTAGCTTCAATAAGCAAATCACATCTTTGGGAACATTGCCAAGTATTCACTTTAAAGAAAAATATGCGCCTATCAAATAAAGACCTAAGCAGAGCAAAAGCGGAATCCATAAAAGAGTTCAGTGAATGGGTACTACAACTTGGTGAAGGAAAATTACCAGCAATACCTGCTAAGGAAGGAGAAGAACCGTCTTTGATAAAAATTCCAGATGATTTGTTAATTCAAGGAGAAGAAAACCCAATTGAACAGATCGTCGAAACAATGTATCCAGACATTGAAAATAATTTCAAGGAAGATGATTATCTTAAAGACAGATGTATTCTTGCTCCAACAACTGAAAAGAATCCAGACCAACAGCCAAAAAATAATGCAATGGGTCATCTTATCAACAAAAAACTCAAACAGGCCCACAAGAAAAATTACTAACAATATCAAAATAACAAATAAAATCTTACCATTAAAGTATCACGTCAACTACTAAAATCTTAACAAACAAACCTATGAAACCGACCTTAAGAGTTTAATTGCCTTTAAAAAACAACTAAATAAAGAAACATAATGATAGTAAACTCTAATAACACCAGGACACTTAGCATTATAAATACATGACATGCATACAACTAAACCCTATTCTGTATTCTACATACTTCAATCTCCTTCCTTCTGCTTCTACTTCAGAGAAAAACAAAGGTATGTCAATTTATTAATGTCTAAACTAATTAGCTTATAAAGGTATGCAGGTACACTTTTTTAATGGTTTGCTTTTAATTATTCCAGCTATTTACTGTTTCAATTTAAGGAGTTCGATTTCTAAAACAAAAAAAACCCTAATGTAACCAGTTTAAGATTTTGGTTTACTACGTTGTTGTTGTACTACTTCGTCTTCCTCTTTACTAATATATATGACTGCTATATGAACATAGGGAATAGCTATGGATAAATACAACACAATCAGTGAGATTGATGAAAACAAAAGGTCATGGAAGCTAAAAGGTATGGTCATACGTATGTGGCCAACTTTTGAAGAAGAAAAAAAAACGGAAAAAATTGTAAAGAAAGTTGTCGCACTGGATATCATTGTAATGGATGAAAAGGTATGATTGTTTTTTACATATATTCACCTCACCTAAACAAATGCCTAACCATTATTTAATATCAGGAAGATAAGCTGCATATATATATATATATATATATATATATATATATATATTTTTATTATAAAAGTCAATTGTTACTTGTTTTTTCTCAAAATTGATTTTGGTTTGAACATCGTCTCTGAATTTTTGTAGTGTGATAAGTTGATATGTTCAATCAATAAGTTAGGTAAAAATAAAGTTGAGAATACAATTTTATTAAAGGTTACTTATCAACTACGAAGGGGATTTGGACATAACCCTTCTTGCAATTGGGTATACTTCTTGAATGACCTGTTAGGCTATGGGAATTCATTATATTGAAGAGATGTGAAATTACTATTAGTATTTATGTGAAATTCATCATAAATATGTATTTCTGCCTTATTTAATATTTTAATTAATATATACAAATATTTTCTTAGGGCATATTTATTCTACACATTTTGCACGATACAGTATATTTTCTGCTATTATAGATTAATGAAAGTTCCTCTAATACACCATTGATATGGTGTTGTATTTTATATTGCAAGAAGAAATTATTGTAATATCATTATCGATTTTAGTGTTTTTTTTCATGGAACGAGTTCTAGAATAAAACGATTGTCCAGCTTCATCATGTTAGCCTCCCAAAAAGAAAGATATATATGAAAATATACTGTTAATTATATAAATTGATAGTTTATTAATTAATCGATGTTGAATTAATATCTCGTTTAATTAATAATTTTTTCTAGTCACAAGACTATTAATTTATCGAGGTTTTACTGTATTTTCTTTGGGTACGGGCTGGACTTGATTATACTTGGGATTGGGTATACTCTTTTTTTTTTTTTTTGTTGGGCTTAATTATGCCTATGATTTGGTATAATTGGGCTTGATTATATCTGTGATGGTGGTCCACTTTTGCGTAATTACAAATATACCCAAACTTAATCAAAATTCTCTTCAATTAGGCTATCAACTTCAATCTAATCGATAGCCTAATTGAAGAGATATTTTCTTAGGGGTATTTTCTGCTTTAATATAGTATAATAGATAGATTTTGGGCTTTGCATGTTAATATAGCTTTGGATAAATCTGTTCTCTTGATTGCTGGGAAAAAAGCCTATGAATGGAGCCAAGTGCAATTACTGGGCTGGGTCAACCAGCTGATGGGCCATAATCGAGTGCATAATCATGGATTATGCATAGTGTTTGATTAGGGTGTCTGGTGGGTGTTTGCTAACCCAAATGAAAGGCTTTGGGTGGTTGGGTCTACTTCATGCCTAGGATAGCTCTGGAGGCAAATGTGCTTAAGCATATTGGGGGGCATCAGCAAACAGCAAGTACAAGCTAAGTATTAATAGCAATATAGTATTATATAAATGTGTTACTTTTTATCAATTTGTTTGTTCGCGAGTCGCGACAATGGTAGCCTTTAAGGAGAACATAGTGTCATGGTCATGCTGGATGAAAATAGATAGAAACAAGGTGCAGCAGAGGAAGGGACAGCTTAAATGAGCAGAAACAGGACTGGAATATGCTGTTTACATGTTCAGGGGCATCACCAGTATCAGCTGCTGGCAGGCTCTAATTTAAGGCCAAGAGCTGAACAACTATTCAATCAGCAGAAACAGCGCAGACACAATCCACTCAGTGGAGCTTCGGAGGTAGAGATCTTCAACTGCAGGTCTGCAGCAGCTGAATGCAGTGCAACAAGGCTATGGGTATACTTAATGTTCAGTTAGACACGTACTTGTATGTTTTGGGATTTTTTTTAGCTGACCTGACGCAGAGTTTTTTTAACAATTATGATTGTACTTTGAACTTGGGGTGATTAATAAAATTTCTATTTCATGGAAGTAAAAAAGTGTTACCATTTGATGATTTTTTTTTTGTGGCAAACCTTTGATTGATGAACGAATTGCGCGGCTGATATTGACCCGAAAAGAGTATATCGGGCTAGGAAGAAAACTTTGCAATTTGCTTGTCTTGAGAAATTGACCCACATATTACACTAACATGGAAATTCTTTACATGATCCAATCAGGCAATCACACTACTGTATGCCATTTTTTTTCTCCTTTGCTCCTCTCTGCTTTTTCCACTGGCGCATTTTTGTTGGAGTGAAAGCATTCCCAATAGTGAAAAGGTTTTAAGGGTGCCGCATAGGAAATAGGAGAAAGCTTTTAGCAAAAAATTTATGTTCAAAGTGATTAGTACTTTTAGAGTTACCAATGTTTAGTTTAAAATAAGTGTTAAAACTTAGTTTTACTTTTCCCCAAAAAAATATAGTGTACTTTGTGATGACATCTAATTTTTAATTAATAAAATGATCCTATGTGGTATTTTTAACTCTTGGCAAATTTGCCAAGAAGATAAAAGTGTTTTGCTTGAAAAATGTGTTAAAACCCACTATTGGCAAGAGTTTTTTCTTAAAAATTGCTAAAAATGATTTAAAACCTACCATTGGGAATGCTACGAGGCTACGAAAGGTTTCTCACTTATAAGTCTTGTTAGAAACATCACAAATGGATCAATGAATGAGTTTTCTTGATGAAACAGGCTAACAATGTTTGGGGTGAATTTGTTGTAATTGTAAGTTCCTAGCTTCTAAAAGGAAAAATCAATTGGCCTTGATGAGCAACGAACATTATTTAGATGTTTAATATCAAATATAATTAGAAATACATCAATTGCCCCCAATAAAGACTAGTAACATTATATATACATTTCTTTTTTATTCATCTTATTCCGGCCTCTAAAAATCATGAGAATAAAAATCTATAATCTCCTTCAAGTTAAGCTTAAACAAAGAAGAACAATCATTATACATCAACCATAACATATGCTCAAACAAAATGGCATCCACATCAACAAAAATTACCCGTTTCGATTCATTTCCTTTTCTTTCTTGCCTCATCATATTGATCAAGATTCTAAATGGGTCTTCTTCTAATACAAATGGATCAACTAAGAACTCCCTCTTTTCCTTTCCAACTACTACAGTCACTGGACTATCAAAATCATCAGATAAACTTCTGTAACCAAGCCTTGAACCCATGGAAGAACGTCGACGCCATTTTACAATAGGCAAGACCAAGCAATCCATATGATGTGGTATATAGATTGCTTGATAAGAAATAATAATGAATTTGTAGAGAGATGGAGAAGAAGTTATAGACAAGTAAATTGTTACTTTGTGTTTGGTTTATGTGATTGCTTGTTTGGAGATATGTGAATATGGGTTTAAATAGTTATGACTTATGAGAAGAGGTGTTATTTATAAGCAAAACTTCCTTTCTTGTGAATTGGTATTTGTAGAAGTAGTTGAGATAATGATAGAGGTAGGAATATGTTTATATCACCAGGTAACATTTTAAAGATAACTTAGGTGTATTAGTGTATATGTGATGGAAATAGGAAAATGACCCAAAGAATTTGTATATACTTGGATATATAGAAAAGTTAGTTTGAGATTAAAAGGAAATGGTCTTTGTCATTATTAAATTTGGATTTTTATTGGTGGCAAAATAGCCGTTGGAGTGAGAGAGAAATGGGAATCTGATGGGAAGGAAGGAAATGGAAAGACGACTGCCGACTGACCACTGACCACTGACCTTTTCCTAATACGCTCCCACCTCGTCCATAACGTTTACCCATGAGCTACATGTCTTTATTCATGAGAGCTACTTTTCATGTGCTCACCAAGGCAACGCCATGTATATTTTATGTATACAATATATACTGCAACACGCTCTACTGGTTTAAATGTTTAATACTCAAATGTTCACATATTAAACATACAATAATTTTCTTAAATGGTTTTTTATTTTTTTTTATACTATCATCTCTACTGTTTTATAAAGGCGCCTCATTCTCGAGGTGTCTGAGAAGCCTGAAGTGTCAAGTTTATAACAGAATAACATGTTTGCCTACATAATTCCAATTTTACCTCTATTGTATACTACAATGAAAAGGGTAATAAGATAATTTCAAAAAAATTGAACTTACTATAATTTATAAATATAAAAAATCTACAGAGTTTGTTAAAAAAACAAAATTAATTTTTATATAATGGTTATAAACCCAAATAAACATTCAAAAAGAGTTTTTTTTCCTCTTATTTTGTTGGACAAAAATAGGTCCATTATTTCTCTAATTATTAACTATTTTTTGCTCGGACGGACATACGCGTACACATTCACATAATTGATGGTAATTAATGTGGGAAAATATTTGATATGACCCCTAGGAATTATAAGGCTTTTTTACTCATGCATAAAGTGATAAAACATAATTGATGGTAATTAATGTGGGAAAATATTTGATATGACCCCTAGGAATTATAAGGCTTTTTTACTCATAGTGATAAATAATAAATTTATACACAGCCATCCATGATCCATCCAACCGTATGGAGACTTTAGCCTAAAATTAAAGAGAAAACCAAAATGCATATGTATGTTTACGCAATCAAGGATAAAAAGCACTGGCAATAACAGAAATTTCTATATTTTTCTCATACACATTACTCGGCTATGTATGTTTACGCAATCACGATTCACGATTCACGACAGTGTGGTTTGAGTTGGCAATCAATTATAAAATTTCGTGGTTGATCTGCAAGGGCCAAGGGGTCATAGTATCATATGGGTTGGGCCTTGGGTCATGAATTCAGTAAGGTGAACCAAAATGTGTCATTGGGTTTGGAATTTGGATGTGGACTTAATTAAGTAGCTAATTGTTGATTTCAATCAAATGGAGCAGGTTAAATCTGGGTATTTAACATTAACCATCCAAGTCCATAAAACCGGACCCGTTACAAGCCCTACCGACTATAATAGATATTTTTTCTTGCTTTTCCATAATTCAAATTATACTAAATATTCAGATAAGTGCCACATAACAACCAAATCAATAAAGTAGGTGACACATTAACACACATAAAACCTATATAAATTGTAAAGGAAACTACACATACACATACCACTGCAACTCCCACACGTGTCTGTTAAGTGTCAGTTGCTTATCAATCTTGATCCACGTTTACCCTTCACTCTGAACAATTTGCATGATTTTCTGATCTCTTTGTCTCTCTGTTTTCTTTCTATCTTCATTTCAATACCCAAAAGCCATGAACAAATATAGAGGAGTTATTAATTTTATGATTCTTATCTTCATAATATCATCTTTATTACTTGTTGTATCTATAAATGGAGATGGTGAGAAACAAAAACCAAATGCTGCAGAAAGAGCAATTGGATTTATAGACCCTTTTAATCGTTGGGAAAAAGTTAAATCTTGGGCTAAACTATCTTGGTTAAAATATGGTCCTTCTACTGAGTAAGTCCTATACATATATGATCCATTAATTTTTGAGGATCTCGATCACTTTTTTTATGATCAGTCAAGTGTGCAGCTTTTTGGCCAATTTTTAATTTTCTTAGTTTGTTAATGATGCATTTCAAATGTTTTTGTCCATTTTACATGTTATTATTAACTCTTAAAATTAAATTGTTAGTGAAAATGCAAGTAATTGATTGATAACAACCTATTTCTTTCTACCCACAAAAGTCCTGCGTGGTCCATATTCAGATTTTTGTAATATCCAACATATTGTTGCTGATTTAATAATTCTGGATCCCATGAGCATTTCTTTATTCATTTCATATGCAATCTTCGTTGTGTTTCTTTTTTTTTCTCAATCAAACCCTTTTCTTATTTCTTTTCGGTATGTGTTTGTAGGAGAACTGAGGAAACACACACAGATGCAGGAGAAATGATGAAAGATGCTGTTACTAAGAGCTTTGAAACAAGTAAAGAAACTGCTGAACATGCAGCCAAAGTAGCTGGACATGCTGTTCACAAGACTGCTGAGAAGGTCAAGAGAACTGTTTCAGGGTCTGGAAAAGAAGAAGATGAGGATGAATTGTAAATTTGTAATTAAGCTGTAAGAGGCACTTCTGTATTGCATTTTGAGAATAGTGTTTCTGATAAGTGATAGATCTGTCTGTGTATTAGTGAATGCAACATGTTTTGTAACAATGAGAAGTTTTTGTATGAATAAGATCGAATTGCGTACTAGCAAGTCGGAATATATTGGTATAGCCAAGATTTGTTCAGACATTAAAATGAAAACAAAATCGAAAACGAAAACCTCTACTGTTGTTGCCAAGGTTGGGATCAGATTCAACAAGATATTTTGTTGTTCCTGAATCATAGACAAGTCAAATGGCCGTGACTTACAAAGTCTACAACTGTCCACACACTGAACTCCAAGAAATGACCATGCTTGCATTATTACATTATACATTAATTTTACACATGGAAGTCGATCTCTTGCAAGCAAGGAATTAATGTGCAATCCTACAATCTGCAAGCCTAATCAGGTCACCAAATGCTTCTATAGTTTGTTTGTGGAATGCCTATATCTTGCATCTATTCAAATGCTCTAACCAATATGAATAAAGCTCACTGCTATATTTGTGGAAATGTACAGATGCAAATCATGAAATGTTTTGTATCAAACAATAAGATGGAATCGATGTTTACAGAAGATAAATATGAAAAAAATACAAAAAAGAAGACCTCAAAGTGGGAACTGGGAAGTAACTTACATTAACAAATACTGCTATAAAATTAACTGAAAAAGGTGAAAATGAAATACATATAACACAACATGTAACCCAAAATATCAAACCATGATTTCTATATCCTAACAGAGAACCACCCTTAGACAGCAGAAGATTGACATAGCTTTGAGATAGATCCTAATCCACAGTATGAACAGCAGTCACTCGAAGTATCTCACTTGAATGCCAAGGCACACTAGGCATTACTTGCTCACAACTACTTCCCCCGATCTTCAATAAGTCCAAAAATGTTCCAGTTATCTAACACCTAATCTCGTAAGACCCAGCTTTTGTTATATAACGAACCCACTCAACGGTATTATAACCACTCTTCTCCCAGACCTACAAGAAAGATGATTAGGTAAAGATGCATTTAAAATTAGTAACTGAACAAGAGAGTAAGAGTTTCTCCAGTACACACCTTAAGGAAACGAACCCTCAAACCTGAGGCTGTAAACATGGGAACCTGCAAGCAGAAAACATGAATCTGTAAAATCCATTTATCGATAGAGAGATCAAGAGTATCACACAGTACACACAGGTACGTGTCGCCTTCCACAAAACGTGGTTTGCAATATTTGCAACAGTAAAGAAGAAGTTATTGCATAGTTGCAGACACTTGTAAGTGAAGGCCCTACTAAGTATTGCTCCTCTCTGTGCATGGAGGGCAGGCAAAGAAGTATCGAGGAAACTCGACTTCAATTGCCTTGATGCGAAGGTGACCTGATCGTTGCATTGATGAAATGTTTTATTCTATTGTATTAGCACTTTGTAAGGATTCCATTCACCGTTCCTCTCGTTGATTGTACATTTTGTGATCATTACAAAAAATTTGTATTATCCAAATCAAGGATACAAAGACTCACAAGGATGTTGACGACGGTGATTGCCCGCTTCTTTTCAAGTTGTTTTAGGAGCAAGCGAGTAAGTTCATAAAATATTGGATGGGATCATGATCGCTACTTAAGTGATATGGTTCTTATAGAAAACTTTTGTTCTGGAGGCGAAGTGCAGAATGAAATTTGCCCAAGGCATTATGACTCAATTATGTTTTGCATAAGACGATTTAGTTTAAATTAAAGGAGATGGAAGAAAAGCTGTATATAACGACTATTTCCTTTATTAGGTATCACCCTAACAATTCTTTCAAGTACTAGAGTGTTACATCAATGGGATGGGAAAGAGACATTACTTATATTTAACTTAGATGATTGTAGAATAAAATATATACATTGGGATAGAGGTGTTAAATATGGGTTAATCCACTCCCCATTATTGAAATGACATCCCTCAACTATTTAAAATTGAACGAAGAATGCCTCATTAGCTTTGAGGCCATCTTTACACAGTATGAAGCATGTAGGACTTCACAAGTCTTATGAATATTTTGGATGCTATATTGGTAATCTTCACACTCCATATCCAGGACTCCTCCGTGTAGTGCCATAACGTCAAGCCTCTCATAATAAGGTTTGAAGAAGTCGTGCTATTTAAGAAAATAATTTTATTTCTTAAAATAAGTAGGATTGCCCTCATTAAAAGTAAATTGTCTAGGCATTTGGTTAACTACAAAACGTTTCTTCCTATCCCAAGGAGTGTTGTAAATGTTCTTGCGAAACTCGTAGTATGGCTCTACCATAATGCTAGGAAACACCATCCTATTCCATAGGATAAAGTGCAGATCTATAAATGTTTGGGTGGCAAGTTTAGCTTTTGCAATTCTTTTCTCTGAAGTGTCTTGACCATTGAGAGATATTAATGAAATTTCACATTTCTAACATGTTAAGGCATACTTTTTTTTAATAGCATGTCATTACGGATACAGTCAAATTTTGAAACAAGAAAGAAAGACCAGAAAATTTTAAGAGCAAAAAGAGTAAAGATCAATAAGTAGATACATAAATAAAATGAGTTGACTATTCTTTTTAAAAAACAATTGCAGCAATGGATATCAATAGGGTATGTAATGATGATGATCATGAGTAATCATCAGTATGTCACCTGAAATTCCATTTGGATTGGTGGCCTGGTCCAAGACTTCTTTTCAGCAATTGTGGAAATCAACTCAACTTCTGCACTCAAAGTTGGCTCAGTTTGTCCAGGAAATTTTCTTATCCTGTCAGAGAAAGAGCACAATCAAAAGAAAATTTTGAAGGAAGCTTTTTATTTTTGATAAATTAAAAAAGATCGAAAAACAAAATTATAGGGGTAATAGAAGAGTGATGGTCGCATTAATACATAGTAGGTGAAAAGATAGGTTATCTTAAGAGGAAAAAAAAAAAGTGAAAAATTAGCAACATCCTGAATAGGTCAGCACCCATCAATAATTACTGGTGCATTTATGACAAGCTTACCTTTTGAAATAAAAGTACAATGGAATGAACCCATGCAATGTAAAGGACAAAAACAGTAACATTATGAGGAAATTCATGGTCATGATTGCGAAGTATTTAGAAAAATTGAGTGTGGGACGATATGAGGTCCCCTGGTTAGACGATGCACCACTAGTTTACCAAAAATATACCAAAGGTATTTTCTACCACAATTGTCTTTTGTAGCAATTAATTTTCAAAAAGCTTTTGAAGACCTGAGATTTCGACAACCACATAGAATACAGATAAAGCGTAACTACTGAAAGCAGTATGAATTTTTTTTAATATTAACAAATCAAACTCATAATCTAATATGCCCGTGTTTGAGTGAGATACTTCTATATATTATACACCTTTCCAGTCAATTTTGCACATAGATAGTTTATGAAATTGAGCTAAATTTTTTGAGTCAGGATATCAAAATGCCAATTACTTACTTCCAGACCAAGCAATCAATGGAGGCATTGTACTTGGCTCGACCAGATGTCACTTGGAAACTTGTTTTTGCTGTTTGCTTTGGTACTGGAATCTTAATCACAACACCAAGCGCAAACATTTTTGCACCAAAAACACTCTTCACCTGTCAAGACAATAAGGTTACTTATGGAACCATATAATTACATGGCTTTGAATTCTAAAGAGTTTCAATACAAACCTTAACATTTACTTCCATCCGTGTCCTACCGAGTTCCTTTATTGTTGGCAAAACCCGAAATGGAAGATTTACACCCTCAGTAATGCGATACCTGTGGAAGCATTTTCACCATTAAAGAAATAAAAAGGGTGGAAGTAATAAAAGAAGAGGTATACTCTATATACTGAGTGACAATATACAATATTAATAAATCATTAGAATGGGACTCTGTTGTAGACTTGTAGTTCACATTCCCTCTACCTAAAGTAACTACACATCTCCTCATATCTACATAACTATAGGATAAGTTCAAATTTGCGTGTATGTGTGTATTCTACTATACAAATTGTACACAGGATTGTTGTATATGCGTGTTGTGAAAATATAAGCTTCTTAAGCAACAAGGCAAGAAGAGGGGATTTGTGCAAGCCCCTTGGGAAACACCTAAGGCCTACCTCCTATCACCCATTACCCCCAACCAATCCACTTCTGTAGGAGAGAACTTCCTTAATAGCAAGTTGCTAAAGACAAATAGTTCCATGACCTGACACCCGAAAGACCCCAACAAGTTACAAAGCTATAAAATTTCAGCTGAATCGTAACATGTTTTATCTGCTGCCAAGTTCAAAAGAAACTATTTAACAGTGAGGAGAATATGTTACAGTTCAGTCTCCACGTTGTTCCTCCACCCATTGTATTCTTTCCAAATGTAATATCAAATGAAACATTCTTGACCAGCCAAGACATTTTAAATGTAGCGGCTAAGGAATTATCTCATCTCAAATATAGAATAGATGGTTGTACAATGTCTCCTCTTAAATGAGACAAAAGATGAGCAAGTGAACCACTTCATCCTTCTCATTTTTGCACAAATTGAGAAAATTTTGGTAATATATGTACCCTCTCATTCAAAGACCAAAATCCCAATAAAAGGCCTGATGAAAGACAGAGTTCAGCACAAAAATGTTCTTGTATGAGGAATGAATGAGAATATCATGACTTCCCAATACTAGGGAGTAGGGAGACATGTTCCTTAGATTTGCGGTAACAATTCACACAGACCGTACAAACAACGGTTTGCACCTCCAAAACAAAACAAACTTTATAAAAAGATTTTAGCTAGTCACTCTGTCTGCTAGAGAGACTATAATTTCCCCATGTTGTCATTAGATGAATGGTTAACCTTGGGTTTTTTTATCTAAATAAAGCATAAGCGAAAAGGTAAAATGGCTATTAGATTGCTTACTTCATGAGTTCAAATTCACCATCTGGCGGCACAAAACTGACAGTCTTTTCTGAGTTGAATCTTGTCAAATTTACGCATTGGTGAAAAGTAACATCATCGAGCTCAATAGTTTTTCCACTGTAGAATATCGAGTAAACAAGTGTTTAATCAACCCGTCTAAGACATTCAAGTAAGAAGCATTTTACAGTCATAATCAAGCACAAAAAATAGTCACTAAAGGTCTACTTCAAAAGAAAAGGATGCTGCTATTAGACATGTACTTCCTAACAGTGCACAACAAATGCAATCATACAACAAACATACTTAATGTATCAACAAGAAAAGCACACACAAAAATGCTAGTGACCAATTATGTATCAGAAAAAGTAAAGCCTTCTAATAAATCTAGAATATAGTTCATATTCATAAGATATAACTAGAGGAAAGAAAACCAACATTCACACATATCATATAAAGTGTACATGGAGACTTTACATTTAAAAGACGAGAGATATAGTGAGAATCTATGGTGAAAGAAAAGGACACCATTTTGAGAAGCTGGTGGTCAGCTGGGACAGAATACTGGGCTTCTCAACTAGGATCTTATGCTTCTGCTATTTGTTATTCCATCATTATGTATTTTTCCTTTTCTTCCTTTTGATTTGGTAAGGTCCTCCCTCACCACTCCTCCTTTGGTTGTAAAAGTTATTGGAAACCATAAATAAAAGTTTTATTTAGCCAAAATACATGGATATAAATTGAGGATCTGAGGCATGGTATTTTCTAAGGATGAAGACTTTAAATTGGGGATGTAAGGTCAACTCGATTAACTTATATGGGAATATGGGATTTTATTGTGTCTTGACAATTTATATGCATGTCCAATGATATATTTGTTTTTTTGGTTGCATCTCTTATCCACTCAGCATCGCAGACAGAACACAGTATAGCTAAAATCTTATAATGTTAGCTAATGATTTGGAAACATTGCATTTAAATAAGCTACTGCGACAGTCCCCAGCAAACCTATATCAAATAAACCATTTGCATACTAACTATTTAACAACAGCAATCAATGTCACAAACTGACAACCAAAATAAAATTTCCATTATCAAACAGCGAAAAAAACAGGTGAACACATCAGGGAAGAGCTTACATTAGATCAAGATAGGAAGTGCAAGCTCGGATTCATGTGCTAGAAAGATATTACATATAGATATGACGCAAATTAATGCAAGAGAGCCACCTATCCCATCCATGATTAGAGGTATCTATTTTAACAAGTGAAATAACTATTTCTGGGTCCTATGATGGTTAACCTCAGAAGTACCTTTTAGTAGGACGAGATTTCAGTTGTGATTCCTTTTCGAGACCAATTTTGTCATTTAAACCCAACTTCAGATCAGGCATTCCAGAGAGGAAGCACTTCATAAGAATCTTTCCAGTAACATCACAACGCAAAACACTACCTAAAATCATCAAACATTATGGACCATAAAAAACGAAAATTAAAACACACATAGCAGATCTAAATGCGAGGGGACTGATATATACCTTTAGAAGACATAAGAAGATTAACGCTTTCCACTATATCCAGAAAAACCTGCCATATATGAGTATATGAGCATAAAACCTAAAAGACTGGCCTTGGAATACACTTTTTCCTTCAAATAAGAAGTTCACCTCATTTTTCTTATACACGAGGCCTTCTCGACGCCAACCAACAGCACCTGTAACTTGTAGAGTTGCATTTGGAACGGGTTTATCTGTTGGCTATAAAAAAATCCACAAGAAAGAAATATACAGTATTGTTAAACACCCCTTCATATTCGTAGCAGAACAAATATCCAAATAAGATGGAGAGTTATAATAATTAACAAAGTGTACATGTTAATTCAAAACAATTGTCCTAGAAGACTACCTACAGTTAAACCAATGTGAAAATTTTGGCTATTTAGTTTAGAATTTTAAGTTTCATTTGGCAATATGAAATCATAAGTTTCCATTCCCTATCCTTTCATTGTTAAGCCAAAACAATCTCCATTACTTTATAATAATCGAACATGTAAATTGCAGTCTGAAACAAGCTATTGTAGATGCTTTAAATTCTATGCTTCTTCTAATCACTTTTTAACTATCAATTTATACGATTAGTTCCACAAAAAAAGGGAATGGTCAAATGGGTCTAAATGCGTAAAATTTAGAGCTTAAATAAATCTCAAATCTAACCTTAGACGAGAAGGGTGAGCGAACTCCTTCTTGTGTAATGTAAAGCTTCAAAATTTCAGGAGATAGATTTTGAGGGTAACCAAAGTCCATGATTTCTGCAGTGAAGAAATATGAATCAACATAGTATCTAATAGCATAGCTTATTATAAAAACAAAAGAAATGTGGGTAAAAATATTACCATCCAAAAGCTCGTAAATCAGAACAAAGTTGTTGCGGATAGCATCTTCATCAAATGCCCCACCAAAATAAGATTTGAACAATGCAACAGCCTGCATAGAAAATAAAAAACCCTTGATATTAAATATCTTACAGATGTTTAATTGCAACCAAGAAACTGAATAGCTATATCATATCAATATCTGCCTACTAAACATAACCCTACATCCTTGTATGACCCACAAGCTCTCTCAAGGCGCACACCTCAGTGCAATACATATTACTTAATTAAACGAATACAAGTCAAGTCAAAATCATAATGGGTTAAATCGTGTCATACTGATTTCCTTGGAAAACATGTTGCTACTAGTCGTGTCAAGTTACCACGTTGATTGGCAGGTCGGTTTGAGTTAGTTACTCGATAAGTAACTGGGTCAGGTTTGGGTTTGATTTGTTTTACAGACCCACCAAAGTGCCACAAAATTAAATCCCTTGCCACCTCTACCCGAAGATTTAATACCCATCGAAAATTCTTGTCAAATTCTCAACTATCTTGTGTGACCTTTTGTACAACATAAATGGGGCCTCTTGTACTTGTGTCAGTGTACCAACTCCCACTGGGTAAAGTGGTACGGTGTCTTAGTCTAACACGGTTGTATATTCCACTCAACTCTTGTAATCACTGTGGCACATGTTCCCTAAACCAACTAAGCTGTTTCTTCCTCTAATTTATCTCTCAATAATAGCCACATCTCTTTCAACACTTTTGCCATCACTTCCACCGTTGCCTCAAATAACAACCCAATAACCTTTGCATGGGTATTCTGGTATTCAAATTTAGGGATATATCATTTCGAAGTTATAAGAGTTCAAGAAAACATCAAATTGTTAGGAATGTAATGTTTGGGTAACAAAACAACATTGATTTTAAAACATGTACAAATCGTTCAGTGCTGATAAGCCAAATCCTCGTTATATAGCTACATTGTGATTTAATCCTATCTATTGCTTCAATTCTCTAGGCATAGACACTGAGATTTTAAACCTAGAGCTCTAAATTAAATTCTCAAGTAGTCAACCAACAAAGCTGGCTAAGAACTATGTAAGTGGGCCTATGACAAGGCCACTTTTTATTTCATTGCCTGATATAGGATCAGTGATAAGTTGGTTACTTTGTTAATCGGTATCAAAGTTTTAGGTTCAGAGTCAAGAATGTATGTATAGAGTATTGAGCAACACAAAAAATAGGAACATGATGTTTCAAAGTGAGGACAAGCGTCACATATTTTATTGCGTTATGCAAGTACACAAAGTTACATGCTTTGAAAAATTAGACTTTTTCTAGTATTATAACTGCCAATTTGAGAAAAAAATAAATAAATAAATAAAAAAAAACAATTCTTTATCTCTTGATGTTTACTAATGGAAGCATTATGAGAAGGTATGGAAGTGACAGAGGAGGTGGAGGCACGGATGGAGGTGGTACAGGTGTTCCTACTGAAGTGCGTATTAACTTGACAGGAATTACAGTAGCAAATGTGTAAGTTGATTAAACAGGCGCTACAAAAGAGTTGTGCCACAGTGATTGCAAATATTAAAAGCTGGGATTACAGCCAGGTTGGCTACATCTACAACATTAAATCAATTTTGACCCAACAGATTAACAATTTAGAATGGTAGTTAATGAGTGAATGACAGCTTTTATTAATTCCCCCCCACACACACACATACTGACACAAAACCCAAAAGAAAATACCTCAGGATCGATGCAAATAGCACTAGCTACGGCAACCTGGTTTCTTAGTTTCAAACAAAAATGATGAATGTCTTACTTTCAAACGAATTTTTTTTATATGTTTATTTTGGTACTTAAGGCTTATATGCATATATTATTAATTACTTTGCTAAAACTTTGACATTGGTGGGATGAAGTAGTTCTTTAGTTCCTGGATAAATAACTTGGGAGTCTTGGTGTAAGCATAATGCTTTCTATGAATGAAACTACGTTTTATGACTAAAAAGAAGTCTGTCTTTACTGATTAGTGACTATGTACTTTATTATTAGTACACTCGTTATCCAGTAAACAAAGAATAAGTCAGAAAAGATCAAAAGCTTTTAAGGTTCAAAATGAACTTCTAACTATGATAAGTAAGATCCCAAAATCCAAAATATGAGATCATAAGCATATCAAGCAAGGAGACCAAACGTAAATGATAGTTAGACTCTGTAATGATGTTTGATACATTAAAAAAGATAGATTACAAGTTTAATGGTGTATGAGTAGAAAACAGAAAATGGGAGTTGATGTTCTTTATTGTCTCACATAATGGTATGTATATATGCCTTTAGGGAGTTGAAGTCAAGGGCGGGAAGTCAAGGGAGTTGATGTTCTTTATCGTCTCACATAATGGTATGTATATATGCCTTTAGGGCAAGAAGTCAAGGGAGAGGGAATTCACAGAAGTAATTTAGAAAAAAAAAATCTAATAGAAGAAAGCCAAAACAAAGCTTCTTAGGTTTGCAATACACTTCCCCTTCACCTAAGCTCCAGGAAGGCTATGCTCTAAGAATTCCCAGGTAAATGCCTAGGCACAGCTAAACATAATTCCTGGTGCGATGTCTTAGAAAAGGATCGTTTAGTTTTAACAGCAATGTAAACTGGCTCATGTCATACGTTGAACATTGACATTATTATAGCCATGTTGAGATGTAAGCATCACACAAGCAAAACATTTTACCTCTACAACAAACTTGAATGCACAAGCAACATTGGCGTTGCTACTGACGACAATCACAATGTAGACATTGCTGATTCTCATGTAAAAGAATGAACAACCTCCAATCTGCCGAACAGGACATGTTCCAAGCTCTTTTGTTTGCATTATGTGTGTCCGGAATGCATCCACCATATTGCCTCTGAAGGAAACCCAAACAGATATACATTAGGGCATAACATAAAATTCTTATCATCTCTAATGCTGCTCGTTTCAAGCCAAAAAATGATTATCCATATATTTAAAAGATAATAATCTAACTAAGAAATCTTTTTACTGCTAAAGGTTGATTCCATATATTTAGTCAATGAAGAAACAGCAGGACTGCGGGAGGATGATGGTCACAACAAAAAATAACAACCATAAGACATTAAATTTTGTGATGCCCCAACATCAATCTAGAAACGACACGAATATCATGCTTTCTTTCTCATCTTCTATAAAGCAGTCTGCTACATGTTCTGGTAATTGCTTTAGTTAAAAAAGATGAGTATCATTCTTAGATCTTAGTAATGTGAAGCTAGTTTAAAACACATGCCTTTAATGTGCTCAGCCAATTACTTTTCTAATAATTCAATATTTTCTGAGGAACGTAACTCACTTAATCACGTATATCTTTTGGCTGATAAATTAGTCCAACAGTTAAAATCCAGCACTCCAATTACATATGAGATGTGTGTGTTATGTACATATATGGGTCACTAAACATGATCTACTTACTTTTTAATAAACTATAGGACCTTCTTTATTGAGACAGATTGAAACTTAGACAGGTAATAACATCATCTATGCTACAAACTCTATTTTTTAAGAAAATACAATCTCACTTCAAGCCCAATGCAATCACATATATAACAAAATCATCCTTCATTTACTCCAAATACACCCTAAATAGATGATGTGAGATGCCAACGACTAATCGTGACAATATTTGGTTTGACCAAGTAGCTGATCAAAGTATCATTCTCAATGGAAGGGTGCCTAAATGGATAACAACAAACGGACTTGTACTAAAAGTGGGAAGGAAATTCCATGCATCATTATATCTGTTTTTCTCTTCTTTTCTCAAAGGGCAAGATGAATAGAGTGTAATAAACATTCTTTAAAGGGTGAGAAGTAAATTCAATGAAATTACTGTAGCCACTGAAAACGTAATTTTCACTGGACAACAGCTGGGAGGCATTGCATGACTTATCTTTCAAGTGGGAACTCGTCATACATATTGTTCATTTTCTATCTAAGTAGTGTTGAATATTACATAAATTTGCTTCGAGAGCAGTGTTGCAAAACATAGTGTCTTCCTATCCCCAACTGCTTGTGTGTGTGAAATTGAAAGGATTTGTACCTAATTGTTCATTATTAACCGTGTATTTCGATTAACTAACAAGTTTAAACATTTCCAGAGTTTCGGTCATAAACTATCTAAAACAAACAAAAATAAGGACTTAGGACAAGTTATGAATTACTGAGTGCAAGTGTGATGGAAACTATTTCTCAATACAACTCAATTTCCAAATGAAATGGTAAAAATTGAAAAAAATTACCCGACATCATCACGATAAAGGCGATTGATGAGAACATCACCACGAAGATTCAAGAAATAAACAGCTGAAGCTGCTACAGGCATCTTCGATCCAGCGTGAATAGAGATAGATAGAAAGAAAGGGTTTGCAGATCCAGATATGGAAATGAAACCCTTAAATGAACAAATTTGCTGTTTGTTTTGAAGATCGGATCGAAATTGAAACTATGTATAAATCTTTCATGAAAGATCAGATGAAGTTGGGTAGAAAGGAGGAAGGTTACAGAGATCTAGAGAAATTGAAAAACAATGGAGTTTTTAGAACTGAGATCTCTCTCTCTCTCTCTCTCTCTCTTTCCGTCTTTCGTCAACAAAAGCAAACAGCTTCTGTTTCTTCAACTCAAATCAATGGGCTCCAATAACACTGGGCTTACTCAAGTAACAAATGCCTCAAGGCCCGACATTAATTTGAGTTGAAGAAACAGAAGCTGTTTGTATCAAACTTACTCAAAACTGGTCTTGGGCCTGGGCTTGGGCTTGTAACTCGTCTTTGCAACAAAACCAATTTACTCAAAACTTTATAAATTTTGATGCAAGCGTCGAGCCAGGGTGTACCTCGCATATTTTCTATTTCTTCCAAAAGGGAGGTGGGTAACTCCACTACACGTCAACACCACATCAGTGCGATATCTGTAAAATCTACCTCAAAATGTCTCAAATCCACTGGTGTTGTAGTGGGAAAGTTGGTTTCTCCCAATGGAAGGTGGATTTTGGATTTGAAGGGACAATGGGAAGGTTGGTTGGCTAAAAAGAACCGAACGACAATTATAATCTCGTATGGACTTTGGGTTTGGGCATTACACAGATTTTAGAGACGATATTTCGAATGTCGTTTGGGCGTAAATGTTCATGCACAACGTTTCTACTGTCGTGTGGAAACTTTAGCAAGTTAGAAAGCACGAACAAACCCTCCACTCCTCCGGTATTCAACACCAAATCTAAACTCCATTGATCACCTCCATTGTTGCCTTCCGAATTTCATCACCATAGATTAACCACCCAAAGAACCACCTCCAAAATCACTTTAAAACAATCTAGATGGTTAGGTGCATTCAAAATGACTTTGGAATAGGGGAGTTCTAGTCCTCAAAGTGTCGATTCAATTGATGAAAATACACCAATTCCACCACTAATCCCCCCCCTTCCGATTGATCGAAATGAGCACCCGTCGCTTTGCTCATCGTCCCAAACTCATGTGACGCATTACATCCTTGATAATGAGGTAAATCCACTTAATTGATTTTACAATTTATTTAATAATGTTTACAAATTGTGTTAACGAAATATTGTAATAAAATGACTGCATTGTTGTTGTGATTGGATTGAATTTATTGGAAGTATTGCATAATCACTGGATGTTTCCAATCATGTATCTTGCAAGTAATAATGTTTTTGGTGCGTGCGTAGATAAATTATATGCATAGTTCTTCTGTGAAGCTTGTTCTGTAATTGGTACTTAAGCACTCTGAAATTTTTTTGGCAATGAACAAGCTGGACTTAGGCAGACCCCGACTAGATACAAATTGCTAGACAAATATACTATTGAATGCGGAATTAAACAATAGCAGTAAATAAAGATGAACAAACACAAGATCTCGAAGAAAACTATCTTCTTTACTGAATATTATGAAGATTACAAGAATCTCTGCCTTACAATACTCTCATAGATAAATTAAACCCTAGTTGTCTCAATATTTGTAAACACACTAAACCTTAGGGTCTGTTTGATAACCGGTGAATCCGGCTATTCACCCGGGTGAATCGGTTTTACACGGTTTGACCAGCCAATTACCTGTGTTTGATAACAAAAATTTGTTTCGGATACGTTTTACCAAAAACAAGCACGTGACCCCATTTACCCGGATTCATCCGGGTGAATCGGGTCCGGGGGGGGGGGGGGGTGTGTGGGTAAAATTCCCCCAACCGATTTACTCGGTTTCATTTGTCGGGTATAAAGGGTAATTTTTCTCAAATCTGAAGAGAAAAAAAAATCGATCGCGACAGCAACGGTGTAAAACCTTTTTATCCCTACCAAATTCGAGCAGATTTGAAGGAAGAAAAAAGCGATGGCGACAGCAACGGTGTAAAAAACTTGAAGTTTCAACACTGTTTTGAAAAGGTAATCAATCTCCTTTCACTATTTCGAAAAGATTTTTCTATTTCTCTTATCTTCTACAAAATCGCAACATCCATTTCTGTTTTTCGATTTCTCTTGATGTATACAAATTTCGAAATATTTTATTGATTTAAACCATTTTTTCGCAAATTCTAGTTTAGGATTAAACTAGGGTTTTTCAATTTTGTAGAATTTAGTAATTAGGGTTTCGCTAAATTTGGGGGTTTTATGTAAATTTAGGGTTGTGTTGATGGAATTTATGGTTGTGATATCAAAACAACTGAAATTGAAGCAAATGATCACTATAATAAGAGTTGAATCTATCTAGTAAATTTGGTATCTTTGGAAACTATAATACTATGATTGTTGTGCTTTACTTTCCATTTGCTAAGGAGTTTTGTGTTTTTTTCCCTCTTTCGTTTTGCTTCCTTCTTCCTTCTGTTAAGAATTGCAACAGTTGTGACCAACTGACCACTTAAGCCAAATTAGTGAATGTGTTGGAAACATGTCTCTACACATACTATAGGATTGTCTGCTGTCAGGATTTTGTTATGTCTACTGTTCCTAGTTAATTTCAAATTTGATCTGGATAGCAATTTGATTTGAGGTTGCAGGCTTGTTGCCTTTTGGCAGTTAGTTTTTCTTTTTCCAAAACCTTTTAGGAATTAAAGACATAGGTTTACTTTGTCCCGTACCAGCTGAGCAATTAGATTGTTTTTAGAGGCTGAGGTGATCGTTGTCTTTGTAACTAAAGATTGCCTTCTGTAGCCTTTATATATCTCTCTTAGAAACATTTCCATCACCCGCAACCTATGGAGATTAATCAACAGTGAATAAAGACTCACTTCAACAGTGAGGGCTGGGGTGGTATTGGCTGCTAATAATACCAATAATACTATAATACAATAATAGCTATTGGCTGCTAAAAAAGTGTGTTTGTAGACCATGTTTTGTTATGATTTTTTGACTTGAAAGTTGAACTAGTCTTTGGTCACCAAAACCCCATCTATCACACTTAGGGTTGTGTTGATGAAGTTTAATTTAGTGTTTTCATAATTTCATGGAATTATGAAATTTTAATGTTGTTATTAATGCATTTTGATGGCTTCACATTCATATATGATTTGACAGAAGCTATCGGTAAAGTTAAATTAGTGGGGATGCATTCAGGAACTAGTCAATACGTGGTTGAAAGACTAGAATATTTACTCCTGATTAATATTAAACTATCTCTTTGTGCAGGTTGAAGACGTCAATACGTGGTTGAAAGAAAAGTACTGTTCGACAAAATTTGCAGAAGAAATATCATCTCCAGGTAAATATGTTTTTTTCTTTATATTCTTGTTAATGATATTCCTTTTACTGTATGCTCATAGACTAGAAAAAAAATAGTGTGGAATTGGTGTGTTAGGAAACCTTCATCTTTTAGCATTCCGTGCACCATGTGTGACTTGTTTTTTCTTATCCATACATCAACTCTTGGGTGGACAAAATATACATCTGTTGTAAAGAGCGGGCTATGATTCTTGCTACCGAATAGGTTTTTTGTAGTACTGAACAGGTTCTGATTATTGTTAAGACTGAGCCCTATGGCTATGATTATTGTTACGTCAGACCTAGTCTTTGAGCACACATATTGTTAAGGATTTTGTTTTAGTATGTAGTTATGTTAGTCAATGTTTCTTTCTTTTTTCTTTTATACAGTATGATGATTTTGTTTAGTATGTAGATTGTGAGGCAATTTTCTATTTTGTAGGAAGCATAGAAATAGAAATAGACGTCCTGCTGTTATTGATTGGACTATTGATTGATCTGAAAATGAGATCCATTTTTCATAATAGTAATCTATTATATATTTAATTTGCCTGAAGGAGAAAGAAATAAATATACAGTAATTAGGTAATAGGTATGCCCATTTTATAGCGGTATAATGTTGGGAACATACACTGTATAATGTTGGGAACATACACTGTTACATTCATATTCTGCATTCTGCAATGCATTTGCATGAACATACACTGTACAACTAGATTACTTTTCTGAGGGGGATACTTGATAGCATTTTTTTTTTGAGAATGCTGCATTTATGTTCTTTTTCATATTTCAAAATTTGAACTGATATTCACATGACAATGGGTATGCCCAGAGCACACAAATTTTAGATTAGTCTTCTTCTCCCATTTAAATAGCATGTTGTCGAAAGGGGTATTGGTGTCTTCAATTTGTGTTTTTTTTTTTAACTGATTTATGTATTTTTTTTTTTGGTATGTTTCTCGTTATGCACAACGGTGGTTTGAACTATGTGGTGGGGATAATTTTTGTAACTGTTTGTTATTGTGACATGTACAGGTAATTCATTCTTTTGTTCGTTTGATCTATTCGACATATTTTTGTTTGTATTTTTATAACGCAAGGATCGTTTTACTGTTGTAGTTTCCTGTGCTCCGTGGTCCGCGTCGATTGAAAGTTTGCGTGTCGGGTTGTTGTTGTTGCGCTTAAGGTATGCCAATTTTGACCTCTCCTTCACTTTATAATGGATTTTGACATTGTATAGTGATGAATGTTATACTAAAATGCGTAGTGATGGTCAATAACGATGCACGATGAAAATTGATACCCTGTACACGTCTAAATTACATCAAGTACCGTTATTTGTGAAATGGTAGTTTCTTTGAATTCGTTTATATTACAGCATGTACCGTTATTTGTAATAGGGGTAGTTTGTTTATAAAAAGATATGTGATTTGTCAATATATTTTCCAGAAATGGGTAAATTTGCATGTTACTTGGTTCGAAATGGCCGGAACCCTGGTATTTATACAAACTAGGCTCAAGCCGATGCTCAGATTAGGAATTTTGAAGGAGCATGTTGGGAAGGTTGTACTTCAATCGCACAAGCTCGCTTACTGTTGAATTATTACAGGAGCTTGGACTCCGAAGTAGAACTTGCATGCTCCCAACCACTACCCAGCCCCATTGCCTCTAGAAGCTCTTCTTGTGTTTCTTCTACTTCGACTGACCGTATCCGTGCAATTTCCTTAGATGATACTTGGTGGTTGGTGAAGAACCTAATTGTAGTTTTGTTAGTTGTACTCATCGTGGTGTTGTTGAAGTTGTTATTTGTTATTTAGAATTTTCAAGAAATTGTAACATAACTTTGGGATATGTTAACGTCACCTTGTAATGAAATTTGTAATGACACATTTTAATATATGTTTTGAAATTTTAAAAGTTTTGTTTTACTTAAAATACAATCGTGTTTAAAGTGTGTGTTACAATCGTGGAGTTTTGACGTTGTTGGGGTTTTGTAGAATGGACAGTGGTGAAGAAGAACGTAGGATAGTTACTGCCATAGTCATTATTGTTGTGGTTCATATGGTAATGGCATGGCAGTGGTGGTGTGCATTACATATGAACCACATGCGACTACCTCGTGCACCTCGTACGAATCGAAATGAAATGCGACGTGATATTCTTAGGAGTTTTTACATGGAGAGCGACAGGTCCTGTTATCATCAACTTAGGATGAACCGATTCGCCTTCCATTCCTTGTGTCGTAGGCTTACAAGACTAGGATTGCAGGATACGAGATATCTTACGGTTGAGGAACAAGTAGCCCTATTTCTTATAACAGTTGGTCACGACCAGCGAAACCGAAGGGCAACCCATCAATTCTATCGATCAACCGAAACCGTTAACCGTTTCTTCCATCTAGTGCTTAATGCACTCCTACGGTTATATAGAGAAGTTGTGACCAATGTGACAGCGGAGAATTCTCCGCTCGCAGATTGTGGAACATATCATCATTGGCACCATTATTTCAAGGTTCGGAGCCTATCTTTGTCAATCACAGTAACTTTGTAATCCTTCTTTGAAATGCATCCCTTTACTTAACATGTATGAATGGTCGTAGGATGCTGTGGGTGCAGTCGATGGTACACATTTCAAGACAAGTGTTGCCTTGGTAGACCAACCTAGATATCGTAACCGAAAAGGAGAGATTACCCAGAATGTCTTGGTGGGGTGTACTTTTAGCATGAGGTTTACGTACATGTTGACGGGATGGGAGGGTTCGGCGCACGATGGTCGTTTGTTGAGGAATGCCGTTAGTCGTCCTGGCCATAGACTTACCTTACCTCCTGGTAAGTTTGTATACCTACCATGTACATTCCCATGTTCTGTAAATCTGAACCAATGATTTAATACGTCAATAATCATTAACTGTAGGGGGTAAATACTATCTTGCGGATGCCGGCTTTGCATTAGTGCCTGGATTCCTTACTTCATATTGTAATACCCGATACCACATCAGAGAGATAGGAAGACAAGTAGCGCAGAATGAGGATGAGCTTTTCAACTTTCATCATTCATCTTTGGGAAATGTTGTCGAAAGGGCTATTGGTGTCTTGAAAAAGCGCTTTGCATATCTCAGGAAATCCCCTCACCACAACGTTAGGGTTCAATCCAAGATTATTTTGGCATGTGTTGCCTTGCATAATTTCTTGAGAGATGTTGACCCTGATGATGAGTTTGACCCCGACGCACTACCTGACGATGAAGAGGAAGACATGGGGAAGAACCGGTCGATGTTGTAGCCCCGGCCATGAATATGGTGCCATCCCCAAATTGGATCAATTGGAGGGATCAACTATGTCATCAAATGTGGAATGCGTACGTCAATTTTCAGTACGAAACAGACGAAGATGATGATCTTTGAAGTATCCCTACCATGTGTTGGCTATTGTTTGTTATGTGTTGTGTGTACGTAGACAATGGATATTTGTTTATTTTTCTATTCCTTGTGGACCGATGGCACAATTTATTAATAATGCATTTATGGTTGGAATTCATGGTTTGTAATCAAGTATTACGATTTTTTATTAATATTCAAGGAATGTCGACCGCCTCAACGAAAAAACAAAGAGAAGGAACCAACCGACCCCATCCCAAACATGGAGTGCCCCTCCCGTTCCACCCCCACCCGAACTACCATCCCAAAAGACCCAACAAAGGTGGGGACCAGCAATGATGGATATCTTACTTGATACTCTCTGCGAGGAGGTTAGTAAGTGTGGTAGGCGGGCGGACAATGGATTTAAGTCCGACACTTACACTGTCGTCGCAAATGCCGTGAATACAAAGTTGGGAATGACTGTGACCCCGGAGAATGTGCGATCCAGGATGAGGACTTTGAGGAAAGAATACAGCGTGGCAAAGGCATTGTTGAATGCTAGTGGATTTGGGTGGGATCCGGTACACAAATGTGTTGTGAATGCCGACCATGTCGTATGGGCTGCATACATTGCGGTAATTGACGCCCTTGCTTGTTTGACGTGCTGTTATTCAATAGTGCGATATTAATTGTTAATGGATTGTTCATTGTAGGGGCACCCGAGGCCAAGAACTTCAATGGTAAGGTTTTGCCATTTTTTGACCAGATGGCATTCTTGGTTGGTGATGATTGCGCCACGGGCGAGGGAAGCTATACTGCCCATGATCTTGATAGTCCCACTTACGAACCAACCGGTACGTGGGTTTATTGTTTGTTACACAACATGGTTATTGTGGCATGTATGAGTTTGTGATGTGAATGATCAATCCAATGCAGTGAATGAAGATGAGGATGAGACCCTCGGGGAAGGGGATGGTGGCGTTGACGGAATAGAATCCCAGTTTGCGACAAACACCCCAGTTGGAGATACACCACCACTTCCTACTGCTGATTTTGAGGGAGACGGTGGTTCGGTAGCATCTGCTGCTCGCAAGGGGAATGATAGTGCCCCTCCTGTCATACCAAAGCGTCGTAAGTTGAAGTATACCATGGCAGATATACCTGAGCCTCCACCTTCAAAGGATTGACTACGGCGGTGCAACAGATAGCAAGCTCTATGGGAAAACCCAATATTTCAGAGGTTTCAAATGTTGTCAAAGGACTTACCCAAGGAAATAGACAAGCTTACCTGGACTGCATGGATTTCTTAGGAGGGAATCCAAAAATGATCTATACGTTTATGAGAATCGATGACGAATACAAGTTGGAATGGATCATGAGAAAGTTACACTAGTTGGGGTCTAGCTTTTGGGTGTTCATGATTGGTGAATTATGTTTGTCTTACTTTTATGAATGCTTGTTTTATGGATACAGTATTTTATTTTGGATTATGTGGTGTGATTTCACTACTATCGTGCGATAATTTTATGGATACAGTATTTTATTTATATTATGTCGCAGATTGTTATTTTGTATATTTTCATTATCGTTATGTTGTAGCTTTATAACTGGCAAATTCTGATAACATAGACACAGTTCATTTGTGGTTATGTGAATGTGTTAGTTTTTTCAAGACTGTTTTCCCTACACAGTTTTGTTTTATTCGTAATTGTTGTTTTTGGGTTTTAGAAGAATGGAAGGTCCAAGCACTTTCAAGGTAGAGTGGTACCATAAAATGGACGTGGTTTGACACACTTGTCAAGCATAAAGACGAACCTGGTTTCCCTTTCCAAGAACACACGCACGTAGAAGTGGTCTTCCAGGTTTTGGAAGCAACGTCTATGCCGGTGTCGGTGGAAAATGTACGCGATAGGGTGAAGTATTTTTTCTATACCTATTTACAAATGCGTGGATTATTAAATATAAAAGGTTTTCAATGGGATGCACATCGTGAAAGGGTGATTGCGACAAATGAGACATGGGAGGAAAATGCTCCTTGCAGTAGATTCCGTGGTGAATGGCTCCCTTACATGAACAAGCTTCTTGCCTTGTTCCCAAAATAAATTGTATTTTATATTATGTAACAAGACTATGTATGAACAATGTTTCTTATGTTTATGAATATTTGTGAATTGTTTGTGCTTTAATTATCCCTTACACAGATGCCTGGGTCAACCCCCCCCCCCCCCCCCCCCGGCAGTATAATGCCTGGGAAAACTACCATCTGGGAATTCACTTTGCACCTAGGCCAGAACGCATAAGGTGCCCTAGGTGGTCTTTTGATATGGATAACTACATTTGTAGTAAATATTTTGAGGCTATCATCGTTGGGTTGCGTAGAGAAGATGGTAGTTTTCCACGTGACGTTAACCGAGGAATTGCAACCGGTTTGACCACTAACTTTCATGTTGAGGTTGACGACGAAGATGTGCGGAGGCATTGCAAGTATTTGAAGCAACATGTTAGGAAGATAAATGATTTGTGTGCGAGGCCGGGATTCAACTTTGACCTGGTGGAATGCAAGGTTGTAGCTAGCGAAGAAGCGTGGGCACAACTTGAAGTGCCTAATTATTGGAAGGAGATGAAAGATAGGCCGTTCAAGATTTACCTAAACACATCTCAAGTATTTCTTCCACTACCACCACATAATGTTTAACATGGTGGGCTTTCTTCCAACTTGAAGTGCGTAATTAATCTCTGAACGCAATTTGTAGCCATGTTAATTACATGGTGTAATAATGGTTTGTAATAAGAACAAGACAATATATATGATGGGCTTTGTTTATGAATGTTATTAAATGTTTTCGTATTTTTGTGGGTGTGGATATGCATGTTGATATAATATTCAATGGTTATCTTCCAAGTTGCATAATGTGTACAGAATTCTCTATGGATATTCAATGGTCATTCTTTGTGGATTTGTTTTTGATCCCACGACAAACATGGTTATTTTTTATGATGTTGCATGGAATGATGTCATTGAGACAAAGCGGTGGGTGGCAAACATGAGGACCAAATGTTACTATATCTTCAACAATTTTCTGTTTTATATATCTTGGGATGATGTTCGAAGAACGAAACCCCAACTTCATCTATGTAATTAACTTTTTATATCGTTTTATATAATGACACCATTTTTAATTAAATATATGTTATTTTTTTGTTATCTAACTTCGTTTATGTAATGATCCCTTTTTTAATTAAATATATGTTATGAAATTTGTTATCTAACCACATGCATGTAATGACCCCCTTTTTAATTAAAAATACGACAATGACAACCCCCACCCCCAACCACACAACACACCAACTTTATTTCTATGTATGTAATGTCCCACTTTTCAATTAATAATTGTATATCTATTTCACCTTTGTTATAATAGCATTTCACAACACATAACATTCTTTTAATTTATAATGTAAACAATGGAACAAGGTGGCCCAAGCAACACCAATGACTACTATGTTTTGAAACCATGGAATGTTGGTAAAAACGGGAAGGGTTCTTGGAGGATGGTAAGTACTTTACAATTATTATTTTAATATATGACATGGGACCACATGTTGTGCTTTTGCATCATTATCATTGCCCACATATTGAAGCTTTTGTTGTGATGGCCATACAGTATTCTACTTTTGATGGACTATTCTTGTTTTAATGGACCATACAATATGTATAACAAAAAATTCATTCTAGACGACATGTTTTGATGGACTTCACAGTATTTGTTTGTAATAATGGTATTTATGTTCATGTAACGCAACACGTTGTCGACAATGAAAAATACTATGTTTGTTAATTACATGTAGCCGATTCCGACAGTTCTCACCAGTGGCCTTCGACAAGACCAACCGGTCGTGTTGGTTGTTGGGTTGCGGCAGTACAACGACTTGGAGATAAATGTGGACGGATATGGTCACTTTGCTTTGAAGACTGCAGGATGGAGAGCTGTAGTTCAAGGGGAGCACTTGGACGTGGGCGACCGGGTGTTGCTGAGGATTCAACATCTCGGTAAGGGGAGACACTCTGGTGTTACCCTTGACATGCTTGTGAGGAGGAAACAAGCTTGCAGGCAGCATCGCACTTCATCAGCAGCACCCAGGTCTTCAGCAGTAGCAGCAGCAGGTCCCTCATCAGCAGTCCGTCGCACCACCAATCGGAAGAATTCAGCACCACCTGCACCTCCAGCCTCCTCAGATTCAAACTCTTCAGATTCGGACTCCTCATCTACTGGTGGTGGTCTCTCAGCTCAGGAATCGGCCAATACCGATGAGAACGTCTATATGGATGTGAATGGCAACTTTATCGACTACGACGACAGTGACTATGAGCCGGTTGAGACACAGGTAGCAAGGACTACATCCGATCCAATCATTATTTCGGATTCGGACTGAAGATGTGAGGGTAGGAAGTCGTTTCATGACTTTGATAATTTGGTCACTACTTGAACTTGAAACTGTTTGTGTGTATTGATATTTTTAGGATTCTATAGTCTAGGTGGATTTTTTTTTCAAGTATGGATAATATGATATATTATAACAGGTTATGACAGGTTGTTTATTAATATGGATATATTATGATAATTTCGTCACTACTGAAATTTATGTTGCTTGTTATAACAGTTATTACGTTTGATACTTGTTAAGGTATATTATGACATATGACTGCCCATGTTAAGGTATATTGTGAATGTTTAAGAGGTGTATTATGGCTGCCCATGTTTACAAGGGATATTTTTCAATTTTATCATGCTAAATTTGTTTTAAAATGTAGACAATGTGATAAATATTGTAAGAGCTATGATTGTTTTAGAAAAAAATAAAACAACATGTATGGAAGTTTGCAATTGTTTATTGAACAATTCTTTTTAATGTAATATGGATTGTTCGTTTAAACAAAATATTGGACAATCCTTTTTAATGTTATATCTTGGTCACATATTCACTTTCATAAAATTATATCTTTACTTTCATAAAAAAAAATTTATCAAATAAAATCAAATAATAATAATAAAAAAAAATAAGACATTTGTTGAAGTGGATAATATATTAACTATCTTTATTATCAAATACTAAAAATGAGACACTTGTTCAATATTTTTATTATCGAAAAATTAAATATTAATACATTTGTTGAGGTGTGGATAATATACATTTGTAATGACCCATATCAAATTCAAAGAGTCCATGGACCATAGTTATGCTTCATATGTTACAAGAATAGCCCTTTATCATATTTGGGCCGGAGCCCAATATGGATGGATAATGCCCATATCACAATCAAAGAGTCCATGGCCCATAGTTATTTGTGATTCACCAGGTATGCAAAAAGTTATCAAACACCGGTTAATTCGGCAAATTCTGTTACCTAACATTTACCCAAGTTGTTAACAAACACAGGTGAATTCGGCAAATTAATTTCAACCTGGTTGACCATTCCCCAAACCTTAGTTTTACCCGGTTGACCAAATTTACCGGTAAATCCTCCCATTTTATTCACCGGTTATTAAACAGGCCCTTAGTGGTTTATATAAACATGCTAAAATAAGCTATGTTTGGTCTATATTTTGGTGTATGCCAAAACATCAATCTAATAAACTAACTAGTAGTTGTTTCTCTAAACAAGCTAAGCATTAGCTTGTTTCCATCTCCTGAAATAAGTAAGGACTATATGTTTCTCTATATCTTTTTTTGGTTTATGCAAAAACATATATTTATAGGCCAAGGATTTTCTTTTTTCCTGAAATTCTATCCATTATGGAACAAGGAAACCAATTTTAAGGTTTTCTTTTCCTTGCCCTACAAGGAAAAAAACTGCTGAGTTCCCAAGTAGGATTCACATGTATCATGGCTCCCCCCTGTAGGAACTTAAACTCATGTTTAAGTAAAAAACACCGGAGATTAGGAAACTCATGAGGTCCCTTGACTTTGATGAACCATTCAACTTTTCTTGGAACTTGACTTGCACGCCCAATACGAAACACTGTATGTTTCCAACTTCATGTCTTAGTCATCTTGCGCTCCAATATGCAATCTTCCTTGAATGACTCCTCTCGATCACCATCATCATCTTCTTGATTAGAAAACAAACTTTTCTGGTTCGGGTTGAGTTTCTGATGCGAAGTAGATGTCTCCACCTCCTTTGAAATCTTCAGATTTGTTTCCGTCATCTTCTTTTTCCTTGCCATTTAAAAATCTTCCAAAGACACCAAAACTTTACCTAGCTTTCAGCGAACGAGTTAAAACCATAAACCACAGAAAACTCCACTAGGGAATCGAACTTTGCTCTGATACCAACTTGATACAAATTACTAGGCAAATATACTATTGAATGCGGAATTAAACAATAACAGTAAATAAGATGAACAAAACACAAGATCTCGAAGAAAACTATCTTTTTTACTGAATATTATGAAGATTACAAGAATCTCTGCCTGACAATACTTTCTAGACAAACTAAACCCTAGTTGTCTCAATATTTCTAAACACACTAAACCTTAGTGGTTTTTCTAAACAACTAAGTACTAGTTGTTTCTCAAACAAGCTAAAACAAGCTATGTTTGGTTTATATTTTGGGTTATGCCAAAATATCACTAAACCACTAAACCTTAGTGGTTTCTCTTGAAACAAGTAAAAACTACATGTTTCTCTGATATATCTTTTTTTGGTTTATGCCAAAACATATATTTATAGGCCAATGATTTTTCTTTTCTTGAAATTCTATCCATTATGGAACTAGGAAACCTATTTTAAGGTTTTCTTTTCCTTGTTCTACAAGGAAAAGAAATGCTGAGTTCTCAAGTATGATACACCTGTATCAGTTAGAGAGCATTTCACAAGCCTATTGTTTCATTCATTATATGTATGTGTAGATCCATGCCTACAATCCAAAATAATATTTTCATATTAATTAAACATACGTTCATTTGCTCATAGCTTCCTTGAGTTACTTTGCTTGATTAAACAAATAGTAATGTGTTTTGCACTTTACTAAGACTTAAAGAAAAAAAAAAAAAATTGTTTCAGAGAAATTATTATTTACAAATAACTTAGTATGGGGAACCCTTTAAAATGCAAATTGAAAAGAGTTGAGCTTTGCATTCTACAATTTTGAAAATAATTATAATTTAGTTACAACATGATTACGATTGATCATGTTTGACTTCTTTGCATGCTTTGTGTATCAAGAACACAAATCGACATAACTATTTGGTAACTATTAAAGTTTTAAGAACTTGTGATATGGTTTTATTTATTGGAGACTTTTGTTTAGCATGTATATGATAACCATTGTTTGTACAGAACTAGCTGGCTACCTAGAATATTCCCCTACCCTTTATATTGGAGAAATTTATGGATTATTGATTGTGGGACAATAATTGGTCCTTGTATCGCATTGCGTGGAAACACATCACATGTCACCTTGTCTATATGATAACCATTGTTTAGTCGGTAACCAATAATATTGTATATTGGTAATTGATAAGTGTATATGTTCGTTGGTCAGACATATGGATCGTTACATAAGATGAGGCCCAGCATGATGTCCTCTCCCACTACCAAATGGTCAGAAAAGGATAATACATGCGAATGAATTTGGAGTATCTACTGGGTCTGATGATAACATGAAAGCATTTAAAAAGCTCTTGGTGTCTACACTCGAAACCACATGTCTGTTGCATTTAAGGATTTCCGTCATGTGCCCCATGAATATTATGAAATTGTATTGTGCCTTTTAGATGTATATAAATTCACCCATAATGTTTTATTTTATTTTATATTATAACACTAAATTTTTTTTCTTAAAATTTATGACCAGAAGAATTATGACAAAGAAGTTTCATTGAAATATCTTCGAAAACGAATCAACAAGGCATGGAATAACTTTCGATATAGCTTGGATAAAAAGTATATCAAACCATCAAAATGAAGAACTTACAAATGGTAATAATTTCACCTTCCTTTTCAAATGTGGGAATTGAGGTAAAAAACTATATATTTCTTTGTGACCTTCCATTTTAGAATAACTATACATTTAATTGTGAAGTAAAAAACCGAAGAAAATAAATAAACAATAAGATGGCACATTTCTTCATGACCATTGTTTTTCTTCTATACAAAATTTACAACCAAATGAAGGACCGTTTTAATGATTAGGTTTTACTGCTAAGTCAAACTTTCACAACCTTTTATTTGAAAAGTTAAAT
The DNA here is from genome assembly GCA_023053565.1 of Aquilegia eximia. Taxonomy (NCBI): domain Eukaryota; kingdom Viridiplantae; phylum Streptophyta; class Magnoliopsida; order Ranunculales; family Ranunculaceae; genus Aquilegia; species Aquilegia eximia. The sequence continues at coordinate 27,478,737 of JALIGU010000002.1, forward strand.
TATTTACGGTCAAATGAAAGACCCTTGATTTGTGATCCATTTTAAAAAAAGTTTTTGTTGCCGCTTTGTATAGAATCATTTTTCCGCGTTGTTTGTAATTATCTGATCATTATTAATTTATTGTAAAAATTAAAATTTTATTAGCTCTATATTATTCAAAATTACTTACATTTCAATTTATATAGAAGAATAATGATGAACACATTAAGCGTTCCGACTATGATCAAGCTCAAGTATGAATATTCACAACTAACTCCATAAATTCACTTGGGAATACAAGGAAAAAAAAGATAATAGATAAGTGTGTGATGATATCTTTTAATTGCTTGAAATTAAAATGAATATCCACTTATTCAAGTGCTTTAGTTTCGAAAAAGGAAAGTATGCGAGAGACGAAGGCAAGATCCAGTTTGTAAGGTAATGAGCAGGGACGGATCTACGGGTTGGCTTGACCGGGCTGAAGTCCGGGGTAAAATTTTGAAAAACCAGTACTTTTACTTATACCCAAGCCCAGCACTCCAAAAAAATTCTTAGATTATTGTACACAAGCCCTACCCATTTTGGATTACTGTATCTAAGCCCAACCCAAAACTAAATCATGGATCCGTTCCTGTCTAATGAGTAAAACTACTTCTATTGGGCACCGGTGCTAGCCCCCAACATTTAGCTGGTTGTAGCACAAAACAAAAGTAGAAAAAAAAGGGGTTGTGATGTACATGCAAAGTTTGTTTGTACGTTTGTACTTACATGGGTTATCATGCAAGTATTTTATTTGTTAATTAATATTTTTTTTTATTGCCTTGAACAAGAGGCATTTCTTTCTTTAATTTTATCCTTCCATCTTTTATGTGTTCATAATATATATAAGTTATCGAAGAAGAATTAAATAATGTGTTTTGCACCAATAAGCAAGCAGGTTGACAACTAGGAAAGTAGGATGTTGTATAGTCACCTGAAACTGACGGAGTATAAGTACCTAGTTGCATCACCTTTGGTGCAAAATCAACTGAGGTATTTTTTTAATTCTTGTCTGATTATTGAAGTTGCACAACATGGTTTGTTTTCCTGGTTGGTGCAACAACCAACTTTGTTGACTACTTCATTAATTTTTCCGATGTTAGGCAAATATAAAAAATCCAAAAGTCTGCCATCTGTGCATTGCATTGCGGTAAATTCCTAAAATTTTGCGATTAGTAGTCTACCTGTGAGTTGTTACTCTAAAGAATTTTTTAGTAAGTAAAGAAGTAAAATATAATTGATAGGCTTTTTGAGGTGGTTCAACTGTAACCAATGAGCGAGCCCATCGAATGTATTTAATTTGGTTGCATATAGATTGATACTAAACCATAAAGAAATTCGCGGATTTTTTTTTTTTTTTTTTGGCAATTTTGAAGCAAAAAATCAATAAAATTCAATGTGGTTTTTATTTTCAGTTTTGGTCTGATCTACCTTTGTTCTTTTATGTTACATAGAGGAATTGTATTATATATATATTTTTTCAAAACTGGAATATTCTTGAAATATCCAAACGTTTGTTGATTACCTATATAATTCTTGGAATACTCAAACCTTGTTTGCAATTAACAAGATTACATTAAAAAATAAATTAATGAAAACGAACAATAATTAATTGATTTAACAACAAATGTTAAAGTGATATGAAAATGAATTTTATCAATCACAATTTTTGTGCCAAAAAAACAAAGTATCCCCAACTATTTTTTGTTGTCAAGAATTGCGACTTGTTTTCGTGGTTACAAATATTTAAAAAAAGCGGACGAGAAAGTGAAGATTAACGACGCAATTTGCGATTTCTATAATCTACCACTATTGGTGACAATTGGTAAGTGTCGAAACATATATGAGTATAAAAGTGACGACCGCTATAAAAAAAAAATAACAATCGTGTTGTATTTGTGGCGATCATAATGAGTTACACTTCAACGACTATTTTCAGTGGTCGCAAAATTTTTTGGAAGACCGTCGGCGAAAGTCATGTTTTTGGTAGTAACACTTTGCTTTAGTGACAACTACTTAAAAACTTTAAGTTTGGAATCTTTGATTAACTTTTGTATGTAGTATTATATTTTTAATGTTTGGAAAGAGATTTTTCTATGTTCTAACTTTGCTTTGTATTAAAATGTTTTTCACTCAGAGCATTCATCTTCTTTTTTAATCTCTCCTTCTCATTCTTTGTGTTCTTCAACACCAATTTTCTTCATCAATTTATCTTATGGCTCAATTTGAAATTCCTCTACCAGCATATCGGGGAAGTAACTTCACTTCTTCCAAAAAACACAAGAAAGTATGGAAAGCATTTACTACCAAGCTATTTGAATTGAAAAATTATACAAAATTTACCAAAAGAGCTTTAGAGTTATTCGATCAGACTCTAAAATATTTTGGAGTCTATTTGGGTGGCATGCTCATTTCCTTCACGATGAAGTATCTTTGTAGGAAAGATATATTGATACACTATTTGAAATCATATTTGTTTTTTTTTGGAGTAACTTTTTTTGCATCAATGAATGAGATGAGTTACATCTCCCAACCCTTTATCAAAGCTTATCTGTGTAATAAGCCTTTGTTTATCTATATTGATATAGGAAGGGAGATTAGTGGTTTTAATGAAAGTCTTTGTGGTTTTGTTGCTGGTAGATGTGCTGGCTGGTGTTGCTGTTGTCGGAGGAAGCTTTGATGATTCTATTCAAGGTTACTATTTGAGCAAGTTTTTTCTATTTTTGGTATGAATTGGTCATGTCTATTTCTTTAAATAGTAACTTTGGCGGTAGCTTGTATTCAAACCATTATGGTCCATAACTTTGCTCGTCTCGATAAATATTGTAAGTAAAATTGCAATCTTTTTTAGTATTTTTTGTTGAATGTAGGTTTTAGTTTAACCAAATTTTAACTTTTATTTTCTGTATTTTGTTTTTTGTTATCTGGTTTAAGGGGTGGTTTTTTTTTCCTATGATCGAAATGGGTTTATGTATTCCAAATCAATTTTGTTATAAATGAAATTCCCATAAAAAAAATGTTTTTCAATCTTGTGTTTTGGACTTTGGCTATAATGTGGATTCTCTGCCAAAAGCTCGAGTGTTTTTTCTTGATATTCTATTGAAAATGTCTAAGTGGTGGATTAGTGTACATCAAGTCAATACTAAAGAAGTAATTCCACCGCACTAAAAATTAATCAGACTATAAAAGTCTATGTATAGTAGTATTCTATACAGTGTGTTTGTTTTCATGATAATCATGATTTGAAATTTGGTAAAAAGTATAGAGGATGAATAAATAGATGTTTTAACATAATATAGAACATATATGTATATTAACATGTTTGATCATTCTTTTTGTTAGACTGTACATCAATGGAAAATGGGGTGTACTCATCAAAGTTCAATGAGTTGGTGGAAGATATTAAAAAATAAGAAATATTTTTCCTTTATGCGTATTTGAAGTATGATATTATCAACCCCATTTGGTATATTTCTTGAATTTGAATGGAATATAAATGATGCTTCTTTTGAGTTTGTGTTTACTGAAAGGTGATGGGATACTACCCATATGTTCCATTTTTCTTGGAAAGAGGAAGAGATTACACCACTTGATTTTTCTATATTGACGGGCATAGGTGTTGGGGTAGGAGATGTAATACCATTTGATGAGTCCCTTGAGACTATGGGCAATGCAAAGCTATATTTTCCTTAGAGAAGTTCATGAAGATTGTCGTTTATCAGAGAAACACGATTATAGAGGTGGAGCTATTAGAAACCAATGGTTTTATGATAGGTATTGTGAGTTCTTAAAGCAAAAGTCTGATGACTATGCGATTTCAGGTGAACGTATATATGAGCATAAGCACGCATTGTTTTTCTACTATGTCAAACAATTTTGTTTTTCTATAATAATGATAGTTATATTTGTTTCGGGTGGTTGAGTAGTATATTAGACCTTAAAACCATTCATAGACATGATTGGGGTGGTGTTATTTTAGCTTATTTGTATCTTGGACTTGATTTAGTTGTTCGTGCTGAGGACTTGGTTGAAGTTATTGCAAACTTTGTTATTGTTGGTATGTGATTTTATATCTATATAGTAAAATCATGCATGTTTTTATTTTTTAATATATCTTTTGTACTTGTTTTTAATATAGTAGTGGTGATATGAGTACAAATGGATATATTTCCTATCACCGTTAGACATCCGTGGTAAATACGTACAAATGGATACATTATTAAACCTCATGAATACTCTAGTGTGACCACTAGTTGAACATTTTGTATTACCTACCGGTGATTATGATAGATATTGGGCTAAAGTTAGTATTGATTAATGTGCGATAATGTGTATCAATATGTAAACATTGATGTAATCAATTGTCACACATTACAGTCAGGGTTGAGCATTTGAGGTGGATTACCTAGACATACGGAGCATATAGATGATCTATGACAATATTATATTTTTACTTCTTAGGGGTGAGGCAATGTATGTTCTTTTCCACCCCACCCCAGAGAGTTTAGTTTCAGACCTCATCCAACAGTTTCAGTTATTTGACGTGGTAAGCTCAATATTTATCTTGTGTTGCTTAATCTTTATCTTGTGATGATGAAAAAAAGTTGAAATTCCATGATTGGATTTTTATCTAGTTTCCAATAATGTCTTGTGTTGCTTAATCTTTATCTTGCCATTTGAACTAAATAGAATTAGCATAAAAATTAGGTAGGAAAATAGGAATTGATAACAATTTTTTAACTAAAATTGAAGCTCCATACCCTTATGTCACAAGTGTTTATACTTGGTGGTTCATTCTCATTTGAAATCTATAATATATGACACTTATTAAGAAATTTTTAAAGGAGCTTCCATCTACTACTAAGAGTGTCAAAAGTTCAATTGGCTGGATGGCGGGGTATGTCTCTCTTGAATATAGTGTGTACACACTTCCAAAAGCTCTTTCTGGGTTGAGAAGAACCAACAACATTATCTTAAGAATAGACGAAATGTCACACAACACTTTATTTACACCAAATTCGAGAGGGGTGAGATGAGAGTCTAATGCGCAGTTCGATGATTTAAGTCTCAAAAAAGGGTGTAGATGAAAGGCATGGAGAGAAAGGAAAAGTAGGAGACGGGGCAAAGTTTGGAATCGGGGGCTATTGAGTTTAAAAAAATGCTTGGATTTGTGAAATGAATCGGGGGCTATTGAGTTTAAAATTAACTTTTTATAATTGAGAATTAAGTTGAATTCTTTTCATATACATTTGAAATCTCAACCGATCTAATGATTTAGCCCGACTTGCTCACTCTCAGATACCCAGACATATATCTCTGGATTGCTTAATCACTTTTTTTTCCTAAAAATCTCTGCCACCGTTCTCATTCATTTTTTTTCCCTGATGTACATCAAGGTTCAACGTTTTTAGATGTTGATTTCTATACTCGAACATCATTTTCTTTTATTTTAATTTTTGATAGTTTTTTGATCATTTTTCAAGTTTGATTATCCTCGACTGCGAGTGCACCGAGAACATTTTTTTTTCTTGTCAAATTAAACATATAGGGTTTGATGTTGTCAATAACAAAGAGATGACTAGTTCACATACTTTCAAGCTCCATTTTAATTTGATTGACATTATCAGATGACTAGTTCACGTACTTTCAAGCTCCATTTTAATTTGATTGACATTATCAACTGTGCTTTTCTTCTCGGTTTCGAAAGCAACCTCAAGCTCTCAACACGAGCATATTTTAGCTCTCGATCGAAAAACCCAATAATTCAATGCGTTTGATAGACAATTGCTGATCTTCTCAGAAATAAATATTTTGAAACAAAATACAACAACTAACAACTAAGTTTTATAGCAAAATAAATTAAAAACCTTGAAATAGTAAAACAAAAAACACACTTCTTGTTGATGTGAGGTTGGAAAAAAAAAACTCCAAACTCTGACTAATTCCATCTCTTAAAAATATTTTTTTACCTTGTGACAAATGAGAATGCACCTTAAACATGGTAAGGATCTTCCATGACTATATCACGAGATTCGGACGATGACCTTTGAATATAAAATGGTACAAATAGGCGAATAACACACTAAGCACCATAATTATCTACCCCCTTCCACTCCAACCAAGTGGTTAGGATCATGATGCTTGCAAATAGCCAACATGCTACTTCTTCGATGTGCAATTTTTTTTATTTCTTTCCTCTTCCATGTGGTTCGTGTGGTCTCAATCACAACACACCATGTGTCTACAAATTAGTTGAATAACTAATTTAAACCTACTAATGTTAACTACACCCATACATATGTTATATTTTAATTAACACGTGGTGTGTTATGATTGGGACCACACGAACCACATATAAGAAAAAACACAGATAAATCTTATTACTTGGATGTAGGTAAAAGATCAAACTCAAACCCAAACCTTTGTTAATTTGGATATTGGTTAAATCGAATATTGAGCAATCCAATACCCTTTTCGTTTTGAACTTAGTTGCATTGGGTTTTGAGTAAAGATAGATCCATTTTTCCTCCCCATTCTTTTGGCCACTGCTATTAACAATCGGCTTTTTTCCTATTCACCACCAAAAAAAATATCCAAATCAAACTAAGAAAAAGATACTATTCCCAACCAACAAATCACTATTCGTAACCACAATACTGCCACCAATTTTCTCATCTCTCTCTCCTCTGTTTTCTTTTCCAAAATTTCCCTAAAAAATAAAATCTACTACCATCATAATCTATATCTATAGATTTATGAAAATTCTTAATCACTACTAAGAATGAAACACCTTCAAAACACCCAATATTAATTTTCATTATTCAGAAGGATTATTACCCAATCTTATTTTTCATTTATCTTATAGATTTTTCTTCCCTGTAAAGATTACCCATTAGAATTTAAATCAAAGATATCCGAACAAATTCTGCTTTCATTTCCCCATATGGAGGTTGTGCTATTACTTGGCTCAACACAAATAAAGCGATTATTAATAATGAAATCAACAACAAAAAACAACAAATAAATTTTATTTATATATCCGTTCGATGTCCATCAATAGATAAAAGGTTAAACTTGATGAAAAAATAGCTATAGCCTATAGCTATGAATAGAAATTTATATATGGTAGTGAATAGACTTTAGTGATGAACAAAAAAAAAAAAAGCCGGCTGTTATTAGCAACAGTCATGTTTTTTTGGACAATGAATGAATTTAGCCCACAGAAAACAAATACCCATCGACAAATGAAACACCCAACAGAGTCCAACAAGCAAACTCTCAAAGACTGGACTGGTCAGTGGTCACTGGAGTCAACTCAAAATAATCCCCAGAAGAAAATCTTTTTCCTTCCTTCTTTACTAAAAAAAATACTGAAACTCCAACCCTCCAACAACAACAACTTCTTCTTCTTCTTCTTCTTCTTCAATTAATCAAGAACGAAGAAATAAACAACTCAATTACCATTTCTCTTCAATCAAATAAACAATCAACAGTTTGTTTACTTTCTTCTTCATTTAAACCCTAAATTTAATAAATGAGATTTCTAAAAAGGATCGCGGGTATATTTGGGTTTCATTCCAACGAAGAAGAAGAAGAAACAGCTGTTGATCATCATCCTCATCAGAATCAACATCAACATCAACATAACCATCATCGTGGGGATAAAGAAGAACCACGTCGTCCTACTAAAGGGTTTAGTGTTCAAGTTCCTGTAGCCGTTGATAGAGTTCATTTTGGTCCTATTATTACTCGTTCAACTATCAGTGATGGTGGTGTTCAGGTACTCTCTTTGATTTTTTTGTCTGTTTTTTTTTTTCGCCCTTTTTAAATTTATAATGACTGATTTGTTTAACTTAGTTACTGGAATGGTTAACTTTAAGGGTTAGGAGAATTGGGTCAATTTATTTTTTCGAATTCGATAACCAATTGCTAAGTTGATTGTTTATTTTGGTTATCGTAAGCCTAGTTATAGGGATTTTGAGAAGAAATGAATTCTAAAAAAGGATTCTCAATTTGAGTAAATATTAAATACATTTGACATAAGGTATATAATTTGTTATTAATTGGCTTATCTTTGTAACTAGAATGTCTGTCAAATGCATCTTTCCTCCATAGTAGGATTGTGGACCGAGATAAATGTTTGATGGATTTTGTAGTAGATAGAGATGGATTCAAGAGTTGTACATTGATTCGTACGTAGTTCTGTAGCTTATTTGATCGGCATTGATTGACTAAGAAATATAATGTACACTCTGTGATTACGAGCTCAAGGGACAAATGATCTGATATCTTTTCTTATATGGAGAGTATAGGGAAAATGCTATCTAGAATTTAATGATGTGTCATAAAACCGAAATGATAACATTATATTTATCAAAAAGGAAAAAGAAGAGATAAGAGAGAATTTTGTGGGATCAAATTCTTCGTATTTAATGCATATGGAAGTGTTTGATCACCTAATTGCAACTATCAATATATTGATTAGTCATTCTTAATGTGCCTAAAAGAGTTGTAAGTCGTTTATTTATTATGATGTTTTTCTTAAAACTTTCGGAAAGGAGAGGGTTCTGATTATTTTGCTGCTTCTACTTATTAAGTACCTCTTAATTTGTCGTGAACTAACTCGATTCTTTATCCTATCAGAAAATGTAAGTTAATAGGTATTTAGTGAAGCTTAGATACAAATATACAATCTATCTAGAAGCTTTTGTTTTTGGAAACAATTTTTAAACGAGACTGAACTGAATTTGTATTAGAGTACAATGATAATTATTGTACATTTGTTTGTCGCTATCGCGCTAGTAGTGAAACTCCTGAAAATAATTATAGCTATTTTCTCACTTCCTTTTGGAAATATAACAATCCATTTGGTGTGAAATAAGAGCTAATTTATATTATATGACGGAGGACATCTATACTGTAATTAACCTAATTACCAATCGGGACAAGGGTCATATCTAAATATTAATTAGTTAGCCAAAGCGGAGAGAATATTTAAAAACTGTTTTAAGTTATATTCATCCCATCCAAAGTTAGTAAAATAATCTTTTCAGGTAGTGAACAAGGGGATTTGTTTACTCTTATGATCATCATATGATTACATCAAACACAACCAAGTATTTGGAAAGAAAGAGATACTGTCATGACCCGAATTTAAAAAAAATAAAATAAACCCAGGTCGCAACAATTTCTAACTCATAAACCAGGTACAATAAAAATCTTAACTAAAATATAGTGAAGAAAAATCCAAACGATAAAAGTACTCCTGATTTCATCCTATTATACAACATAACTTACTCCAACAAAATACATGAATACCACTTTCAAATAAAATACATGATTGAAATATCTAAAGATCTCTACTGGTCCCAACAAGCGGTCTGTTACAGCTCCATAGCTCTAACCTCTCCTGCCTGCATTCCAAATGGAACACACCCACGTGCAAAACAAAGCAACATGGGTCAGCATGAAAGCTGGTATGAGTAAACAAGGGGGAAATCTATTCCCATAAAATAATGTAATAAATATACAGTTCCAACATATGATTGAGAACATAATTAACCTTCAAGAACAATTCTTCCATGCTGGGACAATAAGCATACGCCAAAAACCATATCAATTTCATTATATTTAAACCCTTTATCCATTATTTAATCACATGTTTAATTCTATTATTCACTTCTAATTTATCTATTTACGATGTTAATCGATCGATAATACAAATACATTACCTAAGCAACAATTGTTTTTAAGGATAGGTCTATCCACCTGCACAAAATAAATTAGTTGACCCATCCACCTGCAAAATGAAGTTAATACATAATACACAAATATAATAAAAATAAAGCAAATCACCTACACGTTACATGTTTTCTAATACTTTGTATCAATCTGAAAGTACATTCCGTTCATTCAAACCATTAATAATGATTCATTCTAACTCTCCATAAGTTATAATCGACCAAAATGATAAGTTCAATTATGACTATTAATACCCATAATAAATAAAACAACGCAGTTCTTCCACATAATCATAGTTACCTTCGATTCATAATCAAAGTATATAAAATTTACCCATAACATTAATTAGCACCAAGCATTACAATATCATAAGCCTTAGCACACTACCAAACAACGAATCTAAAGTCACAAAACCACGTCATGGCCTCTAGCCGGTGCTCGGGTTTAACAATCATAAAACTTACAACCTATGCCCAATCACTAGTACACCTCCCACAGGATGCACTACACACATTTGCCATATCCACATTGCACCAGTGTGCCTTGACCATGGTTAAGAACCTCTACGCGGAAACCAAAACCCAAGTGGGTGCTCACTTGCAAGTTTTGGCTAACCTCGACGTATGTCTAACTCATGATCTCTAATAGCTCCCTTGAGCTTTCTAATGTGGCGCCCAGACCAACCCCGAAGGCTATGAAGGTCTGAAGGGTCAGTTCCGCAGGCTAAGCCGTCTAGGAAATACCCAAATATAATCAAAGAGTCAACCCGCAGGCTAAGCCGTTTAGGGTGATAATTAATTTCTTTAACCTAAGTCCAGAGGTGCGACAAATGTACTAATGCTTGGGCGACTACCAAAACAACTAAACTAATCAAGCAATCACACAACCCTTGTCCAACAATTAAATTTCAAGTCCATTTCGTATTCCGTTCTTATTTTTCAAATCAAATATATACCGTCCATGGTATCAAACCATTCCAAATCATTTATAATTAAATCTCAAGTCCATTACTCATTTCGTTTCTCTATTCATATACCATCCATTGGTATGGAGCCATATCTAGGCGTTCATCAATATAACTTTCTAGGTTACTTTAAACATAATTAATCAATTAACATGCCATTATATACTAATCCACTTCCATATTTAGACTACTTTTAGTTGTGTCTATTTCAACTTGACAATCAAACAAAAGGACAAACCCAAAGGAAAACATATATGCTAAAAAGAAACTCTTTACATAAATCTGCCAAACAATAACATTCATCTTTCAAATTCACACATCTAAAAATAATTACTCAAATCTCATAAAATTTTAATACAACCTTTTACTATGAAAATATTACTTGGCATAAAAATATGGAATAGTTTCGATATATAGAAAATAATTAAACAATTGTTTTACTCAATCCTACCAGATTTCAGAAAGAAATCCCAAAACAATCTACGTCAGACTTCCTGACCATTTTTCACCATATTACCCTCATAATTTAAAGTATTTCTAAACATAGAAATTATAGTTCAAAAGGTCTATTTTCTAAAACAAGTAAATTCATCAAGATATGTTGAGTAACGAGTCTTCTATGATTTTTCTATGACAGCCACGCAAACAGAAAGGTAGCAGTAAAATTATACTGGATATCTGAAAATAACTACGTTGAATAAATTATTTAGAATTAATTACCCCATAGTAAATTCTGAAATTTATATATGTTGTTAAACATTGAGTATTCTAACTACCTTAAAATTTTCAATAAATATTATTAAGTCTAGAGGGATCAAAACCTTACGATACTAAAATGGTACAGAAACTAAAAACTGCAACGGTTGTCATACTTGCAAGTCGTTTTTCACCCTATTAACATAATTTTCGTAAATTGGTATTAACTAATCGAACGAAGACATTTCAATATAGTGTTCAAGGTTTTTGGAATCAATTAAAAAGCTTTTCAAACGAATTTTCTATGATTTTTCAAAGATGAGTCAACAATCTGAAATTTCAGAAAACAGAAATAGAAACAATAACAAAGAAACGTCTACTCACTTGTATAAGCATAAAAATCCAAATCTCCTTTTAGCTTTCTTCCAATTCTTCTTCTTCTTCTTCTCCCATATATGGTGTTATAAAAACATGTGAAACCCTAATATTTTAATATAAATACTATAGAGAAGTTAATGGGCTTTATTTTAGGACCATAAATGAATCTGTTATCCAACCCAATTCTATCTATTTTTTTTTTTTTTTTTTTATATTTAATATATCATCCTTCAACTTAATAGAAAATTACCTCTAAACCCTTAAAGACATCTATGCAATATTTCATAATCCAATAAAATTTAACAAACAAAAATTTATACTATAAACGGGTTTTACAAATACTTAGTTTTGGCTACTTTAAAAGCACAGGAAAGGTCATAACTTCTAGCATAGTTATATCATTCACGCCTTTTATTACATGGTTTTATCCACATAAAGAGTGAGCCGTAGTCAATCCGTGTGGGCAGAGAGTTGGAGTCAGGACTAGCGAGAGATAAGGCTAATGGCTCAAAAGGGTATAATACTGTCAGTTTACAGTGGGTCCACATACTTTAGAGATTTTATGCATAAAGAAAAATATAGGTTGTGTTTGGTTCGATGGAATCTGTTATCCTGGAAATTGGAGAGGAAAAGAGAAGAAGAAGAGCATTCATGGAGAAATTAGCTGATATGGAATTAAAACGTCATTCCTTAATATAAAGAAGCCGCTTTCTTTGATCTTGGTACACTTGAAAATAAACTCTTTCTATTTTTTCATTCTTATTTTACACAATTCTGATTAATTCCGTCATTACCATTAGTGATTTAGTGTCTTCCTCTTTTTTTCCAAATGTACTTGCGATTTTCCTTTAGACTCGATTTAGCTGAACCAAACATATATAGGGGTTATTATAGCTGATTTGGGTTTTGATCAGGTTTATGAAAATCATCCTTGATATTTCATAGCAAAGCAAAGAATGCTTTTGTCCACCAGAGTTAGTTGTTTGATGTACCTTGCTCAAAGAATTTTAATGTAAATCGTAAAGCTATAATGTAATCCTCAACTGCAAGCTATTACCTTTAATCACTCTCCCTGCATCAATCTTTTATTTTGCAAGTATAAGTAATGAGAACTTATAAAAGCAAAACAGAAAAAGAGACCATTCTTGAAGGTACTATTTAGAGTTTTACTAACATAAAGAAAAGAGTTGCCTGAAATGATGTCGAGGATAGCATCCATTTGTTGTTAGGGCAATGAAGCTAGAGACCTAAAAGGAGCAACTAATTGTCTAACCTTGATCTAATGTTCTGATCCTTTTAAGTTTAGAAAGATTTAACTGAGACTATGTTGAGGCTGTTAAGTTTGAAAATATCAATTGAGAAATTTCATACTGTAGTCACATCTTTTGTTTTCTTAATAAGCAAAGCAGATAGATTGTATTAAGACATGAAAGAGGGTTTCGCATCAAAGCCCAAATAGAAAGCACTAAACAGTCATTTGATTAAAATTACATCCCAATTGAACATTAAGTCAACCCACAGAAAATAACTTCAGCCTGCAAATGAACTAGTCAACTAGTGCATGGTTGCCGTATTTCCTTCGAAGACTCTGTTGCTTTACAATGCATTCAAGAATCAATAATAAATATAGTCACACCATTCATAACAAATGCAATATTCAATGATTGGATACACATAGTTGATAACTGCCAATGAAAGAGACTGTAATCAAGAGTAAGCCTACCAGTCTTGTAAAACATTTTTCAATTTTCTTGAAAAGTTTATGGGGTTAAGGCTTTAATGTGATACCAAATTACATACCTCCACTTTACAAGACTGGCGCTCGACCAGTCAGCTATAGGGGCTATTAAACTAAACCTTTGAGTATATATATTATTTTTGTGTGTAGTTCGTATAGATATCATTTCAAAGAATGTCATTGCAGTGATGCGTTTTTTTTTCCTTAGGGGGGGTGGACCACAACTGTTTCATTGTGGTCCACATAATTTTTAACACGTAGAGTGATATCCTGTTTACGACTCCGAGCTAAAATCATAGATGGCCTTATCTGTTCTGGAGTCACACCAGATACAAAATATAACAGTACTAACCGGTGAAAATCGGTCAGCTGTTAATACAAACCTTTTCTTCTAACATTAAACTTAACTAGATGGCCTTATCCAGATTAGGATCCATGATGCCGCATGCAGTATTGATTTTAGCCTTTTCAATACCCACTAAGTGTGTCTCTAGACATTTGTACTGTTGTAGTGCAAGCTTGCTCTAAGTGTATCCATGAAACGGTTGGGTAATATGAGTATAGATTCAAAAGTTCTTATTCGTAAAAAAGGGTTATTCTATTGTCATGTAGAAGCCCTCCTAGGCTTTTAGGCATGAGTTTTTCCTTTGTTTACTTAGAAATGAATGACTCCATGGTTTCTATTTTATAGTGTCACCAGCGCATTGTACTTCGTCATTATATTGTAGTTATTTTGTTTGTTTACTTTACTACAATAACTTAGAAGTTCTGGCATTCCTCCTTGATCAATGTTTAGTATAAGATATCGTGCATATGAATGTTATTATCTTAAAGGGGGTTTGTTGGAAGTGTGCCTATGGATGGTAGGTTGGGGATAAATTTTGGGTGGATATTGACAACATTTACAGAATGGATTTTCAATCTCAGATTCGGGTTTGAGAGGCTTTTGCAGCCTGAAGAATAAATGAAGAAAAAATAAAGAGGATTATACGTTCTGGATTAGTGCATTTGGTTGTAGACATAAGACATTTGACTTCCAAGTTCTTAGGAACAAAATATGCCTTAGACAATCACCAGTGGTCACCTTTAGCAAAATGTATGAGAACTCCTAGTGCCTCATGCACCGTAGGGCATCCTCAGCCTTCTCCTTTTTTTTTTTTTTATGAAGAAAATAAATCCAGTCTTGACCACCGAAAGAGTTTTTTTTCCCTGCAGCATCTGAAGAGAGACAAGGAGAAACTTTTCTGCTCGGAGCAGGATTGAACAAATCTCTTAATGTAAAACTGGAACCAATGGCTACTTTTAGGTTTTCTGGGATCAATAAAACTTGTTACAAGAGATAAATTTGAGTCTCTCCCTCCTCACCCCTTTTGCAAGTTACTAAAGTTGTATGCTCCCACTACATCAACTATGTATACATCCTCACACACCAATTCATACCACCTACACATGAAGTCTTGAAGCCTCACTTCACCATTGGTCAGTCACCTTAAGGTGGATTGGTGATGTTCTTAGCTGTTCGTTAAGTGCCACAAGAGAGTAAAGTGGATGGTACTCTCGTCCGTAAAACCAAGAAAACACTATGGCTGTGTTTGGTTCATGGAATTTAAATTCCAGGAAAGTGAAGGGTACTAATGTACTAGTGAATGATAGGAGAGAGAGAGAGTGTGCAGAAAAGGGAGAGAAGCAGAGACGGAGATGGATGGAATTCTTGTTTAAACAAAACACTTGCCTGTTTTAGTCCTAACACTTGTGGAAAATGGTTTTCTTTTTTAAAATATGGAAACCGTAATCCAACAAAATAGCTATGCCCGGAATCTGAATTCCGATCTCCTCTTAAAAATCTTCCTAAAATCTAGCCATTTCTGCTCATTTTCCGAGAAACCAAATGCCTGCTAACCAAACACAGCCTATGTTCTGCATTTTTTCCCTTGGCAATAAAGAGACCGTTGTGCTAATCCAAATAGATAGGAAAGTATACATTAGCATTATGGGCAAACAGTGTTTTAAGGGTGCATTATACTATTTAATCCTGTGTTCTATTGTAATTACTCCACCAGATATTCTCTTAATTTTGTTCTTTCTTAAGTTTATGATGTAAGTTGTGAACTCCTCTCTGTTTCTATTTCATTATTGCCATGTTGCTCATATGTTGGGAGTTTGGGAGAGTAACGTATGTGCATATGAGACTGATGAGGATACAATAGCTGATTATAAAGTAATATGTTTTTGCATCCAATTTCTTATAAAATAGTATGTTTGTATAAAATAATTTGTAAGAAGCTCATTCGTTGAAAGTTTTATTCAGCTGAAAAAAGTCCATTAGTTAAAATTTTGATATATGCATTGTTTGGTTTTATATAAGTTTTTACAAGCCTAATATCTCAATAACTATATCATTATCATTTTGAAGGATTGAACTAATATTTGGATAATTGGTGGGACTTCACACCTGTTATTTATATCATATTTTTCTTTTCAAATCTGAATTGTATCAATCTATATTTCCTGGATATGGCTGTTAATAGTTATTTGAGGTAATCCATCACCTGCGGCATCACGTGTAAAAGTCCAACATATTCAACCTTTGGACACGAGAGTCCAACATATTCACTTCGCTTTCCATTATTTATTTTTCGTTATGGACAGGAAAGTCCAAAGAGGGGTAGCGTCTTCAAGACCAGTCTTGTTTTAGTATATCGTTTTGTTAAGAGATAAGGAAGCAGCAATTTTCTTGTCTAGGCTTCTCAACCCTCATGTTGTTTTCTTGATACGAAATGCCTTGCACATGAAGGATAACATGTCTGTCTGATTTGGTTTTGGTTATGTGAACAGTTTGCTGAACAATTGTTTTTTGTAATCATTATATTGGGCTAAAGTATTCTACTTGATGGGTGCAAAAGGCATGAACCCTTGATGTAGCATCTTTGATCACTTATCAGTAATTCATTGTGGAAATAGTATCATGGCTCTAGATAAAACAACTTCTCAATATTGGCGAAGTTCAACCAATCAATCCATCTGTATGAGACTAGGAGCATAACTATTAATTGTTTTGATTAGCGGTAACTTTGGCAAGTAGTGTAACAAATTTTTTGGAAAGATAACTTTGGCAAGTAGTCTCGAATAAGAGGTTGTCTATCGAAGTAAATCACTTATTTTCTTGGTTGATTTATTAACCTCTCTCTCTCTCTCTTCTGACGCTTGCATATAATTTGATGCCAGGGATTGAGGTGGTATGCAAAGCGACTTCGGATAGACGAAGACGGAGATGTTGCAGATGAGTTCCTCGATGAGATTGTGCCAGAAGTAGTGGAAATGTCTTCCAATATAGATGATCAGAGACCCAGCTTGAAGTTTGAGGTAAAATACAGAACACGGCCAGCTAAAGTGAAGAGGCAGGTGATCATTGATGGAAAAATTCAGCAAAGCGTGGAGCACCAGGGAAGGCTGCTGTGGGTTTGAGCTTCACATTTATAAAAGGAGATAAAGACATACTGGTGGATGTACGGACTGAACAGTGTCATGTGGCAAGAAACACCTTAACCTGATCTTTTGGAGTAACCCTGTACCTAAGCATCTTTGTGGGAATGAATTGGATCAACCACACCCACTGTTACTTTTTTTTTTTATGAAATTCTGATCTGCGCCGTGTTTTGAGACTTTTTGTATGTGACAAAACGATTTGGAAGCAAGAAGGTTTTCCTGTTTACTATAAGATCACATTATTTACATACCATTTATTGAACTTTTTTTTCCTTTTCAGTTTTTCTTTTATAGCTGTAGCATGCATTAGGGTTCGAATAAATTATGGTCACAACCATAGGTAAAAAAATCGAATAAACTCGAATATCCGAATCTTGAAAAACCGGTATATTCCGCGAATATCTGGACTCCAGTGTCGAAATTGAGAGGTTTGGCAAAAATGGTTCTCACGAAATATTGCTCGAATATTTACGGATATTCACGAAAATTCGAAAAATGTGTTAATTTCAAAAATTCTAGTTGGGTGGGAATTATATTTAAAAATAAATGTGTTAATTTTAGATTTGAAAATTTCGTAATATTCGTACTTCTCGAATATTTCACGAATAGCCGTACCGCTCCGAATTCCAAAAAAATGGCAAAATTCGTGAATATCCGTCCGATATTTTCGATTTTTTCACCTATGGTCACAACCTCCGTTGCTCCATTATCTATAGAAAATATCCATGAAGACCCAGCCATGGTGGTATTTTTCAGGTTTTTATTGTTGACCATCAATCATTATAAAAGAAAATTGTTGACCACTAATGGAATTATAGGAAGGATGGGGTGAATAGCTATATTGATTTCTTTTTTCTTCTTTTTCTTCTTCAGCAGGAAGCTAAACTCATTATCATATGCCTTGCATTTTATTGAGCAATGCACAAATTCCATGTTACATATTTTGTCATGATAGTTAGCTTTGTGTGTTATCTTGGTATACACACTGGCCCAATCTGTCGTAGCAATCTCAAATTCAGTTGTAACTGAAGATAATACCTGACAAATCTGTTACAAGATCACCAAAACCTGTTCATGTCCCTCAATGAAACCATCACTATAAGTGAGTACTTCAACATGTCCTCCTTGCCATAATTGTAATCCATCAACTACAACCAAGACACCATTGTTCTTCGACAAAGCAGAACCCTATGAACCAGCATTTGCCTGCTTGCATGTGTTCTCATTTGCACCTCCTTGTTCAAAACCCCACCGTCACACGCTGCATAACTTTCAGTAATGTCAGTGTTCTTTTTAGTTTTGTGCCTACAATGACAGTATGCTTTCAATTCAATAAACTGTACTTGATTATTTTTTGAAGATTCCTTGGAAGATTAGCAAGAACTGCACCTGAGATCTCTTTAGATAGGTTATTATAAACTGTATTTCTGAGTAAACTACATCTTCAGCACTTCTCTTTTGTTCTTTCACTAACCTACACACGCCAAGATTCCAGCTAAACAGATCAATTAACCGAACATTTCTAACTTGAAAAATGCCTGGCATATACTTGGTGATGCTAGAGGTTATTCTAGGCACAAGCAAGTAGCCAATGGGAGGTTATTCTAGGTGCAAGCAAGCAGCCAATGCACCCCTGGAAGTGTAGTTACGAAGAGTCTCGAGCCTTAAGCCATCAGATGGGCTCGGCAACAAGACCCTAGACCTGGAAACCAACAACAACAGAGCTGCTTGAATAAGAGGAAGAGTAAGGTCTTTTGGCAAGCTCATACTACAATATCTTTTTTTTTTTTTTAGAAGTTTTGCTGGGGTTTGGCATGGACCCTACCTGTTATTTCAAAAAATTAACGTCTTTGGTACAATCCTTGTCTTTGCAGACAATTGCATTGAGTCGTCTTTGCAGAGGTTTACTAGCATAAATACATTTATCTCTCAGACAGACTTGTTTGCTGCATTGCACTCCCTGAATACATGCTTGCACTGAAATTCCTCCAAAGTTCTTGTCATTTCCCTGATGGTGTTAGCCAGCCGCTTGTTCCTCCAAGTAGGTTTGGTAATACCTTTGATACTGTCCACTGATTCCTGAGTCTGAAGCTACCTCAACTTTCCTTAGACCAAGCTCAATGCAAAGTCTGATTCCTACTTGTATATCACGTAGTTCAACAAACCCAATGGTGATTCCTTCTGAATGGCCAAATTATGTCATTATGACTTCTCCATTATGATCTCTGATCATACTTGCATATGTATTCCCTTCCTGCTTCATGCTGCCATCTGTGTTCAGAAGTACAAAGTCCATCTGGGGTGGTTTCCATTTACAGTATTTTGTAGTTCTAGTAGTTAGATGGACTTGTGCATTAATCCTTCCCATAGCTTGTCTGATTCCAGGGTTATCCCCAGCCTTCATTTGCAGCCCTTCAAATCTCAATTGAGTTTCTTTCTTAATTTGTTGGATGACCCTTGTTCATTGCTATACTTCTGAGAATAGAGTCTGCAATTTCTCTCCTTCCATAGTTCATAAACTGTTGTGCACAGTGCAGTCCTTGCTCTGTTGTCAGCTAGAGTTCCACCCTTCAAATTCTTTACTATCCACTTCCATTCTGAAACTGCATCACCAGGATTTCCGTTGTACGCACACCAACTCAAACCTCCTTCCACACCATCTTTGAGAATCTGCAGTCGAACCATAGATGCTAATTTGTTTCTTGTGGAGTACAAGTGCTAGAGTTCTGCCCCACAACCCAAGTTAACCACCTGTGAGTAATGCCCTTCATTGCATATCGGGGTAATATGTTGCTCTGCCATTGCACTTTATAATAATTTGTCATCCCGTAATAATTTTCTGATGCAAGAAGTTGGTCTCGTCTAGTTGTCAGTGCACAAAGCACATACTGATTTCTGAGCACATCCCCACTTGACCAGTTTGTCTTGGGTTGAAATCAGTAAGCACATACTACAATATCTGATGTTGCATATCTCTGCATCATTTTGATTCATTTCAACTTCTATTCATTCCAAGGAACAGTGGCATGGCAGCTCACATTATGGCAACACGTGGCAGATTTAAATTATTTATACACGATTGTAAACTATGACGGATGCTTTCCATAAAGAAAATAAGATAGTAGGAGGCTTTTGACAAAGCATTCAATAATCAGACATCCGTCAGCTCAGAGTAGAAAGTATTGGTACAATGTCACAATTAGCATTGATCCTACCAATTAATCTAATAAGCATTCACTATCCATACAAACCACAACATAGAAATTTAATCTTTACACTATCTACAAAATATAAACATGTGTTATGTTATCCTGTTCATGATCACATGACATTCCCATGCTTTGTCTGGGTTAAGTCGTCCACTGCTGCACTGATCCACGAATCCTACCCTTGCCTGAGTTCCTATATAAGTCTAACAGAGTATACAAGGATCTAGCCGTACAAACAAATACAAGGAAGCAGACAAGCATATGAAATCAACTAAATCCCCTACATTCATCCAACAAAGTCTCCTTCCTCTAATCTCCTGGTATATGTATCCAAAGTCAAATCCAGACACCCATGCTTCAAGTCTTCAAGTAATGAATTGCAAAGCATACACAAGTAAATGTGGGACAAGCTAAATAACACAAAAAACACACCTGCACATGAGAAGGAAAGTTGACACCAATATCTGTATTAGGTTCGAGTGAGCGTCACAGGATGATTGCCATGAGGAAAGCTTCCTACATTTGGTATGTGAGATATACGAAACTCCATTGCTTTTGATCCACCAGTTGGTTCCTATATTCCATGATTCTAAAATTAGTTTCATTAATAAGATTTGGTTAAAAAAATAAAATAAAATTGAACTAAGATTAAATGAAAACCTTTAACAATATGCTTTTCTGTGGTCCACCAAACTCCATAGCAATTGAGCCCCAAATTGGGTCCTGGTCACAATGATTTTACAATTAGTAATGAATTAATGATAAAGACATCAGACATGTAAATGAGTAAACAAACAACCAAAATAAACTGCCGAAAACAGATTTACATCAATAAGATTGTACACTAACCATCTCCAAAGTATGCTCATGAATGATATTTCCATTGGCCCCCTCTTTCTCTTTCTTATTATTTTCCTTTTTCTTCCCAACAGTTTGTTCCACATTTGACTGCTTCCTCTTAATAGGTAGTCGACTTTTACCATGGTCTGCCGATAGACTACAATTAATGCCACTTTCTTTGGCTATAGAATCAATATCATCACTAGTTGAGGACGTATATAGTTGGCTAAGTGGCAACGAAGTAGGCTGATTGTCTCCACATACTCCATCACCTTTGTTCAATTCCTTACTTAACTGCTCAATCCACTGCATAACTATTCTAGTCTTATCTTCATTGCCAGCTGCCAAGTCTACAACTTGATGAAGAAAGGCATTGCACATCCTGCCAAAACGTTCATTCTTATGCTCATCAGATGCATTATTTTGCGTAGGCATAATACTTCCTTGATCTTTTACCTCAAGTTTTTGTTTCACATGTGGTCCCATAGTACGATTCTTCTTTTGGGATCGTATTTTTCCAGGGGTCAACTCATGATTGTGATCAAGGACTATGGATGTGACTCGCCACTTTCCATCGGGCATTAAAGCAGCATTAATCTTAGCCTTGCAGCCAGTTTTTGTAACATGATGCATTTTAAAGGCCTTTTTCGAAGTGCTCTCCGTTTTGCCTGAGCGGGAGCATGCAAAAATCACCCATCGAACCTCTCCATCATCTCCCTTCTTTGAAGATCTTCTCTTCACTGGAAACCCCTTTTCGTTACCATACTTAACATAATAGTCAAACACCTCACCAACAGAATCGAAGATCATTCCTAGCTCCAACTCCCTTGGCTTTTCTTCAAGAATATTTTTCTCTATGTCCTCGTCAATACTTATCATATCCTCTAATTTTGTATCTTCATCAATGTGCCTATCACTTGAGTCCTCAAATTGAGAAGCTTCGTTTTCCATTTCTGAATAAAGAAAAAAACAACATTCGTCATAATAGTTGGAGTGCCCAGTTACAATTTATAAATGTAATTGAATCTTGATCATGTTCTGAATCTCTCTCACCAGAATTTAGACAATCACAATAGCCTCCAATAAGGAAAGTTAAAATGCTACCTCAGCCAAACAAAATTCACATTTTCACAATAGAATAAAGATCTATAACCAAAAGTGAAGAGAAGGTCACAGATTGAGAATAAATGGTTTGGAATTGGGTTTACATAAACTGGTACTTGCAGCACAATGGTGCTTACTTAAAAGCGTTGCATGGTGGCAGGTGACAAATTTGACAGTTGGGTCAAATCTGGCAGCAGATAGTCAGTAAGAAGCGATCTAGATTCCTACATATATTCCACCTTTATTGGGGATTGATAGAAGGATGTTCTAAGATTAATCGTGGACACCCCTGGAAAGAGGCTTTCTTGGCTTTTGTTGATGAGAAAGAAGCATAACAAAACCAACTTTCCATTATTAAGTCACATAAAATAGTAGATAATTGCACCTTGATTTTATTCCTTTCAATGACAAATTTAACTTGATTAGCTGATTGAATTTAAGTGGATTTGGGTTATATAAAAACAATAGAAGGATTACTACATTTCTTAAGAAATGTCTCTGTAACCAGCTTTAGTGGCAAACTATCAATATAATATTGATAACTTCCTAACACTGCCAATCATTACATACAAAACAAAATGCGAAGAGGACTTTCTTGACCTAAAGTTAGTAACAAGTTGATTTAAATAAATCACCCTTCATACAATTAAATTTAGCTTCAACTTAGACTAATGCACACATACTTGATAGGCATATAAAAACAATTCCAAAACATAAGTCAGAAGCTGCAACGACTCCAGTAGTCACTACCACTAGTTCAGACTTTAGTGAGCTTTTCTTTTTTCTTAATCGTTTTTCAAGAGCCCATTGGTGCTCTAATGCCAATCTTGTATGTTTTCTGGGTCTTAGTGCTTACGAAATCCATACATTGATGTAATATCCTCATATCCCGTATAGAATGTGTATTTTTCAAGTTGTATCCTTCAGTCAAACTCATTTCAGGTATTGTAATGATATTGACATGATTGAAATATTTGTCAGCCAAGTCTGAAGTCATTATCAATAAGAGTAGTGAAGACTGAAGAGTTAAACTCTTTCAGTAGTTGCATAAATTCAAGCAAAAAGCTTAAACTCATTCATTATATCTGTTTTCATACCGGATAGTACATCCCAATAATGTTATTTGATCATGTTTTTGAATTTCTTGTTTCAACAGAAGTAAAATAAAAAAAAAAAAAAAGAATATAACATTGCAACATTTTTTTACAACAACCATCAAACAATTCCGTAAAAGGTTATGATCAGTTAATAATAACTTTTTTTTTTAAAGTACCAGCAAGTTAGTTTGTAAGCTAGTCTCAATTAGAGAAACTACGGTTTACTTCAATTTGATTTATAATTTATTAATTTAATTCATTTCATTAAAAATATGTTGTATCATCTTTGTGGTCTATTGCAAATTATATACAATTTGCCCATTTCCAATTCAACACAAATTAACAAAGAAAAAAGCCCGAAAAGGCGACAAATAAACTCAAAATCAAATAAACATTTGAAACAGACCAATTAATAGTATATATTATTTATTTATTGTGAAGAGGAAAGCAGAAGTAAAGATACCTTAACAATTGTGGAGGATTGATTGTTTGATTGATAACTTTTGCAACCCTAGTACTCTGAATGTTTCAGCTCTCTAGGGTATAGAGTTTTATGTTTTTCTCCGCAAAAAGCCTATTCAAGATTCCTCAACAGAGAGAGAGAGAGAGAGAGAGAGTCACAGTTGACAGTTGTTTGCGAACAAGTTTCCAACTTTTGAAGAGAATCGTAGAGAGAGAGAGAGAGAAAAGAAGAAACCAACCATGAAAGAATAACTTTTTGAGAAAACACGTCATTTTGTTGTTGAAACTTGAAAGTTGTCTTTTATAGAGGAGTTGTTTCGTGCAACTCCTTTTAAAGAGAGGGTTCTACCATTTTTTTTTTTCTCAACCTTTCGTGTTTCTCGCTGCCCAACTTTCCCTGCGTGCGGCTTCTTCTTCTTCTCCAGTTCTTCTCATCTCGTTGATTTGATTTGATTTGAGGTATGTTCATTTCTTTGTTAGGGTTTATCTACTCCATTCAAGTAATTTGGTTTGCTTTATTTTAGGGCTAATTCAACACACTAATTAACATTAAAATGAATTGAATTTACAAAATTATTTACTTGTGTTGAATTTGATTGATATTAGTTTAGTTTCAAATCTCAATTATATTAGTTTGAATTAAATAAAATGTTATTTAGAAAGAAGAGTAAATGCCTTTGGATAACTAGGTTCACACATTTGGTTAGGACACTTGATATACCCTAGTATTTGATTACAAAGGCGCAAACAATCGAAAACATGAGGCATTAGAACTTTAACAGATGGATTCCAATCTCATATATAATATCTATCTGGGAAAGAAAGTTCAAGGAAGAAGGAACTGAAAATGTTACTAATACCTAACAAAGTAATTAGCTGGACATCAACTTTCCATTTTGACTTTCTAACATCAACAATCCTAGAAGCTCACCTTCAATATCAACTTGTATTCAATGGGAATGTATGAACCTTCAATTATATTCGCCATTTACAAATACTTGAAACACTTGATTTCTTTACCTGACTTAGATATGGAAGTCGCTTTGCCCTTTAAACACTTCAACTGAATTTAAGTTGCTATTTTATTATTTAGTGTATAGCTTGTTGAAAACAGTAATAAACTAAGAGCAGACCATAATGATTAGAATACAGGTCTCAAGATGCATAATGCATATCTAATAAGCAACGAATTGTAGGTGGGATGAATATGGCAAAATTCAAACTTGCACAAGTTGGGTCGTTATTGGTGAGGGAGCTTACAAGAGGTACAGAATGACTTCATATTTCAGTGTCAATTTTTTCTGTTGACACATTATTTTAGTATACTAATGTCACATATAAATATCACGGACATGAAATTTCATCATGCAAGGAAGTTTCTTATTTCGTAGGTCAGTTGTGTTATTCTTATTGTCTCTGTTTGTTAGTATTTATTACCGTAAGCTAGTGTAGTACGCACGCATGTTGTTTGTGAAACACATGAATGCTGTTATTCCTTCTGCTCCCATGTCAAGGGAAAATACATATCCAGACTTATATAATAAAATTCAAGATGAACATTCTCTAGTGATTATATATATATATCGGTCTGTCTACCTTGACATCTTGAAATGACATCTTAGATTGACATCTCTTCTCTACAGTTAGATTTCTTAGATCTGACGGCTCTCTTATGAGCAAAATAGCTTGTGTAAGTAATTTCAAGATAAAAAAGGTAGTTACAAAAAGAATAGAACTCTTTCTAAAGCTTACTCCAGTCCATTCTTTTCTGTCTTCCTCTCTTTTCCCTCCCATCCCAAAAACTCCATGAATCAAAAGAATTTCAATTGCAGAAAATATAAAGGAAATTGATGAATTCTAAAGTTTTAGGGTAGTGTTCCTCCATATAATCTTTCTTTCTCTTTAGCTAAATTGTTGAACAATAAAGAACCAATAATGGGATGTGTTCTATCACAAAATAATGGTGCTCAATTTCTGAATTAGAATATGATTTAAGTTAAATCTAGATTTTTCTGCTTCTATACCCAATAATGGTTCGTCTAGCTTGACATCCCAATTTAACATCCCGTTTTGACATCCCTCTCTAATCACTCGATTTAAAATTCTGACGGTCCTAATATATCTCATATCTTAACAACTTGAAGTACAATAAGGGTATTTTAGGGATTTGAACCTGTTTATTTAGAGAAAGTATGTTTCTCCTCCACTAATTGAGGTTATAGGAAGTTTCTAGTTAGTCATCATTCCCTAATTGAATCATATCTGAGAATTAGGTATAAATGAAATAACCATCCTGAGCCTCTAAGGAGAGCTCCGACTGCGCTAGTAGAGTAGTAGATATGAATCTTTGTTGCTCAATTTGCTTATCTTTTCTTTAGGCACACTATTTATAGTTATACTCATGATATGCAGTACATGTGATGTGAAATTGACCTATTCGTATAATGTCACACATGTGAAAATGCTTACTGACCTAAATGCTTTCATGTATTTCTTCATATATACATGAAGAAATAATTTAGGTTAATTACTTGTGTGCATGTTTCTAGTATGCTCATGTAAATGATTAATCCGACGTCCCCAAAAGCGTAACTATAAATCACTCCCAATATTTTTCTGTTTGGCAGGCCAATTTACTACCACAATCCAAAGGCGATATTTGCAGCGATCTTACAATCAGTATTTACAATCTCCAGTTAGCCCTTCACCTTCAAATTACAAAGGCATCTCTTTCTCTGTCTACTCTCATGCTTATAATGCAAGTACCATTTTCTATAGTTTTTTTTTTATCATTTTTTGACACATAAATAATATCTCGTGGCATGATGCACTGTCTCTTTTACTCTAGCTTTCTTGTCTAGCTTTATGTTTCATTTTTTTCTCCTGGATGGGGTGCTTTAAGTCTCAACTTCCATATTCACATTCTTTGACTGGTAATGTAGTTAAAATTGACTAGTTAGTCTTTCCATTTTGTATTTTGTTATATAAGTATGACCCAAATGGATGATTTATTGATTTATAAAAGAACAAAATGAATACAAATGTAATGCATGATGGTCAGAATAAAGGAAGAAAAAAGGGATGGTTTTGGAAGAGAACTTCTGTAATGACGTAAAATGTTTAGAGACTTCTTGTCCGACCAGTTCCCCTTTATTGTATATGACATGCACAACCTAAACACGGAATCTATACGACCATATCTATATGTTCATTTGGAGACTCTTATCTAATAGACGAACATAAATCAATTGTACATTTTCTTTTTTGTATTAATAAAGTTCACATTTGATTAAACCAAAAGGAAGGTAGGTTGAAATAACCTTCAAGTATAATGGAAGGGAAAATCCGAAAAATTGAGTATCTCCAAAATATTTAGAACCTGATACAGGAATTATATTTTGTTTATGGGTACCCTAGTTGATTTTGGAAGGAGAAGATCATTTAGTACTAAGCAACAAGATAAAAAAAAATATTATACATACATAAATTAACTCGATTATCTCAGAGTTTTTTTGTCTGTTCAAAGGTAGGGGTTGAAGAATATTTTAGCCTTTTAGGGCATGAGTTCTGTATCTACTATGATAGGAGGTTAACTTGTTGTGGTGGGTGAGGTTCTCCTCTCCCTTTTATTTTGAGCTGTTGTAACGTCACAGTCAATAAAAGTTTTCAGCTAAAAAAAGAGAGTATTTTAGCACAAACCAAGGTATATATTATGAGTGTTTGCCAACTTTCCTATTTTATGGCTAGAATTCCAGGATGTTCTGGGTAGTCTTTTGCTCTTATTGCGATTTTGTGAGTGCGGACTATAGGTTAAAGTGTTATATGGAATCCATTGTTGGACAGATTGGATGCATGTTGGTTGGTCAAATTGGTACCTTTCCCATCAGAAGCCCCTTTGGCTAGTATCTGGTGTTTTACTCCATTTTCTTGTTTGTTGCCCCTATTGAGCGACGAATGTCCATTATGCAAGACCTCATTTTCCTCATTGTCGTGGAAGCTCTTGGCAGGATCCTTCACAGGGCTCATGATTAGGTGGTCATCTCAGGCATTAAGGTTGGTTATAATGAGGTTAACATATCTTCATCTTTTCTCTTGGAATGATAGAGTTGTGCATTGGCAGTGAGAAGTGAGAACTGATTTGTTTATTATGGTGGTGTATTAATCTATTCAGATGTGGTATTGGGTTTAGAGTTAGGACCCGATACTGTTTGGGTCACCTATTTGTTTTTTTAGTGGGCATAGACATGGACTAGTGACACATAATCTAGATAGCCTTCCTTGTCTAATGGCTGTGAGTCTTGTCGGAACCCATGACAATATCTGGTGACAAGCAACAATAATCAGCCCATGGTCTGAAGTTTTTGATATAAGTATACAACAACGTACATTTGAGACTCAACAGTTATACCACTTGTCCAAAAGATTGGTTTGAAGTATCCATAGAGCAAGTATATATGTTTTATTAGGGACTCAAGGCCATCATTTACAACATATAAATATTTCAAACCTTGATGTAGGCATGGGAGCAAAAGCGCAAGAGTGGTTGAGAGAGTCACAGACTTGCTAGTACATTTAGTTGGGGATACTTTAGAAGTCAGAAATCATGTTTCATTCAGGGTAAGCAGAGGGGAGAAAGGGTGGAGTTTGGGAGGTCCATTGGGCTAGTCACTCTGCATGTTGGGATTTTCTTGTTGTTTTCCACATAAGATAGATAACACCCCCTTCACAAATATATCGAAAAGGTCATATTGGTTTAAGGGATATTTCTTTTGGGAAGGGCTATTTTGTCAACGTTGGCACACTTTTTCCTTTCTTCCTCACCTGCCATATCACATAGGCAACCTTGTCACCCATCAATCCTTCTAAAGGTTGGGCTGAGACAATCCATGGACAGTACCAAATATTGTGTACTTGTCCCGAAGAAATTATCTTTTAACTAAAATTATTAATTAAAATTCAAGACAAAGAAAACATCAATGGTCTTGTCACCTTTTGTACGCATCAGGAGAACTTTCTGATCATACGCTCTGTTTGTCGGGTACTTTTATACTTGCCTTAGAGTGCGTGATGGCGTCATTGATGACATTGTTACATTAATGGTTTAGCTGCTAGTCGTAGAAATGACAGGACTTTAAATGGCAAGCTTTTCCCTTTGGGAGCTAAGCTTCCATGCTATTTAATTTTAGTTCTTGTTGAACACCAGATATAATAACAAAGTTAGAATACAAATGGTTCCGTTCATTTCTTAAAGTTATGAACCAGGTGTTGCGTATTAATTTTTCCACTAGTTTGTGTTTGATGAACCAAATTGTCCCATTCCATCCTGGAGGCTACCATATTGTATCCATTTGTATGCTAAGTATCTTTGCATAAATACATTCTATATATTTATTGAAATAGCTTATTTGACTTTTGCGAAGGTTTTATACTAAATTTTTCTTATATGTATTTGCCTTGTGATTGACCTAAAACTAAAGAAATTTACATTAAAACAAGTATGTCAAGAGATCACTATTAGGAATGTCTAAGATTGATGCAATATTTAGTACTGTTATATATTCTTTGTGATACTGTGTACCCTGGGTATAAAGTGTTTAACATTCATAGGCAATTTAGCATTGTGTTAGCTGGCAGGAGGCATGTAAGTGATTGTAGCTTTCTCTTGGCTTCGAAACTGTGCTAGTGCAGTTGTTAATGTCTTTTATCACATCAAGTCCATAGTAAAACAAAAGGAAACTCTAAATTATTTCATTATTTGATGTTTCAGAATCGGCATGCATTTTCAACGTCAGCCTCGGATAATGGTCATGAAGAAGGGAATCAACAGAAAGAAAAGTATGTTATTTGTTTCCTGCATAAACTCCGTGAAACCCTATGGCTTGTACATTACATATATGTGTATATAGGGCATTAAAACTTCCAACAAATGGAGCACGACATATATGTTTTTAGTCAATGTTACATTTCTTACTATTGGTCCTATATATATCATATATCAATCTTTCTATTGATGAGCAGGATATCTGTAACATTCATTGATAAGGGTGGAGAGGAGACACATATCAAAGTCCCTGTTGGAATGTCCATGTTGGAAGCTGCGCATGAGAATGACATAGAACTTGAAGGCAAGTATTAGATCATATTTTATATAATAATTTGTGTTTTTTTCACTCTTTCTTCTATATTATAAACGATTATCTAAGAACCTTATTGCTCAATTTTAATTTGCAAGATAGCATATAAAAAGTAATCTCTTAAAAAGGAACTTGCAGAATTTCAGAAAGAGGGTTGTATTCAATCCACTATGTTATTTGTTTAGATATATTTCTTGGACAAGTATATGGTGTTCATGTGCCATGTGGGCACTTGAGCTCCGAATCATCCTAATTATGGAGTCTTTTGGTTCTTTAATCTAATTGCAGGAGCATGTGAAGGTTCACTTGCGTGTTCCACGTGTCATGTGATTGTAATGGTATGTTATTGAACGTTATTTACTAGAAGATTGTACATTTATGGTAACTTTGTTCTTAATTATATTGTCTATGAATACATTAACAAGCATTTGTGTGAAGCTGACTACTAGCTTTATTGTTTAGGATGTAGATTATTACAATAAACTAGAAGATCCGACGGATGAGGAGAATGACATGTTGGATCTTGCTTTTGGTCTCACAGAAACGTGAGTACTTCTACCTTATAATCCAATTATATATTACTAAACCAGTTTTAACATTACTTGGGGTTCGGTGCAGGTCTCGGCTGGGATGTCAAGTGATTGCAAAGCCTGAACTTGACGGACTTCGCTTAGCATTACCTGCCGCAACTCGTAACTTTGCTGTTGATGGGCATGTACCAAAACCACACTAGGAATCTGTAATGTATCTCATGAGTGTAAAGGATACATCGATCTCAGTTTTGTAGCATGTTTAAAGAGCTATGCAGTTAGGTAGTCGGTCATTTGTATCAGAATCATTCTTTATTTATTTTCTGGCCATAAAAATGGTTGTCTATCAATCTTTGGTATGGGGTTCAGAGAGAGTTGCAGTGATTGCGTACATTTGGAGTGGGGAACAACCCTTTATTATGAGGAATGTATCTCTGGCTATCTTCTCCTTCCTCTCTGTTATATAATCAAGAACATTTTGCGAATTGCGATTGATTTTGCTTTGTTTTGTCCTTTTGTCCAAATTGTTTTATTGGTTTAGATATATCAAGAACATTTCTTCTTATCAGTAGGTTTTGGATTTAACACTTGTGCCAAAAACAAAACTGGTTTCTGCAAGTTTGTTTTCATTTTGAACGCTTTCTCCATGTGTCTGGTCCTAAACAAACAATCAAAATACAAGTTGGTGAAGGTGGAGGTGATGCAAAGATTTGGATAAAAATGAATGCTAAATGACATTTTCTGCTATATATAGATAGCCCTGTCAACGTGTCATGAAGCAATGTTTAACAACATCTGCATGGCAGACTCGTGGCAAATTAATTGGACTCATCAGCTGACCTCTTGGTGGTATATAAATAAGAGGACTCTGCTAAGCTCACTGCAAGCAAAATTTTCTCAAAAATTTGTTCATGGTTCGGGGTTGTTGTGGAAGAGAGAGCAGCAGTATGGAAACTGTCAAGGAAAAGGTTAGCAACGCTGCTGCTGTTGCCAAGGAAAAGGCAAAACTTTATGAAGCCAAAGTCCAAGAGAAGGTTCTCTCTCACCTTATTATAAACTGTTTCAATTTATATGTATATGTGTATGTTTTTTTTTTTTTTTTTGCATGCAATCATTTGCAATAGTATTAATCGAATAAACACATGTATAGGCAGAGACTGCTACCGCGAAGACCAGAGAAGAGAAGGAATTGGCTCATGAAAGAAGAAAAGCAAAAGAAGCTGAAGCCAAGATGGAGTTGCACCAAACCAAAGCTGAGATTATAGCTGAGAGACTAAATGCAAAACATGCTCACATGATGCAGGGCCATGAGGCAGTCAATACTGGCTCACAGGGGCAACAACATATGACGACCGCTCCGCCTGTCACCAGTAGCACTGCCCTGCCTGTCACCAGTAGCACTGCCCCGCCTGTCACCAGTAGCACCACCGAGGCTCCTTTTGCGCCGTTGGCAAATCCGCCTGAGAATTATTAATTTATGTGCATAAAATCTTTCTATTATGTTGTATTGTGCTTAATATTTCGTTGGATAGTTTCGATCGTTAGGCATGTGTTTGATCAAACTTATAAAGAGATGAACTTGGAAAAATAATATCCTTCTTTCTTTCTACGACTTCTGAGTTTTTTGATATTTCTTCGCCAGGTATATATATTTTTCAGTTTTATTCAGTATAAATTGATTGGTCTTTTTATTAAAAATTAATTAAATATATTTAACAAAAAATTTAATTAAATTTGATTTTCAATAAAAAAAAAAAAAGTCTCATCAAAATTTATTAATTTATTAATAAATTTATTTGGCCCAAATCAGAACTTTCAAATTTTATTAATTAAATAAATTATTAATTAATTACGAGGTTATAATGCATGTTTGCTCACTATTTCTGCTAAAAGAGTGAAAACAAAAAAATTCTGGTAAACAAAACCACAAAGGTTTTGATTTTCTTTTTCTCATCACAAACATAAAAACATTTATTTGGGTGTGTTGGATTCCTAATGATGGACTAAATAATGGGCTTAGAAAGTTAACTTGTTGGGTTTTAAGATAGGCATTAAAATTAGTTTAGTTTGAGCCCAAATATCCACCAACTGACTTATGCTGTGCCGACATAGGGAGAACGCCTATCCCTTATTCAAAAGCAAGATTGTTTTCCCCAAAAAAGCAAGAATTATCTTCCTTTAACTGATGCCTTTCTCGTGTCACCACTGCATGAATGCTTTTCTCGTGTCACCACTGCATGAATGCCGTGTGGTTTATGAACGTGGCATGTTAAAGGTTTATAAATAAGATCACTCTGATCCTAAAATAATATCAAGAACAAACTAGCTTGGTTTTCTTCATATCTGAATTAATCAGATTATATTTGGTGATTTAAACAAAGTTCTTTTGAGAAAAAGAAAATGCATACAGCGAAGGAGAAAGTTAAGAACATGGCTAGTGCTGCCAAGGAAAAAACAGCAGTTTCTAAGGCCCATGTTGAAGAGAAGGTATGTATGAATGTTTCTAATTATTTCTCTTTTGTTGTTCATTATATATTAACTAATAAGCAATTCATATCACCAATGGTTTTTAAAGAAAAATGTATATGTAGGCTGAGAAAGCAACGGCAAGGGGTAAGGGTGAAAGGCAGCTTGCAGAGGAACACAGAAAAATAAAAGAAGCTGGAGCTAAGATGGAGTTGCATGGTGCCAAAGCTGAACACAAAGCTGAGAAACTAAATGCTAAACATAATCCACTCCACCATACAACAGGTACTCATAATCCAACCACTGGAACTCATGGGCACAATACGACTACGACTACAACTGGTGTTCATAATCCACTCACTGGGACTCATGGGCACCATGGACATCATGTTTAGAGGAAGAAAATGAAATTGTGTGTGATCTGTTTGTGTGGTCACCCCAGGTGTTATGCTATATTTTGTTGTTTCTCGTATTTAAATTACATTTACAGCTACTTTTGTGCTTATGTGTGCAATTTTTTTTTTATTTTGGCAAGAAAAATAATTTTTTTTTAAGGGTCTGTTTGATAGCCACTATTGTTTTTTTTTTTAAAGAAAAAATATAGGTATGCATGAATGGTTGTCTGATCTACATCGAATTTTATTATGAAATCCTACCGTCAGAGATGTCTATGGGTTGATACATGCATGTTTTTTTTCTAATCAATTGTATATTAAAAAATCAGTTAGGTGTAGTATTGATTTGTTTTTTGACGGGTCTGTAAGAAAATTTATCGGAGTCTCTTTCTTAATTTGTATTTCTATGTTTAATTATTTTTTTTACATAGAAAATATAAATTTCTATCCGTAAATAATGGGATCATGAGACGGGATAATGGCACGATACTTCACTGCTGTCATTCGAATCAATAGGCCTCCCCTTTTTTTATCATTTTGAATGAGGCGGGCCAAATAGAGAATGAAATGCAGAAATAGGGGAAGCCTGACTCCACTACACCTATGCTAAAGTAGCGCTACTCTCCCTATCGGTCGAGGCTCCCTATCGGTCGAGGCAAAGATTGCCTCAGTTCGGATTGTTCTCTGCAACTCGGGAACATGAAGTTGGAATCGCTAGTAATCGCGGATGTTCTGACCTTTTATAGGAATAACAATAAGAAATATTTTTTTTATCGTGGGGTCTTGAACAGTACATAAGCGAGCTTCTCTAAATTTTACTATTTCAGAAATAGTAGAAACATAATAATTTTAATATTATAATAAAAGAATTTAATAAAAAATGTGGTTCAAGCAATTTAATTTATATTAATGAAAAAAATCCAAAAAACAATATCGTGCCACCGCCACCGCCATGAGGTCACCTCCTCCATGACTAGCCGCCGCCACTAGCAACCTTCTTCCCTTTTCCCCCTACCACCACCAGCAACCTCTACTTCACATCACAACCACCATCTCTTCTTCCCCCTTTCCCTTACCACCACCACCACAATCTTCTTTCTTTCCCTACCACCCCATCTACCTTCTCTTCCCCCTCCCCCCACCAGCAATCTTCACTTCCCCTCCCTCCAATCCCTTCCCGATTTAAAAAAAGAAAAAAAAAAAAAAAACTAAACGCCTCCTCTCTCGTAAATTTGGCTGCTCAGATCTGAGCCGAGCCGATCTAAGCCGAGCCGATCTAAGCCATCAAAGCCACCTAAACCGAGTCAATAGCCAGACGAGCTGAGCCGATACAGTCAGCCAAACCAGCAGCCCAAGCCAGTCAGCCAGACCAGCTGAACCAGCAGCCCAAGCCAGTCAGCCAGACCAGCTGAACCAGCAGCCAGCTGAACCAGCTGAACCGGTAGCCAGACCAGCCGAACCATCCAAACCGGTAGCCAGACTAGCCAAACCGGTAGCCAGACCAGCAGAACCAGCAGTTCAAGCCATCCAAGCCACAAAAAAAAAAAAAAAAAAAAAAAAATTGGCTGCTTGATGGAGATTATCCATTGTCCATTTCGATTTGATGGATGCACCAATGGACCGTGTAGAAATGGATACAAATCTTCGTACATCCCAACGCATGTTAAGAAAGATCACTTGAAGAGAATTAATGACATCGACAGGCTGAGAGATGCGATCAAAGTTGATATAGGTTTATTTTCGTCGCTTGACAATACTTTGAAGAGGATGAACAAATGGATGTGTGGTGATTGTTTTGGTATCCATGCATCGACCATAAAATGTAAACATCCGGATGGTGCAGTCATCAAACCACCTGCGCGAAAGGAGACCGGTGAGTTAGAGTGTGCAATTATAGGTATACAACCACCACAGCTTGTGCATGTTGATAATCCACCCGCACCTACAGTAGGAGGGGACACTGGTATCGATACTCACCTTTCTATTGTTGCACCTTCTTTAGATGAGATATCACTTGATCGTATTTTCTGTAGACCTTTTCGCACAGTGAAAAGTATTCCTCGTCCTTGTCGATTAGCATTCTCTTGTGCATTGAAGTCAGTCTTGTATGAGGTTACTGCATACCCCATGTCGACAGGGCCATGGGTTAGATTGCTCCTGCTTCCCTATTGCACATTGCAAGTGTTCCATCCGCAGAATCGCCAAGAGCGTCGTTCTGGTGCTCGGAAATATCTCCAGCAGAATCAGATTTTGCAGGCTCTCTCTATTTGGAACGAGCCTGGGGGTATATTCCGTCTGATTGAGAGGGTCACACACACAGAGCCTTCGTTGGAACGACCATCTCGACAGTCCCAAAGCAAGAATGTAC
Organism: Aquilegia eximia; assembly: GCA_023053565.1. Taxonomy (NCBI): domain Eukaryota; kingdom Viridiplantae; phylum Streptophyta; class Magnoliopsida; order Ranunculales; family Ranunculaceae; genus Aquilegia; species Aquilegia eximia. The sequence continues at coordinate 27,514,363 of JALIGU010000002.1, forward strand.
GACGGTGTTTGCAAAAGGTTGCAGACGGGCACTTTGCAGCAGCCGTGAAGGTGTTGGCATCATCAGGGGTTGCTCCGAATACTCCAGAAACGCAGCGGGCTTTAGAGGATAAACACCCGAAGCATCTACCACCATCTGTCCCCGACATTCCTTTACTTGAGTCACCTTTGTCAGTTGAGAGGGATGGGATATTATCATGCATCAGGTCCTTCCCCAAAGGGACATCTTGTGGGCGAGATGGTCTCCGGGCCCAACACCTATTGGATGCTATGAGTGGGGCTGCATCCGCTGTAGCCACAGATCTTATGGAGGCCTTGACACCGGTTGTGAACTTATGGCTACAAGGTCGATGCCCCCGGGTCTTGGCAGAGTTCATAGCTAGTGCACCGCTCACTCCACTTCTTAAGCCAGGTAACGGCATTCGCCCAATAGCTGTGGGTATGGTTTGGTGTCGCCTGTGTCTAAGATTGCCATGAGAGGAGTTTCTAAAGATATTGTCCCATACCTAGAGGATTTTCAGTTTGGGGTTGGTGTGCCTGGTGGAGCAGAGGCAATTTTGCATGCTGTTAATCGGTTGGTTTATGCCAACAAGGATGACACATCGCTTTCTATGCTGCTTGTGGACTTTCAGAATGTCTTCAACCTTGTTGATCGGTCTGCTATGCTACGGGAGGTACGCAATCATTGTCCATCTATTGCTCTATGGGTCGAATACCTCTATTGTCAACCTGCTCGATTGTATCTAGGGTCTACTCATATTTGGTCAGCAGTTGGGATACAGCAGGGGGACCCTTTGGGGTCTCTTCTCTTTGCTTTGGTCTTGCATCCATTGATACACCGCATTCAGTCAGAATGCCACTTGGAGTTGCAGGCATGGTACTTAGATGATGGTACTCTGATTGGTAGTACAGAACATGTGGCTAGAGCTATTCGTATCATTCAGGAAAGAGGACCATCTCTTGGGCTCGTGCTTAATGTGTCTAAGACAGAGTTGTTCTGGCCTTCTGTTGATCCTGACTGCTCTTATCCAGATATCTTTCCGGTTGGTATATCATGTCCTCAGCGAGGGGTTAAGTTGCTTGGAGGGGCTGTAAGTATTGATGCATCATTTATTGTGGGTAATGTTCGTCAACGAGTGGATAAGACACTTCAACTTATGGACTTATTACCACAACTAAAGGATCCGCAGTGTGAGTTGGCACTTTTACGTTCTTGTATGGGATTATCTAAACTCACATTTGCTCTCCGTACTTGCCCCCCTGATTATGTTCAGGAAACAGCCGAATGGTTTGACCACAAGCTTCGTGCAGCCCTTCAAAATATTGTGGTTTCTGATGGACCTGGTTTTGGCGATCTACAGTGGCGTATGTCAACCCTCCCATTACGTATGGGTGGACTTGGTATCTATTGTGCTACTGATGTTATGAAGTTTGCTTTCGTAGCTTCACGTACGCAAACCAAGGATCTCCAGGACCACATTCTTCGAGGTTGTGACACTACACCTATGGGTAATGTTTTCGATACTGTCATTGCTAGTTTACATCTTTATATACCTGATTTTGATCTCAGTAATCTTGCTCCAACTGCTACCGTCCTCTTCAGACCCCAACATGTCTTGGCGGAAGCATACTACAACAAGATTAGTTCTGGTCTTGAGAGGGAATTTGAGTTGTCAGCTAGACAAAAAGCCGTGATTGGATGTGTGCAGTCAGAACATGCCAAAGATTTTCTCCTTGCTATCCCGATGGAAGGGCTTGGACAACGCATGACGCCTGTAGAATATCGTGCCATTCTTCGTTATCGATTGATGATCCCTCTATATTCCGATGGTGAGCTTTGTCCAGTGTGCAAGAAGAGTAGACTTGATGCTTTCGGGGACCATGCGGCCCATTGTAAGCATTACCCCGGCTTCAAGTACAGGCATGACCACGTTAGAGATATCTTGTGTGATGTGTTCTGGCGGGCTGGCATACAGGTTAAGAAGGAGGCTCCTGTTAACTTTCTTACTGATCCTAAGGAAGGAAGATCGACATTACGTCCTGCTGATATTCTGGTCTACAACTGGTCTGAAGGTAAACATGCGTGTGTTGATGTTACAGGGGCGTCTCCGATGGTTGGGCTGAGTGCTGGGATTTTTGAGGTAGGGCTAGCAGCTAGCAATGCAGCAGCGGCAAAAGTGGAGAAACATGACGGAGCTTGTAGGGCTAACCAACATAGTTTCATCCCCTTTGCATTTGACACATTTGGATTGCTAGGCTCAGAAGCAGTTGAGCTCCTCAGAAGAGTACAGAAGATAATGGATAGCAACGTGATGACTGCAGGTTCGAACGAATATGTATTTAGGAGAATCGGGTTTGCTATTCAGAAAGGACTTGCCACGCAGTTTGTAGCGCGTTTGTTCTCTACTTTTGTGTAATTTGCTGAGCTTATCAATAAAATTTCATGGAAGTGGTTCTAGGCCAAAAAAAAAAAAAAAGAAAAAAAAAAAGAAAAAATCTTGAATTAGATAAGAAGTCTTTGATAAATAATAGGAGAAAATTAGAAAAGCAATAATAAAATATATAATAATCCCAAAAATTATGGCCCTACAAAAAATGGTTTACTAACGAGGCCTTAGGCATTTGCCCAATTTGATAAAAGGATGAGCAGCCTTTAAATGGCAAATTTTTACAAATCTGAAAAAAAAAAAAATGCAGACAAACCAAAGCGAGAAAACATCAAAAAAATATTTGCAAGTGTTTGATAACATGTATGACAAATTTTATTTTCTCACTTTTTTTTTTTGTGTATTTTTTCACATTTTTCATTTGTCTGTGTGTTTGATAACCACATAAGAATGTAGAAAAATTTCAGTGTTTTTGTAAGTTAGTGGGTCTTTTATTTAGGCCTATTCAAGTGAATGGTGTATCCACATTCTTGTAACAACAAACCAGAAAAAAAAAGAAAGTTAAAACATAAAAACTTATCATAGAAATTTATTTATATAAAAAAGGAAAAAGAAAAAAATCCGTTTCATTATGTTAACAATTAATCTTTTGAAAATCATACGTGTATCTTCCGGACTGTATAGAAAATCTGTGTCTGATACAAGGACACATGATGGCCATAGATACCACCATAGAAGTACGACATAATCGTCATTAGAAGTTGTAATCGAATAAACCCCGATATACAAAGAATGGGAAAGAGAGAGAGAGTAAGGTGGTCAACCTACAATGATATAAAATCTAGGGAATGAATTGTGTGACAAACAAAAATTAAGGAACACATTGCTCAATAATCAAAAGGACAAACTATCGAGTTATGTCTCGTCTGTTTTTAGTCTCATATTCATTTTTTCAGTTAGCCTTGAGATGCCATCAAGTGGGTGTAATATAAACTTGGGTCTTCTAGCTTATTCAAGATATGATCACCATATCAGTACTTAGAAATGATACAAAGACATTTAGTTAAGCCTGTTTACCTTAGTCTACTCTGTGATGTTTTATCTCTTAGGTTGACCATTCTGAGCATTTCTTGTTACTTACCCTTTTTCTTAGCCCATCATCTTTACCCAACTCCATAGAATGTGTAGGACCTTTTACCCACTGTTTTTGGAACATAAGGATGATTGTTTCTGGGGTTACAAGAAGAACGGAGAAATTCAAAGAAATCTCCAAACTAGTGAGATGAACCAAATGTTGAAAATCAAAAAGTTTGAAGAATTCCTGAAAAGCTAGAATCTTCTATAAAATCAAGAAACCAAAAGAAAAGAAGAATCCAAAATATTGGCTAGAGTTTTATTGAATTTTTCCAAAGAAGATGAAAAACACTTATTCCAAAAGGAAAATTTTAAAATTTCTCCAAGTGCTGTTATTACAAATCATAAGTATTGAAGGCTCGAATGTTCCAAAAATATTTCACAAAAGTCTTCCATTTTTAGTCCTGTCCTAAGCCCAGTTACAACCTATTACTGTATTTTGTAGATCTAAGCTGATATGGTAGGATGTGGCGAGTGAGTGAGAAGATGCTAAGGTGAAAAACCAGACATCTCAAGGAAGGCTGACTTTTTGATTCTTTGAGACTAAGTTCATTCCATTACATCAGTCTGTTCTTACTGATATATGTGAGATGTTTGTCCATCTTCTTTCCAAACATAGAGGTAAAATGATAAACATCATCTCTGAGTGACTTTTATTTCTGAGTGTATGTCTGCGAGGCAGAAGTCAAAGCGACCTTTCCAATGGTGACTTAAGACCTATGGTAGTATGTGTACATGTTTGTCTTTGATGCATTTGGAACCGTTATGCTTATTTTTCATGCATTTGTAGTACGATATCTCATATGAACGGTTTTGCAATACTTATCCTTATCTTTGATATACTGTATGGATGACGTCTATTTCTGAGGTAAATGGTAGAACATCCTGTTCTTTGGATTAGTCATTGTAGTAAGTTTGTGGGTATCTTCTCTGGAAAACCCTCAGGAGATTATAACTTCTCCTCCTGGGAAGCCTTTGTGGTTTTAAAGCTTTGATGCATATGGTTAATGCAATCACCCTAGTTCTATTTCTCTTTTGAGTCCTTATTTCTTTTCTTCTCACCCTTCCTTGAGGACAAGCAAAGTGTAGTTTGGGGGTATTTGATAAGTCTTCAAAAGTGTATATTTATCTCCCGAATAACACCTTGTTTGCATAACACTTAACTTATATTATTGAGTTATATCTATTGATTAGTGTTTTCTTGTCATTTGTGTAGGTTTCATGGAGTGCGATTTTGTGGACATATAGTTTTTTTCTGTCCACAAGACAGCGTTATATTATTGGTCCACCTCATAAAAACTTCCACATCAGCGATAAAGTAAAAAATAAAACAAAAGAAAATTAAGAAACAAAAAATGCTGATGTGGAAGTTTTTATGAGGTGGACCAATAATATAACGTTGTCTTGTGGACAGAAAAAGCTGTATGTCCACAAAATCACTGGGTTTCATGAGCCGAAATGCGAATATTATGTTAAAGCCCGCCAAAAGCCAAGAAAAACCACAAAAAAGATGCTATTTGCACAAGAAAAGAGAATTGATACTTGCACCCGCGAGTTGCTAAGGGCACCTCGTGGACTGGTCCTATGGACTTGACTTTATGTCCAAGATGGGTGGCCCAAATCTCAACCCAATCCGAGTTATAATGAAGCCCACAAGTCAGAAAATCTATTGAAGCCTTTATTAAAGCCCAATCTTAAAAAGACTCTATATGAAGATCCAGAAGTCTGATTTGGGTCCATGAGCTGTCTATCTGAAGGTTTTGGTCCAGGCTACAACTTAGGCCTAAAAGAATTAGGTTTTGCTAAAGTCTTTCTGCTTTTAGAAGGCCAACAGAAGCAGCCACAAATTTGTCCTAACTTGGTAGACTTTGTATGCAAGTAATATGCTTTGTAATCTCTATATAAAGAGAAGTAGTAGCTAGGGTTTAGGCTAATTCATGTTTTCATAAGAAAAGTTTTTCTTTTATATTTAGGCTAATTCATGTTTTCATAAGAAAAGTTCTTCTTTTGTATTGAACTCAATCTTCTTATTCTTAATATTAATCCAATCACTTTTTCTTTATGATGTTGTGTTATTTATTTACTTATTCCATGGTGTCATCATCAATGATGAGTAGCTAAATTCCCTTTAGGGGGAATGGTTGAAGCACTTTAGATGATGCAGAACACCATGTTTTTTCTTAATGTTCATTGTGATTCAAAGTACTTACTGTTTGTTTACTTTTAGTTCGCGACATGAAGCAAGTATGATTATTTATATGGTATTGATACCCATGTTGATAAAATACTATTGTTAGAGTATAGGGAGACCTAACTATAATGGTTATATTAGATTGATTAAGAATATATGATGGAATAGCTGAGAGGTGACTATCATATATCTAGAATCACTCTTTTATTGGACCTTTTTTGTAATTAAATTGAATAACCGAGAGGTAACGGTTTGATTATGAATTAATATGTTGATTTAATTAAATTGAATAGTTGAGAGGTGACGGTTTGATTAATGAAGCATATTCAATAGCATGTATAAGAGAATCCCGTTTTAATTGAGTGGAATAGCTGAGAGGTGACTACTTGATTATTATAGGTATTGATGATTAATTGGAATAGCTGAGAGGTGACTAATTAATTGTTATAGATTGAACATGAATGAATGACATGTATGTTTGCATGATTTATTTTGTGGATACCAACTCTTCCCCCTATTCATCATAAGATCTTCTCTATATCACTATCCATCTTCTTAAGTTAGTTTAACTATTAGTTTATTTATTTATTGCCTGTAGGAAGTAGAATCAATCTCCATCTTATTTGTTGATTCACTTGGTGTTTTTTAACCATTGTTTCTATTGTGTTTAAGCTAATAACTTCACCTTTGAGGTGGGTATGACCCTTACTTGTTACTTGTCTATATTAATAACCAATATTTACATGCACAAGAAGGAAATCAATATAAATATATCTTTTGATTAGAGGTTACACAAATACCTTCTATCAGTTGGACGCGAGTCAGGTTACTTTGTTGACCAGCGGCGCGTGAGCAGACTTCAACTGGCTGAACTACAGGTTTGGAACCAAACTTAAAATTCTTTTTAGGATTTTGTGCAAATTGTTTTCTAAAAAAATTCTAAGTTATTTTACTGATTGTGTTAGTACTTTGTGTGATTTGTTTTTCGATTTATTATAGATTTTGTTAATATAGAAGTTGTTTGTGAAAATAAAGAAGAAAGGAAAACACAATACAGATACCTATTAGATTACCTTGATAGTAACCCTGATTTTAGACCTCCGATTTGCAAGGAAGCCGAAAGTTGGGAAATCATTCCCGAATGAAAGTATAATGAATTACTCTCCAACTTACATTAGAGATTTCTATATGATAATCTTATTAATCGTAATGAATGGACAAATCTCTTATATGACAAGGACGAGATTTACTCTCTAACTTTCATTAGAGATTTTTATAAAAGTATTGTAATAACATCCTTTGATGAAAAAACTCAATTCTATGTAACAATGAAAGATGACTTTATCCATATATCTCCAGGCATGTTAGCACAACCGATGATATTACCACACAATTGGAATGAAAATTCTTTTACTAATATGGAAAAATGGTAAAAACTTTAATAATCCGGTATATAATGTTAAACAATATTCTCAAATGTTATCACCATGTGTAGAACCTTTTAGGGTGTAGGGGTACTACATACTTCAACCAATCAAAAGCAGCCACGTGGCACAGTCATTTATCCACCAGGTCGCCACGCTTTCTACCTGCTAGTAGCTCGACCTCAACAGCTCGACCTTATAACGAGCAGCGGCCTGCTTATACACACGTGCTCTCATTCAATGCACAGAATATTCTCGTCAGTTATATAATTAAGTCACAGGGATGATCCACGCGCGTTACACAATTAATCCTCATTATGATGGCGGAGAATCTGCAAGATCCACGATCCACGCCTTTATACCTTCTATAAGAACAGAACTACGATGGCTTGATCTATAAGTTCAATCCCCTTGAGCTAAGAGTACGTAGGCAATCTCGATCTCAACGAGGTGCAGCCACCCCGACCTAAAACTCCCCTTTTGGTCAAGTCTCCCAGTGACCTGACCCAGTAGTGCATTAATCTAAAAATAGGTTAATACATTTGGCGCCGACTGCAAGGAATTCGATATAATCGAAAACCCAAACCCTCCCACCCAATATCAAAATCACTCATTCGAAATGACTACCCCAGAGTTAACTATTCAAGATCTGCATGCTCAAATCACTCTTTTGCAGGAAGAAAATGCACGCCTAAAAGCCGCACAAACCAACCCCCAACAAGGTGAAAATAGCGGACATGGAGTCGTCCCCACCGATGATTCCAACCAGAAATTCGAACAACTCAGCCAACAACTGGCGGAGTTCAAAGCCTCCCAGGCTCTCCTTCACCACTCCAAGAGCCACACAGCGGAGCAACTTGCTGTACAATCTCTCCAGCAGTTCCAGGAGTCTCCTTTCTCCAAGGAGATCCTTGAACACGATTTGCCAAACAAGCTGAACGCCCCCAAATTCGACCAGTATACCGGAGTCGGAGATCCAACCGACCACGTCAAGGGATTCCGGAAGTCCCTTCATCTGATCAAGGAGGATCACCTTTTGTGTTTGCTGTTCCAGTCTAGTCTCACCGGACCTGCTCTCGACTGGTTTCACCGTTTGAAATCAGGATCCATCAGCTCCTTTGCAGAGCTCGAGAAGCAATTCGTCATCTTCTACATCCACAACAAGAAGCGCCCAGTCACCATCGATTCCATCTTCAAAGTCAAGCAACGAGATGGTGAGTCACTAAGCGTTTTCTTTGCTCGTTTTAAGTCTGAATTACACTCAATTCAGGATTTTGCAAAGGAGCACGAGACCTTTGCAACCATCGCATTCACTCACGGTCTGACCCAGGGGTCCGACCTCCACAAGTCGCTAGCCATGAAGCGACCTTCATCCCTAGACGAGCTCTACCTAAAGGTAGATCGTTATATTAAGCTCGAGGAAGCCCTCACTGGGAGGGAAAAGAATCACGTAGTCAGCAATGTGGAGTCTGACTCAACCAAGCCACCTCGGTCAGATGGCAAGAGGTTCAAGGGTAAGTCGTTGCCTACCGAGCAACGAGAATATCACCGGTTTACAAGACCAGCCGGTTACATATTCGAGCGAATCAAGTACAACCACTGGTGCAGGATTCCAACCTTCACACAGCTGGAGGATACATCTGGACGACCGTACTGCAAAGTCCACAAGGTACGGTGTCATCAAACAGATGACTGTCGCGTTCTAAAATGCGCACTGCAAACATGGGCCGATGAAAAAAGGCTCAACAATTGGATCCTCGGAAGGAATGAGGAATCCACAGGCAAGCGGGCGAGGAAGGAATCCAGAACGCCTCCCCGTTCCCCAAAAAGAAATCACAGCAAGGCCAGAACAGCCTCAGCAAGTCCAGCACGCAGCAGAGGGCGTAGCCTCTCCCAACGTCTAGGTCCAACAGGTGACCTACGCGACCAGATCAACAAGAAGGTCGCAAACAAGATTGACAGCGACAGTGAGTCGGAGAGTCATGTCGTATACATGATTTACGAATCCGACTCCACCCCCATATCGAGGGACAAGAAAAGAAGGGTAGAACATCTCCATCATGTCTACTCCATTACTGGCCGAGCAGCTCGCATCAACATCCCTGCCCGCCAAGAGTCCGATATCACCTTCACCGAGGACGATCTCAACAAGGTCGTCACTCCTCACAACGATGCCCTTGTTGTCGAGCTGAGAATAGCCGACTACATCATCAAGAGGGTACTCATTGACCCTGGCGCATCATGCAACATACTCATGTACAGAACATTCAAGGACATGAGGTTGCTCGATTCAGTTCTCATCCCTGATTTCACCCCTATCTTAGGCTTCAACAGTTCAAGGGAGGATCCTAAGGGTGAAATTCTGCTGCCCGTCACTGTGGGCCGTAAGGAAGATAAGGTTGTTGTGACTGCCAAGTTCAACATCCTTAATATCGCAAGCAAGTACAATGGGATTCTGGGTCGAAAGTGGATCCATGCCATGAGAGGTGTTCCGTCAACATACCATCAAGTTTTCCGCTATCCCGGACCTCATGGGATAATGGAACTTCGTGGTAACCAGAATGCTGCACAGGAATGCCATGGCATTATTGAAGCTGTACCACCATCAAAGCCATCCACCTCTGGAGCTAAGGATGCTGAAGCTAAAGGAAAGAGCCCAATCTCACCAGAGGCTCAACAGGGCGACAACAAGTCAAAGAGCCCTTCCAAAGAAAAGAGTGAAGTCAGCAAATAGCAACTACAGAAGGAGCTAGCGAGCTCCCCCAAACTGAATCTCGGGAGTACTGATCCAGGTGTACGTGTGAACATTGGGTCAGAGGATTACCCGAGATATATCTATGTAGGTGCAGAGTTGAAGGAAGATAAGTTCATTGACTTTGTAAATTTTCTTTCAAGTAATAAAGATGTTTTTGCTTGGTCGTATATCGATATGCCTGGTATAGATCCATCAATTGCATGTCATAAACTGCGGGTCAATCCCAATTATCGACCTGTAAAGCAAAAACCAAGAAGGCTTGCTCCCAAATTTCACGAAGCTGTCAATGAAGAGATCAGCAGACTTAAACAGGTCGACTTCATCAGAGAGGTCGATACTCCAGACTGGCTAGCCAACATCGTACCAGTCTTAAAGAAGAATGGGAAAACGAGAGTCTGCATCGACTTCACAAGTTTGAATAAAGCTTGTCCTAAAGATTCATTCCCACTGCCACGAATCGATAGGCTAGTCGATCAGACATGCGGTTTTGAGCTACTGTCATTCATGGACGCATATTCAGGGTATAACCTGATCCCAATGTACGAGCCTGACCAAGAGAAGACCTCTTTCACAACAGAGCAAGGTATTTTCTGTTACAAGGTTATGCCATTCGGGTTAAGGAATGCAGGAGCGACCTATCAAAGATTGGTCACCAGAATGTTCGACGACCTCCTAGGTCGAACAATGGAAGTCTACATTGACGACATGCTAGTGAAGAGCGACAAAGAGCAAGATCATTTGTACAATCTCGACCAGGCATTCCAAAGATTAAGACAATACAGAATGCGTCTTAATCCAGAGAAGTGTTTGTTCGGGGTTGCATCAGGAAAATTCCTCGGCTACCTAGTCACCAGACGAGGCATTGAAGCAAATCCCGACCAGATCAGAGCCTTGATCGACATGCCAAGCCCAAAAACAAAGAAACAAATCCAGAAACTCAACGGCATGGTGTCAGCTCTGAACAGATTCATCTCCAGAGCATCAGATAAGTGCAGACCAATGCTTCATATCGTAAAGAAGGGGGCTACATATGAGTGGACAGAAGAATGCGAGAAAGCCTTCAATGATCTCAAGGCATATTTGTCTACTCCACCAGTTCTCACAAGGCCCAACGATGGAGATGTACTTGGCGTTTACCTCGCAACATCAGATTTTGCGATCAGTGCAGTACTTTTTAAAGAAGAAAACCAGGTCGAGCGACCTATCTATTTCACAAGCAAAGTCTTACAGCAGGCCGAAATAAGGTACACACCTCTGGAAAAGTTAGCATTAGCCTTACTTTATGCTGCATGCAAATTCAAACCTTATTTCCAAGCGCACACTGTAAAAGTAATCACCGACCAGCCACTACGCCATATTCTTGAAAAGAAGAACAAAACAGGTCGTATGGCTCGATGGGCAGCTGAATTGGGTGATTACACTTTTGAGTTCGTTTCACGGCAGGCCGTCAAAGGCTAGGTCGTTGCAGATTTCGTGGTAGACTATCCAACAGAGGATACCAATTGGGAACCAGAACCTGAAACAAGGCAAGTCCATTACAGCCCTCCTGACACATGGCAGCTATATGTGGATGGTTCCCATAACTCCAACGGAAGTGGCATAGGTGCTGTGTTAATTTCTCCTGAAGGTTCACAGCTCGAGAGATCAACTCGTCTCGATTTCGCGACCTCCAACAATGAGGCCGAGTACGAGGCCCTAATCCAGGGCCTACAAATGGCCATCGACCTACAAGCAGTTCGCCTGAAGGTGTACAGTGACTCACAACTGGTAGTCAATCAGATTACCAATAATTACCAGATCAATGGGGTCAACCTAATCAGGTATGCTAGCAAAGCAAAGGATCTCATCAACAAGCTCAGTTATTTCACAATCGAGCACATACCAAGAGATGACAACAGACACGCTGATTCATTGGCATTCTTAGAATCTAAGATCGAGTCAGACAGACCACGGGCTCTCACTATAGCAATCAGTACACAGCTCGCATATCTATTCAAGGAGGAAGATGTTCATCAAATCTCTGATCTACTAGAGACAACTCCAGCAGACATCCAAGGAACTTGGATGGAACCTTTCGTTACTTACCTTCAAACTGGTGTCCTACCATCCAACAAAAAGGAAGCCAGTCAGCTGTTACATAAGGTCACAATGTACAAACTCCATGAGGGTAAACTTTTCAGAAAGTTTGCAACTGGTTTATTATTACGGTGCCTAATCCCCAAACAGGGCCAGATGATATTTCAAGAAATCCATGAGGGGGAATGTGGAAACCACTCCAGAGGGCGAACCTTAGCCCATAAAGCAATCTCCCAAGGATACTTCTGGCCAAGAATGAAGGAAGATGCTAAGAAGTTCGTTCTGAAGTGTGTTGAATGCCAAAGATTCGCTGATAAGCAACATCAACATCCCCATGATCTCATGAACGTCACTACACCATGGCCATTCCACATGTGGGGGCTTGATATCATGGGCCCCCTAATCAAAGAAAAGAAGTCAGAAAAAAGATTCGTTCTAGTGGCCGTCGACTATTTCACTAAATGGGTGGAAACTGTTGCACTAACCAACGTTACTCAAGCGGATGTGCAGAGATTCATGTGGGAAAACATCATCACCAGGTTTGGCCTACCAAAACGGATAGTCACAGACAATGGCACTCAATTCGTTGGCAAAAACATCAAAGCTTTCTACAACTTATGGAAAATCGAGCATTCAAGGTCAACACCTAGATATCCACAAGCCAACGGCCAGGTCGAAGCTGCAAATCGACAAATTCTAAACAACTTGAAGAAGAAGCTTGAAGATCAGCATGATCAATGGCCACAGCAGTTGGAGAACATCCTATGGGCTTATAGGACAACTCCTCGTACATCCACTGGGATGTCACCATTCAGTCTATGCTATGGAGTTGAGGCAGTTATTCCTACCGAGTTAACATTTGGAATGACCAAATCCCTTCTGGTCGATACAGAGCTCAACAATCAGGTCTGGTCGTTCGGAATCGATCTCCTCGAAGAGAGACGAAACCACGCAGTTATAAAGCTTGAGCAGTATCAACAACGACTTAAGCGAGCTTACAACAAAGGCGTACGACCTAGATCTTTTCAACCAGGGGAACTAGTTCTAAGGAAAATGTTCCACAACAAGAGGAAGGACATGATTGGCAAGCTTAATGCCAACTGGGAAGGACCTTACATTATCACTAAGGTTCAAAGCAACGGTTCTTATCGTCTTAAAACACCAGAAGGAGAGATCGTTAAGAACCCATGGAATGCTTATCACTTGAAAAAGTTTTATCAATGAAATGTAAGCATCTGTTCATTACATTTCAATATATAAACTCATCTTTGCCTTCATCTCAGCTCAAACATGAATGCCTCTTAAAGGTCTAAACCCTCGACCTACAAATTATCAAAACTCTAGTCCCTTTGATGATTTTAATTTGTTAAGTTCAAACATCTGTAACTTAACTTGGTGCATTGGTCATATCATTCCCACGACCTCTGTACAATCAAGCAACCATGCACACGACCTCATCCACCAGCAGGTCCAGCACTATGATTACTACTTGTTTGCAAAACTTATACAAGCAGACAACGTAGCAAGAATGACAATAAAAGGTAAATCATTGAATTTTCTTTTTCTTAAGGAGATTCTAACCATTACAGGTAAAAGCAAAGTCAAACTAAGGCATACAAAAAGAACTGTTTCAATTCATCCTGCTTGCAGCCATTCATCTCGTCTACCTGCCTTCTGAACGAGCTACCAGGACTCCCTGGAAACTAGCTGATCAGAACGACTTAAGTACAAGCTCATCAAATTCAATGTTGATCAATACAACTCCAACAAACAATTGTTTTTCAAACACAAAAACCACAGAGGACTGCTTAGAGGAGGACCAAAGAAGACATACTGCAAGAACAAGGAGTGCAAGAAGCAAACTTTGCACAAGGTTACCCAATACAAGAAAGTGGGGACCTGGACTAGTTCACTGCTGCGCGGGCTGGTCGCTGGAAACTTCAACTTCCATACAGCCACTGGCGACCTGGTCACTAGGGCCCATCAAGGCGTCCTGAGCTGGTGCCAAAGTTTCTTCGGCCCCACCTCGCGTCTCCTCTCCCTCGGGCGACCCCATCAGAGCTTTCTGCAGTTGCTCACAGTAGGCCTGCCACGCTGCACCATTTTCCTGGCTTACGTTCTGCCAGTGTTCAGCAGAAGCCTTAGCAGCAGGCAAACTTTCCTTCAACTGCTCATTGGTCTCCTTCAACGCTGCGACCTGAGCATCCCTGTCCCTCACCTTGCACTCTGCAACAGCTGCAACGTTCCTCGCCTGCTCAAGCTTCTCGTTCATCTCCTTCAGCTCAACCTCAGCTTGGGCACCAACTTCAGCAACCAGACGAATTTCCTGGAAGTTCGCATTAACCTGCAAGTGCAAGCACAATTAGGCAACGACAACTAAGCAGAAACAAAGAAAATAACAGTTATGGCAACACTCACCAAGGCCAGCGCCGCATTTAACTTCGAGCAGGTGACCAACAAAGTCTAAGACTTCACAGCTCGAGCATCAGCTTCCAGAACGATGCCCTCATTCACAGCCCGGCCGACGCAGGGGTCGTCAATAGCACTGTCGTTATCATATACGACATGCCTCTCACCACGGCCGTCCAAATAGTCGAACGGCCCAGGGCGAAACACAGACGACACACCCTTGCCTTTCTCCAAGGGCCGAACAGCATTCTTCCTGGACACAGCAGACATCTCAAGAGCCCTAGCAGACGGGGTAAGAGCAGGTGTCGGCACAATGGGCCGCTCCAACAGCTTCAGGTTGCCTGAATGAGACCTTTTCTTCTGCCCAGAAAAGGCAGGCAGTTTGGGAAATGAAGGCGGAGGAGACACGACTAGGGGGCTCGCCGCTACCTCCACCTGGCGCGAGCTGCCACCAGCTCTCTCCTTCTCCACAGGTCGTTCTTTTTTCGACCTCCGAACAGCTACACCAGACCGCTCTCTTTCAGCAGGCCTCGAGCTACCACCAGCTCGTTCCTTCTCGCCAGTACGCGAGCTACCACCAGATCGCCCAACATCACCTTTGTGTATAGCAGACATATGGGCCTTCCTCAGTGACTTCCTCTTCTGAAGCTCTTCCGCAACTGTTTTCGGACCACCTTTAGGAATAAAATGCTCCTTCAGGTGGGGTAAGAACTTTATCTTCCGCTCGTCAGACCAGAAACCAAAGCCGTTCAAGGCGGAAGTCAGATCGTTCTTCCTCACAAGATGATCGTCCCTGATCGCAGCAAAAAGATACAACATAATCAAGTACAGAAAAAAGAAAATCATCTACTCTCCCAAAACTAACGACCAGGAACTTACGAGCATCATTCCTAGTCACATGACGCAACTGGATGCTCCCCTCAACGATCGACCCAGTAACCAGCATGGGATCCTTCCACCATGGCTCACTACTTACTGGATAAATCAAAGGCAAACGTTCTGGCCTAACTTGCATGTTATAGCCAGAAAAATCAGCCTTTGAAGAACGTTTAAAGCTGAAGTGGTCCAACACATCTTTCACAGTGATGTCCCACCTATGCAGCTTATTCAGGTCGTCAATCACCCTCATATTTCTACAGAAATTGCCATTCATCTGGCAGGGGGCTCGACCAATAGCATTCAACAGGTCGACCACCAAAGAAGACAATGGCAGTCTCAGCCCAGCTCGGAATTGGGCCAAGGTAAAAACAGTAGAGAAAGGATTTTTAGGCCGATACTCAGCAGAAAGTAAACGATCTCCTAAAAATCTAATCTCCAAATGCTCAATCGAGTCAAGCTCATACCGCTTCCTAAACGCAAAGTGCCTATTTACATACTTAAAGTTCACTACTCTACACATCGAGCCATCACCTCCTTCCAACATCTCTTCGTCAGACGAGTCCGCCCCATGAGAGCCGCTACTCTGGGGGCTATCAGGCTCCACACCATGAATGGCCAACAAAGGTTCAGAATGAGTCTCTTCAGACTCATACTCCTCACCACTCAAATTATCATTTTGAGAGTCACTCAAGTCAGACATTTCTCTCAAACAACAGAAATGAAAACAGAAGATGAAAGAAAAAGAAAGATAAGAAAACTAACCTCACGAGCTCTCAAAGTTCTTCAGATCGCAAGAGTAAAGCGGCAGCAATTCAAATGAAAGCAAAATAGGTAAACCCTTCTCAACAAAGCTACAGTTTAAATACTGCAGCTCGTACAATCCCAGCCATCAGTTCGAAAAAGGTGAACGGCTGAGATCGAACAGACGATCCACTTCCATTGCAGTTATTTTCCACTACATAAAAGATTCACATCCACCGTCGGATCAACCCACGTGCCACGCAACGACTACATCAGGCAAGACGTGCGCCAGTTGCCATAACTGCGCAGCTAACTGCTCGAGGAAAATCTTCCACTTCCCCGTAAGAGCGCCATGATTAGTACAGACAAGCTTGCATTACTGCCACGTCAGCAAATTCAAAAGCAAACTACAAATCAGCATCGATAAGAGTCCTTAGTCTTTTCAGCCCGACTTCTACAGCCGACCTAAAAAGAGGGGGCTTATATAGGGGTACTACATACTTCAACCAATCAAAAGCAGTCACGTGGCACAGTCATTCATCCACCAGGTCGCCACGCTTTCTACCTGCTAGTAGCTCGACCTCAACAGCTCGACCTCATAACGAGCAGCGGCCTGCTTATACACACGTGCTCTCATTCAATGCACAGAATATTCTCGTCAGTTACATAATTAAGTCACAGGGATGATCCACGCGCGTTACACAATTAATCCTCATTATGATGGCGGAGAATCTGCAAGATCCACGATCCACGCCTTTCTACCTTCTATAAGAACAGAACTACGATGGCTTGATCTCTAAGTTCAATCCCCTCGAGCTAAGAGTACGTAGGCAATCTCGATCTCAACGAGGTGCAGCCACCCCGACCTAAAACTCCCCCTTTGGTCAAGTCTCCCAGCGACCTGACCCAGTAGTGCATTAATCTAGAAATAGGTTAATACATAGGGGAACACTTAATACACACCACTTTTGCAATAATCAAGCGGTCATTCTAATTTGGATGGCTACTAGTTATAAGGACCTAAGTAGAGTAGATGATCACATATGTCACATTTTATACGAATTACATACTAATAACCCATGTTATCATATGAGCTTTAGATTGATAAGAACAATACTTGAGGTAATAACCAAAAATAGAAAAGTGTGTGTACTTCCCGTACTTATTACCAAGGTGATTAGATTTTTTAGACCCGAATGGTTTCAAGGTTATAATGATTGGGTAAAAAAAAACCTATGACACCTTTACACCATGTCTTAAGAATTGCTAGACCTATGCATTATGAACCCGAAATCATACTAAGATGGAGATTAATAAGTATCACATTGCCTCATGCATCCTATAATGACCATGATTTGTTATGTGGGGTTGAAAATCAAGAACTATGAAATATCATCTTTGAAAGCATAGATTTAGAAGAGGGAGTACAACTTGATGCTAACGGTGAAAGATTACATCTATCACCTTATCGTAAAATCCCCTATTACATGAGTGACTTTGTTATTAACAAATATGACTTTCCATGACATTTCAATTGGTTTTACAATTCCGATGATGAACAAGACATAATAGATATCTCTTCGGATGAAACCAATAGCTTAGAAGATGTAGATTGAGTAATGCATGATAATTAGTACTCTTAGTTTATGTTTTGTTTAGTTACTTTATTTTATTTATAAGAATATAAAAATCCAACAAAAAATGAAAAAGTTAGAAAAATCCAATAAAAATCACACACACACACACACAATAGTGAGGAGTGCACACACACACAATAGTGAGGAGTGGTTGAAAGCGCCACACACACACACACACTTAGTGAGGAGTGGTTGAAAGCGCCACACACACAATAGTGAGGAGTGGTTGAAAGCGCCACACACACACACACACTTAGTGAGGAGTGGTTGAAAGCGCCACACACACTTAGTGAGGAGTGGTTGAAAGCGCCACACACACACACACACTTAGTGAGGAGTGGTTGAAAGCGTCGGATCGTTAGTCCACAAGTAGAGTTCCTATTTTCTAATTATGGCCGAATGGTTTGATTTACCTTGGGATCTTAGAGTTCATATTATAAATATGCTTGTTCGAAAAGAAAATAAATTGATGGGTCCCGCCATGTTTTTTTTTTTACTATAGGTATAGAGAACTTGAATTTTTACTCTATTACCCCGAATTACCATAATAAATAGAAAACTCTAAGTCTATGGAATCTGACTATAAAAGACCTGCTCTATATGATATTATTCAAGTCGTTGTAGTATACTGATAAGTGCCAAAAAGTGTATATTATATTTAAACCCCTAAAGCACGTATGTTTCTCCCAAGTTAATGTGGAAGTGATATGGCGTGCGTGGTTTTGTTTGTTTACATATTTATAGGATCAAAACATGAAGAAAGTGCAAAAGGAAAAAAAACGAAGGAAAAAAGTGTAGAAAACTGTGATAACGGAGCAACTTTGAGCCTTTGGTAGACCAGGTTAGAGAACTCTGATTTACGATCCGAAGACATCGTTGTAAAGCTCCCATTGTGCACTCAAGACTGTCAAGAAACATGAATAAAAGAAGTTGAAGAAGTAGCTTGAAAAGAGGCCTGAATATCTTACACACCGCAGTTTTGTAGACGACAAAATAGACAAGTCAAAATCCAAAGTTAGAATTTCGTCCAAGACCCACTTGCACCATTCCAACAATGTTGAAGGTCTAAACTGGAAATTTACAAGTTATTTGATCAACCATAAATCAAAGAAACCTTAAAATCAAGTTTTCAAGCCTTATTGAAGTATTTCGGTGAAACTCTACCTCTTTGTCTATATAAGCAATGTTCTCCACAATTTTGGAGCATGATTCACCTTACAATTGAAGTATCAAACTCTAGATCTACTTTCATTAAGAAGAAGAAGAAGAAATATCTTTATGTTTATGGTACGTTAAGTAAGTTTTGAATTAATATATGTAATTTATCTTTTCGTATTTATCTTTTCTAGTTTAATCATGTTTTTACTTTTCTCTTCCACATTGAACTAATCTCCATTATGGGGTAAGCTAGACTACTAGATAAATTTATAATTTTTGATATGTAATTGATTCTCATCCATGAAAAGGTATTATTTTAAGATTGATCACCTTAGGATAATTTTACTCCTATTCTTAATCACAATAAAAGAGAGATCTTTTTACATGTAGAGACTTTTCAATACCTCATGTGCTTAGTTAGTTTATTTTGGCATCAAGAGAGAGAGAGAAAATAAGCTAATTCTATATCTTTTGTTGAAATATAAGGCTTTACTTGCTATCGACTATACCGAGGGGTAGGTTGAGGGTCATTGTTTTGTATTACGAGGCCCTTAGGTTTATGTTAGAAGAATTCTCCGCAAAGACTTTAGTATAGCTTAAGGTGAGTGAGTTTTGGCATCAAAAGAGAGAAAACTCACTACTAAGTATGGCATAGAGATACAAATAATTAGGTGCATAGAATTAAATACATAGAAAAATGTCATGACTTTGTCTAGGATGGTGAAGTGATCTCCATATTCATCTCATATATTCACAAACCCTAATTTACTTGCTTTTAGTTAGTTTAGTTTTATTTAGTTATTTAATTATAATCATAATCAAAACCTCAAATCAAATCAACTTTTAAAATATAATTATCATTATTCCCTTTTCATCAAAACAACATCATCATCATTATCATCATCATTGTAGGTATATTACTTAGTTTGCATCGTTACGTATCCTTTTAGAGACCAGATCAAGGTTTTCCAAGAAATTGCCACCTGGGCCACGGGGATGGCCAGTGGTAGGCAATTTGTTCGACTTAGGAGAAATTCAAACCATAGTCGAGCTGGGAAAAAAATGCGGCCCTGTTATGTGGTTACAATTAGGTGCAATGAACACTGTCATTATACAGTCAACAAAAGCAGCTAAGGAGATGTTCAAGAACCATGACCTGACTTACTCAGGCCGCACTATCACTGAGGCCATGAGAGCTTGTAGCGTCAATCAAGGAGCTATGTCCGTAGCCTAATATGGGCCATACTGGCATGCCATGAAACGTCTCTGCATTACAGAACTAGCAACCAACAAACAGGTCAATGAAATGGTAGCCATAAGAAGAAACTACATTGACAAAATGATCCACTAGATAGAACATGAAGCACAACACAAGTGTGGAGTGTGTGTAGCACACTTTGTCTTCCTCATGACTTTCAACTTTCTTGGAAACCTCATGTTATCCTGTGATCTAATGGATCCACAATCCAAGGAAGGCCCTGAATTCTTTGACGTAGTTGATGGATTAATGCAAGCAGCAGGACAACCAAATGTCATAGATTTCTTTCCTTTATTGAAATGGTTTGATGCTCAGGTTATATGCAAGAACATGGATAGACATCTTGGAAAACCTGTGTAGATTGTTGGTGGATTGAAGGCCAAAATTCAGGGGAACAGAAGAGCAGAAAAAACTTTCTGGACGCTTCGCTAGAATATGAAGGTGAAGAAAAAGTTGAGCCTTCCAAAATATTAGAAAGAGACCTGGTTATTATAATAATGGTAAAATAAAGTTGCAATTCATTACTCATAATCTTCACATTCTCTTTACATATCACTAATTGCCTGTATGCTGCAGGAAATATTTATAGCCGAAACTGAAACAACGAGCAGTACAATAGAATTGGCAATGACAGAGCTGCTCCGTAATATACAAAAATGAGTAAGGTGCGGAAAGAGCTAGAAGACGTTGTCGGGTCAATGGGAAAAATATTTGATGTTTGTGGTAGAACACACTTTTACCGTAACATCATTTATCCTTCCATTTATGAAGAACAAGTCATCATCAAAAAAAGAAAAAAGAACATACCTTTATTGTTCTTAAACCTTAAAAACCTAATTACAACTTGCTTAAGAATAAAAACTTCAAGACGAGACTTCTCAAGAGTTTGATTCAAAAGATACAAGATATTCAAAACCTTAGTTTTCTAGAGTACATATACTGTCCGTCCATGCAGGCAAGCCTAAACACGTCAAGTTAGTCATAGGATATAAGTAGGTCAGTGGAGGGCCCATTATCTTCAAGTCGACACATGATCGAATAGGCTGAGAGCTGGTCAATTCGCGGGGTGGCGAGTAGTAGTCGTGGGGGTGGCGAGTTGACTGTTGACTTTCTGTCTTCGGTCGTTTGTTCCGCATCCTTCGTGGATCATGGTACTTATGTCCTATGGGCCTTTGGTTCAGTTGAAATACTCCTCTGAGATTGATACAATTGTGGCTTCCTTTTTGGCTTCAAAGTCTTCCTTCTCTTGGACGTAGAATTCCTTTTAATTTTTGATGTAAGAGTCTTTGAGGAGGTGGACTTGGAGCTTTTATTGACTTTGATTCATAAGCCATCAACCTGAGCCCAATATAATACTTGGTACTTTAAGCCTTCTTTCAAGTTATTGAGAGTTAATGCCCGTGAAATATAATAAACCTGAAAATAAGACCAAAAGAGACATTAAATCACATATGAGTAGGGAAAGTTCTATTCGGAAGGTATTAAGGAATAAGACTTGTGCTTTTATTACCGCCGCCACTAGTTTAGTCTTTAGTTTCGACTATTTATCGAGTCATCGAGTCGGTTTTTTATTTCTGCTTTTATTTTCGTTGACTTTTAGTGATAAATTTTAATTTTGTTGAGTTCCTTGAACTTTCCTAGGTTTGCTTTCTTATTCCTTTAACAACGAGGACGTTGCATTATTCTGTTTGGGGGGTGGCAATTCATTCAAAATCATGATTTTTAACTAAATCATATGCATTTTATTAGTTAAACTTTTTGTTCTTGTATGTCTACCATGCCTATATGCTTCATACTTACAATACCCGAAAGGTGAGTACATAATAGGGTTTTAATATAAACTTGGATTATTTAGAAGATGACATACATACACTTGCATGGGTCGAATCATATGATTGTTAGTAGGATGTTATTTTGGGCTTCATCCACTCCATTCATGGATCTCAAGTAAAATAATTAGACGCAATAGCTAAGAGGTGAGTGTTTATCTATCCTAGTAATAGATGAGAGGAGAGCTAGGGAGCTGCAATAGCTGAGAGGTGAGTAGTTAAGAACATGCATAATTAACTAGATTATCATTGTGGTGGATTCATGAGGTGGACATGTCCCTTATTCGCTTTATTGATCTTACTCCATTTTTAGTAATAGTATTTGATTAGAAGTAGTTAATTTAGTTTACTATAAATCTCTACAAAATATTATGACATCTCCTTGGTAATGTTCTTCGATTATTTGTGTTTAGAGTGGATTGATACCCTTCCTTGCCGCTATACTCGAATCTTTGGAAGGATTATTGTTCTAGTTGTATTGAGTCAATGACAACTTCACTTCATCCATAATTCACTTCTACGTCAACATCCGTACCATCTTCTATCACACTAAATACCCTTACAACACCTTCACTACCGGATAATTATATTATTTTTTTGTTCATTTTCAATTTTTTGCGTCCTCTTCTTCGATTTCTCTCTAATCTCTCATAATTATCTCTCTAGCAAATAAATTAAACACTCTCTTATCGCTTCTACTATAGATGATCATGTTTTTATTCTTCTATACCACTATTTCGACTAAGGAAGTTTGATTCCCAAAAATGTTTGATTGTTCCATCTAATGATTTATCAATTAAATTTGAATAGAAGATAAATATAGTTTTGAATGAGTATGAATTAATAAGATTTGATTTTGAATCTTTTTGTTCGTGGGAAGTTTATTGGTGGAAGGAGGAGTTAATGTAAAAATCAAGTTTGGTGTTCTTTGGTTGACAAAAAAGTGAGCGAATTGAGTTCAATGAGATTCAATCAAATTTAATTTTCTATTCAGGGTTTCGATTTTTTTCTCTACCAAAGTGGTATTTTTTGAAGTTCAATTTTTTTTAGTTGTGGATTTTTTTTAGGTTGTGATTCCGATTAGATTACTGCGATAGGTTGAAAGTTGAGAGAAGAAGAAAGTAATGAAGAAGAGTAATATGTTTCTCAAAGACATGTTAAGACCCAATATATATTTCATGTAGTTTTGGTTTACACCAATACCATTTTCTTTGATGATCATTATAAATTGATTTTTTTCAAGCTTTACGATATACAATTTGTTTTCTTCTCTAAGCGTGTTGGCCAACATGTTGATTCAAATATATTGGAATTGATCAATATGTAATCAACTAAAATACAAGGTACATGAAAGATTTGAGTGGATCAACAAATATATGAGTTAGTGAACATCCAATTTTGGTTTAAACTTTAGATTACTACTATTTCCTTTGGTGATCATTAGAAATTTGTTTTCTTTAAGCGTTGTAGTATACATCTTTTTGATACTCCAAGCGAGTTGCTTGACTTGTTGTGCAACTAAAAAATATAAGATACCTGAAATATTTAAGATGGTCAACAAATACATGAGTTGATGAACATATAATGTTGATCAAATATAATACAAGTTAGTTAATATATTTGAGTTGAGCAATGGGAGTTGATTAACTTGTCGATCAACTAGGTTAAAATTTTAGTTGATCAACACATTGATCAAAATATCTGGAGTTGATTTTGGAGTTGATCAACTAGAAAATACAAGGTACTTTAAATATTTGAGTTGATCAACCCATTGGTCAACATGTTTGTAGGGGTACTACATACTTCAACCAATCAAAAGCAGCCACGTGGCACAGTCATTCATCCATCAGGTCGCCATGATCTCTACCCGCTAGTAGCTCGTCCATGACAGCTCGATCTCACAACGAGCAGCGGCCTGCTTATACACACATGCTCTCATTCAATGCACAGAATATTCTCGTCAGTTACATAATTAATTCACAGGGATGATCCTCGCGCGTTACACAATTAATCCTCATTATGATGACGGAGAATCTGCAAGATCCACGATCCACGCCTTTTTACCTTCTATAAGAACAGAACTACGATGGCTTGATCTCTAAGTTCAATCCCCTCGAGCTAAGAGTACGTAGGCAATCTCGATCTCAACGAGGTGCAGCCACCCCGATCTACAACTTCCCCTTTGGTCAAGTCTCCCAACGACCTGACCTAGTAGTGCATTAATTTAGAAATAGGTTAATACATTTGGCGCCGACTGCAAGGAATTCGATATAATCGAAAAACCCAAACCCTCCCATCCTTCTCAAAGTCATCTATTCAAATGACTACCCCAGAGTTAACTATCCAAGATCTGCATGCACAAATCATTCTTTTGCAGGAAGAAAATGCACGTTTGAAGGCCGCACAAACCAACCCCGCACAAGCTGAAAATGGCGGACATGGAGTCATTCCTGCTGATGATTCCAACCAGAAATACGAACAACTCAGCCAACAACTGGCGGAGTTCAAAGCCTCCCAGGCTCTCCTGCACCATTCCAAGAGCCACACTGCGGAGCAACTTGCTGTACAGTCCCTCCAACAGTTCCAGGAGTCTCCTTTCTCTAAGGAGATCCTTCAGCATGATTTGCCGAACAAGCTCAATGCCCCCAAGTTCGACCAGTATGCCGGAGTCGGAGATCCAACCGACCACATCAAGGGATTCCGGAAATCCCTTCCTCTGATCAAGGAGGATCACCTTTTGTGTTTGCTGTTCCAGTCCAGCCTCACCAGACCGGCTCTTGACTGGTTTCACCGATTGAAGCCAGGATCCATCAGCTCGTTTACCGAGCTCGAAAAGCAATTTGTCATCTTCTACATCCATAACAAGAAGCGCCCCGTCACCATCGATTCAATCTTTAAAGTCAAGCAGCGAGATGGTGAGTCACTAAGCGTTTTCTTTGCTCATTTTAAATCTGAATTACACTCAATTCAGGATTTTGCGAAGGAGCACGAGACCTTTGCGACCATCGCATTCACTCACGGTCTGACCCAGGGGTCCGACCTCCACAAGTCGCTAGCCATGAAGCGACCTTCATCCCTGGACGAGCTCTACCTAAAGGTAGATCGTTATGTCAAGCTCGAGGAAACCCTCATTGGGAGGGAGAAGAATCACGTAGTCAGTAATGTGGAGTCTGGCTCAACCAAGCGACCTCGGTCAGATGGCAAGAGGTTCAAGGCTAAGTCGTTGCCTACTGAGCAGCGAGAATATCATCGGTTTACAAGACCAGCCGGTTACATCTTTGAGCGAATCAAGCACAACCACTGGTGCAGGATTCCTACCTTCACACAGTTGGAGGATACATCTAGAAGACCGTACTGCAAAGTCCACAAGGTACGGTGTCATCAAACAGATGACTTTCGCGTTCTGAAACACGCACTTCAAACATGGGCCGACGAGAAAAGGCTCAACAATTGGATCCTCGGAAGGAATGAGGAATCCACAGGCAAACGGGTGAGAAAGGAGTCCAGAACACCTCCCCATTCCCCAAAAAGAAATCACAACAAGGCCAGAACGGCCTCAGCAAGCCCAGTTCACAGCAGAGGGCGTAGCCTCTCCCAACGCTTAGGTCCAAAAGGAGACCTACGCGACCAGATCAACAAGAAGGTCGCACATAAGATCGATAGTGACAGTGAATCGGAAAGTCATGTAGTCTACATGATTGACGAATCCAACCACACCCCTGTCTCACGAGAGAAGAAGAGACGAGTAGAGCATCTTCATCATGTCTACTCCATTACTGGCCGAGCAGCTCGTTTCAACATCCCTGCCCGGCAAGAGTCTGACATCACCTTCACCGAGGACGATCTCAACAAGGTCGTTACTCCTCACAACGACGCCCTTGTCGTTGAACTGCGGATAGCAGACCATACCATCAAGAGGGTATTCATCGACCCTGGCGCATCATGCAACATTCTCATGTACAGAACCTTCAAGGACATGAGGTTGCCCGATTCAGTTCCCATCCCCGATTTCACTCCCATCTTAGGCTTCAACAGTTCAAGAGAGGATCCTAAGGGTGAAATTCTGTTGCCCGTCACGGTGGGCAGAAAGGAAGACAAGGTAGTTATGACCACCAAGTTCAGCATCCTTAATATCGCAAGAAAGTACAATGCGATTCTGGGTCGAAAGTGGATCCATGCTATGAGAGGTGTGCCCTCTACGTATCATCAAGTATTCCGCTATCCTGGCCCTCATGGGATAATGGAACTTCGCGGCAATCAGAACACCGCACAGGAATGCCATGGCATTGTTGAAGCTGTACCACAGTCAAAGCCATCCACCTCTGGAGCCAAGGATGCTGAAGTCAAAGGAAAGAGCCCAATCTCACCAGAGGCTCAACAGGGCGACAACAAGTCAAAGAGCCCTTCCAAAGAAAAGAGTGAAGTCAGCAAATAGCAACTACAGAAGGAGCTAGCGAGCTCCCCCAAAATGAATCTCGGGAGTACTGATCCAGGTGTACGTGTGAACATTGGGTCAGAGGATTACCCGAGATATATCTATGTAGGTGCAGAGTTGAAGGAAGATAAGTTCATTGACTTTGTAAATTTTCTTTCAACTAATAAAGATGTTTTTGCTTGGTCGTATATCGATATGCCTGGTATAGATCCATCGATTGCATGTCATAAACTGCGGGTCAATCCCAATTATCGACCTGTAAAGCAAAAACCAAGAAGGCTTGCTCCCAAATTTCACGAAGCTGTCAATGAAGAGATCAGCAGACTTAAACATGTCGACTTCATCAGAGAGGTCGACACTCCAGACTGGCTAGCCAACATCGTACCAGTCTTAAAGAAGAATGGGAAAACAAGAGTCTGCATCGACTTCACAAGTTTGAACAAGGCTTGTCCTAAAGATTCATTCCCATTGCCACGAATCGATAGGCTAGTCGATCAGACATGCGGTTTTGAGCTACTGTCATTCATGGACGCATACTCAGGGTATAACCAGATCCCAATGTACGAGCCTGACCAAGAGAAAACCTCTTTCACAACAGAGCAAGGTATTTTCTGCTACATGGTTATGCCATTCGGGTTAAGGAATGCAGGTGCGACCTATCAAAGACTGGTCACCAGAATGTTCGACGACCTTCTAGGTCGAACAATGGAAGTCTACATTGACGACATGCTAGTAAAGAGTAACCAGGAGCAAGATCATTTGTACAATCTCGACCAGGCATTCCAAAGATTAAGACAATACAGAATGCGTCTCAATCCAGAGAAGTGTCTGTTCGGGGTTGCATCAGGAAAATTCCTCGGCTACCTAGTCACTAGACGAGGTATTGAAGCAAATCCAGACCAGATCAGAGCCCTGATCGACATGCCCAGTGCAAAGACAAAGAAACAGATCCAGAAGCTCAACGGCATGGTATCAGCTCTAAATAGATTCATTTCCAGGGCATCAGACAAATGTCGACCAATGCTTCATATCCTAAAGAAGGGGGCTACCTATGAGTGGACAGAAGAATGCGAGAAGGCCTTCAATGATCTCAAGGCATACTTGTCTACTCCTCCAGTTCTCACAAGGCCTAACGATGGAGATGTACTCGACGTTTACCTCGCAACATCAGATTTTGCGATCAGTGCAGTACTTTTTAAAGAAGAAAACCAGGTCGAGCGACCTATCTATTTCACAAGAAAAGTCTTACAGCAGGCCGAAATAAGGTACACACCTCTGGAGAAGTTAGCATTAGCCTTACTTTACGTTGCATGCAAATTCAAACCTTATTTCCAAGCGCACACTGTAAAAGTAATCACCGACCAGCCACTACGCCATATACTAGAAAAGAAGAACAAAACAGGTCGTATGGCTCGATGGGCAGCCGAGTTAGGTGATTACACTTTTGAGTTCGTTTCACGGCAGGCCGTCAAGGACCAGGTCGTTGCAGATTTCTTGGTAGACTATCCAGCAGAGGATACCAATTGGGAACCAGAACCTGAAACAAGGCAAGTCCAATACAGCCCTCCTGACACATGGCAGCTATATGTAGATGGTTCCCACAACTCCAACGGAAGTGGCATAGGTGTTGTATTAATTTCTCCTGAGGGTTCACAGCTCGAGAGATCAACTCGTCTCAACTTCGTGACCTCCAACAACGAGGCCGAATACGAAGCTCTAATCCAGGGCCTACAAATGGCCATCGACCTACAAGCAGTTCGCTTGAAGGTGTACAGTGATTTACAACTGGTAGTCAATCAGATTACCAGTAATTACCAGATCAATGGGGTCAACCTAATCAGGTACGCTAGCAAAGCAAAGAAGCTCATCAACAAGCTCAGTTATTTCACAATCGAGAACATACCAAGAGATGACAACAGACACGCTGATTCATTGGCATTCTTAGCATCTAAGATCGAGTCAGACAGACCGCGGGCTCTCACTATAGCAATCAATACACAGCCAGCATATCTATTCAAGGAAGAAGATTTTCATCAAATCTCTGATCTACTAGAGACAACTCCAGCAGACATCCAAGGGACTTGGACGGAGCCTTTCATTACTTACCTTCAAACTGGTGTCCTACCATCCAACAAAAAGGAAGCCAGTCAGCTGTTACATAAAGTCACAATGTACAAACTCCATGAGGGTAAACTTTTCAGAAAGTCTGCAACTGGTTTGTTATTACGGTGCCTAATCCCCAAACAGGGCCAGATGATATTTCAAGAAATCCATGAAGGAGAATGTGGAAACCACTCCGGAGGGCGAACCTTAGCCCATAAAGCAATCTCCCAGGGATACTTCTGGCCAAGAATGAAGGAAGATGCCAAGAAATTCGTTTTGAAGTGTAAAGAATGCCAACGATTTGCTGATAAGCAACATCAACATCCCAATGATCTCATCAACGTCACTGCACCATGGCCATTCCACATGTTGGGGCTTGATATCATGGGCCCCCTAATCAAAGAGAAGAAATCAGAGAAGAGATTGGTTCTAGTGGCCGTCGACTATTTCACTAAATGGGTGGAAGCTGTTACACTAACCAACGTTACTCAAACAGATGTTCAGTGATTCATGTGGGAAAACATCATCACTAGGTTTGGCCTACCAAAACGGGTAGTCACAGACAATGGCACTCAGTTCGTTGGCAAAAACATCAAGGCTTTCTACGACCTATGGAAAATCGAGCATTCAAGGTCAACGCCTAGATATCCACAAGCCAACGGCCAGGTCGAAGCTGCAAACCGACAGATTCTAAACAACCTGAAGAAGAAGCTAGAAGATCAACATGATCAATGGCCACAACAGTTGGAGAACATCCTATGGGCTTATAGGACAACCCCTCGGACATCCACTGGGATGTCACCATTCAGTCTTTGCTATGGAGTTGAGGCCGTTATTCCCACCGAGTTAACATTTGGAACGACCAAATCTCTTCTGGTCGACACTGAACTCAACAATCAGATCTGGTCGTTCGGAATCGATCTCCTCGAAGAGAGACGAAACCACGCCGTTATAAAGCTTGAGCAATATCAACAAAGACTAAAACGAGCTTATAACAAAGGCGTACGACTTAAATCTTTTCAACCAGGAGAACTGGTCCTAAGGAAAATGTTCCACAACAAGAGGAAGAATATTATTGGCAAGCTCAATGCCAACTGGGAAGGACCTTACATCATCACCAAGGTTCAAAGCAACGGTTCTTATTGTCTTCAAACACCAGAAGGAGAGATCGTTAAGAACCCATGGAATGCTTTTCACTTGAAAAAGTTTTATCAATGAAGTGTAAGCATCCATATATTACATTTCAATATACAAACTCATTGTTGCCTTCATCTCAGCTCAAACATGAATGGCTCTTAAAGGTCTAAACCCTCGACCTACAAATTATCAAAACTCTAGTCCCATTGATGATTTTAATTTTGTTAAGTTCAAACATCTGCAACTTAACTTGGTGCATTGGTCATATCATTCCCACGACCTATGTACAATCAAGCAACCATGCATACGACCTCACCCACCAGTAGGTCCAGCACTATGGTTATTACTTGTTTGCAAAACTTATACAAGCAGACAACGTAAAAAGAATGAAAATAAAAGGTAAATCATTGAATTTTCTTTTTACTTGATGAGATTCTAACCATTACAGGTAAAAGCAGAGTCAAACTAAGGCATACAAGAAGAACTGTTTCAGTTCGTCCTGCTTGCAGCCATTCATCTCGTCTACCTGCCTTCTGAACGAGCTACCAGGACTCCCTGGAAACTAGCTGATCAGAACGGCTTAAGTATAAGCTCATCAAAATTAATGCTGTTCAATACAACTCCAAACAAAAGAAACAATTGTTTTTCAAGTTCACAAACTCAGAGGACTGCTTTGAGGAGGACCAAAGAAGACTTACTGCAAGAACAAGGAGTGCAAGAAGCAAACTTTGCACAAGGTTACCCAATACAAGAAGGTCGATACCGAGGCTAGTTCACTGCTGCACAGACGGGTCGCTGGAACCATCAATCTCTGTACGGCCACTGGCGACCTGGTCATTAGGGCCCATCAAGGTGTCCTGAGCTGGCACCAAAGCTGCATCGGCACCACCTCGCGTCTCTTCTCCTTCGGGCGACCCCTCCAAAGCTTTCATCAAGCTGTCGCAGTAGGCCTTCCACGCTGCCCCATTCTCTTGGCATGCGTGCTCCCAGTATTCAGCAGAAGCCTTAGCACCAACGGAGTCTACCTTCAACTGCTCCACCTTCTCCTTTAACTGCTCCACCGTCTCCTTCAACGCCGCAACCTGAGCATCCCTGTCCTTCACCTTGCACTCAGCAACAACAACAACGTTCTTCGCCTGCTCGAGCTTCTCGTTGAGGTCCTTCAACTCAATCTCAGCTCGAGCACCAACCTCAGCAACCAAACGCACCTCCTGGAAGCTTGTGTTGAGCTGCAAGAACAAGCAGAGTTTAGTCTCCAATGATTAAGCACAACTGAAAAAGACTTAGGATAACACCTACCAAAGACAGCGCCGCGTTTATCTTTGAGCAGGTCACTAGCAAGGTCTGCGACTTCACTGCTTGAGCATCAGCATCCAAGACGATGCCCTCATTCACAGCCCGGGCAACACAAGGGTCGTCAATAGCACTGTCGTTATCATACACGACATGCTTCTCACCGCGCCTATCCAAATAATCGAACGGGCCAGGGCGAAACTCAGACGATATCCCCTTGCCTTTCTGCAAAGGCCCAGCAGCAGTCCTCCTAGACTTAAGAGGAGGCTCAGGAGATTTCACGAACTTTGGAGGAGCAGGGGATGGCACAGCTGGAGGCTCCATGAACTTCAGATTCCCCGTAAGTGACCTCTTCTTCCCGGCCAAGGCAAATAGTTTAGGAAGTGAGGGCGGAGGAGACACGACTAGGGGGCTCGCCACTACCTCCACCTGGCGCGAGCTACCTCCAACTCTCTCCTTCTCCACAGGTCCTTCCTTCTCCGACCTCCGAGCAGTGCTTCCAGGTCGCTCTCTCTCATCAGGCCTCGAGCTACCACCAGCTCGTTCCTTTTCCTCAACACTCGAACTACCACCAGAACGCCCAGCCTCAGCTTTGTGTACAGAAGACATATGCGCCTTCCTCCTCTCGAGCTCGTCTGCAACAGTTTTCGCACCACCTTTGGGAATAAAATGCTCCTTCAGGTGGGGTAAGAGCCGTATCTTACGTTTGTCAGCCAAGAAACCAAAACCGTTCAAAGCGGACTGCAGATCGTTTTTCCTCATAAGATGATCGTCCTTGATCGCTGCAAAAACATACAACATAATCAAGTCCAGAAAAAGGAAAACCATCTACCGTCCTAAGGCTAACGACCAGAAACTTACGAGCATCATTCCTAGTCACATGACGCAACTGGATGCTCCGCTCAACGATCGACCCAGTAATCAGCATGGGATCTTTCCACCATGGCTCACTACTTACAGGATAGATCAAAGGCAAACGTTCTAGCCTAACTTGCATGTTATAGCCGAAAAAGTCAGCCTTTGAAGAGCGTTTGAAGCTGAAGTGGTCCAACACATCCTTCACAGTGATGTCCCACTTATGCAACTTGTTGACGTCTTCAATTACCCTCATGTTCCTCCAGAAATTGCCATTCATCTGGCAAGGAGCTCAACCAATAGCATTCAACAGGTCGACCACCAGACAAGACAATGGCAGCCTCAACCCAGCTCGGAATTGGGTCAGGGTAAAAACAGTCGAGAAAGGATTTTTAGGTCGATACTCAGCAGAAAGTAAACGATCTCCTAAAAATCTAATCTCCAAATGCTCAATCGAGGTAAGCCCATACCGCTTCCTAAACGTAATGTGCCTATTTACATACTTAAAGTTCACTACTCTACACATCGAACCATCGTCTCCTTCCACCATTTCTTCGTCAGACGAGTCCGCCCCATGAGAGCCGCTACTCTGGGGGCTATCAGGGTCCACACCACGAATGGGAGACAAGGGTTCAGAATGAGTCCCTTCAGACTCATACTCCTCACCGCCACCACCACTCAAGTGATCATTTTGAGAGTCACTCAAGTCAGACATTTTTTCTCAAACCAACAGAAAAGAAAACAGAAGATGAAAGAAAAGCAAAAGAAGGAAACTAACCTCACGAGCTCTCAAAGTTCTTCAGATCGCAAAAGAAAAGCGGCAGCAACTCAAATGAAAGCGAGATAGGTAAACCCTTCTCAAGAGAACTACAGCTTAAATACTGTAGCACATACAATCCCAGCCATCAGTTCGAAACAGGTGAACGGCTGAGATCGACCACAGAAACCATAACACTTGCAGTTATTTTCCACTTCACAAACGATTCACATCCACCGTCGGATCAACCTACGTGCCACGCAAAGACTATATCAGGCAAAAAGTGCGTCAGTTGCCATAACTGCACAGCTAGCTGCTCGAGGAAAATCCTCCACTTCCCCGTAAGAGCGCCATGATTAGTGCAGACAAGCCTGCATGACAGCCACGTCAGCAAATTCAAAAAGCAAACTACAAATCAGCATCGATCAGAGTTCTTAGTCTTTTCAGCCCGACTTTCACAGCTGACCTAAAAAGAGGGGGCTTATGTAGGGGTACTACATACTTCAACCAATCAAAAGCAGCCACGTGACACAGTCATTCATCCATCAGGTCGCCACGATCTCTACCCGCTAGTAGCTCGTCCACGACAGCTCGATCTCACAACGAGCAGCGGCCTGCTTATACACACATGCTCTCATTCAATGCACAGAATATTCTCGTCAGTTACATAATTAATTCACAGGGATGATCCTCGCGCGTTACACAATTAATCCTCAATGATGACGGAGAATCTGCAAGATCCACGATCCACGCCTTTCTACCTTCTATAAGAAAAGAACTACGATGGCTTGATCTCTAAGTTCAATCCCCTCGAGCTAAGAGTACGTAGGCAATCTCGATCTCAACGAGGTGCAGCCACCGCGATCTACAACTTCTCCTTTGGTCAAGTCTCCCAACGACCTGACCAAGTCTGGGAATAACCCACTTACCCAAGACTAGGCTATGCCAGTAAACCTTATTACTCTTTCTAGCTAAAACATTGTAGGCAGTTTTTGTGCTGAACTTACCATCATGGCTATGAATCCAAATAGCCATGTCATCCTGAATTAATTTCAACAGCCATGATTTTAACTCTAAGCTGTTGATTCGCCAGGTTGAGTACAAGATGATTCCACCTTCCATTGGCAATAAGTTCACTCACCACTACTAGAAAAATAGGATAACTTGATGGTTTTTGTATTAATGTCTTGACGGTTAAAGTACAAACTATCAACGAGTTTAAAAATTATGACAGTTTTTCTAAATATTGTCATAGGGTTTTATACTGTCATTATACTGTAAAGTGTGATCATATGCCAAGACTTCGATGACGGTTATTTGAATAACAAAACGATAATGGACTGTAAAATTAAAACTGCCATGAAATTGGTACCAAATTCTTCAATCAAAACTTAATACAATTTGGATTTCCGCGTTCAGTTTTTTTTTTTCTTCTTTCAAAATTAAAATTCTGGCTTTACCTTTTAGCACAGGGTTATAACAAAACCATCACCGAAAAACCTCATCAAAGACTTGATAAGCAAGTCCAAAAGAGGGTAAGAATCAATCACACAAAGTTTTGATTGAAAAGGACTTTAAAAACAGATTGTATTGGACGGAATTCCTATGGAAGATAAAAAAGGGGAGACATAGGTTCTTGCTCGGCCAAAGAAGGAGGCCAAAATTAGATCGCAGAACGAATCACAGTCAAATGGCCTAGAGTTGACTGCATCGTGCAGTCAATGTCGGGTTGCCAAAGCAACTCACGAAAATTAGAAAAACAACAAAGTGTATTGTTGCGACTCATGGAGCAACTTGCAGTATTTTATAGAAACTAAAAAAACAACAAAATGTACTGTTGCGACTCTCAGAGTAACTTGCGTGAAGCAACTTGCAGTGTTTTCCAAAAACTAAAAAATAACAAAGTGTACCATTGTGACTCGTTGGTGACTCGCAGAACAACTCGTAGTCAACTGTAACTATCAACCTTGACCGTAATGTACTGAAAATTATCAGGTCAAATGGTTAACCTTAGGTCTAGGAAACTTATTTGACAAGCTTTCTCCCCTTAAAGAGCAATTTCGGTGAAACTATGACTCTTTATGTATAAAAGCTATGTTCTCCACGATTTTGGAGCATGGTTTGTGTCTTAAACAACTATCAAACCCTAGATGTAGTTTCATTAAGAAGAAGAAGAAGAATCGTGATTATACCTTTACATTCAAGTTTTTGATGATTAATACAAGTTATCTAAAGTGTTTATATTCAATACTTTAAATATGTCTTTTACTTTCTCTACATCCAAAACAACTCACGGTGATCATAAAAAATTAAAAAAACAACAAAGTGTATTGTTGTGACTCGCGGAACAACTTGCAGTGTTTTTCAGAAACTAAAAAACCAACAAAGTGTACTGTTGCGACTCTCAGTGCAACTCGCGAAGCAACTTGCAGTATTTTCAAGAAACTAAAAAATAACTAAGTGTACGATTGTGACTCGTTGGTGACTCGCAGAGCAACTCATAGTCAATTGCAACTATCAAGTTTGACCCTAATTTACCGTGTCAAAAGCTTTCGAAAATGACTTGTTTTTAAATCAAAATAAATGACACTTTGAAAAATGACTGGTTTTGACACTAAAAACAGCAAACATCTTAAAACTTATTTATGATAATTAAAAATTATATTTTCTACAACATCTGTCAAGAGATCATGATGCACAAAA
Organism: Aquilegia eximia; assembly: GCA_023053565.1. Lineage (NCBI taxonomy): Eukaryota > Viridiplantae > Streptophyta > Magnoliopsida > Ranunculales > Ranunculaceae > Aquilegia > Aquilegia eximia. The sequence continues at coordinate 27,549,523 of JALIGU010000002.1, forward strand.
AGATGTAATACATGTAATATAATTACATTGGGTTCACTTAATCCGAAGCTTGAATCCTTTGATGATCCTCTAATTGAATGATGCATGAAGAAGTTATTTGCCCTCATTAACTCATACTAGGAGAATCACATATCAAAGTTTGTCCATGAACGAAATTAAATATCAAAGTTTTAGCCAGGGTTTTTACACATACGGTTCTCGGTTATCATATTGGGTGGTTTTGTATGTAGTGTGTATGTTTAAGATAATTATAAAGTGATCAAAACCTCCTCTTAAAAATATTAACTTACAATCCGTATCAGACAAGTTAACTAGATGTTTGAGTGATAACTATATGCTAAAAGTTATGGAATGAATAATCACAAAAGAAGACAACTTTTTTTTCTTTACATCTTCAAAATATATACCAGTATAAAACACACAACATGCGTGCATTCAAATTAGTCAAAAAAAAAATTATAGTTAATGTATCTAATACAATCAAAGAAAGTATCACATTCAATATATTGTTTTTTATGTGAATATGCACACTCATTTTAAACAATCATACGAGTTCAATCAAAATTTAGCCGTGTTGCTAAAATCCTTTATAACAATGATATATTTAATGTGTTATTGCAGTTATTTTTCAGTATATAAATTTTTATATCTAATTAATAATGGTATATAAGTAGCCTGAGCTGGGGACATCACAAATTATTTGAAAAATAATACACAAATATTTTGAACTTTTGTATATATTCCAATCCTACCTAATTAAATGAATAAAAAATTTGTATTGCATTTAGAGTAATTATTGCATTTTATTCGATGATAATCATCACAAAAATCACCACATTTTTTAAAAATGGGTTTTATTTTTTTCAATAATTAATAGCATATCCAATTGTATACTCCTATCGCACCACATCCAGCCCAGCAAAAGGGTTTCAACTCATAATATGGTACACCTTTTGCACAGTCGCAAGCGAATCTACAACTACCATCAGATTGTACTAGAAGAAGAAGAATGCACATTAAAAATACCAAACCGAGTGACTGAGTTCTTATGCTTATGTTGATGTCACAGTGATTTATAAAATTATATAAAGGATTGGAGAAATGATAAAAAACGAGAGTTACTAATGTAAATAAATGTGTTATTAGAAAATGTTGCATACACATTCAATAACAGTTACAAAAGTTTGATTTGGGTTTATTAGTGATTTCACCCTGATAAAAATTTGTTGTCATATTATCCCCTAAATTTCATATAATTTTATATTTTGCACTAAATTTATTTTCGTTAAATTATAATAACCAATTTCGCTGATACAAAATCCCACAAAGAAACTATATGCTCGCCTATACTTTATTGTTGGTATTGGTTGATATTTAATTACGAAAAGTAGTTTTTATTTAACCGTTGATATAAATTACAAATATATAATATCACACAATAAATTGTACGATCATTTCCACTATATTGGTGGTATTGTTTGCTACTTCATTATCAAAAATTGTTTGATTTGTAAACGTTGATATATATATATATATATATATATATATATATATATATATATATATATATATATATATATATATATATATATATATATATATATATATATATATATCGATGTCTGCGTGATAACAAAATCATGGGATGTTATAGGTGTTATCAATCCACATCGCTGATAAGTTCCAAAAAGTTTATATTTAAGTCCCTACAGAATGCATGTTTGTCATAAGTTAATTTATAAAGTGATATGATATGCGTGGTATTGTTAGTTTTATATGTTTGTAGGTATAAAACATGAAGAAAGTACAAAACGAAGAAATTAAAACGGCTAAACAAAGTGCAGAAAACTGCGTTAACGAAGCAACTTCGAGCCATCGGTAGACAATGTTAGAGAACTCTAATTTGCGATCCGAAGACACCGTTGGAAATCTCTCACTGTGTACTTCAAGACTGTCAAGAAACATCAGTAAGGGTCTGTTTGAAAACTTTCTTGGGAATTGGATTTGAGTTTATAATTCCAAAAGTTATGATTTTAGAAAATTGAAATTTTTAATGTTAATTTTCCAATCAAGCCTAGAATCAAGAGTTTTACCCCCCATAAGAAACTTGTGATTCATTGATATTTAAGGATTTCCATTTTCAATTCATGGAGTAAAATCCTTCAAAATGCACAAAGTTGCATGTTTTGGAAAATGATTTTCAATTCCAACTTTCCAAACAGACCCTAAAAGAAGTTGATGAAATACCTCAAAAGAGGTCGAAAAATTTGACAGACTGCAATTTCGTAGACGGCAAAAGTGACAAGTCAAAATCCAAAGTTAGAATTGCATGCAAGGCCCAATTGCCTTCCATTCAACTCATATCAAAGGTCTAAACTGGATATTTTGAGGTCAAATGGTTAACCATAGGTTAAGAAAACTTATTTGACAAGTTTTCACCCCTTACAGAGCAATTTCGGTGAAACTAGGACTCCTTATGTATATAAGCTATGTTCTCCATTAATTTGGAGCAGAAGAAGAAGAATCATGTTTATACCTTTATATTCAAGTTTTTAATGATTAATGCAAGTTTTCTTTTGTATTTTTATTCAATAGTTTTGATATGTCTTTTACTTTATCTGCATCCAAAACAACTCGATGATCACAAAAAATTAGAAAAACAAAAAAAATGTATTGTTGCGACTCACGGAACAACTTGCAGTGTTTTCCAGAAACTAAGAAAAACAACAAAGTGTACTATTGCGACTCTCAATGCAACTCGCGAAGCAACTTGCAGTATTTTCCAAAAACTAAAAAAATAACAAAGTGTACCGTTGTGACTCGTAGGTGACTCACAGAGCAACTCGTAGTCAACTCTAACTATCAAGTTTGACCTTAATTTACTGTGTCAAGATTTTTCAAAAAGGACTTGTTTTTAAATCAAAATAAATGACATTTAGAAAATAGTTTTGACACTAAAAACCTAAAACATCTAAAAACATGTTTGATAATTAAAAAACATATTTTTATAAAATATCTATCAAGAGATCATGATACATAAAAAGATGTATACATGTAATAGGGAGGGGTTCCAGGGACTCAGGAAATATTTGACTCAATCCTATTTAGGGTACTTGTACATGTTGGATTGACATGAGTTTTGGTAGGATGAATGTTCTTATTATGTACGACATCTTCACCAAAATTTATCATAATCTTAATTTTCTAACCCTAGAAAAATCATATTACAAGTTAATGTATTGTGGAACGTTCATTTTTACTGTTGAATTTAATATTAAATTTGATGGGTCTAAATATATTAAAATGAGCTAATTATTTATGTAGTAGATCTTTATAGTAAGGAGATTATATCTACCAAAAATCATACCAATCCAATATGTACAAGTACCCTAAATAAGATTGAGTCAAAATTGAGTCAAGCATTTCCTGAGTCGCTGGAACCCCTCCCCATGTAATATACTTACATTGAGTTCACTTGATCCGAAGCTTGAATCCTTTGTTGATCCTCTAATTGAATGATGCTTCAAGAAGTTATTTTCCCTCATTCACTCATACTAAGAGAATTACATATCAAAGTTCGTGCATGATCGAAATCAAATATCAAAGTTTTTGCCAGGGTATTTACACATACGGTTCTCGGTTATCATATTGGGTGGTTTTGTATGTGGTATGTATGTTTAACATAATTATAAAGTGATCAAAACCTCCTCATAAAGATATTAACTTACAATCGGTATCAGATAAGTTAATTAGATGTTTGAGTGATAACTATAAGCTAAAAAGTTATGGAATCAATAATCACCTATATAAAAAAGGGTTTCAACTCATAAGAATTAAAAAATTACTTTGCTTGCACACAAACTATACTTTCTCATCAAGTTAGGTCAAAATTCTTAGGCATAAGTTGTAGCTTCGATCAATACCTTCAGATAGACAGCTTAAAGGCCCAAATTGGAGTTTTGGATCATCATATAAAACATTTTTAAGATTAGGCTTTAAGTAACGTGCTTCAATGGATCTTTTGACCTGTGGGCTTCATTACAACTTGGATGGAGCTGAGATTTGGACCACCCATCTTGGACATAAAGTCAAGTCCACAGGACCAATAAAAGGGGCACCCTCAATAATTCTGTGGGTGCAAATAGTGATTTCTCTTATTTGTGCAAATAACACTCTTTTAATGGCTTCTTGGCTTTTTGCGGGCTTTAAAACAATATTCAACTTTTGGCTCATGAAACCTACACAAATGACAAGAAAACACTAATCAATAGATATAACTTAATAATATAAACTAAGTGTTATGCAAATAAGGTGCTATTCGGGGGATAAATATACACTTTTGAGGATTTATCAATGCCATGAAAGAAGAGTTGGAATCAATGGCACATAATAAAGTCTGGGATCTATTATAATTTCCAAAGGGTTACAAAACCATTGGTTATGAATGGGTCTATAAGACCAAATGTGACTTGAATGGTAATATTGAATGATATGAAGCTAGAGTAGTTGCCAAAGGTTACACCTATAAAAATTGTATTGATTATAAGGAAACCATCTCTTATGTTTCAAAGATGGATTCGCTTAGATTTATTATGGCTTTAAAGGCCCATTATGATTTGGAGTTGCACCAAAAGAATGTGAAAACGACATTCCTAAATGGAAATTTAGAAAATGAAGTTTATATGGAACAACCATAAGGATTTAAGGTTGAAGGCAAGGAACACATGATATATAAGATAAATAAGTTGATTTATGGACTTATGCATGATACCCACCAATGGTATATAAAGTTTAATGATACCATTGCTTCTTTTGGTTTTGAAAGTGACATCATTGAACGATGCATATATGACAAGAGCACAAAAGTCTTATCCATTAATATCTTCTTAATAGCACTTTGTTTACTCCTATGTGCTTTAATATCACTTTTAGTCTTATTTTTAGGTTTATTATATTTTGCGGGCCTTAACTCTCACTAACTTGAAAGAAGGCCTAAAGTATCAAGTATTGGGCTTAAGTTGATGGATTATGAATTAAACTTGATAAATGTTCCATGTACATCTTTTTAAGGACTCCAAACACCAAAGAAGAAGTCCAAAATCTAAAGAGGAAGTCTAAATCCAAAAGAAGGAAGACTTTGAAGCTAAAAAGGAAGCCACAACTGTATCAAGCTCAGAGGAGTATTTTCACTGAACCAAAGTCCAATAAGATAGACTCAACATGATCCAGACAGAAGACGGAGTGAACGAACGAAGACGGAACTGCCAAAGTCAACGGTCAACTCGCCACCCCCCGTGAGTTGACCAGCTCCAAAGCCAGTCAGTCTTATACCGCCGTGTTTGTTATGGGCCCTACACCGCCATGAGTCTGTCTGATTGTCGACTTAATGTATTTAGGCGTGCCTCAAAGGCCGAACAGTATATATACTCTAGAAAACTAGGGTTTTACATATAGAAGAGAAGAGAGAAAACAATACAATTTTAGGTTTCTTCTTTTGTATCTTAAAGCAATACTCTTCTTATTAAGGTTTAAGAGCAATAAAGGTATGTTTTTTTCTAATTGATGATGACTTTTTTTAATCAATGGAAGGCTAAACCCTTAGGAGATAAGTAACCTCCATTGATGAAACCATGATATTTAATTATAAGTTTTATGCTTGTTCTTCATTGAATCGTCTACATGCAAAATAGCTTTAACAATACTTTCATATTGCCGTATCGAGAGAGTAGTATGTTATTATCCTTTTTAGTCTTTTTGTATGTTTTCCATACAATACCTATAATACCCGAGATGTGAGTACATAATACGGTTTTAATATAAACTTGGATTGCTTAGAAGATGATATATGTACGCTTGCATGGGTGGAACCATATGATTGATTACTTAGCGTCTTGTCGCTTTGGGCTTCATCCATTCCATTCATGCATCTCAAGTAAAATAGTTAGACACAATAGCTGAGAGGTGAGTGTTTATATATCCCGGTAATAGCTGAGAGGTGAGCCGGGGAACTACAATACCTGAAAGGTGAGTAGCTAAGAACATGCATATTAGCTTAATTAGTATTATGGTGGATTCATGAGGTGAACATATCCCTATTCCCTTTATTGATCTTATTCGATTTTAGTAATAGTATTTAGATTAGATTTAGTTTAATTAGTTTATTATAATATCTCTACAAAATATTGTGACATCTCCTTGGTAGCTTGTTTGTTTCTTCTTGATTAGAGTGGATTGATACCCTTCCTTATCACTATACTCGTATCCTTGGAAGGATTATTGTTACAGTAGTATTGAGTCAACGACAACATCTCATCATTCATCGACCACATCAACATCACATTCGTTTCTATCTCAACTATACTCAATACTCTAGCAACAATTTGGTGTTGTTGCCGCTCTTTTTAAAAAAGGAGGAGAACGTTACCGGGAATTAAAAATCCCATTTTTCTTACCCACCTGATAAGTCCTCAAAAGTGTATATTTATCCCCAGAATAACACCTTGTTTGTTTAGCACTTAGTTTATATTATTTTGTTATATCTATTGATTAGTGTTTTCTTGTCATTTGTGTAGGTTTCATGAGCCGAAATGCGAATATTGTGCTAAAGCCCGCCAAAAGTCAAGAAAAGCAACAAAAAAGGTATTATTTGCACAAGAGAAACAAAATTAATATTTACACCCACAGATTTGGTGAGGGCACCCCACGGCTGATCCTGTTGACTTGACTTTATGTCAAAGTAGGGCGGTCCGAATCCCAGCCCAAACCGGGTCCTATTGAAGACCACAAGTCAGAATTTCTATTTTAAGCCTTATTTAAAGTCCAATCTTAAAAAGGCTCTATAAGGAGATCCAGAAGTCTGATTTGGGCTCATGAGCTGTCCAATTGAAGGTCTTGGTCCAAGCTACAACTTAAGCCCAAGAAGATTAGGTTTTACTGAAGATCTAATGCCTCTAAAAGACAGCCAACAGCAGCCACGAATTTGACCTAATTTGGAAGTCTTTGCATGCAAGTATTATGCTTTGTAATTTCTATATAAGAGAAGTAGTAGCTAGGGTTTAGGTAGTTTTTACATAAGGAGAAAAGTGAATACTAGAGAGAGAAAAGTTCATCTTCTTCTTCTTTTGTATTAAACTCAATTGATATCAATATCTGTGTGTACCCTGGGTAAAAACCCGACAGGTGTCACCGATGGCTGTATAAGAAGCTAAACTGGGAGCACCTGAGCAGTAGCCAGCCAAGCCTGGGCTATCGGGTAGGGCCCAACCCGTTTTCAAGAGATCCGCATACGCTCTGTGGAGCCCCGGTTACTGTATAAGAAGTTGAACCATGGGCTCCCATACATCAACCGGGCCCACCTCAGTCAAGTAGGCCAGGTCTGGCCTAGTAAGGTCCAGCAGCGATAGGGGCTCATCCAAAGGCTTAGCATAGAAGTCCAGAGGACCTGGCCAGGGAGTATGCAGTGTAGATTGGGCCTCCGCTCAGAGGAGTCAGGCCCATGTCTTTGCTTTCAGGTTTGGTCAATCCAAGTCCCAACCAACTGGATAAGTCCAGTGAGATTCCAGGCCAACAGAACCCATGGTTCTAGCCTGCTGGAGAAGATAAAGGAAACCCAGGTTGAATCAGGACCTATCAGAGGAGTCATCCTGGTCAAAGGGGATCCAAACCAAGGAGATAACCGCTCGGCAGCACGCAAGCTATCTCCACGGAAATTCATCTTCACAGTTGAACAACCCGAGTTCGTGGAGTCAAAACCGGAGGGGTGGTTGAGCCAGCCTCCTCCGGCCTACTACAAATACAGGAGTTCTAAACCTCCTGAACTACGAGTCTTTCACTGAGCAACTCCATTAGAGCTTAGTGGAAGCAGAGACTTGATTCCAAGTTCATCACCTTGGATACGTAGGCAGCTTGATGCCGATTAGGTCCAGTCTCACTGTATACCCCCTATCCTATCTCTGTCTATACAAGGCTTTCATTGTAACTGTACGATTAAAATATACATATCACGAGTTTGTGGATCAAATTTTTGCACACACACTCTTTGGCGCCCACCGTGGGGCTGAATCTCCCATCAGTTCCAGACCTTTGCAAGGAATCTCATTCCAGTCATACCGGAGTTACTGCAGCAATGGCTGGAAGTAAGAGACGCCCAGCTCGTTCCAATAATGGAATGAGTCAAGTTACTGAAAGTCAGACAGAGAACCTTTCTCCTCTGTCTCCGGTTCTTGAAGCAATAGAACCGGTGAATCTAGAATCAGTTCTCGGGAGTGAGGGTCACGATCAGGGCTCGCAACACTCTGAAAGTGGACAGCCGGAGGCAGAGAACTTAGTGGTGCAAATCACTAACAAAATTGGTGATCCTAATGCGGTCAACCGGACCGTCAGGATACCAGATTCACAAGATCCTTAACCTTCCAGGGCAACCGCTACAAGAAGAGTCCAGCGAATATCTCCCCTGACAACGGGAGGAGGTTATACTGAGCAGCAGAAGGGAAAAGGACCAGCGGTCGAGTCCCCAACTGCAATCATCAAGCGGCTGACCAGGGAAAATGCAGAATTAAGGAGAAAGAAGAGAACCAGGGCCGGAGATAACCAGTCATCTTCAGCCCTGTCTTCGAGTCCATCTCCTCAGAAGAAGATAAGGCCACAGTCAAGCAGTGACCGGAGTCTTACCCCTCATAGCCATGGTCCCCTTCCTGTTTGGGACAGGCTAGCACCAGGCAGAGATAGGATGTCTATCTCTCCAGTTCAGAGACATCGCCGCGGACGCGCAAGAACACCCGGGCCGCGTGATGGCCGCAGGTTTGCCCGCAGCAGATCTGTCGAAGAAGCCATTCCTCCAGGGAGACTGCACCGGAGGAGGAACCTGAGTACTCCCTCGGCACGCCACAGTCAGGGAACAAAGAGCCCTCAAAGGGTCCACATTCATCAGAGACAACCGGAGATGAATGTGGAACAGATGAATCAACTCAAGCTGCACAAGATGATCAATCTTGCGGTATCCAACAAAGCTAACCGGGATGAGCGAGTCAGAAAGCTTAGTCTTTCAAGGTTAGCCGTATCACCTTTAGCAGAAGAGGTCAGGAGTCATATGGTCTCGGCCAGCTTCAAGCAACCCCCCTTCGAACAGTATGACGAGACAAACGGTTGTCCGGTTCAGCATGTTATGAACTACAAAAGCACCATGGCCATCTGGGACCATGATGACAAGCTATTAGCAAAAATATTTGCTGCTTCACCCAAAGGCGAGGCATAGACGTGGTATCACAATCTGCCACCCGCATCCGTCCGCACATTCGTACAACTGGCTGAGTTGTTCGAAGAGAAGTACCAGTTCAATGTGAAGACCAAGAAAGGAGCTGAAGTCCTGTTCTCCCTAAAGATGGACTAGAGCGAAACACTCAGGAATTTCACCCGGAGGTTCCGAACCCTACTATCTGAGGTACAGGACGCATCTGACAGCGTCGTTATTCAAGCTTTCAAGTATGCCTTGAATAACAACCATGAGGAATTGTATCAGTCACTGGCGAGGAAGCCACCCTCGTCTGTTTCAGTCTTGCTCGAGAAAGTGGAAAGGTATACTCAGGAGGAGGACGACCTGAAAGCCAGAAGAAAGAGACTTGCCGGAGGCCAAACCTCCGAGAAGCCGCAGAAGGCAAATGAAGAAAGCTCCGACAGGGATCGCAAAGAAGTAAAAGCCCCTGACAGGAACACAGACAGGAAGGGGAAAGCGCCGGCCCGACAACCCGACCGCTGGCCAGAGAAGCCTACCGGGGGCGAACGCAAGGAAAGGGAGTTCACTCCCTTGAGATTCCCTCTCGAGGAAGTATTCAAAAAAATCAAGAACAGAGGGCTGCTAAACAAACCTGCCCCCCTTCCGGCAGACCCGGAGGGCAGAAGAGATAAGTCCAAGAAGTGTGATCATCACAACGACTACGGTCACGAGCTGAAGAACTGTAGGTCATTGAAGTATGAAATGCAGCGCCTGGTCGATGCCGGCCTCATCCCTGACATGGTACAGACTGGAGCAGTCGAACAAGTGAAAACTGGAGATCGAATTGTATATGTCTGCCATGTATAGACACCTGGTTCTTCTAAGACAGAAAGGAAGAATTGTGCTCGGGAAAAGCTCTGGTGGATAGGGCATGTCCACGAAGTTGGACAGGTCAACTTCAACGAAGGGACGAGCACTAAGTCCATTGTTCCCGGAGGTTTAACATTCACCGAAGAAGACGAGAAGGGCGTACATTATCCGCACAATGATGCCCTGGTCATCACAACATGGATTGGAGTCTACCGAGTCCGGCGAGTCATGGTCGATGCCGGCAGCACCTCCAGTGTTATGTTCTCATGCACGTACAAAGCTATGGAGCTATCTAAGGGTCTCATCGAATCTGATGTGACTCCTATCTATGGATTCAACGGGGAGCCAACACAGTCCTCCGGGCGAGTCCACCTACCAATCACGGTGGGGTTCAACACCGTCGGGATAGACCTCCTGCTAGTCGACTCCCCCTCCTGCTACAACGTTATTCTGGGAAGAGACTGGATTCATCAGATGAAAGCCATAGTATCCACCTTCCACCAGAGCCTCAAATTCCCGACTCCCAACGGAGTCTGCAGAGTCATGGGAGACCAAGGGACGACATTCAAGTGCCATATCGATGCTGTCAAAGGAAAGTCCATCTCCGAAACCAAGGGGAACACTATCTTCCCGACAGACTCTCATCAATAGCAACCAGCTCCCGGCAAGTCTGCCAAGGGGAAGCCAGACACAAAAGCCAGGATATTACCAGCGGTCAACGAGCTGGAGGAAGTTATTGTGGGATCGGAGTCCCACAAGACGACTTACATCTCTTCTGGTCTACCGGAGGCAGAGAAGGATTCCATGATCACTCTGTTCCGGCGGAATCACCACGTCTTCCCGTGGAGTGTCAACAAGATGCCAGGAATAGACCCTGCGGTCGCCTGCCATAAGCTAGACATTGATCCACAGTACAAACCGGTCAAACAGAAACCAAGGCGATTGGCACCAGATCGGAAACTGGCGGCCAACGAAGAAGTCCATCGGCTACTCTCAGTCAACTTCATCAAGTCGGTCATCTACCCTACCTGGGTTTCCAACATCGTGGCAGTCCCGAAGAAGAATGGTAAGATTCGAGTTTGCATCGATTTTACTAATCTTAACAAAGCATGTCCTGTGCACCCATATCCACTCCCTAGGATCATAGACATGGTAGACGCCACCGCCGGCTATCAAAGATTGTCGTTCATGGATGCCTACTCTGGTTACAACCAGATTCCACTTCATGAAGAAGATCAGGAACATACCACATTCATCACCGACCGGGGGCTTTACTGCTACCGGGTGATGCCATTCAGTCTGAAGAATGCCGGAGCGACATATCAGAAGCTGGTCAACACCATCTTCAACGAGCTCATAGGCCGGACAATTGAAGTCTACATAGACGACATGGTGGTCAAAACTAGGGAGAAAGACAATCATTTGCGAGATTTGCAGCAGACATTCGACATCCTGACGCGGTACAACATGAAGCTGAATCTAGCCAAATGTTCTTTTGGTCTTTCTTTCGAGAAGTTCCTTGGCTTTCTCATGACCAACCGGGGCATAGAAGCCAATCCAGATCAGATCCGGGCAGTCCTGGACATGCCCGCCCCAAAGACAGTAAAAGATTTCCAGAGGCTAATGATCGGACCTCAAAAGTATATATTTATCCCCCGAATAACACCTTGTTTGTCTAGCACTTAGCTTATATTATTGTATTATATCTATTGATTAGTGCTTTCTTGTCTTTAAGTAGGTTTTATGAGCCGAAATACGAATATTGTGTAAAAGCCCGCAAAAAGTCGAGAAAAACAAGCAAAGAGGTGTTATTTGCACAAGGGAAGAAGAATGGATATTTGCACCGGCGAAATCTGCTAAGGGCACCCCGCGGTCAACTTTGGTCAACTAGGTTGAGTTGACTTCGGGTCAACTGTTGCTGACCTAGTTTGACTTTCGGTCAACTGTTGACTTCTTATGACTTTGGGTCAATCATGTTGACTTATGTGGACCGGACTTCCTATTTTAGGTCTTGATCTTATAAAGGCTCTACAAGGAGAACCAGAAGTCCGATTGGGGCCCATGACATATCAAACTGAAGGTCTTGGCCCAAGCTACAATTCTAGCCCAAGAGAATTAGGTTTTGCTGATTGCCTAATCCCTCTAGGAGGCCAACAGCAGCAGCCACGAATTTGATCAAGTTTGGAAGTCTTTGCATGCAAGTATTCCATTATGTAATAGGTATATAAGAGAAGTTGTAACTAGGGTTTACTATCAATATAGAATCTCTTTTTAGATCTTGATCTTCTAGCCTCCACTTGAAGATCAACTTTTGTATTCAATTCAATCAATATCAATCCATGAATTCTTTTATGATGTTCTTTGATTTAATTATTTGTTCCTTTGGTATGAGTAGCTAAATCATCATGGGGGGAAGGTGGAAGCTTTCTAGGTGATGTAAAAGTATTATGTTGTTTCTTCTTATTCATTGTGATTCAAGGTTCTTAATGCTTACTTATCTCTAATTCGCGTTATGAGGTAAGTATGAATATTTTTATACTATTGTATCCATGGTGTTAAAATATTATTGTTAGAATTTAGGGAGACCTAGTTTTGATAATAGTATTATATTTATTGTAGATGTGTAGTGAAATAGCTGAGAGGTGATTACTGCATGTTTGTAATATTTATCTTTTATTGGAACCCTTTCATGATTAAATTCAATAGCTGAGAGGTGAGGATTTAATTGTGAATAATATGTGGAGTTAATTAGATTCAATAGCTGAGAGGTGAGGATTTGATTAATGAAGCATATTCAATAGCATGCATAATAGAATCCTGTTTTAATTAGATTCAATAGCTGAGAGGTAAGGATTTGATTATTATTGGTATTAATAACTAATAGGAATAGCTGAGAGGTGACTTGTTAGTTGTTGTAGATTGAATATGAAGAACAACATGATATAATTGCATAACCTAGATTGTGGAAACCTACTACTCCCCCCATGTCATCATATTATCTTCTTTTCCATATCTTCCATATTCTTAAGTTAGGTTTAATTATTATTTATTGCATGTAGGAAGTAGAATCAATTCTCCAACTATTATTATTGATTCATTGATGTTTCTTAATTATTGTTCTTAATTGTGTTTGAGCTAAGATCTCCCCCTCTGAGGTGTGTACGACCCTTGTTTGTTACTTGTCTACTTTGATCTTCAATTTATACAGGCACAAGAAGGAAAATCTCTTAATCTAATCTCTTAACTAATAAGCGTATATCAGCTAACAGGGAGGTTAGCCGCTCTCAACAGGTTCATCTCCCAGTACTCGGACCGGTGCAAGCCATTCTTCAACGCAATCAAAGCTAATGCGGAATGGAATCCTACTTGTCAGCAAGCCTTTGATGAAATCAAAGCATATCTCACTCAGCCTTCGGTCCTCACAACATCACAGACCGGACAACCAGTCAGCATCTATCTAGCTGCATCCGATATAGCAGTCAGTGCGGTCATATTTGTGGAAGAACCGGAGGAGAAACCAGTCTACTTCATCAGCAAAGTACTACAGGGAGCTGAGACAAGATATTCGAAAATCGAAAAGATAGCTTTGGCATTGGTACATGTAGCCAGGAGGCTAAAGCCTTATTTCCAAGGAAGAGCGGTTAAAGTCTATACAGAGTTCCCGCTCAGGAAAGCTCTTGGGAAGCAGGAAGAGTCTAATCGACTAATCGAATGGTCCAGCTGCCTTAGCGCATACCACATCCGGTATGAACCTAGAACCGCGGAGAAAGGACATGCAATAGCCTCCTTGATGGCAGTCTTTCCCATCGAGGATATCCTGGTCAATCCAGAACTAGAGGAGGATACACTGGGGGCGAACGATGCCCCCCAGTCACAGGAGTCTCCGGCCGAAGGAGACAGCGAAGCATGGATAATCTATACTGATGAATCCAATAACTGTACAGGGTCCGGCATAGGTTGTCTCTTGATCAGCCCAGATGGACAGAAGACAGAAAAATCTGTCAGATTGGGATTCCCAGGTTCGAACAACGAAGCTGAGTACGAAGCTCTTATATATGGTCTCCAGACAGCACTCCAACTGGAGGCGCAGAGAGTCATGATCAAGACAGATTCAAAGCTAATGGCGAACCAGTTCGCCGAATCCTTCCAGGCCAAGGACGACCGGATGGCAAAATATCTTGATATCGTCCATTCCATGGTAGGGAAGTTCGAATTCATCACGGTCGCGCACTACAGAGCCCCGGTAGCTATCAATCGAATACCAGAAAGAGCCGAGTATCGGGCCCAAAGATCCTGACATGCCTCTACCGAAGGTCTATCTCCTGGAGTACAGACATTGGAAGGAAGTTCTCATGGTGACTACCAGAGGACAAAAAAGAAGAAAAGATGGAGAAGCCTCACAGCCCGGCAACGAGCCCAGCACACAGGGCGAGCCGAATCAACCAATCACAGGGTCAAACACAGGACCCACCAGAATCGCAACTCGAAGATTGGAATCCTTGCCTCACCAGAGGCCGGATAGAAGCAATGCCACCCTCAACGGAGCCGGACGAATCGGATCCGTCAGAACCACCGCTCTCTCATGTCCACATCGATTTGGAGCTCCCGCCGGAGGAACCAATTGAAGACATTCCAGACAATCTAAATTCTGAAGTAGACAGAATTGACGCCGAGTTGCAGTCTAGCAACAGCCAAGACTGAAGGAAGCCATACATTAGCTTCCTTGTCCACCGTTTGCTCCCTGAAAATCCAAAACTGTCAGCCAAAGTCAAGAGGGATGCATGGAAATTCACTGTCATACCGCACCAGGAGTCACACAGGCCATACAAGAAGAGCCATGGCTCCGGGGTCTTATTCAGGTGCCTTACTCCAGAGCAAGGCCTAGTCATACTGAAAGAGATCCATGTTGGGATCTGTGGCAACCATTCCGGGAGCAGAAATCTGGCGCGAAAGGCAATGATCCAAGGATACTGGTGGCCGCACATGATGACAGATGCGAAGAAGTTCACACAGGCATGCCTCCCATGTCAGAAGCATGCCCTGGTAGGTCATGTTGCGGCAAATGAACTACATCCGATCCTGAGTGCATGGCCCTTCGCCAAGTGGGGACTGGATATTATGGGACCGCTTCCAAAAGCTCCACAACTAGTCAGATTCCTATTGGTCGTTACAGATTATTTCACCAAATGGGTTGAAGCCGTAGCATTGGTACAGGTATGTGCCTCAGATGTCAGAAGATTTTTGTGGAAAGATATAATCTGCAAATTCGGAATTCCTCAAGAGCTAGTGTCCTATAATGGAAAGCAGTTCGACTGCGACAACATCTGGTTGTTCTGCAAATCCTTGCGGATCAAGCACAACTTCTCTGCCCCGTACTATCCTCAGGGGAACGGGCAGGCAGAGGCATCCAACTGGGTCATCTTGGATACACTCAAGAAGCATCTGGATAAAGCAAAAGGCAACTGGATGATGCAACTCCTGGGGGTCTTATGGGCATACCGGACCAACCCAAGGAGGTCCACCGGTATGACACCCTTTCAACTTACCTTTGGAGAAGAAGCGGTAATGCCAACAGAACTGCTAGCTCCCACAACCCGCAGTGATACTGTCTTTACCGGGGAGAACGAAGGGATTCTGGCAAGGGAAAAAGCTGTTCTTGACGACAAGAGAGAGCAGGCCCTACAACACCTCCTTCGGTACCAGGAGACCTTCAAAAAGGGATATGACAAGCGAGTCGTAAAGAGAAAATTCAATCTGGGCGACTGGGTCATGAGAAAATTCGAAGTTATGACTGAGGATACAACGCTGGAAAGCTTGGAGAAAATTGGGAAGGACCTTACATCATAGACAGACATGCTGCGAAAGGCTCATTCTTCCTCAGAACTCTGTCCGGTGACCTCTTCTCCAGACCATGGAACGCTTTCCACCTCAAGAAATTCTACAAGTAATGTACTCCATTTGATGATTTCAATAAAGATTCTTTCCCGTAATAATTTGAGTACTTTGTATTATTTGCTGCTGACAATCCTAAGTGCAAGATCAAGTCTCCACTGAGGTCCAGGACGCCCGGACCTAGTTTCCGATCCTGGCTAAGTCCTAAATGCATAGTTATGCTCCTTTTAGGCCCAAAATGCCGGACCTAGCTTCCGGTCTTTGAACCAGGGATGTCAGGGATCAAACCCCATCCAACCTAGGATGCTCGGACCTAGCTTCCGATCCTGGCTAAGTCCTGAATGCAGAGCTACACTCCTTTTACGCTCGAGATGCCTGGACCTAGCTTCCGATCTTGGAAATCTATTTTAAGAGCGAGGCTATCCACTCTTAAAAATCGGGGCCGTTAGGCGAGCTAGCGTTCCCCCCGGTCGAAGCATCCAGCACAGGGACAAACCCCCTTTTTAGCAACAGACCATGAATCACCATGGAGTCAGCAAGAAAAAGAACTATTATCTTCCCAATGATAACTCATTAAAACGATAAAGGGGCGAGGGAGATAATCAGTTGTAATAAACGCTGTAAACAAGGTAAAGATATCTAACAAGATGTTTTTTGCACTACTAAAATATTATTTTTATTTTCTTTTTCAGAAAAGAATATGTACAAGAGGAAGTCCCCCGGCAACCGGAACACGAACCTTTCTACAAAATCTAAAGGAGCTAAGGTTGAGAAGAAGGACCGGGGCCATTACCGCCCTTCTTCGCCTTCTCCTTCTCCAGCTGGTCGAGGACCTGCTGATAGGCAACCTTCGCCAAACAGAGCTCTTCAGCAGCCCGGTCGTACGCTGCCTCCTTAAGGATCAGACGCCGGTCCAGGTTCGGCTTCTCTCGGGTCAGCTTCCCGCAAGTAGCCTCCAATTCTGCCAAGGAAGTCTTGGCATCCTCCTCCCTCTGGAGAGCAACGGTCAGAGTGAAGTCCAGGTTATGGTATTCTATCGCCATGGACCGCTTGTCCTCCTCCAGAGCCCACCGGTCACTGTTGGTCGCCGCCAGATCTTTCTCGAGCTGACGATTCTCAGCTCGCAGGCGCTCCAAGGCAGAAGGCTGGGGTCTGACACTCAGCTCAAAGACCCGGGCCATTGCAGCTTGTGTCTGACAAAAAGAGAAACAAAGATCAGAAACAAACATATAGACATCAACAAGTCTAACGCCAGAATTCAAGTCAAGGAATCTTACCGCGATGAGATTCTGGGCAGCCACCCTCATTGCCCGATCGCGAGAAAGGCGGTTGTAGTATGACTGGTCCTCCGGATGTAGGTTCTGGAAGATATAGTCAAAAGCAGTGTGGAGGTTCATGATGCCGGAGTCCCCAATTGACATAGGCTCACCACTCAGAAATGCAGGATGAATGGTGAACGCCGGCAGCGAGAACTCCAGATTGGCCTCAGGCTGGTACTCGCCCGGTTCAGGGCCTAGTTGCACAATGGGGCCAGTGGGCAGGTCAGTATATGGGATCTGGTCACCCCACCCATAAGCCGGGGCTTCATCATCAGTATATGAGAACTCCGGCGCCCAAGGGAGGGTTTGAATGACAAGCAGAGCTAGCATCACTGACCTGAACATCCCCGACAACTGGGATGACCTCCGGCACAACATCCGGTATTGGCTCGTCAGGAGGAGATCTTCCTTCGACAGGAAGGACCTCATCGGGCCAGTCATCCATCTCCCCCTGCAGATCAACAACCTCACTCTCAATCGGAGGCTCCCCCTCAGCACTGGGGACCGTGCTCTCTTCAGTGGCAGCACCCTCACCAGAGCTGGACTCTACCTCCATAACCTGCGGAGAAGCTGGCAGGGCAAGCCTCGTCGGGTAGCGGATATCTATTACGGTCTGGTCAGGGAGCGTCAAGTCCTACAGGTCTGCGGGCAGATGGAAAAAGCGCTCAATGTTCCCCTCAGCAGTAGAGGAATCCGCCCTCGCTGGCAGAGACACCTGAAGCTGATGTTTCCCTGCAAACACACGCACAGAACTGTTTCTGAGCTGGAGCTCAGCAAGCATGCGAAACATAAGGGCAAAAATGAAAGAATGGTCAGGCGCATGCTTACCTATGAAGTCCCGCAGCACCGGTATGTTGCGGTCAGATGACCACCCTGACACCCGGTAGCAGGGCTCAAACCAATTCCCATAATGGTTGGGAAGTCCAGACAACCTCCGGGCAGTACGCCAAGAGATGGCGTAGAAGCAGCGTTCCTTGGCCTTCCGGGCGACCGACTTCATGAGCACGAACAGCTCGACCGGGCCAAATGGAATCTCGAAGTGGAGAGTGATCAGCCCAATCCGACGCACGATTATCCAGAAGGACACGTGCATCTGACCGGGCGGGATCCCCCACCACGACAACAATCTCAGAATAGAAGAATGCAACGGAACCTGCATGCCATAAAGAAGCTGGCGGTAAAGACTTACCGCGATCAGGTTGCCGGAGCAACCTTCTGATATGGAGGGGTGGGAACCAAACCGGACCCCTCTCTAGCCAAGCCGCTCCTGAACTTCCGCCGCACTCATCCACTCGAGTTCAGGATTTCAGGGGAGGTTGGAGGAAGCTTGCCACCTCCTCTTTGGCCTCTCAACAGGAGGCTCAGCAAAATCCACAGGAGCTACCTCCGCCAAACCATCAGGTGAAGGGGGACCCATCACTGGAATACTGCTTGGCCCGTTTTCATCAGCAGAGGGACGGGGAGCCAGGCTCTGTGGCTCTTCGTCACTACTTGAGCTCAAGACTAAGGTTCTCCTCATCGTTGGAGTAGAATTCGCGCGAAATCATCCGAATTTGGAGTTTCAGAACCTAGGGTTCCGGCGAAATAGAAATGAATGAGAAGGAAGAGGAAGAGAGTGAAGGGAATACCCCTCTCTCTTCGAGCCTTCTTTTTCTAAGGAGAGCCCAGGGTCCACCGGCTGATGGTATTCTAGGTTCTTTTAATGAAGTCATCATTAAGGTCATTAAACCAGCTGCTTTTAATGACTCGATCAGCGAAGAGTCATAAACTTTCACTGGAAGTTGAAGCTGTACATCTTCCCGCCAACAAAGGAAGATTTAGAGAAGACGAAGTGGGGCCCACTTAACACAGTCAGCTGGGGCCCACACCATACAGTCATCTAGGACCCACGTCGACTGGGACCCACCTCGTACACTCAACGAGATTGATCCAGCATCTATGAGTGGGGTCCACATGGTCCAGGTCAGGGATATGTGGACCTCCGGTCTACATCACCACGGTCAAGTAAAGATTGATCGACATGGGTTCCTACACTCTACATAACAAGAGGATAATCGGATCTACCTACCAGACCTTAAGACAGTAATAGAAGGAAACATGATTTTATTACGAAATGCATTATACGGGGTGCACCGAGTCCCGTACATAATGCGATTGGAGCTAAATTACATCAAGGGGGGAGACGGAGGATTCAAACCAGACCCCTCAGGCGAGTCAGGAAAGTCATACTTATCTTTTGCAGCGGCATACCCAACCTTCCAAGATGTAGCCACAACGAAGTCTGCTCGCTCCTTGGCGACTGACAACAAGACCACCTTCTCCTCT
Source organism: Aquilegia eximia (assembly GCA_023053565.1). Classification (NCBI taxonomy): domain Eukaryota; kingdom Viridiplantae; phylum Streptophyta; class Magnoliopsida; order Ranunculales; family Ranunculaceae; genus Aquilegia; species Aquilegia eximia. The sequence goes on from JALIGU010000002.1 coordinate 27,569,140, forward strand.
AGCTTTTCCCAGTAGTACTCTACAGTCTCCTTCATACCCGTCATCCAGGTATCATACATATCTTCATGAAGAAGCTACTCCTCACAAAACTCGCCGATCTTCTTCTTGAGGTCATCCACCTGACGCGATAATTTCTGAACTATCTTCGATCGGTTGTCACTCAATGCATTGGAGAGAGGTCTAGAATATACCATTATAGAGAAAGCAAGGGGGAAGCCGGAGTATCAAATGGACTCCTAAGAAAAGGAGTCACGTGTCATTCTCAACAAACTTCTTGTAAGGAGCTGGTGCCACTCGCAAGAGCACCCTCATCCTCAGAAGACTGACAAAGTGGTGACTCAACAGTTGGAAGGAAACAAAAACAGAATAAATAAATAAATTCATTAATTTGTTTCAATCAGGGGCACTACTCCCCTAGATAGTCTAGGAAGTCGGGGGAATACAGGTCAAGGGTTTTTTTCTTCCTTAACCGGATGATACCCTAGCTTCTCCAACAGTACATATGCGGTGGCCAGTTCGCTCTGAAGAACCCGGATCTGTTGGGTAGCAGCCTCAAGCCTCCGGTTTTTTTCAGCAAGCTGGCCGTTCAAGGCAAAAAGGCTCAAGCGCGCCTGACGAATGTCTCCCAAACAGGCGTTTGTCATCAGCTCTATACGGCGATCCCGGTCTTCGATCTCTATAGTCATTTTCTCCCGTATATCCACAGTATACTTCTGGATGGTACTCCGCTCGTCAGCCATTCTTCAGCAGAAGCTTCAACAACAACAACAGAAACTGGGGAAAGAGAAGTGTATATCCTTCTACACCTCCGGTTTGCTATTTATAGAAAAGGAAAGAGACCCTAGTCTTTGATCCAAGGGATGCGGAATCGTCATCAAGAAGCGTGTCAAGGAAGGAATCCTTCGAATCTCAACAGCCGGGGAAAATATTGCTAAGATCTTTCCTAAGCAGATTTTCTACTAGACAAAGAGGGGGCGATGTGTGTACCCAAGGTAAAAAACCCGACAGGTGTCACCGATGGCTGTATAAGAAGCTAAACCGGGAGCACCTGAGCAGTAGCCAGCCAAGTCTGGGCTATCGGGTAGGGCCCAACCCGGTTTCAAGAGATCTGCATACGTTCTGTGGACCTTGACTCACCGGATAGTCCACTATCAATGGGTGGAGCCCCGGTTACTGTATAAGAAGTTGAACCGTGGGCTCCCATACATCAACTGGGCCCACCTCAGTCAAGTAGGCCAGGTTTGGCCCAGTAAGGTCCAGCAGCGACAGGGGCTCATCCAAAGGCTTAGCACAGAAGTCCAGAGGACCTGGCCAGGGAGTATGTAGTGTAGATTGGGCCTCCGTTCAGAGGATTCAGGCCCAAGTCTTTGCTTTCGGGCTTGGTCAAACCAAGTCCCAACCAACTGGATAAGTCCAGCGAGATTCCAGGCCAACAGAACCCATGGTTCTAGCCCGTTGGAGAAGATAAAGAAAACCCAGGTTGAACCAGGACCTATCAGAGGATGCCACATGGTAGTCATCCTGGTCAAAGGGGATCCAAACCAAGGAGATAACCGCTCGACAACATGCAAGCTATCTCCACGGAAAACATCTTCACAGTTGAACAACCCGAGTTCGTGGAGTCAAAACCGGAGGGGTGGTTGAGCTAGCCTCCTCCGGCTTACTACAAATACAGGAGTTCTAAACTTCCTGAACTACGAGTCTTTCACTAAGCAACTCCATTAGAGGTTAGTGGAACCAGAGACTTGATTCCAAGTTCATCACCTTGGATACGTAGGCAGCCTGATCCCGATCAGGTCCAGTCTCACTGTATACCCCCCACCCTATCTCTGTCTATACAAGGCTTTCATTGTAACTGTACGATTAATATATACATATCTCGAGTTTGTGGATCAAATTTTTCTACCCACAATATCAATCCATTAATTTTCCATTATGACGTTTTATTATTTAATTATTTATTCCATGGTGTCATCATCAATTATGAGTAGCTAAATCTTCTTAGGGGGATGGTTGAAGCACTCTAGATGATGCAAAAGTACTATATTTGTTCTTAATGTTCATTGTGATTGAAAGTTCTTAATGGTTATTTACTTCAAATTCGCGATATGAGGTAAGTATGATTATTTGCATGTTATTGTTATCCATGTTGTTAAAATACTATTGTTAGAGTTTAGGGAGACCTAGCTTTAATGGTTTTATTTATATTGATTGGGGATGTGTAGTAAAATAGCTGAGAGGTGATTATTACATATCTGCAGTTTATATCTTTTATTGAAACCTTTTGTAATTAAATTGATATACGAGAGGTGACGGTATATTTATGAATTAATATGTTGAATTAACTAGATTGAACAGCTGAGAGATGACGGCTTGATTAATAAGACATATTCAATAGCATGCATAATAGAATCCCGTTCTAATTGAGTAGAATAGCTGAGAGGTGACTACTTGATTATTATAGGTATTGATGATTAATTGGAATAGCTGAGAGGGGACTAATTAATTGTTATAGATTGAACATGAAGGAATAACATGTTATGTTTGCATAATTAGTTTATGGATACCAACTCTTCCCCCTATGTCATCATAAGATTTTCTTTACATCTCTACCATCTTCTTAAGATTAGGTTATTTACAGTTTATTTATTATTGCCTGTAAGAAGTAGAATCAATCTCAATCTTAATTGTTGATTCCCTTGGTGTTCTTTAATTAGTGTTTTCTATTGTGTTTGAGCTAAGATCTTCATCTTTGAGGTGGGTACGACCCTTGTTTGTTACTTGTCTACTTTGATAATCAATATATACAGGCACAAGAAGGAACTTCAAAAAAAAATACAATCTTTTGAATAGAAGGATCTTTTTCCATCTATCACCACCACCTTTTCTTTTTAATAATTTATTTAGTTTAGTAGAAAATAAGATTAATTTTTTTTTATTTTCTGTTTCGGGTCACAGTAATTCAAAAGTTCGATCAAACAGACTCAGAGGTTACTGGACAGAGTACTCGAAGTGGCACAACAGACAAGAGGTTCATTGGTGTCAGTCAACTCACCACCCCGCGACCTCTTACATGGGAAACCGTGCTAGCCTAGCACAGTTCTATCAGGAATTCCTTCCTGACTGTGCTGAGCCTGTCCTATCTGACTTCCGAGTTGTGGTACTTCTCTCCTGAACAAAATACCAGATTCATGTACCTACCATCCATCGTATTTCTCTGCGGTTGCATAAAAAACTTCGAACTTCAACTCCATCTAACATCCACGCGGGTGCATGAATTTATATCACCTTCATCGTTTGTGTCAAACATCCATGCGGGTGTGTACAAACAGACTCTCACTTGACCATTGATCACCGAGTGGGAGGTAGGGATTCTCTTAACCCTCCTCGAATCTCATGTAAGAGGAGTTTCTTGTGTGTTATTGCATGACCTTGTTTGGTGTTTTATTTTCTTTCCGTATATTATTATTCCGAATATTGATTAAGGCAGACCCAACCATCAAGTGAAACCAAATTAAGAACTTGTTTTGTCTCACCTCGGATTTAAAATTAATCAAGACTAGAGCCAAGGTTAAGTATGTCGGTGCTCTTTGTGCATTACTACTTTGTGTTTAAGGACCCGAAAAGAATATTGTTAGTACCTTGACTTGACCTCGAAATCTCTCTGGCTTTTGGCTTACCCCACCTCTAGATTACGTCTAGAGAACCAAGGTTGGTGAAGGAGCATGTTACACACGTACACCCTGTTCCACGGTTCCCATTGAGTTAGTATTGGTTTTGTTAGGCGAAAGGAACATTCTTAGTATGAACTTTGAATTATAAGGTAGGAGGGCAGAGCACAAAGCTTAGACCTTTCAAGAGAAAAGTTGGGACTAGTTTCTTGGTATTTAGTTTAATTGATCTTTAAGCTTTACACGTCGACCGGTTTTGTTTTGGGGACCCACGGTGAAAGCTTTGTAAGTCTGGAGTAGCCCCCCAAATAGTAATCTCGGTGTCTATCTTGAGATCTCTTGAACGATACTTAAGAGGCAACATCTTAAGCTATCTTCTGATTGGATAGGGTGTACACGTGTTGTTACTTTCAAGCAAAAGTTGACTTATAGGTGCATGTGCTAGGTTTGTTTGGCATTTGTATTGTGCATTATTGCATGAAACTACGCATGGGTACTACTTTAAACTCCTTGTCTTATCTTGATTCTAGTATTCTTTTGGCCGAAACTCCTCATTCTTCTTCTTCCAATCACTCCCTTTCACCTATTCATCCTCATTCTTCTACAACTATGGGTGAAACTCCTCTTCGGGATAACTTTGCACCTTTGGTGTTGGAGCCTCCTTCATGTATAGTTCTAGAGGCCGTTGGCAAGAACTTTTGGATTACTCCCCAAGTAATTTCTATGGTACCTACCTTTTATGGCAAGGACTGTGAAGACCCTTATGCTCATCTTTGACGTTTCTTATCGGTTTCCTCTACTTTTGAAGACACCAACATATCCTAAGATCAAAAGAAACTTAGACTCTTTCCTTTCTCTCTAATGGATAAAGCTTCATCTTGGTTACATAGCCTTCAGCCAAACTCTATCACGACTTGGGATCAACTTAGTGCAAATTCCTCAATAACTTTTCCCAATGTCCAAAACTAATGCCATTAAACTTAAAATCAATGCGTTTAAGCAATTTGACCATGAAGAAGTCCATGAGGCCTAGGATCGATTCGAAGATTTGCAACTTCAATGCCGTCATCATAATTTATCCAAGACTTCTCTACTTAAAACCTTTTATAAGAGCTTAAATTCTTGATGTAGAAGTCTTGTTGAGTCTATGAATAGTGGTGCCTGATAGTAGACATTGATGTATCTACTAATCAAAGATAGATTTATATGTTATTTTCCTTCTTGTGCTTGTAAATATTGATTATCAATGTAGAACAAGTAACAAACAAGGGTCGTACCCACCTCGAAGGGGGAATTCTTAGCTCAAACACAATAGAAAACAATAACTTAAGAATACAACATGAACGAATAAACAAGATTGAGATTGATTCTACTTCTTACATGCAATAAATAAATAAACTAATACTTAAACTAATAATAGAAGATAGATAGAGATGGAAAGAAGATCTTATGATGAATAGGAGGAAAGTTGGTATCCATAAACTAAACAATGTAAACATACATGCCATTCATTCATGTTCAATCTATAACAATCAATTAGTCACCTCTCAGCTATTCCAATTAATTATTAATGCCTTTAATAATCAAGTAGTCACCTCTCAGCTATTCCACTAAAATTAAAACGGGATTCTCTTATATGTGCTATTTAATATACTTCATTAATTAAACCATCACCTATCAGCTATTCAATTCAATTAACTCAACAATTAATTCAAAAAACAAACCGTCACCTCTCGGTTATTCAATTTGATTACAAAGGGGGTCCAATAAAAGAGATTAATTCTAGATATATGATAGTCACCTTTCAGCTAATCCATCACATATCTCTAATTAATTTAATACAACCATTATAGCTAGGTCTTCCTATACTCTAACAATAGTATTTAATCAACATGGATAACAATAACACATAAATAATCATGCTTACTTCATGTCGCGAATAGAAATAAACAAGCATTAAGAACCTTGAATCACAATGAATATAAAGAATGAACATGGTGTTTTTGCATCATCTAGAGTGCTTCAACCATTCCTCCTAAATGGAACTTAGCTACCCATCCTTGATAATGACACCATGGAATAAGTAAATAAATAACAAAACATCATAAAGAAAAAGAGAATGGATTATTATTGAGGATAAGAAGATTGAGTTGAATACAATAGAATGAGTTCAAGAGAAAAGATGAACTAGCGTAAACCCTAGCTACTACTTCTCTATATATAGAGAATACAAAGCATATTGCTTGCTCACAAAGTATACTTGCTCTCAAAGTTAGGTTAAATTCGTGGCAGCTGCTGTAGATCTTCTAGAAGTATTAAGACAATCCGTGAAGATGACAATCCGTGAAGATGACAAACTGTAATTACGTTGAACATCATTAAGAGTTTTGATTGCATAATATATGACATGGTGCTTACCATCTAGACGTTGACCTAAAACAGCCCCGACAACAAAGTCTGACGTATCGTACATCAGTTCAAAGGGTTTACTCCAATCAGGCGGCCTAATGATGGGTGCAGTCGTGAGGGCGGTCTTAAGATTTTCAATGGCTATCTTACATTCTTTTGTGAAATCAAAAGGTGCATCCTTAAGCAATAAATTGGTTAAGGGGCGAGCTTTCTTTGAAAAATCTTGGATAAAACGTTGATAGAATCCTACGTGGCCGAAAAAGGCTCGAATATCCCTAATAAACTTAGGAATAGGCAAGGATGAAACAAGATCTACTTTAGCTTTATCAACCTGGATACCCTCAGGAGAGACTAGATGACCAAAAACTATTCCTTTTCTAACCATGAAATGGCACTTTTCCCAATTAAGTCCCAAATTCTTCTCAATGCAACGCTAAAAAACCAAGGAAAGATGACTAAGACACTTCTCAAAAGATGAACCATATATGAAGAAGTCATCCATAAACACCTCCATAAATCGTTCGACCATATCACTAAAGATGTGTAACATGCACCTCTGAAAGGTAGCAGGCGCACTACACAGACCAAAAGGCATATGGGCATAGGCGAAAGTGCCGAAGAGACAGGTGAAAGTTGTATTCTCTTGATCTTCAGGGGCGATAGAAATCTGGTTGTAACCAGAATAACCATCTAAGAAACAATAAAAGGAATTACCAGCCAGGTGTTCCAACATCTGGTCTATGAAGGGAAGAGGAAAATGGTCCTTCTGGGTGACTGTATTAAGCTTTCTATAGTCGATACAAACACGCCACTTGGTTGGAACTCTAGGGGCAATAGGAATCTCGTTGTAACCAGAATAACCATCTAAGAAACAATAAAAGGAATTACCAGCTAGGTGTTCCAACATCTGGTCTATGAAGCGAAGAGGAAAGTGGTCATTCCGGGTGACTGTATTAAGCATTCTATAGTCGATACAAACACGCCACTTGGTTGGAACTTTAGTGGCGACTTGTTCGTTCTTATCATTGGTAACTACAGTCATATCGGCTTTCTTAGGAACCACATGAATATGACTCACCCAGAGACTATCAAAAATGAAATAAATCACACTAGCATCTTAGAGTTTAAGAATTTTAGTTCATAGCAGGATTAAGGCGACTCTGAGGTTAACGAGAAGTTTTAGCATCGTCCTCAAGATGAATACTGTGAGAACAAACAGAAGGCCTAATGCCTTTAATGTCGTGGATAGACCAGGCAATAGCAGAACGATGCTCCTGAATAACTTTGAAAAGCTGACTCTTCTATTCGGTAGTAAGAAATGAAAAGATGATAACAGGATGACTATCGTTGGCATATTTCAGCTCAGGAGGAAGAGGATTTAGAGTAACAGGAGGTGGAGTGATGGCCTCGACTTGGGACTTAGAATCAATGCAACAAATGAAATCAATGGCCTCAGGGTCTTTAGGGTCAAATATAGGCACAGAATCAAGAAACGCGTTGGTTTGAGCAATAGATTGGTCGATGTCAAAGTCAACATTATGCATGGCAAGACAATGAACAAGTGGATCTTTAGGGTAACAACTATGTACCACCTCATACGGTAAAGAATCAAGAAAGCACACATCTTCAGATAAAGAAAGATCAGGGGGTTGTTGGCCAAAATTAAAGATATTACAGTCAAACTTGTCTAAATGCACGACCTTGGGACAAGAAAAAAATGTGCGTTTATAAAGGGTGTGCGTTTATAAACTAAAAGTGCATAATTATGTAATTTACCCAATAAAGTAAGGGTGTGCGTTTTTAGTATAACAATGGAGGATTTGTTTTGAGGAAGAAGAATATGAGAGGAAGAAGAATAGAAAATGAAGAGATTGTAGTGTGGTTTAGTTTTGAGAAAGGTGAGTGTGGGTTCTAAAATTTGATCCACAAACTCGAGATATGTATAGATTGATCGTACAGTTATAATGAAAGCCTTGTATAGGCAGAGATAATATGGGGGGTATACAATGAGACTGGACCTGATCGGAATCAGGCTGCCTACGTATCCAAGATGATGAACTTGGAATCAAGTCTCTGCTTTCACTAAGCTCTAATGGAGTTGCTCAGTGAAAGACTCGTAGTTCAGGAGGTTTAGAACTCCTGTATTTGTAGTAGGTCGGAGGAGGCTGTCTCAACCACCCCTCCCGTTTTCACTCCACGAACTCAGGTAGTTAAACTGTGAAGATGCTTTCCATGGAGATAGCTTGCATGCTGCCGAGCGGTTATCCCCTTGGTTTGAATCCCCTTTGACCAGGATGACTGCCACGTGGCATCCTCTGATAGGTCCTGGTTCAACCAAGGTTTCCTTTATCTTCTCCAGCGGCCTAGAACTATGGGTTCTGTTAGCCTGGAATATTGCTGGACTTATCTAGTTGGTTGGGACTTGGATTGACCAAGCCTGAAAGCAAACACTTGGGCTTGACTCCTCTGATCGGAGGCCCAATCTTCAATGTATACACCCTGGCGAGGTCCTCTGGGCTTCTGTGTTGAGCCTTTGTCGCTGCTGGACGTTATTGGGTCGGACCTGGCCTACTTGACTGAGGTGGGCCTGCTCGATGTATGGGAGCCCGCGGTTCAACTTCTTATACAGTAACCGGGGCTCCACCCATTGGTCGTGGACTATCCGGTGGGTCAAGGTCCACAGAGCGTATGTGGATCCGTTGAAACCGGGTTGGGCCCTACCCGATAGCCTAGGCTTGGCTGGCTAATGCTCAAGTGCTCCCGGTTTAGCTTCTTATACAGCCATTGGTGACACATGTCGGGTTTTTTACCTAGGGTACACACAGTGAGTATTAATTATATGGGGGAATTTCAATTACATGGGAGAAGTGTATTACATGGGGGAGTGTATGGATACCTTTTTTTGTTGGAATAGTGTATGGATACTTGGAAATAGCTTTTGTAGTTGTAGAGAATTTATTTTGGGTATTAACTACATTTAAGAGAAAGTTTAATTCTTGTAATGGACATGGACTCTCTTGTATTCATTGTAGTGAATGTGATAAATAATTTTATCTTATTTTCTTATTTATAGTGCAATTATAAAGGAAAAAATAAATAGTTGGGACAAAAAAATATTGCACATTACACAGTGTGCAGGGAAATCTTCAAAGTACATTATCCCAACTATGGGACCAACATTTTTTGTACGATTATGAAGATTGTGCATTTATACAGGGTGAATTTAGACAAGTTTGACTGTAACTTCAACGGTCATAGAGCCAAAAGTAAGAACCATCGAACCATTCCGACAGTTTATGAGAGCATTAAAGGTGGCCAAAAATCGACGACCAAGGATGATGGGAACCGAGTCATCTGCAGTAGGTTCGGTGTCCAACACCACAAATCAACGGGATAGTAAAATTTGGACACTTTGACTAACATATCCTCAACTATTCCTCTGGGTACTTTCAACGATCTGTCGGCCAGTTGTAAAGACATGGTTGTGGGTTTCATGTTGTTTAGACCTATACTAATATATAGGGAGTAAGGCAAGAGATTGACACTCGCTCCCAGGTCTAACAAAGCTTTACCCATGAACTTTTCACTAATCTTGCAGGGTATGGTTTGTTTTCCAGGGTCCTTGTATTACACCACACCGTTGTTCCAGGGTCCTTGTGTTACACCATACCGTTGTGTTTGACAAGTGCAGAGAATTCTTCCGCAACAAACGCACTTTTGGGTACATTTGTTTTCCTCTTTACGGTGCACAAGTCCTTCAAGACCTTAGCGTAGGAAGGTATATGTTTGATAGCCATGAGAAAAGGTATGTTTATGTTTATATGTTTGAACACGTCAAGTACCTTCTCTGTTTGTACTTCCTTTTGAGACCTTTTGAGTCTCTGAGGGTAAGGCACGGGTGGGTTGTAAGTCTGTGGAGGTTCCACAATCTCATGGGTATGTTTCCTTGGCTTAGAGGTGTTAGCCCCATTAGCCGAACCTTTAGGTGGTGCAACAGGTGTCGTGGCAACCGGAGTCACAATGCTAGGACTCGGGTTGTAGTTAATCTGATTGTGAACCTGTTTTCCTGACCTAAGTGTTTGGACAGTTTTGACTTCAGCAAGGGGTGTAGATGTAGACGGAGTTTTTGTCACCAAGGCAACTTCCTTGCCCTCGGGATTCGAGATTGGTTGTCCCAGAAATCAGTCCTTCTCGTCAAGTTTTTGTTCTAGTCGTTGTATAGCTTGAACATTCATCTCAATGGACACTTGCGTTTGTTGCATGAAACGGGCAAGAACATCCTCAAGGGAGGATTTCTGAGGGCCAAGTTGATGTGTTGGAACTGGGTCCCTGGAATTACTCATCCAATGAGAATTGTTCATATAAGTGGGGACCGTCACCATGTTTCTATTGTCAGTGTTTCCATCATAGGGCGCATTGCTGCGTTGCCCATAGGGCTTGTGAAATCCTGGTGGAACCGTGTAAGCATTGTTGTTCGTGTAAGACAGATTTGAACGGTCCATGTATGGGTACATAGCATTGCCCTTGGTGAAGTTTGTTTTCCTAGCGTAGTTGAACGCACAGGCTTCCTCAATTTCTGGTAAAATGTAAAGGAGAGGGCAAACTTCGGCAATATGGGATGAGTCTTGAGAAACATCACATTGGAGAGTGGAGGCACTCATGACCAGTGATGTGGAGTTTAAGGACACCTCAAGTGCTTCTACCTTTTTGACTAAACCTTGGAGCAATGTTTTAAGCTCGCGCTCAGGTTTGACCTCATACATGTCTCTAGGTTTATCGTGTGTGTTCGTTGTAGTGTTTCTCGTGGGTGGTTCTGGTGAATCCCACTATTGGCTATTATCAGCTAGTTTTTCAAAGAATTCAATAGCCTTGGCGGTTGATAGATCAAGAAAACTGCCACTGTTCATGCCTTCAACAAGGTTTCAAGTTTCATAATTGAGGCCTCTATACATGATCCTTATTTTTTCTGTATCATCAACTTTGTGGTGTGGACACCGAATAAACAGGTCTTGAAACCTCTCCCATGCATCAAAGAAAACCTCACCCTCTTTTTGCCGGAAATTTCTGATGGCATCAACAAGATCATTGGTTTTGGTAATAGGAAAATTTTTGCTCGAAAATGTTTTTCTTAAGTGAGCCAAGGTTTGAATAGAATTGGAAGAAAGGTTGTGTAAACAATGGGATGCACGATCTTCAAGAGAAAAGAGAACAACCTCAACCTAACTTCTTCATCAGACAAATGTTTCTCCTTGAAAGTATTAAGCACATTCAGAAACTTGTTCAGGTGTAGATATGGATCTTCCCGTGGAAGTCCATGGAACTTAGGCAACATGCCCACAATCTGAGGGCAAATGCCAAAGCTATCTGCAATTGTCTCGGGCAAGACTATGCAGGTAGGTGGCCCAGTGGGCAAAGGTGAAAAGTAATCCTCAAGGGTAGCCTCGTGAGCCATAGGTGCAGGATGTACTTCAGTAAGTGAGGTTGAATCGTTGAACTTGTCCTCAGAAGGAGGTATGGAGGTTGATTCGTTGAACTCTTCCTCAAAAGGAGTGTAATCCGTGAATGTGCGCCTTATGTAGACTTGAAGGGGATCAGACATGCAAATTTATCCGATCTAAGACGCATGCATGATGCACATTACATATACCATAGAAGTCCTAACCATTCAAAAACATCTAACAAATGGCTCAAAACTGACTCGATTTTATGTCCACCCAAGTCAATGAGTTCTTCCCAAGTTTCCATTGTGAATTCTCCTTCTATTTTATGAGACAGGTAGCGAATAATCAGTATGGGAGGTTTTTTGTGTATAAGCGATGTTTCTTAATTAAATAACCACAGTGATTCTACAGACGTAATCTGTAAGGGTACCAGACCCAATTCCTAGCTTGTGATCCAATCAAAGAATGGTTCACGCGATACTAGTTGAAATATCTGCTCAAGGCCTCAAATGAACATCGTGATAGCATGACTTTAGTTGATTCAATTTTAAGCTTGGGATAATACAATCAATTGATATTAAGTTTCACTTTCAGTAAGCCAGGTCCACGGTCAATTCTGGTTTAACAAAAAGTAAAAACTTAATTAAAAGCAAGCAACATCCAAGGTCATGCTAATCATTAAAGAAACTCTTCTTGCAGGGAATTCGATGAGGGTTATGAGTATGCTTACCTCCCACTTTGTGCTAAAAAAATAAAAATGCCAAACAAGCGCACAAAAGTGGGGAGAAGACGAGTTGAAGTCAACTAGGGGAAACCGCTCCTTGGGTTTCAATCGTCCTTAGGAGTCGTTCTTTAGTAGACTCAAGGCTAGCTCCACAACCTTGCTCTACCGCCGCAAACACACAATTAAATAAATAGTAACAACACCTACTTTAAAATATATTACAACTGCGATCCCTTTGTGGATCAAAAATTTAATTATCTTACAAGTCTCTAAAAATGCTGGAAAAATTAAACTACTGAGTTTAGCCTCACAATCAATCAAACAACAAAAAAAACAAATTGAAAAAAATACTCTAGAACAGGTTTAGTGGATCCCACAAACAGGTGTCCAGATCTGGTTCAAACTCGACTCGAGATGGGTTGGGCCTTCAAAGAACTCGACTCGAGATTGGGCCAAACTCGACTCGAGATCAAACTAGGGTGAGTGAACTCGAGATCGAGTACAGTAAGCACCAGTAACTTTTTCAGCAATTTTCCTGTTCACGTGACTTTTTTCATATTGAGATATTGACTTCGTTCCTTGAGCTTTTTTCGATCCGTCTTCGCTGTGAGATCAGTAAAAGGACTAATTAACAAGAGAGTTAAGAAAAAGTATTGAAATAAATAGAAATATAAGGGTGGGAGGGATAGAAGTGGGATGATGTCCCGAAACTACTATTCTCGCTTGTGTTTAAATGAACTCCGTTCCTTAAAGCGGCAACGACGCCATTTTGATAGTACACATTGATGTATATACTTATCAAACGATAGATTTGTATGTTATTTTTCTTCTTGTGGTTATAAATAGTGATTATCAATGTAGAACAAGTAACAAGCAACGGTCTTACCCACCTCCAAGGGGGAATTCTTAACTCTAACACAATAGAAAAGAAACTTAATGAAACCACATGAACCAATTAATAAGATTGAGATTGATACTACTTCGTACAAGCAATAAATAAATAAACTAATACTTAAACTAATAATAGAAGATGGTTAGAGATGAAAAAAGATCTTATGATGAATAGGGGGAAAAGTTGGTATCCACAAACTAAACAATGCAAACATACATGCCATTCATTCATGCTCAATGTATAACAATCAATTAGTCACCTCTCAGCTATTCCAATTAATCATCAATGTCTTTAATAATCAAGTAGTCACATGTCAGCTATTCCAATCAATTAAAATGGGATTATCTTTATATGTGCTATTGAATATGCTTCATTAATTAACCGTCACCTCTCAGTTATTCAATTCAAATAACTCAACATATTAATTCATAAACAAACCATCACCTCTCGGTTATTCAATTTGATTACAAAAGGGGTCCAATAAAAAAGATTAATCCTAGATATATGATAGTCACCTCTCAGCTATTCCATCACATATCTTTTATTAATCTAATACAACCATTATAGCTAGGTCTCCCTATACTCTAACAATAGTATTTAATCAACATGGATAACAATAACACATAAATAATCATGCTTACTTCATGTCGCGAATAGAAATAAATAAGCATTAAAAACCTTGAATCACAATGAATGTAAAGAATAAAAATGGTGCTTTTGCATCATCTAGAGTGTTTCAACCATTCCCCCTAAAAAGAACTTAGCCAATCATCCTTGATAATGACACCATGGAATAAGTAAATAAATAACACAACATTATAAAGGAAAAGAAAATGGACCATTATTGAGAATAAGAAGATTGAGTTCAATACAATAGAATGAGTTCAAGAGAAATGATGAACTACCCTAAACCCTTGCAACTACTTCTCTTAATATAGAGAATACAAAGCATATTACTTGCTCACAAAGTATACTTGCTCTCAAAGTTAGGTTAAATTCGTGGCAGCTGCTGTAGATCTTCTAGAAGTATTAAGACTTCATAAAAACCAAAATATCTTGGGCCTAAGTTGTAGCCTGGACCAAGACCTTCAGATAGATAGCTCATGGGCCCAAATCACAGTTTTGGATCTTCATATAGAGCCTTTTTAAGATTGGGCTTCAAATAAAGGCTTCAATAGATCTTTTGAGTTGTGGGCTTCATTATAACTTGGATTGAGCTGGGATTTGGACCACCCATATTGGACATAAAGTCAAGTCCATAGGACCAGTCCACGGGGTGCCCTCAACAACTTTGCGGGTGCAAATATAAATTCTTCTTCTTTGTGCAAATAACACTCTTTTAATTGTTGTTCTTGGCTTTTGGCGGGCTTTATCACAATATTCACATTTTGGATCATGAAACCTACACAAATGATAAGAAAACACTAATCAATAGATATAACCATAGGTGAAAAATTAAAAATTTTGGGCGGATATTCACGAATTTTTCCGATTTTTTGGAATTCGGAGCGGTACGGCATACAAATATAATACGAAACAAAAACCTCCCCATTCCGACCCAATAAATTCGGATATTAACAAAAAATTCAAAAAATACAAAATTTATTAAAAATTCAGAATCTATGGGTTGTCTTCCCCAAGTTTCATGGTCTCCAAAAACCACCATAGCTTTTGTCTCCAACTTTCAATAATTCTTAAACGATTTTATAACTTGTCTAGTTTTCTCTACACTTGCAATTTCGAATTTCAATATCCAAATTCATCTATAAAACCATAACTCATGACTTTCTTTGGATGATAATGACCATATAATAAAAAGGGAATGTGTTTATATATTTTATTATTGAATTATACGTTTATACATTAAAAGAAGAAGAAAAACATGATATTAGGATAAAACCTCTCCATTCTGTCGAATGTTTTGGAATATTCGCGATTATTCGGATAATATTTCGCGAGAAGCATATTTGCCAAACCTCCCCATTTCGACAATGGCTTTGGGATATTCGTTGAATAATCCGGTTTTTCACGAATCAGATATTCAGGATTATCCGATATTTTCATCTATGGATATAACACAATAATATAAGCTAAGTACTATGCAAACAAGGTGTTATTCGGGGGATAAATATATACTTTTGAGGACTTATCAGTGCCTTTTTGAGTCTAACACCTAGTCGTGCTTTATCATTCTTTAAAAAACTTGCGCAACATTCTCAACAATGGGGCGCCACTCCTAAAACCGGAGGCATGTATGAAGTTAGACCTGATAATGATCTTAAAGACACGTTAAAACTTCTTACCAAAAACATTGGAAAAATAACGGGGAAAATTAATACATTAGAAAGTCATATTGTCCAAGACGTTAAACAAGTAGAACAAGCATGCAACCTTTGCCTTGACCCCTCGTACTTAAGTGATCTTTGTCATTTACGACAATGTGATGAAAATAAGGTCAATGTCTTGGGTTATATGCGTAAAGGTGAGATACCATGGGCGCCTAATCCTAAGCTAAATTATGGTAATCCTAATACTGCAATTCAACCCCCGGGTTTTAATAGAGAATAAAATTCTAATAACAATTATAGTCAATATCAGAATAGTTACAATGAAAGGAGAACGGACCTTGACATCTTGCTCAAAATTTTTATTACTTCTCAACAAGAACTAATGATCTTCGTATCACGCGTCTTAATGACGATGGGGCAAGTATTTAAAATATTGAGAAACAATTGGTTTTATTAAATGAAAAGGTCGTTTTCCGAGTCAACCTATTCGAAACCCAAAAACTAAGACCAATTCTTTTGAAATCTCGAGCACAAAGGAAAATCCGAATAATGAAGCTGAACCTACTAGTTGATCCTGGAATGGAGACTAAGGTTTATGATTAAGATTTTCTAATTATGTTTGGGGGTGGTCCTCCCCACCCCATTTTGTCTATCTTAAAGACGTTAAAGAAAGCATTACTAGGAGGCAACCTAGAATCTTTTAAATTTTAATTAAGTAAAATTCTAGACTATTTGGTCACATGGCGATAATTAATTCACTAAGTTTGGGTAATTTTGTAATTTACTAAAAATGGCGATTCTTCTAAAAATTGTAGTTTAATTGTGTTCTTAATTGAACATTCGTGCGCAATTAAAACGTGTAATTAAATGGCCGTAATGGTAAGTTATGATAATCTTGCCGCTTTCTTAACACTTGTCTGTAATTAAGCTTAGTGGACCTAATTTTGTTTTCCAATTATTATGAACCGCCTTGAAAATACGGATGCTTGGATGTAAAATTGGACAAAATCAAAATCCAGGAAAGTATTTTATTAAGGATTTAGGTTAAAGAGTATTTTTATAAATTACCAATCGATATTTCTTATATAAGACAGACTCGTCCCCTTTTTCTTTCCCCGCCTGACTTCCAGCTGCCATTACCACCCCCGTTCAAGCTCTGCATCTCACCACCCCGCGACCAGATCTTACCACCCTGCGACCAATTCCTGTCCAAATCAGAACCCCTCATCTCCCCTACTCGACTATGAATCCTACTGCCCCCAAGCCTATCCTATCGCCGGAATAGTCTCTGATTCCGGCAGTGAGAAACTACAAATAGTGCTAATATAACAGTTCAATATTCAAACAAATCAAACGATACGCAGAAAGTAAATAACACACAAGAATTTTTAACGTGGTAAAACCCAATATGGGAAACGTCCACGGTTGTCCTCGCGACAACAAATAAATCCACTAGATGAAAAGAGATGTACAAACCTATCAACTACCTGCAATCACTGCGAGTTGACACTCCTGGTTATCTCTAACACCTTGACTTCACCAGAGCACCTTGATGTACGCACAAGACACTCGACTTCCTGATAAACACACAAGAAGACTCGAAGCCGATCTATGTAACAAGCTTACACCAGAGTTCCTTGATGAACACACAAGGATACTCGACTTCTTGATGAACACACAAGAAGACTCGAAGCTAAATCACTATTCAATAATGTAGAAGAAGATGAACAGGGAAGAAGAAAGAAGAAGATGAATGGGGAAGAAGAAGATGAGTTCAATCACCAAAACAACCTAAACCAAAACCTAAACAAACTCCAAGAAACAAGAGGTGAATTGGACGGCCAAAGAACTAACTAGTTCTTTGGAAGAGAAACCCTATTTATACATAGGGTTGGAAAACCACCGAAAATGGGCCAAAATAGTAAAAGCCCACTTTGGACGTACGTACGTCGATATGACGTTCGTACGTCTCCAAACGAAAATATGTCTGCTGCCTGCTGCGACGTACGAACGTCCTGTAAAGGTACGTACGTCCAGAATTCAAACTAACTTGCTGACATACGATACGTACGTACGTCCTTAAGCAGTACGTACGTCCTGAACCAGAAAACACACTAATGACACACGACGCGAAGACAAGGACGCGGGACGATGTGCGTACAACTAGGTTTTCTTAACAATGAACTCAAGGCGAAATAACCAAGGACACTTTGTCACAAAATTGATGTCAAACAACTTCGTGCCGGTTTCAATCTCCCCCTTTGACATTGATTTTGTGACAAAAACCTATGACTCTAATAACACTTATAAAACGTGCTTACAAACCCAAACCATGGCATTTATAAAACATGCCTACAAAAACACTCATAGTAGAACACATACCAAGTCACTAATTCGTGACATCCAGCTAACACCGACAGTTTGATTATCAGAGATCGAACGGAAGCAACAAGAAATTCTGAAACAATCAAAGAGCCAACAGAAGTTCCTCGAGCAACTCCCCCATACTTCATGAGCTCCAAAGTTTGACACTCGAGCTCCCCCATAACTGTAGCATACTTGAAACATGACCCAAAACTGTACAACCTCTAAACATCAACACGTTCACTCCCCCATACGTGTAGCATACCTGAAACATAACCCAAAAATACACTAACAAGGAAGAAGAAGGTGTTAGTATTAGAGTCATAAATCTCCCCCTTTTTGTCACAAATGAAGCAAGGTAACAAAAGAAAGATAAAAGATAAATACCAAACCATAACAAATAAGATTAAAGAAGAAAAGTAAGAGAACAATCATGTTAACAACAAAAAGGATATGCAACGGAAGTCATAAAATAAACACTTGTTAACACGATGTCAACACAAAGAATTCTCCCCCTAAACAAAATCTTCACCTAAATGCAATGCATATGAGAAAGATGCACCTAGAACAAACAAACCAAATAAGGATATTTGAAACACACAAAGAACCAAGCATACAAGGGTAGAAGAGAGTAAAGTGAAAACAATACCATAGATCTGGAATCCATTACACACAAAACTAAAAAAACATGAGAGAGATCTAGGCATATAAATGAAGAAGAAAGAGTACCAACACAGACACAAGAAGGAAGATGAGATAAGAACCAAAACGAGATAAGAAGGAGATAGTGAAAAGACACTGAATACATATATAGGTAACAGAGGGAAGAAAAGAAAACATAACATGAATCCCTGATAGAAACCAAGAGAAACCTATACATAGAAGAAAGAGTCAGGACACCAACAATCGGAACAAATGATTCACTAGAATATCACTTTAAACAACCGACCATAACCACCGGAGATAGATTCCAGAGAAACGACTTCATAGTAGCAAGTTATTTAGAGAAAAAGATCAAACAAACAAAAAGGAAGAAATACCATACCTGATGAAATTGGGAAGGTACAATATGACCAAGAACCAAATAGTCAAACCTGTGAGAAATGTGCAAGAAAAGAATATGCGAAAAGAGAAAGAAGAAGAGATAAACAATAGTTAGTAGGAGACATGAAAGAGAATAGGGAAACCATGCATATTAGACACATCCAACAATATCCCATGACAAAACTACAGGAATATGAGTATCTGCAGGAAGAGATACGTAAAGTATAAGAAAATCCATTGAGAATCCATGGGGAAATCCAATCTGTACATGTTCCTGAAACAACTCATCCAACCACAAAAAAGAATTAGAGAATCTTATAAACAAGGAGAAGAAAATATTATCCCAAACACAACGGAATAGAGACATAAAATGAATAAACCTGTAAGCCCATCCCTAGTGAAACCCAAAAATTAGTTTAACATATGCCAAACAAGATAAGCAATCATCAAGCTCATAAAAAAATGCTTTAACTGAAGAATGAGCAAGGATTATCGATGTCACCAAGTCACAAAACAACAATCCAACTTCAGAGCAAATTTCCTGCCTGCCAGAACACTAAGACTCCGATGACATGCCATACATTGTCAGAAGGATTAGAGAGCCAATAGAAGAGAATTGCTAACAATAGATGACCAAACTGAGCATATGCATCCCAAAGTAGAACAGTGGTAGCCCAGAACCATTGCATGAGGATTATTGCAGAAGACTACCAAGAACACATCTAATCAAACTTATTGCAGGAAAAATACGATCAACCAGGCACAAGAAGCAACAATAAGAGGATAGGCAAGTCTCATAAGCATTTAATCAAACACCAGCTAGCCAACAAGGTAATTCAAGAATATTAGCCCAACATAGAAAAGTATGATGAGAACCTATGAGAAAACATGAATCAATATAAATCATGACAACCGAATACACCAATAACATGATTTCATCACCAAAATATGCTTATGCATACCTTGTAGCCTTCTTAAAACAAATTGAGAACTATTACCTTGAGAAATCACATCAAACACATGTGATCCAATGAGAAAAATAGAAAGCATGAAGTGTAAAACCAAATAATACTAACAATCTGACCTTAGTATGTCAATGAAACACCGACTGAAAAGAATTACCAAGGAATAGAACCAAAATAGAGTAAGCCATAAACACTTTCAGCAAGAACATCTACAAGAATCCAAAGGAATGGCGTCTTTACTCCTTTGAGCACGAGGAGGACATGTGCCCGATGACGAAGCACCCTTGGAACTGGGTGTGTCTTTGGTGGGAGTAGTCCGAGCTCGCTTAGGAGGCATGTCCTACATAACCAGAACAGGAACCAATCGAAGAATGTTAGAAAACACTAAAACAAAAAACTGCCTGGTTCAACGTACGAACTACCAAACAACGTTCGTACGTTCGAGGAGAAAAAAAAAGTTCTGCCTCCCTTAACGTACGAACGTCCTAACGACGTACGTACTTACTTCAACCTTTTTTTTTTTTTTTTTTTTTGTTAAATGTAATTTAAATTTAAAAAAATAACAATAGAGGACTAACCTTAATAACAGAAAAACAGACCGAATAACTAACACACAAACCATAATAAGAAGATAAAAGGAAAAGAACCGATGTACCATAGAAGTGAAGAGGAATACATCATGAACTTCCAAAAACAGTAGCCAATCCCAATCCGTACAAAAATAAGAGGCGATATATGGGGGTAAACAAAAGATTGAACAAATAAGAGAATTGAAGTGCATCATAAACTAAACCTCGGTGTGTGTAGATGCAATGCAATGCATAAAGAGAGAGAAAGTTCACCACTAGAACACACCCTTTGAAGACCTAGAATATAGAACCATCAACAAGAGACATACGATTAGATTAGTAAATGAGCATAGAAGAAACAAACTTCAACCCCCTTTGAAACAAACGTTATGAGTAGAAGGCAAACGAATATAAATATATAAATATGATCTTTCAAATAAAAACCAAGACATTAAAAAGGCAAAGGAATATAAACTTTGTATGCCTTTCATAAAAAAAAAACAATGAATATGCGCTTGGATTTTTATTTTGCCGCATATGGTGGAGTTTAGTCTACATCACTCTAATGTCATTCCCGCGTGGGAGGGATTTTTGCCTCCATCTTTTCAAATACACGAGGGTAGGGTGTAGCCTACATCTTTTTGACAAACACAAACTCAAGAAGTGCAATACCATGATAACGTGCAACACAAAAACTAACATCTCTTGAGTGCATCCGTCAGAGCATGACCCTCACAACCCCAACCGGTTCTTAGCCAACTGATATTGCTTCAAAGACAATCAAATGGCTGGGGATAAAGTGAGTCATTGACCACTAACAAGAGTTGTAATAGGAAGATAAGAATGCTCAATAACACGAACAACAAGATGAACATTAACCAAAACAAAGGAGAGATAGCTCAAGATCACATAAATACTCGAGAGATAGAGAAGTTCTATGAGCTCAAAGAATATGTAAGTGGTTTCCAAAAACTCCCATCATGCAAGCATGTCGTGCACTGTGCAAACAAGCGAGGAAAAATGCATGATACATACCAAAACATACTTAAGAGTTCAGAAAGAGAAAACACCCAAACATATTGCAACTTATTTATGACAATTGAATTAAACCAATATCTCAGAAAAGATGCATCCAACAACACATATATGGAATAAATAAAGAAAAATAGAAGGAATAACCAACAATGTATTCAGACATGCAACATGATCTGCAAGCTAAACAAACAAAGTATAAAAAGTAGAAACACCAAACAAATAGCCTATGTGGTTAGAGAAATATGCAACTCAAATAACACAAGGCTAGAAACAACCTACATCATCCCAAATATGGGACACCACCAGACCTTTGCAAGTCCAGAAAAACCTTCAACTTATCCTTTCTTACCCATACTTGTTTAACACTAGGCGTGCACACCTTGGGAGGTGAAATGATATGAGATTTTCCCTTAACACGCTTTGCAATACACTTGTCCTTAACTAATTCCTCCTTAGTCTTAGACTTCCTTTTGTTGGAATACCTGTTTTTCTTAAACCTGTGATGAGAACCATTATAATTCCAAGGTCTAGAAAATGCACAAGAAGGAACATTAGAATCAACATGATTATAACGATGAGGAACACGAGAATAGGATGAAACATGTTGATCAAAATCCCAACAAAAACTATCCAAATGACCAACTCTACCACAATAAGAACAATGAAAAACATTAGACTTACTCAAAGAATTCTTATAAGAAGATGTGGTGGTAGAAGATGAAACATGTATGTCACCATTGTATTTGTGACATGGTGCCTTAACAAAACTTATACCTCCATTATGTAAACAATATGGCTTATCAGTAAAAACAGCCTTACCATTAACATTAGACTTAAAATTCTTACGAAAAACATGCTGAAAATTAGTAGCATTAAGTCTAGTCTCAATAGGTGGGGTAGGCAAAAGGGCAGGCAAACTAGTAGATTTTACAGGAGTAATCACACTAGATGAACTAGTGGAACTATCAATAGGAGAATCAAATCTAGTTTTGTCCAAAACCTGCAATTGGAGTTGAGTAGACGTTAAACCGTTCTTTGTTACCTCATACTCCACCAATAGAGATTTGTATTTCTCATCGACCTCCTGATTGGCCTTCTCTAAAGCTGCAATTCTACATAACAAGTCAAGTTTTTCTTTGTCAAATAATTGAGAAATAGAAATTGTATCATCTGCAGCACAAGAAATCTGTTTTTCAAGAATCTCAATTTTATCCTGCAAAGAGAGATTAGCCTTTTCCAAGTTTTCAATTTTGGATTCATAAACTTCCCCTTGAAGCATATAGTCCTCTGCACAATGTCTGAGTCGTTGTTCTAGAGAATCAACCTTAGTCTGCAAAACACCATTATCTTCAAAACAAACATTATCAGAAATAGTAGACACATTACAATTAGCTTTATTAAATTTTTCCTGCAAATCAATATTAGCTTTTTGTAATCTTTCACATTCTTTTGCAGAAAGTCTGTAAAGAAGAGCCCAATCACTATTGCTAACAACATACAAATTATCATCATTTTCAAAATCAGATTTTGGTTTTGTAGATTTAGACGATTTAGCAATAAAATTATTATAACTAGACTCATGAACCATCATTGCACTCATAGGATCGTTAGCGTGAGCCTTGACGCTCCTTAACCAGCCCCCAGCGACTGATACCAATTGAGAAACTACAAATAGTGCTAATATAACAGTTCAATATTCAAACAAATCAAACGATACGCAGAAAGTAAATAACACACAGGAATTTTTAACGTGGTAAAACCCAATATGGGAAACGTCCACGGTTGTCCTCGCGACAACAAATAAATCCACTAGATGAAAAGAGATGTACAAACCTATCAACTACCTGCAATCACTGCGAGTTGACACTCCTGGTTATCTCTAACACCTTGACTTCACCAGAGCACCTTGATGTACGCACAAGACACTCGACTTCCTGATAAACACACAAGAAGACTCGAAGCCGATCTATGTAACAAGCTTACACCAGAGTTCCTTGATGAACACACAAGGATACTCGACTTCTTGATGAACACACAAGAAGACTCGAAGCTAAATCACTATTCAATAATGTAGAAGAAGATGAACAGGGAAGAAGAAAGAAGAAGATGAATGGGGAAGAAGAAGATGAGTTCAATCACCAAAACAACCTAAACCAAAACCTAAACAAACTCCAAGAAACAAGAGGTGAATTGGACGGCCAAAGAACTAACTAGTTCTTTGGAAGAGAAACCCTATTTATACATAGGGTTGGAAAACCACCGAAAATGGGCCAAAATAGTAAAAGCCCACTTTGGACGTACGTACGTCGATATGACGTTCGTACGTCTCCAAACGAAAATATGTCTGCTGCCTGCTGCGACGTACGAACGTCCTGTAAAGGTACGTACGTCCAGAATTCAAACTAACTTGCTGACATACGATACGTACGTACGTCCTTAAGCAGTACGTACGTCCTGAACCAGAAAACACACTAATGACACACGACGCGAAGACAAGGACGCGGGACGATGTGCGTACAACTAGGTTTTCTTAACAATGAACTCAAGGCGAAATAACCAAGGACACTTTGTCACAAAATTGATGTCAAACAACTTCGTGCTGGTTTCAGGCAGAACTGTTATTCAGAAAAAAAGCTTTCTCCGTTCTTCTCAATAATGACAAATTGAAGGTCCATTTTACTCAAGAAATAACGCAAAGAAGTTGGGACAATGTATTCTATGATTCTAACACTATTTGTTATCTTGAGCCCGTCAACGATTTCTACACTCATTGTCAATTTGAGCCACAAAATGGGTATGTCTATCAAAACAATGATTTCTATTTCCTACTTTCTTTCGATGACATCTCTTCTATTACAAACATTCCCAACACCCAAGATCTCACTCGTCAACACACGGAATTCGCACACCTAAAAAATCTAATGTATTCAATTTCCGACGAGGCCGAGTATGGTTCTCATTGCATCATTCCTAGCACACTTAGAAGAAACCAAGCCACAGTTTGTCAATTCCTAGCCGCCAATGTATTTGGTGCTTCTAAGCCTAGCACGGTAACTACCGCCTAAACCCATATCCTCTTTCTTCTTCAAAATGGTCTCCGGAGCCATAACCTGACCATCGATTTTTTTGACACCATTACAGAGGCCGTTCGTGGCCAATCGAACGCCCGCCTTCCTGTACTTATTACTCGTCTAATGCTACTTAAGCAAACTCCCGCTCTTCCTTACACCTCTTGATACAAGATTCCTTCCGTCCGTTGGGAATTCAGCCTTTCTCAAATTTCCAATCCTGTACCTTCGACTCCGGCCGGTGCGGTGGTGTCTCCCCAGGTTCCTCGGGGACGGAGATCTTCTCATGCTACTCGTGCTTCTCTTGGTGCGGACGCTCCTGGTCTGTCATCTTCTAGCCTGGTCGAGCCTCCTTCAAGTTTGGAAACTCGTGTCGCTAATCTCCAGGTGACCGTGCATGGTTTGCGGAACGAGAACAAAGAATTTAGGAACGAGGTGCATGGCCGATTTGATTCTCAAGATGAGACGCTCCAAGCCATACTTGATGTTGTTGAGGACGACCACGCTCATAGACGCCGCCACTAGTCTAGTTTTTAGTTGTTCGTCGAGTCATCGAGTCTATGTTTTATTTCTATATTTTATTTCTATTGAGTCTTTTGTATTAAATGATTATTCCTTTGTAATGCAAGAAGTTTAGTTTATAATTAATATATATTAAAACATGTTTTTATTTTAGTTTATGTTTAAATAATTATCTCATGCCATATATTGCAAAGTATAACCTAAAATAAAACACAAAAAAATATAATAGTCCTTTAGAGGATTATTAAGTCTTTTGGTCTGGCTGAAGATGTTAAACTTAGCACTTTTTACGAGGTAACCAAAAATTTTTTGGGGGTGGAGCATCATCCCCAAGGTCTTGGAATCTGACCATAAAAGACCATCATTGCATGCATTGCATAGTTTGACTAATGTGTTTTCCAGGTACCCTTCATTTTTGAACAAATTAAGGTTTGTCATCTAGTCCTTATACAACGAGGACGTTGCATTATTTTGTTTGGGGGTGGGAAGGCATTCAAAAATCATGATTTTTAACCAAATTCATGCATTTTATTAGTTGAACTTTTTCATTAAAATGCTTTCAAGAAAATAAAAAATATTTTAGGCTAAATACTCTTTCTATTATAGCTAAGAAAATATGTCTTGAGTTTTGATACTTGGTAGCTAAGAATAAATTATTTAAGTTTTGAAGTTTAGTTATATATTGCTTGTGTATGATCATGTGCATTGCATCATGTTATATTTTCTTGTATTTATTTTGTGTACATATCAACTTTATCTTAAAAATCTTGACAATAAATTGTAGAGACTTAACCTAGTGAGCTTTTTAAGCCTTTGTCCGTTTATTTCTGAGCGATATACATAAAATCTAGAGTCAATGACTCGACCTCCTTGCATTTTCTAGTCTCATATTTTTTATTACTAGTCTTGAGGTGACGACAAGTGGGTGTAATATAAACTTAGGTGTTGTAGCTTTTCAAGGCGTGATCACTATATCAATAACTTAAAGATGATACAAAGATATATAGATAACCCCTTAGTTTTAGCTTACCCTTAATATTATTCCTTTAGGATAACCCCTTTGAGCTTTTCATATCATTAAGCGTTTTTATTTAGCCCATCATCCTTACCTAACTCCTTATGGAGTCTTTTTACTTATAAATACTAGGTCCTTACCTATATTTTCGGAACTTAGGGATGATTTTTGCTAAGTAGCTACATGAAGAAAAAGGAGAAAAATCAAAGAAATCTTCAATCTAGAAAAAAACCAATATAAGGAAATATCAAAAGTTTGAAGAATTCAAGAAAAGTCCAATCTTCCAAAAGAAAGAAAATATATTAAAAAGAAATGGAAGATCAAAAGGACTTTAGCTAAAACGGATTTTTGAAATATCAAAAGAAAAGTGCTTAGAAAAACAAAGTACTTTGGAAAAGAAAAGAGAAAGAATCCTAAATTTCTTCAAAGTGTTTAGTTTATTATAAGTTACAAGAAAATTCGAGAAGACCTCTAAGTTTCGAAAAATTCCTAAAAAGCCTCTTCCATTTTAACCCATGTCTTAAGCCAAGTTACAACCCATTAATGTCTTTGTAGATTTAAGTTTGATATGGTAGGATGTGGAAAGTAGTATATTCCTTTCATGAGACTAATTCATTCCATACATTCTTGTGCTTCATTTTCATTTGGTATATGGGATGTTTGTTCACATTCTTCCCCATATATATGAGGTAAAATATAAACCCATTTCTGAGTGATTTTCTTTGTAAGTGCATACCATGTGAAGATTGAAGTGAAAACAAAATTTTGGATAGTTATTTGAGATGTAAATGTTTGTGTATATCATGCATACGTAAAGATGTAATTATGTTGTTAATGCACTATCTCATACACTTGCACTATATCCCTACATATGGAAAGATTTGCTTATTTATTCTTATCTATTTAGTCATTAAATTGATTGATAATTTTGAATAGTGTAGGGTATTTAGCCGATCCCTTGCATCTTGCATATTTTCATCTCATTTGCATGAAGTTTATGGGTATCTTCTCAGGAAAACCCTTAGGAGATTATAATTCCTCCACTTGGGAATTTCTTGTGGTTTAAAGCCATGATGTTGAGGGTAAAAACAACATGTGGTTAATTTAGTCATTATAGCATAGTATGCTCTTATTCTTTATTTTACTCTCTTGCTTGAGGACAAGTAAGGTGTTGTTTGGGGGTATTTGATAAGAGCACAAAAGTCTTATCTATTAATGTCTTCCTAATAGCACTTTGTTTACTCCTATGTGCTTTAATGTCACTTTTAGTCTTATTTTCAGGTTTATTATATTTTGCGGGCCTTAACTCTCACTAACTTGAAAGAAGGCCTAAAGTATGAAATATTAGACTTAAGTTGATGGATTATGAATTAAACTTGATAAATGCTCCAAGTCCACCTCTTTAACGACTCCAAACACCAAAGAAGAAGTCCAAATCCAAAGAGGAAGTTCAAATCCAAAAGAAGGAAGACTTTGAAACCAAAAAGGAAGCCACAACTGTATCTAGCTCAGAGAAGTATTTTCACCGAACCAAAGTCCAATAAGATAGAATCAACATGATCTAGACAGAAAACGGAGTGGACGACCGAAGACGGAACTGCCAAAGTCAACGGTCAACTCGCCACCCCATTAACAAGACCAACTCCAAAGCCAGTCAGTATTGTACCACCTTGTCTATCATGGGCCCTACACCGCCCTGAGTCGGTCTGATTACCAACTTAATGTATTTAGACGTATCTCAAAGGCCGAACAATATATATACACTAGAAAACTAGGGTTTTACATATAGAAGAGAAGAGAGAAAACAATACAATTTTAGGTTTCTTCTTTTGTATCTTGAAGCAATAGTCTTCTTATTAAGGTTTAAGAGCAATAAAGGTATGTTTTTCCAATTGATGATGACTTGTTCTTCATCAATGGAAGGCTAAACCCTTAGGGGATAAGTAGCCTCCATTGATGAAACCATGATATTTAATTATAGTTTTTATGCTTGTTCTTCATTGAATCGTCTCCATGCAGAATATTTTTAACAATACTTTCATATTGTCGTATCGAGAGATAAGTAGTATGTTAGTTAATTCTTTTTAGTGTTTTTGTATGTTTTCCATGTCTACACGCTTAATACTTACAATATCTGAGAGGTGAGTACATAATAGGGTTTCAATATAAACTTGGATTGTTTACAAGATGATATATGTACGCTTGCATGGATGGAACCATATGATTAATTACTTAGTGTCTTGTTGCTTTAGGCTTCATCCATTCCATTCATGCATCTCAAGTAAAATAGTTAGACGCAATAGCTAAGAGGTAGGTGTTTATCTATCCCGACAATAGCTGAGAGGTGAGTAGCTAAGAACATGCATATTAATTTAATTAGCATTATGGTGGATTCATGAGATGAACATGTCCCCTATTCCCTTTATTGATTTGATTCCATTTCAATAATAGTATTTAGATTAGATTTAGTTTAATTAGTTTATTATAATATCCCTACAAAATATTGTGACATCTCCTGGTAGCTCCTTTGTTTCTTCTTGATTAGAGTGGATTGATACCCTTCCTTATCACTATACTCGTATCCTTGGAAGGATTATTGTTATAGTAGTATTGAGTCAACGACAACATCTCATCGATCACATCAACATCACATCCGTTTTCATCTCAACCATACTCAATACGCTAGCAACAATATACCTTTAGATCAGTGGGAGTAAGTTCATATTTTTAATTTTATGTATGGATAATCTATTGTTGGCAAGTAATGATCTTGGTTTATTAAATGAAACCAAGAAATATCTTTCAAAGAACTTTGAAACGAAAGACATAGGAGAGGCATCTTGTGTTACGGAGATTGAAATATTTCGTGATAGATCACAAGGATTCTTTGGAATGTCTCAGAAAGCATATGTCCATAAAGGTCTTGAACGATATGATATGCTTAGTTGCAAAGCTGTTTTAATTCCAATTCAGAAGGGGGATAAATTTAGCTATATGCAATGTCCTAAGAATGAAGTGGAATACCAATAAATGAAGAATAATCCTTATTCATCTCTTATTAATAGTCTTATGTATGTAAAAGTTTGTACAAGCTCGGATATCAGTTTTGCAGTTGGTATCCTTGGCAAATACCCAAGCAATCCCGTAATTGAACATTGGAAAACTGCAAAGAAGGTTTATTGATATTTACCAGGAATGAAGGATTATATGTTCACATTTTCGAAGATCTAAGAAGAACATTGAAGTCATTGGCTACTCTAAATCGGATTTAGTTAGATGTGTTGACACCCGCAAATCCACTTTTGGCTATTTGTTCCTTTTGGCTGTAGGACCAATTATGGAAGCAGAATATGCAGCATGCTTTAAGGCTACAATTAAACATTATGGCTGTAGAATATTTCAGGACTTGGAGTTGTTGACGCTATTACCAGGCCGCTGAAAATTTATTGTGATAATGTTGCAGTCTTTTTCTTTTCTAAAAACGACAAGTATACTAAGGGTGTTGAGTACATGAAGTTTATATGTCTTGTCCTAAAAGAAAAAGTTCAGAAAAAACGTGTGTCCAAAGAACATATAAGTATAGAACTTATGATAGGAGATGTACTTACTAAAGGACTCCCTCCTAAGACTTTTTATGAACATTTGAAAAACATGGGTCTTATGGTAGTATGAATTGAAAGCCATTATTTATTTATTTATTTTATACTGGGACTAATCCCAAGGGAGGCTAGCACAACTATGCACCGCCATGACCTCCTACTTAAGGCCCCTGCGCCCAACCACACAATCAAGCAGTCCCCTAAACCATAGCCAACTCTATGTACTATGTAACTCTATGTACTATGTTCTATTTGACTTTTGAGATCTTATTAATAGAGTTATTTCTAAACCATTTTCTTATTCCCAAATTTTGTACAATTAATATCTTGGATGAAAGTTGAATAAGAATGTCTTGTTTAAGACACTAATGTTGGACCAGTATGTTAATTTCTCGCTTATAGATCATATTGAATGATGTGTTAAGGTTGTAGTACATGGAAGGAAAGTTTGTCTCTTAATTGACGCCTTTATTAATCATTTAATTATGATGTTTTTATATTGTCTTATCATATTGACGAAGTGGGAGAATGTAAGAATGGTTTATGTCCCACGTGATAATACAATCATTATGGGTTAGTAATTCTTTTATGGGAGAAATGATATTATGAAATAATGGGACAAGTCCTCTCTCACTACATATTGAATACACCAGTGGTGAAGCTACATGGAAGCCAACTGGGGCACGTGCCCCGGGTGATTTTCTAAAAATATGTTATAAAATATTTTTTCCCAACCTTTTTTTTATGATCATTATCTAACACTATAATGGTAAATTAGTATTTGGTTCATGTGAGTGGTTTTTCACTTTTTTGACGTGTTGACTACCAAACTCGTAGCTTTTGTTGACTACTATCTTCTTCTAGGCCCAATAAAATTGACTAAATGAGTACCTAATTGTTATTTTCTATTATAGATGAACTAGGAGTCTAGGACTGGGCTGTCTTAAACAAAAGAAAATTTTGGGAATTTTTTATTCACTCTTCTATTTCTTTTTCTAGGCCCAATAAAATAACACTTCAACTGTTGAAATGGAACATAAACCGTAAAATCCTTGTTATGTATATATGAAAAATACTAATGCTTTCGATGCTATTGACAAAGAGAATGGATTAATGGTAGAGAACTAGAGATCTTAAAACACATTTACAGTGTGTATATATATATATACTAGTTGTACCCGTGTCTATCGACACGATAATATCAACTAAAATTTTCTTACAATTGAACTAAATATATATTATCATGATCTCAAGTCAAAATAAAAATTAATATATATGAAATTAAATAAAAGAAAGTATATGATCTCAATATTTATAAGTGAATCAAACAAATCTTTTTTTTTTTTTTTTTATCTTTATTTATATCTTCAACGGTTGATCATAATACTTTGAGTTTTCATTATATTTTTATTTTTTAACTGTTGTGCAACGAAAGCTTTAACCCAAGGATTGGTTGTAATACCGATAATCTAGATAATAGCAAATAACAGAGAAAGTAATCGAAAAACACACAATAACACCAATATTAACGTGGTTCGGCAAACCCGCCTACTCCACCCAACAACCGATCAAGAAGATTTTACTAATCAGAGAAAAGAAACAACTTAATTACAAATCTATAATTCCTTGTCTTTTTCTCTCTCAAACACTAGAACCTGAGAAACCGTATTATATGAAAACCCTCATAAATTTGTCTCTCCCTATCTAGTAATGTTTTCACCTTTGGTTCACTCTCTCTTCTTTTTACCACCCCTGCCTACTAGTTGAGTATATATAATACCCAAGAGTTCCTAATCCATACAAGGATTCTAATTGAATAACAATATCAATTACCAATTAGAATACCAAGTACTTATGGGAGTAGAATTCCTACCTACATTGTTTCTAGAAACAAACATAAGGTATGATCCTATAGACCTCACTTAATATAAACTATGATCCTGTGCATTGCGAGCCAATACACAACAATTTCCACCTTGGCGAGCCAATGAACTTGATTATTGTTGACTCCACCCGCGCCCGTGAAACCTTCTTGATCCATGTTGCCGCCTCCACCCTTTGAGAAACTACAAATAGTGCTAGTATAACAAATGTGAATTCAAACAAGCAAACAAACAAATGTGAATTCAAACAAGCAAACAAACAATACGCGGAAAGTAAATAACACACAGAAGTTTTTAACGTGGTAAAACCCAAACTGGGAAACGTCCACGGTTGTCCTCGCGACAACAAAATAATCCACTAGATGAAAAGAGATGTACAAACCTATCAACTACCTGCACTCACTGCGAGTTGATACTCCTGGTTATCTCTAACACCTTGACTTCACCAGAGCACCTTGATGTACGCACAAGACACTCGACTTCTTGATGAACACACAAGAAGACTCGAAGCCGAATTCACAATAACTCTTGAAGATCACACAGATATGAATTGAGAAAAGGGGGAAGAAAGGGAATTGAGTTCAATAGCCACAAACAAGTTTAATATCAAAAACCTAACCAAAACACATGAACAAGAAGAGGGATGGACGGCCAAAGAACTGTCTTGTTCTGTAGAAGAGAAACCCTATTTATACTTAGGGTTGAAAACCTAGGAAAATGGGCCGAAACTGTGCAAACCGACTTTGGACGTTCGTACGTCGATATGACGTTCGAACGTCGCCACACAAAAATAAGCCTGCTGCCTAACATGACGTACGAACGCTCTAAACCGGTACGTACGTCTCCATACGAAAACACGTCTGCTGACTACCTGGACGTACGAACGTCCTAACTGAGTACGTACGTCCTGACCAAAAGAAGTTCTCTGCTACAGTGAACGTACGTACGTCCTAACTCGGTACGTACGTCCAGAACCCAATAACTTTCCCTAGACAGACCTAAGAGACACAAGGACACGAGACGACCATGGGTACATCTTGGTTTTCCTAACAATGAATTCAAGGCGAGATAACCAAAGACACTTTGTCACAAAATTGATGTCAAACCACTTCGTGCCAGTTTCAATCTCCCCCTTTGACATTGATTTTGTGACAAAAACCTATGACTCTAATAGCACTTATAAAACGTGCTTACAATCCCAAACCATGGCATTTATAAAACATGCCTACAAAAACACTGAAAATAGAAACACATAACAAGTCACCAATTCTTGTTATCCAGCTTTAGGAAGATGCTTTAACTATCAGAGATCGAACGGAAGCAATCAAAGATTCAACAGAAGTTCCTTCGAGCAACTCCCCCATACTTCATGAGCTCCAAACTTCATGAGCAACTCCCCCATACGTGTAGCATACCTGAAACATGACCCAAAAATAACCTAACAACAAGAAGACGATTGTTAGTAATTAGAGTCATAAATCTCCCCCTTTTTGTCACAACAAGTGATCAAAATAACCAACCAATAAAGGAAAAGAATAACAAGAAACCAATAACCAAGAAGAAGAAATCAATACCAAACAAACCATATAAGACAGATAAAAATATAAAACTAATCCAACTATTAAAAGTTCAGAAAGTCAACTAATAACCAAACAGAGAAACCCACAAGCAGAAAAGCCAAAAACGACAAAAATAGAAGGCTCAAATTAACGAATTCGAAAAACCCTTTCCCAATGACCTAGAGGAAGCTAGTAGAAGTCTAATCCACCGAGCGATCATATGAACATAAAGCTTAAGATAGGACATAAAGCTTTCGCACGAGCCGAATAGCTATTCCACCGAGTGTGCACAGGACTATCAGCACTCGTACAAAATAACTCCCCAATTCTGCTGTCCAAGCCACAGTCGGTAAGAGGAGCAGCAAGTCCTGAAACCCTCGGGTATCCAGCCAACTCCAAGATGTGATTCTGAAGATGTCCTGGTAGCCTTTCCCAATGATTGACAAGAACCACGCATGAAGGAAGTAAAGGTCGATGATCATAGTCAAATCCATGGGGAACGCGACATAAACGACAAACCTTGGCATTGTTCTTGTACTCCATCGCCATGAAAGACACAAACCCAACACCCGGAACAAAAACTCCATGAAGTGCAAATTCTGCCATAGAAAATACTGAAGAACAAAGAAGGAACTAGCAAGAGATGAGAAGATACAATAGGAGTAAAAGAGGAGAAGACTCCCCTATTTATAGGAGAAAACCTATCATGGGCCCAATAAGAGATCCATTACCAAAAAAATACTGCAAAACAAAGAAACCAAGTCGAACTAACATGAAAATAGCAATATCCAAGAACATGCTCAATACCAAAAAAAATAGAAACACGCTGCTTGAGAGAAGCAATGAACAACCACCAAAGAAGACGAAGAACAGAAAAACCAAAGAAAAGACCTTGAGAGAAGGTGAAGACTTCCTATGTACGTGCAAGAGAGAAGGAAATAGATCTGCCCACTTCAACGTTCGGACGTCATCACAGCGTTCGTACGACCCCCTTTTTTTTTTTTTTTTTTTTTTTTTATAAAAATAAACCACATAACCCGAAAAGCAGATATTGAGAGACATCACAAGAAAGCACTTCTACGAATCATACGAATTCCAATTACAACCGAATATAGTTTAAACAAACCTCAACCTCAAGAGAATGCAAAATCGAAGAACGACATCATACACCATGACATGGTAGTTACTAGAATGATGCAAGTATGTAGAAGAACCTGATAGACCAATACCAACCTCCGAAAAACAAACTAAAGACATGATCATAGAGAATATTGAAGGTCACTTGCAACTAGCCCAAAAACACACACTATTGTTTTTCTTCTTGTCCTTCAACTAGACAAATGCGAAAGCCATTAGCCATTTTTTTTTTTTTTTTTTTTTTGTAAACCATTGAAACAGATGCCATTCCCGTGTGGGAGTATGAAATATCTCCATCTTTTACCAGAACACGAGGGTAGGGTGTAGCCTACATCTTTTCGGCAAAACACACTCAAGAAGTGCAATACCATGATAACGTGCAACACAAGAACTAACATCTCTTGAGTGCAACCGTCAGAGCATGACCCTCACAGCCCCAACGGGTTCTTAGCCAAATGAGCATGCTCTCAAGACATTCAAATGGCTGGGGATTTTGTGAGTCATTGACCACTTACAAGAGGTGAGAGAAAAAAGAAAATAAAAACAACGATCATGAAAGAAACAACCATGGAAGACTGGAGTTATACATGTATTGAAAATGTCAAGCCAACCACATTGAAATGCATCATGCAAGAAACTACCAATACGAAGAGAGTATAATGTAACCCTACAACTATGCATGACACAAAGACAGTTGAGAACGCCAAACTAGAAACATCTGTAAAATGAAATCCACACAATAGAGAGTGTAGTATGTCCTCAATACCAACAACAACAATAAAAGACCAAACCTAAGACATCCCAAACACAGACAGTTCCAATGACCACATTAGGTATATGAAAGCGGAAGAGGTGTAGTGACAATGAAGCAGTTATCAGATGAGCGACTACCAGATAACACCAAGATATGATTGGAATCAAAAACATCACACCTATTATCCTCAAACACAACCTTAAATTTAGCATCACATAACTGACTAATACTCAATAGATTTGACCTAAGACCCTTAACAAAAAGAAGCTCATGACTATTGAGCGATTCAACCTCAGAAAAGTTACCTTTACCTTCAACCGGAAGCAATTTACCATTACCAAACCTAACCTTACCTCCATATCCAAGAGTCAGGTTATCAATCAGAGTCTTATCACCTGTCATATGACGCGAACAACCGCTGTCAAGATACCATGATGAAGCCAATGGTTCAACCAAGCGAGCCATGTGAGACACCATTGTCCTGGATGCATCCATACTCCTATCCCAGAAATGTGGTGGTGGAGTAGGCATGGGTGTTGCTTGAGGACGATTTCCATAAGGAGAAGTTCTGGGTAAACCCCACGGAGCATAGCCATTCCACATGTATGGAGCCTGCATGGAGAAGGTGGAAGACTTGTTCCAATATGAGTTACCTGCAAAAGAAGGATGATGAGCAGGATACAAATTATTCCAACAAAAGGCAGAAGTGTGACCCATGCGACCACATGTTAGACATTTAAAGCCTTTGTGTCTAGAGTTCTTTTTCCGAACTTGCTTCACATGAGTAACCTTGGGTGGTGATACCACACTAGGCACCTGCACAGGAGCAGGAATAGCAACACTTGTTGGTCGCACAAAGGTAGTGCGGGAAGTGCTAGCAGTAGCAAGGGGAACAGAGGTGTCATAGCCTAAACCAGATTTATCTGAATGGGATTTACCGATTCCCAACAGAGAGTTTAGATTAGCACTTGCTTTACCAAACCCAACCAATTGTTTGTTAGCAGCAAACAACTCAGCCTTTACTCTCTCATGCTCCAGTACAAGGGATCGATACCGTGTTTCAAGATCATTATTCAGTTTTTCCAGAGTGACAATACGCACTTGGAAATCCTCCTTTTCCTTCACAAATTCTTCCTTCAACATGTTGGAATCACCTGTAAGATTGCATATATCCTGTCCAAGACTCTCTACCTGATCCTGCAAGACGGTGTTAGTTTTTTCAAGCAACTTTACTTGTTGCATAGAAAACTTATACATGTCACATAATTCACTAGTAGTAGCATGAACACCAGAATCAGAAACATTAATATCAGTAGAAGAGGATACAATACCTCCTGGATGTTCATCCAGGGATGCACTGAAGACCACATAATTTGAGACAACATTTGAGAGATTCCCATCATCATCATCATCTGAATCATCCCATGTTACTGTGAGATTCGCTTTGGAATTATCACCAGGTTTACGATCAACCTTCTTATCACATTCATTTGCAAAGTGTCCATAATCACGACACTTGTAACATTGGACATCTTTACGATCAACTCGAGCTCTTCTCCCATCCACAGAGAACCGCTCAAAACCACGACTTCTAGGAGCATTTGAGGAATCAGGAAATCGCTTTCGAGGATCTCGATTCTGTTGATATTTCAGAATCTTCTGAAAGCTACGTGACAGGAACGCATAGTTATCATCCACATCCTGTTCTTCATCATCAGAAGGTCCTGTGGAAGGTTCTTTAGACGATGTAGCTTTGAATGCTACAGATTTGTTCTTCAAAGGTTCTTCCAAAGCCTGTTCCATCTCACATGTCCTTAGTTTGCCAGCAAGTGTCTCGATGGACATGTTCTTAATCACATTACTTTCAGTGATGGCATCCTTTCGTGAACGAAACCGAGGAGGCAAAGCACGCAATATCTTACGGACCACCTGTGTGTCAGTATATGCATGACCAATAGCCGCACTGCAGTTGATGATGTCTTGGAGACGAATAAAGAAATCATCAAAAGTCTCAGAATTATCCATCCGTAGATTCTCAAACTGAGATGTTAACAGTTCCAGCTTACTTTCTTTGACTGTTTCGTCACCTTCATGTGTACAGATAAGCCTGTTCCATGCATCTTTAGCCTCTTCACAGCCCTGCACCCTACGAAACTCACTAGCATTTAATGCCATGAAAATAGCATTGAGTGCCTTGTTGTTATAATTTGCCAACAACTTCTGTTCAGGCGTCCACTTTTCACGTGGCGTCAGTGATGTAACAGCAGTATCATCAGTACCTGTAGTAGTCAGAGGTTCTTTCCACCCTGTGACAACAGAAAGCCAGACTTCTTCTCCTAAAGCTTGGAGATAAGCTCGCATACGTACTTTCCAATGACCAAAGTCCTTTCCACTGAATTGTGGAGGAAGACTTGAAGTAGCAGACTTGTGAGAATCCATAAAGCACTATTGATCGTTAGCGTGAGCCTTTACGCTCCTTAACCAGCCCCCAGCGACTGATACCAATTGAGAAACTACAAATAGTGCTAGTATAACAAATGTGAATTCAAACAAGCAAACAAACAAATGTGAATTCAAACAAGCAAACAAACAATACGCGGAAAGTAAATAACACACAGAAGTTTTTAACGTGGTAAAACCCAAACTGGGAAACGTCCACGGTTGTCCTCGCGACAACAAAATAATCCACTAGATGAAAAGAGATGTACAAACCTATCAACTACCTGCACTCACTGCGAGTTGATACTCCTGGTTATCTCTAACACCTTGACTTCACCAGAGCACCTTGATGTACGCACAAGACACTCGACTTCTTGATGAACACACAAGAAGACTCGAAGCCGAATTCACAATAACTCTTGAAGATCACACAGATATGAATTGAGAAAAGGGGGAAGAAAGGGAATTGAGTTCAATAGCCACAAACAAGTTTAATATCAAAAACCTAACCAAAACACATGAACAAGAAGAGGGATGGACGGCCAAAGAACTGTCTTGTTCTGTAGAAGAGAAACCTTATTTATACTTAGGGTTGAAAACCTAGGAAAATGGGCCGAAACTGTGCAAACCGACTTTGGACGTTCGTACGTCGATATGACGTTCGAACGTCGCCACACAAAAATAAGCCTGCTGCCTAACATGACGTACGAACGCTCTAAACCGGTACGTACGTCTCCATACGAAAACACGTCTGCTGACTACCTGGACGTACGAACGTCCTAACTGAGTACGTACGTCCTGACCAAAAGAAGTTCTCTGCTACAGTGAACGTACGTACGTCCTAACTCGGTACGTACGTCCAGAACCCAATAACTTTCCCTAGACAGACCTAAGAGACACAAGGACACGAGACGACCATGCGTACATCTTGGTTTTCCTAACAATGAATTCAAGGCGAGATAACCAAAGACACTTTGTCACAAAATTGATGTCAAACCACTTCGTGCCAGTTTCACCCTTTTGGGTGCCCAATCAATTATGATTGACCGACAAGTTTGAGATATCTTCAAACTTGCCCACAGGAATCCACTTGCTGACCATTTTTCCCTTTCTTGAGTTCCTTCCTTCTGCAGCCACCTTGTTCATAACAGAACCCTGTGATTTCAACATCACCTTGCCTACCTTAGGACCAACTTTAGATCTTACTATTGTTTGACCCAATAGTATATACAAGCCACTACTACTCGCGACTCCTTTCATGATCACATTGAAATATTTGCAAACCTCTATAACTCCACCTTTGCCAGTGAACTTGTAACCCAAAGAATCTAACTTGAAAAGAGAAATTAGTTCTCTTTGCAAACTCGGCACATGTCGAACACCTTCAAGAGTATGTATCCTCCCGCCATACATCTTGATGTGAATATTACCGACTCCTACTATCGACTTCTTGGAGCCATCACACATCGACATCCAGCCACCCTCATATCTTTCATACTTATCCAGCCACCCTCATATCTTTCATACTTATCGAACCATGACCTATGTGAACAAACATGTTTTGTGCACCGCTATCAAGTACCCATTCCCGATGTAAATTTTCTTCTTGAGTAGTCACCAAGAGTAATTCACCATCAAACTCCACTTGATTAGCCTGTCCTCCAGAATTAGCAATATGCTTGCCTTTCTCTGACCTGGAGCTATTTGTCGAAACCGTTCCACATTTTTCCTCACAATCCCGTTTAAAGTGCCCTATTTTTTCGCACTTCCAACATTCTATGTGAGCCTTGTTACTCTTGTTAAATCTTTTCCGTGATCCCCTATTAATCACCAAACCCTCACCATGAGATTCATTGTCTCTGCCTTTATTTCTGATTTCATGAGATAAAAGAGCACTAACAACCTCATCCAATTCCAGAGTTTCCTTTCTATAAAGCAACGTGGTGATAATATGCTCATAGGATTGGGGCATGGAGTTCAGAAGTATATGTGTTTTATCTTCATCCTCTAACTTCACTCCAACATGAACCAATTTAGAAAGCATGCTATTGAAGACACTGAGATGTTCAATAATACCTGTACCTTCTGCCATCCTCAACCTGTAAAGTTGCTGCTTGTGGTACAATCGATTTGATAACGACTTAGTCATATACAAACTTTCAAGCTTTAACCAAAGTTTTACCGAAGAGTTTTCTGTGAGAACGTTTGACAAGACCTCCTTCGTTAAACACAATCGAATCGCACTAGTAACCTTCAAATCAAATTCTTCCCAAACATCATCTGACATATCCGCCCGTTTTCCCTTTAATGCTTTGTGTAACCCGAATTGTACCAAGAGATCTTGGACTTGTACTTTCCACAAACTTAAATTCATCTTTCCATCAAACTTCAAACCTGAATTTGAAACCCTTTGCGCCATCTCGAAAATCCCTACAACCTGGAACCTTGCTTTGATACCACTTGTTGTGCAACAGAAGCTTTAACCCAAGGATTGGTTGTAATACCGATAATCTAGATAATAGCAAATAACAGAGAAAGTAATCGAAAAACACAATCACACACAATAACACCAATATTAACGTGGTTCGAAAAAAAATACTAGACTATTTTTTATTATTCAAGCACTCTACAAACAATAAGAGAATTTAATTATTGCAAGGAGAAAGGAACAAGGGTTTTAAGGGAATAACCAAACCTGTACACGTTTCAGACATACATCACTTATGCATTCTTTTTATTTGAATAATCACTTGAATATTTTTCTAAAAAATAAATAAAAATAAAAATAAAAACAACTCTGTGGTTTGGTATTATAAATTTTCTAATCCACATACATTGAGCTTATCCCCATTAGCACCAGACCAGCTGCTAGAACAACTCTGTGGATTGGTATAGGAATCCATGGGCTGCCAAATCCTCTTGAATCGTACTCACGCTTCTACTACCAGTTGTGTATTGCCATCTTTCCAATCCCAAAGTTGAGAATTTCAGAAGGTAGTCCAGCGCTTTGATGGCAATCCTAAGTCCGAATCAGGACATCTATTAGTTTTTCTATAGATGTGCTTCACATAACACTGTCAAAACATCTGGAACTCTTGAAGTTAATGAGTAACTGATTTCCAGATGGAACAATGGGAAGAATGAGTAAATTGACATCAAATACTGATTAACAGAAGTCTCACTTCTAAGTTAAGATCGAAAGAATCAAAAGAGTGTCTCTTGTAAGAGTTACAATTAAACATACTTAAATCAAATAGGAAATCTGAACTTTGTTCGTCTTAACATTTGTTTTGTTGTTCATATGTCTTCAAATTCCACACATGAAAAAATACAGTAATAGAGTATATCAAGCAACTTCGAATTTTGGGTTAACTCCAACCAAACTATTTGACATTGATTTAAGAATGTCATTCCATTGATTTATTGCTTGCGTATTGAGTAATCCGACATCATCATTTTTGGCCAAGAGAATGGATCGTTCTTGCAGATTCTCTAGGGTAGCAGTTCTAGGAACATTTAATTTTGGATAAACTTTGAAAATGTTCTGTAGAGTTCTGACAACGTGAAATTTCAGCAGGTAATTCAACTGTTTTTTGTTTTTTTTGGATATGTTCCCACCTGAAAAAGGAAAATGATTTGTATTATTTAACATTAGAGTTTTGCATTGATATAAAAGAAATATTTAACAAAATAATATAAAACAAATATTTAAAAAAAGAAAATAATATAGTTTCACATGTATTAAATATTCAACAAATCTCACATTATCAATGTCATCATTGTTAAGACGCATATTCTTAACTAAAGTTAAAACTTCAACATGTTTCCACAGTGAGATCTTTTTAGTGATGCACAAACAATTTCTTGTCTTGGACCTTTAGGAATAACAGGTAGAGTTTACTTGAAATCACCCCCTAAAACTACAGTAATACCACCGAATGGTTCCTTGCAGTCACGAATGTCCTGTAGGGTGCGGTCAACTGCTTCAACACAATGCCGATGTTGCATTGGGACTTTATCCCAAATAATAAGCTTTGTTTTTCAAAACAGTTCAACATGAATATTGATTGTTTGGTAACTGAACAAACAAAATCGTCTAAAATATCAAAAGGTATTTTAAACGTAGAATGAGTTGTTCTCCCTCCTGTTAAAAGCAATGAAGCAATGCCTGACGACGCAACCATTATTACAATATGAACCCTTGGTCCGTCTGACATGCTTACCCTTTTCATATTTTCGGTCTGTTCTTTATATATTTTTTCAAGGTGTTTGCCTCTCCCACGACATTTTTGGCTGTAAAACTTGTCCAAGCTATAATAGAACCTTAGTTGGTTTGAACTTTGATAGATCACAAATGCTTGTGTAGGAATTAAGATCTCTGGTAATTAAGGCGATTAAAGCAAGTTCTACTGACCCGAGTCTATGAAGCAAGGACCCAGGGCGATAGTTCCAGTGCGATTCCTTTTCCCATTGATCCTCTTGCAAAATTAAACCACTTACTGAAATTTGGAAGTTCGGACTGACCAACCAGAAGGAATCTACAAAAATTGAGCCTTAAGGAAGTGTTTGAGTGTGTTCCCTAACAGTAGAATACCCCCATCTTATTGATACTACAATGGTTTGGTATCTATATCAATGGAACTACGCCTATTGAACATCAGCTATCTATTCGTCAGTCAATGTCTATATAGCAGCCTATGTAGTTTGGGTAGAAACATATGAAAATACGAAAATTCCTTGACAATTAACTGAAAACTGGAAAATCAAATTAATGAAAACATAATTGTAGAGACATGCGGACAATGACATTAATTCAACATAGGGTTGCATATGAATTTTAAGGTTTTAGAAGAAAAACTTTCAAAAAAATTAAAATAACAAAGTACACCAAAGCAGACCCATTTTTATTGTGGCAGTACTATGTAAATCTTCGAACAATTAAATTAACTAAATTAAGCATAATTAAAAAGGTAACTCAGATGAATTTACGTAAACAACATATTTAAACATTGAAATTTAAGCATAATCAAAAGATTAAATTGATAGAACAAACTCCAAAATATGAAATGCGCATTGCTCCATCAGTGCATGAAAATAACAAGTGGAGGTGTTTTCATTTATAAATAGAAACCAAGCTCACTTAGAATTGTCAGGCATCCTCTTAATTCACCAAATTATATAGATTTTTAGGTTTATTTCAGGATTAAATTGTTTAATTTTGATTAATATAAAATCTGAGCATGCTTTCACTATTTCGCAAATATAAGATATACGAGGAAGAAAAGAAGTTAAAAATACCTGAGAAGAGGGGACAAAGAAAGAGAGAATTCTTGAGATTTAGAGCACAAATATTTGTTGATGAGTGTCGATATTGAATCCTGAAAAACCATTTAAAACCTGATTAATGAGTCAATTAAGATTGCCAACTAAAACTAATTCAAACAAATCAAATGAATTGTATGAATCCTTTCCAATATCAAGGAGAAGTAAAAAGCAAATTCTATTGTATTGCTGAAATTTAAGTTGTATAAAAGATATATATGGAAGGACTATACTGTATAAAAGGTGATTACTTGTCCCAATTAACATAAATTGATATTCCTTACATTTCGATTTCAACATTTTATGAGTTGAACTGGACGTTTAGATTTTTTACCTAAAAAACAGGACGCTTAACTTTTTCATTGCGTTTACATAATAGAGCACACCACTACCTCTAATATATTATTATGAACACACTATGTTAGGTAGAGTTTCTATTCTCTTTATATTCACAACCTAGAACATGGCAGAAGAAACCGACATAAGACTGAAAGGCCAAATTTATATATCAGACTCATTAGAGCTTTTGTCGAAATTTGTCTCTTCGCCTCTGTTGAATTTGTCTATTCAGATGCTTATGTCGAAATTTGTCTCTACTGCCAACCTTAAACAGCAAGTCTGGTTTCAGTTGAAGTTGAAGTGGCATACAACATAACCCAGATAAAAACAATCAATATCATTTGTGGTCAATCTAGATCATATCAAACTCTTCAAATAAGTTGTAGTTAAAGGAAATGGAGGTAAGAGATAAAAGTAGGATGAGGAGCAAACCTTTATAAGACCAACAAAGTAAATTGATTAAAAGCAAGGAACTGTGTCTGTTTGGGATCTGCAACAAACAGAAGACATATTAGAAGAAGATGCAAACTGAATACTACATATATACTATGAAAATGAAACACTTGGCAGTATACACTATCTTAAAATATTAAGGCATGCATCTTAATCAGGGCTATTATTCAAGGGAAAAATTCCTTTTTATACTTTTTTCATGATTGTTTAACTCTTATGCCTAAAATAGTATCCAATCACTCCTAAAGCTTTTCAACCACTCCAATGTACTGTTTTTCGAAAATCATCTAATAGAGATTATTGTTTGGTTGTAAATGCATGGTCTAAAACAACAGATTATGGAAGCATATGACCCAAATATATGAATGCCTACAACAGGCATTAACAATAAAAGCAGATGAAAGCATTCAGCCGCGACATATAAAATCATTACAAATGTGATTCTAGTTTGGGCAGCAAAAATGGATTCGATAAAAATGTATCTCTACCTATTTCAGACATAAGATTTTGTTTAGTTATGACTTATAACACCTAAACATAACTATTTTTGCAAAATGGATAAAAAAAAAATATTATTACTAAAGATTACACCACACAGTGCATCTTAGCCAATGGAGGGCAATTAGCATACAACTACATTATATGTCACACACTACACAAATGCATTAGAGAAGATTGAAAGCTTAATTTAGCATTAGAAAAGAACCCTGCTATTCTAACTACACCATCAATGGGTGCTGTTATAGCTAAATTTAGGGGGATTTAGGTTTTAGTCACCGAAAGTATATACTATTTAAGGAAATAACATTTTTGTTTGATTAATTAGGT
Source organism: Aquilegia eximia (assembly GCA_023053565.1). Lineage (NCBI taxonomy): Eukaryota > Viridiplantae > Streptophyta > Magnoliopsida > Ranunculales > Ranunculaceae > Aquilegia > Aquilegia eximia. The sequence goes on from JALIGU010000002.1 coordinate 27,613,460, forward strand.
TTTAGTCACGAACCGGTAATTGAACCGAAAAACATTTTAAAATGGTTAAAATACCCCATTTGAAAGTAGGAAGGACAAACAAGTGGCACTCATTCATTAGTTCAACTAGAAACTCGTTCCAAGTCCAACCACAAACGTTTGTTTGGGTTTTAGGCCCAAGCAAATGTTTGTTTGGCCCAAGGACACGGGTTTGTGTTTGGGCATCATGCAGTCCATTTATACGTTTAGCTTTTCAGATGCAGGACAAGCCGCGTATTAATCGTTCCATCACTTTTTCATAATACCAGAACTGCCCTCCCTTTTTGTTGATATGTTTAGTTTAGTTTTCAATTTTCAAATTTTAAATTTGAATCTCAGATCTGGTTTTCTGAAGGATTGAAGAACGAAATTTGAAGAACTTTGTTTTTTAAAGGAACTTTACTTCTCAATAATCAACAAAATGAAGACTCTTTAACAATCTCCATCGAATTATCAATCAAAGACAAGAGAGTTTTGATTTCGATTTGTCAAATCGATTTTACAAGATCTTCATCATTAGGTTTTGATAGAAATTTGTGTGTTCTCTTCATCAATTGATTTGTTTTTTGAGCAAATCAAATCAAAAGCAGAGATTTTTTATTTCTTAATTCGATTTGACAAATCGATTCTTCATTTGATTTTAAAAGAACTTTATTTGTTCACATCATCAATTGTTTTGATTTGGCAATTCGAGATTTCAAATGGAGATGGGGATCATTGATTGCACAAGTGTGTTTTAATTTCTTTTTTTAATTTAGATTGTGTTTGGATTTTGGTTGTGTTTTTGTTTTAGAATCACAATTTGTCCTTGAGTTTTAATGCTCAATGTTTTTTTATGTTGAACTTCTCGTCATTCAATAGGTTTTATATGTTTTGAGTATTTTTTGGTTGCTCAACTATGTGTTTTAAGCATTCGGGTTGATTAACAGTATTAATCAACTCCCTATTTTTATTATTTTTGTTGGTGAATGTGTTAATTAACTATATTAATGTGAATGTATTAATGTACTGATTACATGATGTTGTTTTATACAGATATGGAATCATGTGAAGGTGTTGTTTCAAATGATGTTCTTATTGATGGTGTTGTTTCATATGATGTTGCTAAGTGGATGATTTATTCGAAGTCGTATAGTAAAGAAGGTCGTCGTATGTGGTTGAAGAAAATGGGGGAAAAGCATACTTGTGGCAATGTTTTTAATCTTCGTCATCACAATAGGAGGACTTGCCCATATTTGAACAACAATTAAATTCAAGTTGTATTTGAGGTTTTGTTTTTTCTGTTTTTTCGATTAAAACTTGTGGTGACAATATAATTCATTTTCAATTTTAGTTTTTTTATTTCTTTCACTTGTGGTGACGATATAATTTAGTTGTGACAATATAATTCACTTCAGTTTATGAGAAGGATGGACATCCAGTAATGATTGATTAATGTGTTAATCAACTTTCTTTTATTCAAGAAAGCTTTACTGACAAGTTGATTAATATCTTAATCAACGATGGAAAGGTTGATTAATGTATTAATCAACTTTCATGTATTCAGGAAGTGTACTGATAAGTTGATTAATATACTAATCAACTAAGAAAATATTGATTAATGTATTAATCAACTCTTGCCTTTTTTCTAGGGTTTTAAATATTTTGGTGTTTTTAATATAAGGTTTACATTTAGGGTTTAAGATTTAGGGTTTATGATATAGGGTTTTACATTTAGGGTTTAGGGTTTTAGAATGACAACATTCCCAGTTGGGTTCACCATTTCCAATGGTTTAAGGTTTTTAGAATGACAACATTAAGATGTACTTAAGACAGCATTCCCACTAGGGTTGATCATTCCCATTGGTTTAGGATTTTAGAATATGGTTTAGGGTGTCTATAAGACAACATTTCCACTAGGGTTCACCATTCCCATTGGTTTAGGATTTTAGAATAGGGTTTAAGGTTTCATCATTTCCATTGGTTTAGGGTTTTAGAATAGGGTTTACGGTGTCTTTAAGACTTCATTCCCACTAGGGTTCACCATTCCCATTGGTTTAGGGTTTTAGAATAGGGTTTAGGGTGACTTTAAGAACTTTCCCACATTAGGGTTCACCATTCCCATTGGTTTAGGGTTTAGCATCAACACATTAAGTCTTTAATGTCGCATTCCACTAGGGTTCACCATTACCATTGGTTTAGGGGTTTAGAATGACAACATTAAGTCTTTAAGACCGCATTCTACTAAGGTTCACCATTCCCATTGGTTTAGGGTTTCAGAATAGGGTTTAGGGTGTCTTTAAGACCACATTCCCACTAGGGTTCACCATTCCCATTCGTTTAAGATTTTAGAATGACAACATTCCCACTAGGGTTCACCATTCCTATTGGTTTAGGGTTTTAGAATGACAACATTGCCACTAGGGTTTTATATTTTATGGTTTTATGCTTTAGGTTTTACATTTAAGGTAGGGTTTTACATTTAGGGTTTAGGATATAGGGTTTTAGAGTTATAGGGTTAGATTTTTAAGGTTTAAGATTTTGATGATTAATGTACTAATCAACTCAAGCTTTGTTGATCAATGTAGTAATCAGCTGAACAGAATGTAAAATATAATAATTACAGTTGATTAATGTATTAATCAACTAATCTAAAGTTAAAAAAGAGTTGATTATTATATTAATCAGCTGATGCATAATTATAGAAGAGTTGTAATGTATTAATCAACTCATATAGAGTTAAAGAAGAGTTGATTAGTTTATATTAATCAACTAATGCATATTTGATTAATAAAATAATTAACATATGCAATTCTTAGATCAATTATCATTTAAACACCATAATAGAAGCAAATAACAATACCATTGATATATCAACAAAATTACTGTTTACAAAGATTATGTAAAGCATCAACACTAAATTGTTATCAATAAAAATGAGAAACTACAAATAGTGCTAGTATAACAAATGTGAATTCAAACAAGCAAACAAACAAATGTGAATTCAAACAAGCAAACAAACAATACGCGGAAAGTAAATAACACACAGAAGTTTTTAACGTGGTAAAACCCAAACTGGGAAACGTCCACGGTTGTCCTCGCGACAACAAAATAATCCACTAGATGAAAAGAGATGTACAAACCTATCAACTACCTGCACTCACTGCGAGTTGATACTCCTGGTTATCTCTAACACCTTGACTTCACCAGAGCACCTTGATGTACGCACAAGACACTCGACTTCTTGATGAACACACAAGAAGACTCGAAGCCGAATTCACAATAACTCTTGAAGATCACACAGATATGAATTGAGAAAAGGGGGAAGAAAGGGAATTGAGTTCAATAGCCACAAACAAGTTTAATATCAAAAACCTAACCAAAACACATGAACAAGAAGAGGGATGGACGGCCAAAGAACTATCTTGTTCTGTAGAAGAGAAACCCTATTTATACTTAGGGTTGAAAACCTAGGAAAATGGGCCGAAACTGTGCAAACCGACTTTGGACGTTCGTACGTCGATATGACGTTCGAACGTCGCCACACAAAAATAAGCCTGCTGCCTAACATGACGTACGAACGCTCTAAACCGGTACGTACGTCTCCATACGAAAACACGTCTGCTGACTACCTGGACGTACGAACGTCCTAACTGAGTACGTACGTCCTGACCAAAAGAAGTTCTCTGCTACAGTGAACGTACGTACGTCCTAACTCGGTACGTACGTCCAGAACCCAATAACTTTCCCTAGACAGACCTAAGAGACACAAGGACACGAGACGACCATGCGTACATCTTGGTTTTCCTAACAATGAATTCAAGGCGAGATAACCAAAGACACTTTGTCACAAAATTGATGTCAAACCACTTCGTGCCAGTTTCAATCTCCCCCTTTGACATTGATTTTGTGACAAAAACCTATGACTCTAATAGCACTTATAAAACGTGCTTACAATCCCAAACCATGGCATTTATAAAACATGCCTACAAAAACACTCAAAATAGAAACACATAACAAGTCACCAATTCTTGTTATCCAGCTTTAGGAAGATGCTTTAACCATCAGAGATCGAACGGAAGCAATCAAAGATTCAACAGAAGTTCCTTCGAGCAACTCCCCCATACTTCATGAGCTCCAAACTTCATGAGCAACTCCCCCATACGTGTAGCATACCTGAAACATGACCCAAAAATAACCTAACAACAAGAAGACGATTGTTAGTAATTAGAGTCATAAATCTCCCCCTTTTTGTCACAACAAGTGATCAAAATAACCAACCACCAATAATAAACCAATAACCAAGAAAAAGAAATCAAAACCAAACAAAGAATACAAGACAGATAAAAATATAAAACTAATCCAACTATTAAAAGTTCAGAAAGTCAACTAATAACCAAGCAGAGAAATCCATAAACATAAGAAAAACAAAAACGACAAAAACATAAGGCTTGAGTTAACGAATTCGAAAAACCCGTTCCCAATGACCTAAAGGAAGCTTGGAGAAGTAAGCTTCCGCACGAGCCGAAGGTCGATTCCACCTAGCAATCACATGATCATCATAATCCTCCAACCATTCACTCGTACAAAACAACTCCTCAATTCTGCTGTCCAAGCCACAGTCGGTAAGCGGAGCAGCAAGTCCTGGAACCTTCGGATAACCAACCAACTCCAAGATGTGATTTTGAAGATGTCCCGGTAATCTCTCCCAATGATTGACACGAACCAAACAAGGATTAAGAAAAGGACGATGAATATAGTCATATCCATGGGGAACGCGACATAACCGACAAACCTTAGCATTGTTCTTGTACTCCATTACCATGAATGACACATAACCAACAGTCGGAACAAAAATTCCATGAAGTTCATATTCTGCCATAGAAGATTCTGAAGAACAAAGAGTGAATTAGCAAGAGATAAGAAGATACAATAGGAGTGAAGGAGAAAAAGGACTCCCTATTTATAAGAAACATAGAAGTAAACATATCATGGGCCCAAAAAGGAAGGTCCATTACCCCAGAAAATTTTACTGCAAAACAAGGAAACCAACTTGAACTAACAAGAAAATAGCAATATCCAAGAACAAGTACAAAAAAAATAGAAACAAACCAATATAGCAGTTAAATACAAAAATGGGAAGAGGAAACCAGAAAAACCAACTACTCGGATTCCGAGGCACCATCACTCGGTTCACCATCACCCTCATCCTCACTCTCGGAGTCATCACCATCACTCTCACCAGGAACAGGAGGCACCTCTTCCGGAAACGGAGGCAAGTCTGTGGGAGTGAAGTCCAGCTGTAGATGCCGCATCTGAGCAACATTCATCGCATGAATATCACGGATCATGACATCATGACGAGAGAGGATGACCCCAAAACGATCTAACCGAGCGTCCATATGATCCTGATGACGTCGGAGAGAGGAAACCCGAGCATCAATGGCTGCAACAGCCCGATTTCCCCTAGCAGAAGCAGGGATGGGGCGTCCAGTGGTCAAGGCCCGATCAAAATCATCATTACGATCAAGAGCCCGGCCTCCCCAGATAAGGTGATGCGTCAAACGAGCACCCACAGACTCAAAGGCAACCTTCCGAGATTGACAGCCTTTCTTAATGGCGTTGACCCAGTCATGGCCAACGAACCTTGGAGGGCTCACCTCCGTGTACTGTCCCTGAAAATCCAAGTGCCTGAGAATTGTCATAATAAAGCTAGGGAAAGGAAGAGTACCCTTAGCTGCATCAATTTGAAGCATCCGATTGTAGATGACCTCAGAGAGATGAATATGGTGCACCGACATACAAACCACCAATTTGACCATGTCGTCGGTCATAATTATCTTGTTGCCCTTGGTGGGGTAGATGTTGGAGTGAGCAACCATGTGCAGGAGGATGGCGCTGTAGTGCTTGGCATGATACCTTTCCGTGACACCATCAATAAACATCTGCTGAACTTGATTGACAAAGTCAATTTGAATTGTCTCCGAAACGGGCCATCGAACAGAGACAGCATCCTCAGGAATAAAGGCACCATCAATACCCAACGCCTCGCGTATCACCTTAGGAGAAATGGTGTATCGCCGACCTTCAATCAAGACCGCAAAACTCGATCGATTTTGCGAGGGTGTCTTTGTCTCATAGAAAGCTATCCTATGCTCAACCGAGTACTTGGTGATTGGTTGAGCCACCCTTAGCCAATTCCGAGTCTCAAAGAACAATGCGATATTGCCAAGTTGAGATGCCCCTAGAGGGGTGGCAGCAATGTCTCCCAAGTCGAAGAACCGCTCGGGAACAATGGCCTTGGCTCGAGGATGAGCGCCAAGGGATGATGGATGAGACAAACCCGGAGTGGAACCACGACCTCTCGGAGCGCGAGAAGAGGATGCCGCGTTGGAGGAAGTGGTGCGTGCGCGCTTGGAAGCCATTGCCTACACAATCACAACATCAAACAAACCAAAAATGTAAGAAACAATGACAAATAAAAACAGTAAAGTCATTGTGACATTTAATCAAACACTTGATGTGCAGAACCAATACCCATGCTATCGACAACACGGTAGCAATGGTGAGTACCCAAACATATCACAAAACAATCCCAACAGTAAATAAGCAAGAACAAGAAATAGAGATATCCAATTCGTCCAACAATTTCAAGGAATTGAATGGAAATACTAACCAACAAGACAAATAAAACAAACAGATATTGCAAAGAACAATGGAAACCAACCATGCAATCCAATCAATACCAAGAGGGAAAGGAGAAGAGAAGAAGAAGAGTATAGGAAGAAGTAGAGTTTACTTACTTGAGTAAGAACAGATTATGCACTAGACAGAGAAACTTCGGAAGTTAAGCAACAAACAACCTTCAAGGAAGAGGAGGAAAAGAAAAAAAAGGAAATGCTAGAAGAAGAAGAGAGACCAAAACGGTTGAAGGAGAGTGGAGAATTCCAAGTGTATGTGCAAGAGAAGAAGAAGCACGATCGATATAACAATAGGCCGTTGGTTTAAACAAAATTTGAATTTAAACAACAAATGGGCCGGACTGTATCAGGGACGTTCGTACGTCCTACAGACGTTCGTACATCGGGACAAAAAAACATCTGCCAGACCCAACGTTCGTACGCTATAAACACGTTCGTACGTTGTAAATAGATCTGCCCACCTCAACGTTCGGACGTCATCAAAACGTTCGTACGACCCCTTTTTTTTTTTTTTTTTTTTTTTTTTTTAAAAAAATAGACCCAACCTAACAGCTAGATAATAAACCACACAACCCCAAAAACAAAAATTGAGAGACATCACAAGAAAGCACTTCTACGAATCATACGAATTCCAATTACAACCGAATATAGTTTAAACAAACCTCAACCACAAGAGAATGCAAAATCGAAGAACGACATCATACACCATGACATGGTAGTTACTAGAATGATGCAAGTATGTAGAAGAACCTGATAGACCAATACCAACCTCCGAAAAACAAACTAAAGACATGATCATAGAGAATATTGAAGGTCACTTGCAACTAGCCCAAAAACACACACTATTGTTGTTCTTCTTGTCCTTCAACTAGACAAATGCGAAAGCCATTAGCCATTTTTTTTTTTTTTTTTTTTTTTTTATTATTTTTTTTATTTTGTAAACCATTGAAACAGATGCCATTCCCGTGTGGGAGTATGAAATATCTCCATCTTTTACCAGAACACGAGGGTAGGGTGTAGCCTACATCTTTTCGGCAAAAACACACTCAAGAAGTGCAATACCATGATAACGTGCAACACAAGAACTAACATCTCTTGAGTGCAACCGTCAGAGCATGACCCTCACAGCCCCAACGGGTTCTTAGCCAAATGAGCATGCTCTCAAGACATTCAAATGGCTGGGGATTTTGTGAGTCATTGACCACTTACAAGAGGTGAGAGAAAAAAGAAAATAAAAACAACGATCATGAAAGAAACAACCATGGAAGACTGGAGTTATACATGTATTGAATATGTCAAGCCAACCACATTGAAATGCATCATGCAAGAAACTACCAATACGAAGAGAGTATAATGTAACCCTACAACTATGCATGACACAAAGACAGTTGAGAACGCCAAACTAGAAACATCTGTAAAATGAAATCCACACAATAGAGAGTGTAGTATGTCCTCAATACCAACAACAACAATAAAAGACCAAACCTAAGACATCCCAAACACAGACAGTTCCAATGACCACATTAGGTATATGAAAGCGGAAGAGGTGTAGTGACAATGAAGCAGTTATCAGATGAGCGACTACCAGATAACACCAAGATATGATTGGAATCAAAAACATCACACCTATTATCCTCAAACACAACCTTAAATTTAGCATCACATAACTGACTAATACTCAATAGATTTGACCTAAGACCCTTAACAAAAAGAAGCTCATGACTATTGAGCGATTCAACCTCAGAAAAGTTACCTTTACCTTCAACCGGAAGCAATTTACCATTACCAAACCTAACCTTACCTCCATATCCAAGAGTCAGGTTATCAATCAGAGTCTTATCACCTGTCATATGACGCGAACAACCGCTGTCAAGATACCATGATGAAGCCAATGGTTCAACCAAGCGAGCCATGTGAGACACCATTGTCCTGGATGCATCCATACTCCTATCCCAGAAATGTGGTGGTGGAGTAGGCATGGGTGTTGCTTGAGGACGATTTCCATAAGGAGAAGTTCTGGGTAAACCCCACGGAGCATAGCCATTCCACATGTATGGAGCCTGCATGGAGAAGGTGGAAGACTTGTTCCAATATGAGTTACCTGCAAAAGAAGGATGATGAGCAGGATACAAATTATTCCAACAAAAGGCAGAAGTGTGACCCATGCGACCACATGTTAGACATTTAAAGCCTTTGTGTCTAGAGTTCTTTTTCCGAACTTGCTTCACATGAGTAACCTTGGGTGGTGATACCACACTAGGCACCTGCACAGGAGCAGGAATAGCAACACTTGTTGGTCGCACAAAGGTAGTGCGGGAAGTGCTAGCAGTAGCAAGGGGAACAGAGGTGTCATAGCCTAAACCAGATTTATCTGAATGGGATTTACCGATTCCCAACAGAGAGTTTAGATTAGCACTTGCTTTACCAAACCCAACCAATTGTTTGTTAGCAGCAAACAACTCAGCCTTTACTCTCTCATGCTCCAGTACAAGGGATCGATACCGTGTTTCAAGATCATTATTCAGTTTTTCCAGAGTGACAATACGCACTTGGAAATCCTCCTTTTCCTTCACAAATTCTTCCTTCAACATGTTGGAATCACCTGTAAGATTGCATATATCCTGTCCAAGACTCTCTACCTGATCCTGCAAGACGGTGTTAGTTTTTTCAAGCAACTTTACTTGTTGCATAGAAAACTTATACATGTCACATAATTCACTAGTAGTAGCATGAACACCAGAATCAGAAACATTAATATCAGTAGAAGAGGATACAATACCTCCTGGATGTTCATCCAGGGATGCACTGAAGACCACATAATTTGAGACAACATTTGAGAGATTCCCATCATCATCATCATCTGAATCATCCCATGTTACTGTGAGATTCGCTTTGGAATTATCACCAGGTTTACGATCAACCTTCTTATCACATTCATTTGCAAAGTGTCCATAATCACGACACTTGTAACATTGGACATCTTTACGATCAACTCGAGCTCTTCTCCCATCCACAGAGAACCGCTCAAAACCACGACTTCTAGGAGCATTTGAGGAATCAGGAAATCGCTTTCGAGGATCTCGATTCTGTTGATATTTCAGAATCTTCTGAAAGCTACGTGACAGGAACGCATAGTTATCATCCACATCCTGTTCTTCATCATCAGAAGGTCCTGTGGAAGGTTCTTTAGACGATGTAGCTTTGAATGCTACAGATTTGTTCTTCAAAGGTTCTTCCAAAGCCTGTTCCATCTCACATGTCCTTAGTTTGCCAGCAAGTGTCTCGATGGACATGTTCTTAATCACATTACTTTCAGTGATGGCATCCTTTCGTGAACGAAACCGAGGAGGCAAAGCACGCAATATCTTACGGACCACCTGTGTGTCAGTATATGCATGACCAATAGCCGCACTGCAGTTGATGATGTCTTGGAGACGAATAAAGAAATCATCAAAAGTCTCAGAATTATCCATCCGTAGATTCTCAAACTGAGATGTTAACAGTTCCAGCTTACTTTCTTTGACTGTTTCGTCACCTTCATGTGTACAGATAAGCCTGTTCCATGCATCTTTAGCCTCTTCACAGCCCTGCACCCTACGAAACTCACTAGCATTTAATGCCATGAAAATAGCATTGAGTGCCTTGTTGTTATAATTTGCCAACAACTTCTGTTCAGGCGTCCACTTTTCACGTGGCGTCAGTGATGTAACAGCAGTATCATCAGTACCTGTAGTAGTCAGAGGTTCTTTCCACCCTGTGACAACAGAAAGCCAGACTTCTTCTCCTAAAGCTTGGAGATAAGCTCGCATACGTACTTTCCAATGACCAAAGTCCTTTCCACTGAATTGTGGAGGAAGACTTGAAGTAGCAGACTTGTGAGAATCCATAAAGCACTATTGATCGTTAGCGTGAGCCTTTACGCTCCTTAACCAGCCCCCAGCGACTGATACCAATTGAGAAACTACAAATAGTGCTAGTATAACAAATGTGAATTCAAACAAGCAAACAAACAAATGTGAATTCAAACAAGCAAACAAACAATACGCGGAAAGTAAATAACACACAGAAGTTTTTAACGTGGTAAAACCCAAACTGGGAAACGTCCACGGTTGTCCTCGCGACAACAAAATAATCCACTAGATGAAAAGAGATGTACAAACCTATCAACTACCTGCACTCACTGCGAGTTGATACTCCTGGTTATCTCTAACACCTTGACTTCACCAGAGCACCTTGATGTACGCACAAGACACTCGACTTCTTGATGAACACACAAGAAGACTCGAAGCCGAATTCACAATAACTCTTGAAGATCACACAGATATGAATTGAGAAAAGGGGGAAGAAAGGGAATTGAGTTCAATAGCCACAAACAAGTTTAATATCAAAAACCTAACCAAAACACATGAACAAGAAGAGGGATGGACGGCCAAAGAACTATCTTGTTCTGTAGAAGAGAAACCCTATTTATACTTAGGGTTGAAAACCTAGGAAAATGGGCCGAAACTGTGCAAACCGACTTTGGACGTTCGTACGTCGATATGACGTTCGAACGTCGCCACACAAAAATAAGCCTGCTGCCTAACATGACGTACGAACGCTCTAAACCGGTACGTACGTCTCCATACGAAAACACGTCTGCTGACTACCTGGACGTACGAACGTCCTAACTGAGTACGTACGTCCTGACCAAAAGAAGTTCTCTGCTACAGTGAACGTACGTACGTCCTAACTCGGTACGTACGTCCAGAACCCAATAACTTTCCCTAGACAGACCTAAGAGACACAAGGACACGAGACGACCATGCGTACATCTTGGTTTTCCTAACAATGAATTCAAGGCGAGATAACCAAAGACACTTTGTCACAAAATTGATGTCAAACCACTTCGTGCCAGTTTCACCCTTTTGGGTGCCCAATCAATTATGATTGACCGACAAGTTTGAGATATCTTCAAACTTGCCCACAAGTAGTTGTTGTTGGTCCCACGCTTCCTTGTTAAAACTAACTTCACTCAACAACTCATATGTTATGTTCGCCCTTATGATTTGCATCATTCCTTCTGAATAGTCATTAATTGAAATTGCTTGTCCAGAAACAACATGATCCATGAATTTGCATACAAACAATGCACAATCCACACTGGAAAATATAATTTATAGAATAATCAAATTGTATTCATGATAATAAAACTTAACAATTCAAGTTTAGGGAACTTACGAAGAGCCTTGATGCGGAACATCTCGTGTTTCCTCGATATATAGGTCCATTTTTCAAAACGAACATCCCCACGCTTGATTAGCTTCTTGTTCAGCAATAAAGTGACATAATCGGCCTATTTCAAATGTGAAAAGTTTGGTAAAATATTGAATAATTATGGTTGATTAATACATTAATCACTTGAACAGAAAGATAAAATCAATTAATCAGCTATTACGTGTGTCGATTAGTACATTAATCAACTAAACAGAACAGATAAAATCATATAATTAGTTGATTGATATACCAATCAACAAATAGTATGATATAAATTGCTTACACCAGTTTGATAGTTGATTTAATGTTTTAATCAATTACAATTTAACATCAAAGATAATTTATAATTTACATAAAAAATTTCAGTAATTGTGAAGTAAAATTAAGCAAGAACATGTTGATTAAATTTACTAATCAACTAAAACTGAAATAGAATTTAACATCAAAGAAAATTTATATAAAAAATTAGAAATTGTGAATTAATTAAACAAGAACATATAATGTAGAAGTTATTCAACAAAAAAAATTATATTAAAATTATAAATTCTAAAACCTAACTTACCTCGAAATCAGAAATTTCTTCTTCAAAATCAGAAGTTTCTTGTTCTTGTGTTGTATTATCATCCTTCTGTTTTCTCTTTGTTCCATGAGGATTTGTACTTCTTGGAACTTATTTTTTTTCTTGCCATTGTATATCTAGGTGTTTTGGCTTTCAAAAACCTAGGTTTTTGTTCAATTTTGAGGAGAATCAGACTTTTAATGAAGAAAATCCTAAGAAATTGAAGAAAATCCTAAGAAATCAAGTCGTAATTGTTGTTATTGCAGTAGAGATGAGATAGAAAAAGAGAGAGAGAAAAAGAAGAAAGAAAGAAAGGAATTAGGATTTTATTTGAAAATCAAAAAAACAAAAAAAAAAAAAAAAAAACCGTCCCGCGTTGTTAGATTTCTTTTAGTGGTTAAAACACCAACATGGGTATATACGTTATTATACAAGCTTGTCCTTGGGTCTAATGAAACGTTGTTGGTGTCCTTGGGCCTAATGAAACCTTATATTTTGTCCTTGGGCCCAAAATGCTGAGAGGTGGCAGTCCTAATATTGTTGGGTAGAGAAGATGGAGATTGAAGTGAAACAGATCCGTTGGATCCTGATAATCTGGTGGTCTTAATATTTTTAATATTTTTTGTATTTTGTTTTCATTTTTAAGTTGTCATCATTTGCATTTTTGCAGCCACACATGACTTTCACAAGGGTAACTCTGCCATTTTAGAAAATATTTCGGTTAAACTTGGTTATTTTATAACTCAGCCCAAACCAAATGACTAAAACCTAATTAATCAAACAAAAATGCTATTTCCCTAAATATGATTGTGATAAAGACTATGTAAAGGCTTAATCAGCCCAAATCCAACACAAAAATCAATAACTGGTCCGGCCCAATTGAATCTATATGTATGTTTTATATCTTTTTTTATATCCCCGTTGTTCCATATAATATAGATATCCATTTGGTGTCTATTAGAAAGATTAGTTTTGAATAGATCGATATAACTCTTCGGAAAAAGGTATGTGTCTTTGATTTTATAAAAAAATACACATCCTTTAGACAATAATTGGACAACTATATAAGGCTTTGTGTTGTTTAAAGATGAAGAATCTAATAAATCAAATCTTAAGTGTGTATTCAAAACATAATATTACATTAGATAAGAGAGAAACTATTTCCTAGAGATTGGTAAGATCTCGTTCAAGTAGAGTTCGTGTTTTATTATCAAAGATCGAATTGTCTTCTCCAAATTTAAGCAATGGACAAAGGTATGTCCAACTTATGTTTTGTCATTATGTTTATTATGTTTAATGTTTAATTGTGAAAAAAATATCCCAAAGATCATCTTACATCTAAATGGACATTTTAAGGGTTGTTAGAAGCTCCTAGATACACCAAAACTTTTGTAACTATTGCTGGTCATTTAAGCTTAGAAGGAACCGTCAAACATGGTTTGAATTTGTACATGCTGAAATATTGACAGTAGTATTGATTACAAATCTGATATAAATCTCTTCTTATCTTTATTGTAAGATAGACTAACATAACCGATAAAAACATTAGACAATCAAAATTGATAATAATAACCAAACTATTTGGTAGCATATATGACTGATGAGTCTCAGTACTCTGTCATGCTAGGGAAATTTACATGTGTTTGTTGGAGGTAGGAGAAATCCTTGGATCTGTCATTCCTGTTGTGGAAGTTGGAACTGTCCCATGATCGGTTGTCCTGGCAATGTTGGAGTGTCCAATGTTTTCTGATGAATGTCCATTGTCATCGTCCGTAATACCAACTAAAGGGTCATGCTCCAAATCCGTCATGTGTTTTTCAATTTGCCTTTGGACTTTTTCCCCAGCTTTAGCCACATGCAAATCCATCTCCGCTTCTGCTTCCTTAGCTTTTCTAACCTCTTTCGCCACCTCTATCCTAGTCTTTGCTATTTCTTTCTCGGCCTGTAATTTTCTTTTTATCAACATTTAGAAATACAGTACAGTGTCATCGGATATATATATTTACATCCCACACATCAATACTAAAGGAAAATACAATGCTTATCATTTACAAAAGGCAAATCAATTACCTTCTCTTCAGCTTTTGCATCAGCTTTAACCTGGCGCATGGTGGCCATGTCACTCAATTTATCCTTTACAGCTTGCATCTTGCCTTCCTTTTCTTTATCTCTAAGCAAATTGCAACCAACAAGTTAAAACTCCAATATTTGATACTCATACCAACATCAACTTCATATATAGCTTACTTGTAAAATCAGATCGAGTGGCAGCAACAATCAACACTTGTCAGCTTGCCAACCTTCCAATCCCATGTTTTGTGATATCTTTGTGGCTATAAACATTATAGAATACGTCTGTCCATGGTGACCAACTTCCAAACCGAAATTATTGTAACAAATGAAGTCTGAGTCTCAAGTTGTATGTAAGATTTTTATTTTACTTTTTCTTCCATACAAACTCCTTCAGTACGAACTAAAATCTCAGCCACATATTTGGTTGGTTGAAACTTGTTTACTTGTAGTCTAGGTTTGTAGTAAAAAAAAACAAAAGTTTTTTGGTCAAAGAACTTTTTATTCCACCTAACCACTACCTTTACACATCACTCAACCTTTACACATCACAATCTGGGCTTTGGACTTAATAATTTGTTGAATATAATGCATATCAAAGGGCTCTAGATGTAGATTCCAACTCTTTTATTGAGCTGTTAAATTCATCTTATCCAACAAATCATTACTCATGGTTTGGGATGTGGATCTTATATGTGTCTTAAATGGGTGGGCCACTTTCTAGTTATATTTTATTCTACTCTCTGAAAAAGATCCATTTCAATGAAACATCATATGTATAGTTTTTTTTGTTTTTTCTTTTTTGATAAATAAAATTTTATTAATTTTTTAATTTTTTTGATAAACATCATATGTATAGATAACATTAATAAAAATTAATATAGAATCTAGCTTATCACAAAAAATCTACCATTATTTGTTTTGCAAACGTAGGTTAAATCATTTGATATTTTATAATTATCTTATTGAAGTTAACTTTAAGAAATTTTGAATAGTAGTCGATTAGGCTCAAACTTGATGAAGGCCAGTCTACTTTGATCAACTTGAATGAAATGCATTTGCATTAAGTTTAGTCATTTCTATAAGTACAAGTTGCGGAACCCTATCTAGTCAACTTGGTCAATTTAAGTCAAAATAATATATTTGATTGATCAATTTAGCTTTTAATTACAACAAAGGTAAAATTAAAAAATGGTGCATTTAGTATAATATATGTTTATATGTCTCTATGTATAATATCAGATTAATTGCTCAATATACGTATTATCTGTATTATTAGTAATGTTCTAAAAATCGATCTAGGCAGTCGCCTAGGAACTAGGCTGTCACGACCCTAATATCCAAAAATTGGCAAAAAGAGAGAATTTACAAAATTACCCTCGATAAACCAATAAAAGGACAAAGGTTCGGGACAGTAATCTAAATAAACATTTTGCACAAGGTAAAATCCATAACCATTAAACACAAATACTTCAACACACATAATTTGAACTCCCAATAAATTCCATATATAATCTAAAAACTCCAACTATTGAATTACACACTCCAATAATAAATTTCCACAGCTTCTACTGAGGTATTGTCTTTCCCAAATCAACAATAATCCAATAAATGAAATAAACTGAGTAATCAACTGACAACGAATCAAAGAACTAAACCTACTGTGAAATGTAACTCCTGCAATTCTCAAACTCCCTCTCGAACAACTGGATCTACACGAGCCTCCTGATGTTGCTCCCGATCGTACTCAACTGGCTGCTCTCCTCCGCCTACGCTCCATAAGGATACGTACCCACGTGCAAAACAAGCAACATGGGTCAGCAAATTATGCTGGTATGAGTGGACAAGGGTAGGGAACTCCATTCCCAAAAACAATAAAATAATAGACTCCGTGGTCTTTCTATATTTATCTCGTTTACTAAATATATATTATATATTATAGGGGTACATTACCTGAGCTGCACCTCCTATTAGGATAGGTCGAGCCCTGCAAGAAATGTTAATTGACCTATCCTCCTGCAAAACTGTGTTAGTACAATAATATATAATTCATGGCATCTCAAATCTCGACACTATATCTCAATCACTGCAAATCAATCATTACACTCAAACAACACTTCACAACCTATACCCAATCACTAGTACACTTCCCACAGGATGCACTCCACACATTTGCCATACCCACACTGCACCAGTGTGCCTTGACCATGGTTAAGACCCTCTACGCGGAAACCAAAACCCAAGTGGGTGCTCACCTGCAAGCTTTGGCTAACCTCGACGTATGCCTAACTCATGGCCTCTACTAGCTCCCTTGAGCTTTCTAAAGTGGCGCCCAGACCAACCCCGAAGGCTATGAAGGTCTGTAGGGTCAGTTCCGCAGGCTAAGCCGTCTAGGAAATACCCCAAAAATATATTCCAAGTGTCAACCCGCAGGCTAAGCCATCTAGGGTGATATCTAATCTTTTTCTGTAATCCTAATTCCACAGGTGCGGCAAATGTACTAATGGTTGGACGACTACTATGACCTCTAAACTATCAATCAATCAAACCACACTCGACAGTGAAATTACACATCAACTTCATATTCCAAATCCATTTTTCGTATTTTATTTCTATTAACCAAATTGATCAAAGACTGTCCATCGGTATTGGGCCATTCAAAAGCGTTCATCGATTATTCCATATTTCATCATTATACTATTACAGAATCTCATTAACATACGTCCCACATAAACATAATAACTTAAATATCACTGCCAATAGCATGTACTATACTACACAAATTAATTTAAAAGAAAAAGAACTCGACAACTCAACAAATCATTTACTGTACACCTATAACACCAGAACGTTTTACTACCCCTAGTATTATTACTTAATTTTTCTTTTTCCCTTTTTTTTTATGCTGATATAACAGTATAGTTTATCAATACCAATCAAAACCCGACCAGTCGGCAACCATGGATAATGAATGTACAATTAAAATCATTCCTATATTTTCTTATATATGTCAATTCCAAAAAAACATGTCTACAGTGGGTTCTCTGATCATCTCTCATATATATAAAAAAAATAGAGTAGCAACAGGTTGTATTTCAATCATATGCAAATCAAATAAGTTAATCTAAAATAGATATTTTAAATCAAACTCACCAACCAGATGCATTCAACTATAGATATTTTCTTATACTTAAACAACTTCAGCCATTAGACTTAAACCAGATATTTTCTTATCTGCTTCAGCCATTAAACTTAAACTTCAGCCATTAAACTTAAACTTCAGCCATTAAACTTAAACCAATAGTTATACAGATATTTTCTTATACTTAAACAACTTCAGCCGTTAAACCAAAAATAAAGATTTATAAAAACTAAGGCCCACTCACCTGTACTGTTCTTCTTCTTCCTCTATCCTCTAATGGTGGCTCAACAGGTTGCGCACCTCTCTCTCTCTCTCTCTCTCTCTCTCTCTCTCTCTCTCTCTCTCTCTCTCTCTCTCTCTCTCAACAGATTAGCACGCCACTCTCGATCTCTCTCTCTCTCTCGCTCGCTGTTTATAGTTGTCGCCGCCACTCTCGATCTCGATCGATTTAGCTGTCCCCGCCACTCTCTCTCTCTGCAAACCCCTTTAAAAAAAACTATGCGCAAAACCCTTGTTTCGATTTCGATTATATAAGGAGATCCCTCCCATTTAATCCGGTAAATTCCCACGTTTCCAATTGATTCGAGTTGATCGTGTTCCGAAATTCATAAGCCCAAACTGTTCGTGGGTGTTTTCTCCATGTTTGAGTTATTTAAACCATAGTCCACTACTTTACAGTAATTATGCTTAAACCCTTGGTCCAGGGACTTTAACCCAATTACTTTTAATTCAAATTAAACTTAAATGAAATTTCCATTAACATTAAAATAGGGGGGGGGGGTTTACATAGGCGGTTTAGTTAATCGGGTTGGGCCTCTAAACAAAAATTAATCAAGCTAGACATTGATTAATCAAGCGAGGCGATGATTATTTGGTCCCGATGTCGACTAATTAATCTGGGCATAAAAACTTGGAATATATTATTCAAAAAAATAAAATGATCTAAAATAATTAGAGAAGACTTATGTCTTTATCTTTAGAAATTGTACTTTCTATAAAAATATATATATATTAAGACATATATTATGCTCATTGGTAAGTACCATGGAGAGTTTACTTACGTCATTGTATTTGTGGGAAATTATTTTGTGACACATAACATTAGTTAAACATGTTGACAATATGTTATTTTTTATTTTTTTTACCAATTATTCTTTATTATTAAAAACCTTGTAATATAATAATTTTGTTGTATATTTATTAAAAAATTATTATATTAAATAAAAATTGCGTAATATTTATTTGAAAATATTATTTCATTAAAAATATAAGCTAGTCCAAAAATCTAAAAAATTCTACGATTTGAACTGGTTGTTTGGTCTTGAAGTAGCATTTTAAATCATATACTAGATACATGTACTATCAATTTAAGTTGTGACAGACAATTCTAAGTGATATTGAGTGGTCGTACTAATATGTTATTTTTACCAATTATTCTTTATTATTAAATACCTTGTAATATAATAATTTTGTTGTATATTTATTAAAAAAGATTATTTTATTAAATAAAACCACCTAATATTTATTCAAAAATATTACTTCATTAAAAATATAAGCTAGTCCAAAAATCTAGAGAGTTCTACAATTTGAACTCGTCGTTTGGTCTTGAAGTAGTATTTTAAATTGTATACTAGATAAATGTACTATCCATTTAAGTCAAGACAGACAATTCTAAGCGATATCGAGTGGTCGTATTAATATGTTATTTTTATCAATTATTTTTTATTATTATATAGCTTGTAATGCAATAA
The DNA here is from genome assembly GCA_023053565.1 of Aquilegia eximia. Classification (NCBI taxonomy): domain Eukaryota; kingdom Viridiplantae; phylum Streptophyta; class Magnoliopsida; order Ranunculales; family Ranunculaceae; genus Aquilegia; species Aquilegia eximia. Next base: position 27,632,936 of record JALIGU010000002.1, read on the forward strand.
TTTTGGTGTATATTTATTAGAAAAAATTATTTTATTAAATAATAACCGCCTAGTACAATATAACCTCTATAAATTAATAGCCTTGGGACCACCAAAATCTATTAATTTAATGTGATATTAATTAATCGATAAATTAATAATCTATTACAATAGCGAAGTATTTATATATTATTATAAGTTTTATTCAAAGTATATTGTCTGTTATTCTTATAAAATAAGATATTTTGACTTATTTCAATAATTAAGTAAGGATTTATAACCCCATAATAAATGATGTAGACAATAAACCTAATTTTATAGGATTATATACTCTTAGTATTCTACCTATTGTACATATAATGTATCAATTAAATTTAATAAAAAACTCAATTGGATTTGACTTTAAAAAAAAAAAAAATGATTCTTGTTCAAAAAAGAAAATAAGACATAATGAAATATTAGGTACTTTTTAGTAGATTATTAGTTTACATAATAAATTGGACCTATAGAAACATATAAAGATCTCTTCAAAATCTATTAACTTATAAATTTTGTGAATTTATCATTAGTACATTGGGCCAAATCGGAACTGGCAAATTCTTAATTAAGCGATATTATTAATTAATCGCGTATAAAATTATCAAGGTTATACTGTATTTATTCAAAAATATTACTTCATGGAAAATATAAGCTAGTCCAAATGTCTATAAAGTTCTACAATTTGAACTTGTTGTTTGGTTTTGAACTAGTATTTTAAATTGTATACTAGATACATGTACTATCAATTTAAGTCGTGACAGACAAATCTAAGCGATATCAAGTGGTCATATTTGATAGTGGATAAAGTGGTGTAGCCACTAGTCAAAAGATTGATTTGTATGTTTATTTTCCTTCTTGTGCCTGTAAATATTGATTATCAATGTAGAACAAGTAACAAGCAAGGGTCGTACCCACCTCGAAGGGGGAATTCTTAGCTCGAACACAATAGAAAATAATAACTTAAGAACACCACATGAACCAATTAATAAAATTGAGATTGATTCTACTTCCTACAGACAATAAATAAATAACTACTACTTATACTAATGATAGAAGATGGAAAGAGTTGGAAAGAAGATCTTATGATGAATAGAGGGAAGAGTTGGTATCCACAAACTAAACAATGCAAACATACATGCCATTCATTCATATTCAATCTATAGAAGTTAATTAGTCACCTCTCAACAATTCTAATTAATTACTAATGCCTTTAATAATCAAGTAGTCACCTCTCAGCTATTCCACTCAATTAAAATGAGATTCTTTTATATGTTCTATTGAATATGCTTCATTAATTAAACAGTCACCTCTCATCTATTCAATTCAATTAATTCAACATATTAATTCATAATCAAACCGTCACCTTTCAGATATTCAATTTGATTACAAAAGGAGTTCAATAAAAGAGATTAATTCTAAATATTTGATAGTCACTTCTCAGCTATTCCATCACATATCTCTAATTAATCTAATACACCATTATATCTAATGAAGAGGACGATAGGTGGGAATGGCTTTGGTCTAACAAGAAATCATTCACGGTGAAATCTTTTTACTACCAACTTTGGGTCCCTAACCAAAGCGATGATTGGCTAGGCATTGATTTTCCGCACAAATTAGTGTGGGAAGTTAATATACCAACTAATATCAAGGTTTTCATATGGCTGGTGGCTTGGAAGAAGATTCTCACGGTCGACAGACTGAAAGAGTTGCGTTGGCAGCTAGCCAATAGGTGTGTCTTGTGTAATAATGAGGAGGAGACTCTGGCACACCTATTCCTAGGTTGTCCGAGGGTTAGGGAGATCTGGATGGGTCTGGTCAGCACTTGTACGGAAGCTGCTCAACTGATTCAGGACAGACATTGCATTATGTCGGTTTTAAAACAATGGACCAAGCTGAACATAGCAGGACTGGGTTCGCACATGTGGCCTTTGGTACCCTATCGGATTATCTGGTGTGTATGGTCAATACGCAATGAGATTTTGTTCCAAGAAGCAACATTTTCTGTGGAAGCAACTATCAAGAGAATTAAGGCCACATTGTGGGTGTGGCTGGCCATTCTGCAGGATAGCCTGAAGGAACGCAGCAAGCGTAGTTTTACTGAACTTCTGAGCAACTGGCCTGGAGTACTGGAGTTAGAGCAAGCTCTGCCATAATCTGCAAGTTGTCTATGGATCAAAATATGAGGCCACTCAGCTACAAAGCTATTGCTGAACTAAGTAAAATCAATTACAGACTTACAGGGGACTCAGATGAGGTTTTGAAGCAGCTCAAGGGACTCATGGGTCTGGGAAGCTGAAACTGCAGGACCAAACAACAATGTCTGACAGTTTTGCTGAAGGGGAGCTCTGAAATTCATTGGCTGATGTTGGGGATTTTATAGCAGTGACTGTATGCAGGGAGTAACAGAGTTATCTTGGTGCAAACAGCAGCACAAGTAGAGAACAGGGATTTAGAGTTGATTCTTAGGTCTGTTATGCTATGGCATTCATGCTTATTTGTTACAGTTTATGTAGAGTTCAAGGACTGGGAATGGGACTTTGTGAAACAAGGATATGTCCTTGGGGTTTTAAACTGGCTGTGCAGTAATTGCACTCGTACCAGTCTTTGTATTTCTGGTTTCGTATCAATACATATTCTACCTTTATCAAAAAAAAACAATAGTATTTAAACAACATGAATAACAATAACACATAAATAATCATGCTTACTTTATGTCGTGAATAGAAATAACAAGCATTAAGAACTTTGAATCACAATAAAAATAAAGAATAAACATGGTGCTTTTGCATTATCTAGAGTGCTTCAACCATTCTCCCTAAAGAGAACTTAGCTACTCATCTTTGATAATGACATCATGGAATAAGTAAATAAAGAACACGACATCATAAAGAAAAAGAGAATGGATTATTATTGAGAATTAAGAATAAGAGATTTGAGTTCAATACAAGAGAATGAATTCTGAGTCAAGAATACAAGTTCAAGACTAGCCTAAACCCTAGCTACTACTTCTCTTTATATAGAGAATACAAAGTATATTACTTGCTCACAAAGTATACTTACTCTCCAAATTATGGCAAATTCGTGATGGCTGTTGTAGGATTTCTAGAAGCAGCAAGACCTCAAGAAAACCTAATTCTCTTGGGCCTAAGTTGTAGATCGATTCAGCAAATATGCAGGTTTTAACTGTAATAATAAAATACATAGGTAATTTAATAAGTAAATATTTTTAAACCAAACATTTTACCTTTTGATACTAACCATGCATTCATACAATAAGTCGAGTAGCTGGATCCTCTTAGAGTGGTGAGAATACGACTGGAACTCAGCCCCAGGCAATCATCTTGGTTCAGTATTTTTCAATGTGAACTTGCACCGTTGTTTTTCTGATTATTCGGTCGGGTAGTGATTACCGTTTTTGTGTCCGAAGACACTAACCCTCTTTTAGTGCTCAGGTGTGCCCTTTGATCACGCCTCCTGATACGATAAGTCCTTAACTTACGGTGGTCCACCGTTCGATGACTACAGACTGCACAGCATCCTGACACACGTCCAGAAGTGGACTAACTCTCACCCCTCATGTCTCAACCTCCTCGAGGTAATATGTATCCCTACAGCACACTAAGCACCAACAACGTACCACTAAAAACATGGTAATCCAGGAAGGTATAAGAGGAATTCTCGGAAACATCCAACAGTGTTCGCCTCTAGAAAGTGCCATTCACCGTCTAAAGGTGAACAACGCGTATGTAATCCTAGAAAGAACTGTTGTCTCTGGAATATGACAACAATTCCTTCTTTGTAGGAATTCACAGATACCTTGCCAGACCGCCTCGTGATACAATATATATAATATATAAGGTATCTTTTAATAATAATTAATTTAATCTGGCATGTGTGACAAGTCCCTGAATTTATCAACCATCAAACCAGTCCCCTATTCACGGCTACCCTACCCGGGCCAAAGCCGAAGAGACTATCCCCTATTCATGGCTACCCTACCTGGGCCCAAGCCAAAGGAATTATAATCCGATCTGTAATAATATGTTCTTGTAAGCACCCAGACCATATTCCCAATTCAGGAACCTCACACCATACCAACATACAACTGGGATCTCACATCCCACATACAAAATACATCTCCCTTTTCCCATCCTGGAAAAGAGATGCAATAAAAACTTCGATAGTTTTTCCGTTTATAAAACCATTTCAATGTACATATACTATTTTAATAACTCCAGTATAAAACATGATATCTACAACTAATCACTTTAATAAAAGCTATAATCGATAAACCACGAGTAATCTATATATACCAAACAAAACTATGCATGCATTTTTATCATCAATAATATATCAATTAATTTGCAACATTTAAAATATGACACATGAAAAGACAGTATAAAAGAAATGTAAGTCCCTACCACTTGGTCGCTAATTCCTTAACTTCCTTCTACGTTTTAAGTCAGAAACATTCAACTAGAAACGCCGATATCCTAAAAACATTGTTGTGTACACATAAGTCTATATAAATTAGTACTAGTCATTCAAATTAATATCATTTCACAAGTTTAGGTGAAGTGTTTACCGGCAACTTTGTGTCATTAAAACCCACTTCCAGACCATTATAAATCTCGACCAAGGTAAATTCTATATGGCTTTAAAACCCCACTTCCCAATCAGGCCATAACAACCCTGAGCCATACCCTTTATGTATGGTCCCAATCACAACCAGTTAATTACATATCAAAACACCAACTTCCTATAATTTTTTATACCTTTATTGATCCGTAATTGCCGAGCTTTGAGTTGTAATTATACTGAGCTATTGAAACCTTCATCTTGTAAATCAAATCCTATAATCACTTCATGAATCATGAACCTGAAATCCCAACACATCCAGAGAATCTTTTTAGTTTACTTTCTTCCTCCATTACCTATTTCTCTAAACAAAAGTCACCTTGCTGGAATTTCTAGGATTTTTAGACTTAACCCCCCCTTTTATAGTCACGTTTTAAGTACTAGTCAGAAACATTCAACTAGAAACGCCGATATCCTAAAAACATTGTTGTGTACACATAAGTCTATATAAATTAGTACTAGTCATTCAAATTAATATCATTTCACAAGTTTAGGTGAAGTGTTTACCGGCAACTTTGTGTCATTAAAACCCACTTCCAGACCATTATAAATCTCGACCAAGGTAAATTCTATATGGCTTTAAAACCCCACTTCCCAATCAGGCCATAACAACCCTGAGCCATACACTTTATGTATGGTCCCAATCACAACCAGTTAATTACATATCAAAACACCAACTTCCTATAATTTTTTATACCTTTATTGATCCGTAATTGCCGAGCTTTGAGTTGTAATTATACTGAGCTATTGAAACCTTCATCTTGTAAATCAAATCCTATAATCACTTCATGAATCATGAACCTGAAATCCCAACACATCCAGAGAATCTTTTTAGTTTACTTTCTTCCTCCATTACCTATTTCTCTAAATAAAAGTCACCTTGCTGGAATTTCTAGGATTTTTAGACTTAACCCCCCCTTTTATAGTCACGTTTTAAGTACTAGTCAGAAACATTCAACTAGAAACGCCGATATCCTAAAAACATTGTTGTGTACACATAAGTCTATATAAATTAGTACTAGTCATTCAAATTAATATCATTTCACAAGTTTAGGTGAAGTGTTTACCGGCAACTTTGTGTCATTAAAACCCACTTCCAGACCATTATAAATCTCGACCAAGGTAAATTCTATATGGCTTTAAAACCCCACTTCCCAATCAGGCCATAACAACCCTGAGCCATACCCTTTATGTATGTCCCAATCACAACCAGTTAATTACATATCAAAACACCAACTTCCTATAATTTTTTATACCTTTATTGATCCGTAATTGCCGAGCTTTGAGTTGTAATTATACTGAGCTATTGAAACCTTCATCTTGTAAATCAAATCCTATAATCACTTCATGAATCATGAACCTGAAATCCCAACACATCCAGAGAATCTTTTTAGTTTACTTTCTTCCTCCATTACCTATTTCTCTAAACAAAAGTCACCTTGCTGGAATTTCTAGGATTTTTAGACTTAACCCCCCCTTTTATAGTCACGTTTTAAGTACTAGTCAGAAACATTCAACTAGAAACGCCGATATCCTAAAAACATTGTTGTGTACACATAAGTCTATATAAATTAGTACTAGTCATTCAAATTAATATCATTTCACAAGTTTAGGTGAAGTGTTTACCGGCAACTTTGTGTCATTAAAACCCACTTCCAGACCATTATAAATCTCGACCAAGGTAAATTCTATATGGCTTTAAAACCCCACTTCCCAATCAGGCCATAACAACCCTGAGCCATACCCTTTATGTATGGTCCCAATCACAACCAGTTAATTACATATCAAAACACCAACTTCCTATAATTTTTTATACCTTTATTGAACCGTAATTGCCGAGCTTTGGGTTGTAATTATACTGAGCTATTGAAACCTTCATCTTGTAAATCAAATCCTATAATCACTTCATGAATCATGAACCTGAAATCCCAACACATCCAGAGAATCTTTTGAGTTTACTTTCTTCCTCCATTACCTATTTCTCTAAACAAAAGTCACCTTGCTGGAATTTCTAGGATTTTTAGACTTAACCCCCCCCCTTTTATAGTCACGTTTTAAGTAACCCCCCCCCCCCCCCCCCCCCCATTTGTCCAAGTTTGAACTTTACCCCCTTTCCGCCTGTTTCTGTCAAATATAACGTCAATTTTTTTTTAACTTCCCAAAATGTCTTCGATTGCTGCTTTAGACTTAACCCCCCTAAAAATATGAGAGAGGAGTATTTTAGGAAGAAAAAATAAAAATAGATGTTAAATTTAACAGAAGTAGACGGAAAGGGAGTAAAGTCCAAACTTGGACAAATCAGGAGGTTTACTCAAAACGTGACCATAAAAGGGGGGTTAAATCTAAAAATCCCTGAATTTCTATCTCAACACATATAGGACGGTAAGCTTTGAGCAGAAAGAAAGAAAGTGATAAGTACTTACATATATATTAACTTGTTTTATTTAATTTCTCGTGGTAATCCCTTTGCTAACTTTACTCCCCATTCCAAAATGAGACAGCTCATGCTATATAAAGTGATTAAACATGCAGCTCTCTCTCTCTCTCACTCTGGGTTTCTCAAATAAGAAGTTTAAGAACTAGGTGAACCAGGCCAGCTCATGCTTGTAGGAAGGTATGAGGTGTTGGCCTTAGAGCATTCCCAATGCAGGGTGGATAAATCCACCTCCACGTAGGCGCCACGTAGGTCCACCTAAGCAAAATCCACCTTGTTGATTCAAGGTGAAACTCTACAAGGTGGAGAGTTCCCAAGGGAAGGTGGACTCTTATAGAGAGAAAGTGGATTTTTAGAAAAACCGGACGACATGTGACATGCCGTCCCATTTTTTTTTTCAAAAAAAATAGGGAGACGGCATGTGGCATGTGACATGCCGTCCGAGAGTCCAAAACTTTTAAAACACTACGTAAACTTAAAAAAAATACAGACGGCATGTAACATGCCGTCTGGTTCTACCACCTGTGGGCAACCCACCCCCAAAATCCACCTCCCCTTGGGACATTCTTTTAGGCTACAAGGTGGATTTATCCACCGCACCTCCAAAATCCACCTTGCATTGGGAATGCTCTTACATCAACACCTATCCACTTTAAATACTATGGAATTGTATTACCATGGGTCACCAAATTATCTACACCAAACTACTTTAATATAGTCCAATAGCCTAAATACCCATACACTACCAGCATACTAGGTTTTATGTGATAATATACACATGAGCACAATCTAATTAATTTACCCCTATTGATAAATTTTTATTTATATCATATGTGGATCTGTTTAAGCCTATTTGCACATTCAATAGCTCGATACTTATGTTAATTTATTAAACACAATTGATTAAAATTATATTCTATATAATCATAACCATTAATTGTATGTAAAACTAGGTATGACCCGTCCCTTCGGGACGCTTATTTTTAATTATATTTAGAGTACTAATTTTGAACTCCACACACAATTATAAAGATGAAAATATACAGTTTACTGTTAAATTGTTTTTAATACAATCAATTTAAAAGAATTAAATTTGATGAGTTGAAAGAAATATTGATAACCATTTTATAGTTATCAATAACAAAATAAACATTTATGTCTCAACATCAAAATTTGAATGTGGAATTACAGAATCTGGTGGACTTCTTGTAACCCCCTATAATAGTTATGTTGTTGTGGTGCCAAAAATATAAGACCAGAACCCCAAAAATTCCAGATTTCATATTGGAGTAATTTATTGTTTATTGACTTAAAACTTGATAATTAATTGAAAACTGGAATAATACCCAAAAACCTAACAATTTAATAGAATTAAATGTGAAGAGTTGCACAAAATATTGATAACCATTTTATAGTTATCAATATCAAAATAAACATTTATGTGTCAACATCAAAATTTGAATGTATCAAAAATTTCAGATTGTCAAAATCCTAACAATATTATAAACTTCTTATTCGCATAGTAGTCTGAAGTCTAGCTTTGTTGCTAAGATATCATTAGACATAGTGACAACAATCTCAGAGTAGGTGGTTGAATGAGGAAGTAACATCATGGTGATGGTAAAACGTTCCGGAAGCAACCCTTGTCTTTTTGTCATTGGATCTGTAAATATACTTGTGTATATACTTCAAGGCTCTTACTAAGGCACATAGATTAACATCAATTCTACAACCAATTATGGACCGTAGATAGAACTTCCTACAAAGAACCATAACAATATGTTAAGTATCAAACATTTTTAAAAAAATGAAGTTATAGTAGATCTAGATTAGTGGTGTGGAAATAACAAATATACTTTAGATTTTATAAAAATGTAATATACTTACATTTCATATGTATCCTCTACCACTTCCTCACATTCTTTGCAATCATAAGTATTATCCCTTCTCTTGATTGGTCTTTTGTTGCAAGCTGAGCATGCTCTATAATGCCATTCATAATAGTGGAAAACTTTCACTATCCTAGCTTCGTATATGAATTCATCCATCTGCAAAATTAATAATACATCAAAGTAGAATAAAAACGTTTAATTAATTGTATGAATGATAAGTCGATCAATGTTGTTTATACCTCTCCTTCATCATTTTTGATGTACTTGAGCATCCCTTGAATAGTTTTGACATTATTGTTGTCCACTGGAGGTATCTCTTCCATTCTATGTTTGTAGTTGTTAGATCCAAACAAATTCAAATTTAAATTATTTAATTAATATATATTCTATTATATTAAAGTAAATTGACATAATATTCATGTGAAAATTATGTTTACCTGGTCATGAGAGAGTCCACCTGTGGGATGTCCATGTTAAGACGGATTTTGGTGCCACTTGTAGATTGCACATAGTACCCTGTCATTTAATAATTTTATTTAGACACAGATTTTATTCTACATATTTATTTATCTTAACAATACATAATTTAATATGAAAATGTTTACCATGGTGATTTTTGACAGATACTGCAGTTATGATGACAATAGCTTGGCCTATCTTTGATTGATCAATTGATGCTTGTATTTCATTAGCAAGTTCTCCCCACAATGTCACTTTCAGTAATTCCTTTCTGTAGTTGTGCATATTAGCTAATAAAGTAGTAGTACTGTATATCTTAGCTGCACCTTTAATGAATGAAGAATTGTTTTGCTAGTTTGTAGTTTTTGTACTCTACGTGTGTGTACTGTGTATATATAGATTTTTGGCAAGAGTTTTAGTTTAATTCAATTTCTTTTTAGATAACTATCATTTAATGATATTTATCTCTATGGCAGTAGGTTGTTAGGGTTGATTCATTTCAGCTAAATTTTTGCTTCATATATTTTTAAATTTTTGCCTAGATCAGAATCTGACGGAATCTATTTTGATATGATTAACAGTTCCTTAAACTTAGCCAGGTTAGCCTGATTTGATTAAGAGTATATATTTTTAAATTTCCTTAAACTTAGCCTGATTTGATTAACAGTATATATTTTTAAATTTTTACCTAGATCAGAATCTGACGGATTCTATTTTGATATGATTAACAGTTCCTTAAACTTAGCCTGATTTGATTAACAGTATATATTTTTAAATTTCCTCAAACTTAGCCTGATTTGATTAACAGTATATATTTTTAAATTTTTGCCTAGATGACGTGCCGAAAAAATATCATGAAGCGATTATCCTGTCAGTTTTTAATATGTTGGAGCATTTTGGCACACTGAGCCGTATTGCCTAGACATATATTCTGCCTCTGGAACCCATAAGCTTTTATGTTGTGATCAATTTAAATTTTATTCATTTATCTCTTGTAATTGCTGTAGCTTAATTTTTGGCTCAAAACAGATGGACCCAAATTGAATTAGTGAAAAAATATATAGTTCAGCCAGATTTCTATCCATCTGCTCTTTTTGAATCAGAGGTTTTTTACTGCAATTGATAGAAGTGTTACTCCTATCTGGCCTTTTTAGATTTTTGTATATATGAAGCATTTTCTCAAATAATGTAGCATAACACAGTGCCATATTACTAAAACTAAAACCGAAACCGCTATGACTTATGAGAATTTAAAAGTACCAGTTGCACTGAACAAAAATATGCAAGGTGTAAAAGATGATGTCAGCTTTAGTTCTAGCTATTAAAATTATTACCCTGTAAAAGTAGACAGGATTCAATTATAAAACAACATTCCAGTTCACTAATCCAACCAAGTATTCTTGCCAATAAGACAATATTGTACGACTTAATATTTATGATATATTTCAATATCATAAACAACACTTTTAAACAAATAAATATTTAAAAAAAAAAAAAAAAAAACAAACAAAGAAAAAACAAATAAATATGCTTCGGAACAGGTTGGGGATTTTGGATTGTCAAATATCAAGAGAAATACACTTGTTACTGGTGGTGTATGGGACTACCAGTAAATATTTGGATAATACTTAGGAGTGGATAATATTTACAGAGAGAATGTAATGTTAGATTGGCTTTCTTAGTCTAACTCTGGCAGTGTTTCCATGTGACAGCTCCCACCAGTGTTCCAATCCCCATCTCTGTAAAATGACAGCATTCATCTGTACTTCCTTTCCTTCTTGGAAATAACAACCCCTGATCAATATTAGCCCAAACTAAGATGGTATCATATATTCCACAACCATGAACAAAATAAAGCTCATTAGGAAAAAAAATCAATAGCATATTGTTTTGGCAATTCGATAATAAAATAAATAATGAAAATCCTACTTAAATAATCTTCTAAACCTTAGTGCTAGACTCATGCCTATAAACTGACATTTATATTTTATTCACTACTTTTGAACAAAATCCCTAGATAACTAATAACTTGGAACTGATGCCGAGATGCTGATTTTACTCGTCCGCATATTCCACATCTTTATGTTCTTTTTTCTTCTTGCTCTTCTTTTGTTTTTTCGCCACATTGTCATCAGCTGAATCATCATCCTTTTTTTCCTGTTTGCCATAAATAATTTTTGTTAGTCACTTTGGTACTAACTATTTTGAATTTGTTTTTTAAATGTAAATGCAAAGTTGAAATACCATTTTTTTTACCTTCTTGATCTTCTTTGTTTTCAACTTCCCTTTTTTTATTTCTGGTATTGGGTCAATTTTAAAAGCTGTCAAAGAAGATAAGTCCTTTGTTCTTTTGTTGTAATCTGTCACTTTGATATGGAATCTTGTAGTTTTCCTTATCAACAAATCAAATATAGATGCAACTTTGTCTTTGCCATCTTCCTGTAATAATTAATCATATGTCAAATTAGAATTAACTATTCTTGGTAAGAATTTATAGTAATATTTCTTAACAAATTTGAAAAAACTCACTCCGAGACTTGCTTCTATCATATCATCTACATTTTCTTTGATGAGAGAATTAATCTGTTGGCCAAATCCTGTTACTCGAATAGTATTTGTTTCGTCATTGATATCCATTGGTAGCTTGTACCTAAGATACGGTAATTAAGAATGCCAATTTAATTAATGTGTATGAAGAGCTACGCACGTATTAGTCTTAAGATTTTATAAAAATATAATATACTTACATTTCATATGTATCCTCTACCACTTCCTCACATTGCTTGCAATCATAAGTATTATCTCTTCTCTTGATTGGTCTTTTGTTGCAAGCTGAGCATGCTCTATAATGCCATTCATAATAGTGGAAAACTTTCACTATCCTAGCTTTGCATATGAATTCATCCATCTGCAAAATTAATAATATATCAAGGTAGAATAAAAAAGTTTAATTAATTTTATGAATGATAAGTCGATCAATGTTGTTTGTACCTCTCCTTCATCATTTTTGATGTACTTGAGCATCTCTTGAATAGTTTTGACATTATTGTTGTCCACTGGAGGTATCTCTTCCATTCTATGTTTGTAGTTGTTAGATCCAAACAAATTCAAATTTAAATTATTTAATTAATATATATTCTATTATATTAAAGTAAATTGACATAATATTCATGTGAAAATTATGTTTACCTGGTCATGAGAGAGTCCACCTGTGGGATGTCCATGTTAAGACGGATTTTGGTGCCACTTGTAGATTGCACATAGTACCCTGTCATTTAATAATTTTATTTAGACACAGATTTTATTCTGCATATTTATTTATCTTAACAATACATAATTTAATATTAAAATGTTTACCATGGTGATTTTTGACAGATACTGCAGTTATGATGACAATAGCTTGGCCTATCTTTGATTGATCAATTGATGCTTGTATTTCATTAGCGAGTTCTCCCCACAATGTCACTTTCAGTAATTCCTTTCTGTAGTTGTGCATATTAGCTAATAAAGTAGTAGTACTGTATATGAATGTCAAAGTTTTGTTACATACCTTTCGTTCCTTATTTTGATCTCTCTTATTTGACTTGTAGTGTCAAATGACATTCTTGGTTCTATCTGGGTTGAGAACTCCAATCTTCCAATGACATCTTAATCAATGAATATTTTTCAAAAGTAAAGTTAGAAGTAACATAACAGAAATAATGAATCCATCTTAACAGAAAAAGCCAAGGAATATGTTATACCTATGCAATATTCTTTTTGGTAATACAACGGTATCTTTGAGAAATCAACAAAGGTGTAGTTAAATTTAGGAATCTCTGGAATTTCCTCATTAACTGGCTTGAGTTCAGTGAAGTTTTTGATGAAAAGTTGATACTTGTGTCCTGTAAGTCGATACTGGCCTTTAATCTTCCATGTTGTAAAGCCTTGAATTGTATACAACTTTAACTCTTCAACTCTATTCTTATAATCATCTATGTCATCCGCCTTTACTCTAGCATGAATTTTTTCACCCTGAAACATTTTGACCACATATTAGTATTTAATTCTTATTAAATTATCTGAAAAATAAACATCTTTAATTCAAAAGTACTTACATTCTTATCAATAAGTATCATGTCAAGACTGATTGGTTGGTTGTTATTTCGGTTGATTGACGTCCAAAGAGATATCACTCTCACTGTAATCCTCCATGAAATGTTTGTTTCCTTTATCTCCTTAATTTCAATATCTACTCCTTCATCCCTTTGTCTGCTTGTTTCTTTCATTTCCTTCTTTTCAACTTGCTTAGTTTCTTCCATTTTTTTTAGGTAGAGAAAAATCTTAGCTGCACCTTTAATGAATGAAAGAATTGTTTTGCTAGTTTGTAGTTGTTGTACTCTACGTGTGTGTACTGTGTATATATAGATTTTTGGCAAGAGTTTTAGTTTAATTCAATTTCTTTTTAGATAACTATCATTTAATGATATTTATCTCTATGGCAGTAGGTTGTTAGGGTTGATTCATTTCAGCTAAATTTTTGCTTCATATATTTTTAAATTTTTGCCTAGATCAGAATCTGACGGAATCTATTTTGATATAATTAACAGTTCCTTAAACTTAGCCAGGTTAGCCTGATTTGATTAATAGTATATATTTTAAAATTTCCTTAAACTTAGCCTGATTTGATTAACAGTATATATTTTTAAATTTCCTCAAACTTAGCCTGATTTGATTAACAGTATATATTTTTAAATTTTTGCCTAGATGACGTGCCGGAAAAATATCATGAAGCGATTATCCTGTCAGTTTTTAATATGTTGGAGCATTTTGGCACACTGAGCCGTATTGCCTAGACATATATTCTGCCTCTGGAACCCATAAGCTTTTATGTTGTGATCAATTTAAATTTTATTCATTTATCTCTGGTAATTGCTGTAGCTTAATTTTTGGCTCAAAGTAGATGGACCAAAATTGAATTAGTGAAAAAATATATAGTTCAGAATTGTCAATGCTAGCCATAGCATTTATTTGACAAACAGAGTTTCCTCTGCGTATTAATGTTGTATTCAAATAATAGAGAAACTATTGTGGATTAATTTTGGTTGTGGAATATATGATACCATCTTAGTTTGGGCTAATATTGATCAGGGGTTGTTATTTCCAAGAAGGAGAGGAAGTACAGATGAATACTGTCATTTTACAGAGATGGGGATTGGAATACTGGTGGGAGCTGTCACATGGAAACACTGCCAGAGTTAGACTAAGAAAGTACAGTGAATTCGAAATCCATTTAGTATTGGCTGTTTCACATCCCACATTCGTCTAATTTTCAGCAAAGCGAATTAAATTTCTACTATTATAAAAAAAATAATAATAATAAATAAATAAATTAAAAAAAAATTGAATAGATGGACTAAAAGTAATTGTAAAATTTATGACAATTATTTGTGATTTTGAATATTCAGAAATCTTATTTAATACTTGAATAGATTCCCTTTGTATGCATGTAATTAAAAAGTAAACCAATAGATGATCATGCTTCTTCTTAGTTGATTCCTCCAAATTTGATTTTGTTGAGACATATGTTTTTCATTTTTGATATTTCTAAGTCTTCAAATATTCCAGCTTTGTACGGCTCTGTCTGGATTGTTTCTAGTGGCGATAAAAAGCATAATATATGTGCTTCTGGTAATCCTTTTCTACTCCCATAATGGATGATGATTTCTGAAAAAAAAATATGAAAAAACATTATTATATTGAATTTTAATAATGAATGAAGTGTAATCTTATGATTGAATTTTACCTTCAATTTCTTGGGGATATTGATGGATTGATTTCAGATCTTCTAATACTTTTGGAATTTTTTCCTTGTAGAAGACCTTTGTTGCTTCTTTGACATCAGTTCCTTTGTCGCACTTGGTTTTCTCCATTTGTGAGTTGCATGAAATTGTACACCAGAAATGGTCTCTATTAAAAAATGAGATAAACATCATGTGTTAGTCAAATATCAATAGTTGAAGAACAACACATAGTTCTGATTTACTTTATTTTTCTTACCTTTGGTGTAAATATGTTGTTGTTGGAGTTTTGTTCATGATCGTCTGTGGAGATTCAAGATGTGTTTTGTGTTTGTTAGTGAGTGTGTGATTAGTATTTATAGGTTTTTTTTTTTGCTAGGTTTAATTTTTTTGAGTTTTATAATTAGTAGGAGTCTTGACCTTAGTTTGTTTTGATTTTCTTTTACATTGATATTTATCTGATATTTTTATTTCTTTTGTTATGGGCCAATTTTATTTTTTAATTTCCGGACTATAGGCAGTTATACCTTCAGTAATGAAAGAATCATAACATGCAGCAGTAGGTTATGGCCATGTATTCCTTTGTTTGAGATAATTTAAGCTATTGCCTTTTGCTTACCTGTTTAGTTTATCTGTACAGCTGTACTGTTGATATGAGCAATTGAACAGTATGTGTATGTAACAAATGTAGGTATAGGGAGGCATTTGATCAAATTTTCGCGGCAAGGAGATGAAAAGAATCAAGACTAATGAATTCTCACTGTTAGCTCACTAACTGTCCGTACTCGGTTAGATGCTAATGGGGAGTCATGGTAGAAGCTTTTGAATTGTTTTTTTGAATTGTTTATGACAGCCCCAAAGAAAGTGCTTAAAAGTTGCAACTCTATGAGTGCATGAAGAGCTACATATTAGTCTGAAAATGATAAGATTTTTGCTTGAAAGGGTAATCACAGTACAATTTGAAAAATGGTATGTTTTTAGCTAAATAATCAGCCAACTTTAGTGTGCATGATGGAAATGAATTCCAGTTCACTAATCCAACCAAGTATTCTTGCCAATAAGACAATATTGTACGACTTAATATTTATGATATATTTCAATATCATAAACAACACTTTTAAACAAATAAATATTTAAAAAAAAAAAAAAAAAAAAAAACAAATAAATATGCTTCGGAACAGGTTGGGGATTTTGGATTGTCAAATATCAAGAGAAATACACTTGTTACTGGTGGTGTATGGGGAACTTTGCCATGGATGGCTCCAGAGCTCTTCGATGGCAGCCGCAGTAAGGTCTCTGAAAACGTAAGCTACCATGTATTATTTGGTTTGAAGGTGTCATTGCTATTCCCAGTTGTTCCTCTTTGTTCAGTTTGTATTGACCCAACAGAACATTCAACTAACAATCCTATCAGCATGTGTGATTAAGCTTATGAAGTGCAGTGATCCAAAGAAACCTTCCTGAAAAATACTACAGATAAGAGATAGAATACATTGCTTTATGCAAGTCCAAACTCAGAAACATATACATCAAGTTACTTGACAGCTTATTACTTTAAAATGTAGCCAGGTTCACTGTCAATGGTAACGTACAAATTATCTGTTAATGAGAAGTCCATGTAAACCATTTCGCAAATAAATTCCACGGCTTTGACATTATATACATATACCTGCAAATATGTTTCTACTAACAAATTTAAATGTTATGCAACATCATTTCATACAATCCTATCAGCATGTGTGATTAAGCTTATGAAGTGCAATGATCCAAAGAAACCTTCCTGAAAAATACTACAGATAAGAGATAGAATACATTGCTTTATGCAAGTCCAAACTCAGAAGCATATACATCAAGTTACTTGACAGCTTATTACTTTAAAATGTAGCCAGGTTCACTGTCAATGGTAACGTACAAATTATCTGTTAATAAGAAGTCCATGTAAACCATTTCGCAAATAAATTCCACGGCCTTGACATTATATACATATACCTGCAAATATGTTTCTACTAACAAATTTAAATGTTATACAACATCATTTCATATATACTACAAATATCAGAACTACACCTTCTTAAGAGGCTCTAACAGTTGATATAGAATACCAAATGTTTTTTTCCCTATTGATAAAAGTGACATGGTAAAAATTGAAACAACCAGTTATGGTATTTTATAGAGATAGGTGCCGGTGCAACTATAAAACTTACAACTAACCCCCCTGCTACTTTTTCCTCCTTGCCTAGCAATTTCCAAGGTTTTATACTGTTATGTGTATCTTTATCCATGTGGTCCTATTTGTTTTCGTACTTGAGTCGGTGTTAGTGTAAATATATCTGCAAATATGTTTCTACTAACTAATGTACAAAAAGATTTGCAGCTCCATAATGGGCTCATTTTGGCTAACCTTTTGGCAGTCTGTAATTTGCAACAACCTCCTTGCAGTCCATACTCTAAGGCTGCATCGTTGAAGACCCCATACTACACCAACCAACAACCACCTGAAATCGCAAGGATTATATACATACGTAACTTCTAAAATTATCATTATTCAATGTTGGTATACACTTTGTTGAAAGTGGTACATACCTTTGGAACAATACAATAGACCTTCCCTTTTTTTTTTTGAGAAACCGAAATCTTATATCAAATAGGAATAACCGGATGAACAGATTCTCGAACACAACTTGGAGTAGGTTCCTTGTCCAGATTACAATGTGCCCATGTAGCAAGTTCATTAGCCTTTTCATTTAGGTTCCTTGGAATCCAAACAAAATCAGCAGTCCAACAAACTGCAGCTAAACCTAAGATCATTATAAAGTTGGTCAAAGCTTGCCAATCAGGATCTTCAGTTTTATCTTTGAGTGCTTCCATAACTTCTTTAGAATCTCCTTCAACCCTGATTTTTTTATAGTCATTTGTGTATGCTAAAGTTACAGCAACTTCCACAGCTATGAGTTCCGCTTCCTGCATATCTTTCGCTTTAAATATTCTGTAGGCTGTAGCTATAACTTGTCCATCAACATTCCTAACTACCACACCAGCAGCCCCTGAACCATTTGACTTATCAAAATTCGCCTTACAGCTAATAATCACACATTCGTTGTCTTCCTTTATATGAGAATGAGCATCAGGACATTGAGGTAAGCTTTCATAGGATTTTTCACTTCCACCCAGTAGAACTTCCGGATACACAACATTTGTTGTAGATTTTTCTGCCTGCGGTGGTAGCAATACTGTTATCCTTTTTGATGACGTACATCTTGATAGAGCAACATACAACTGACCATGACTGAACACCGGATTACGAAGATCTATTCCGATGTATTTTACTGATTGTCCTTGCGACTTATTAATTGTCATTGCATAAGCAAGTCTTATTGGAAACTGACGCCGCGACATTTCAAACGCCAATTGTGTAACCGAAGGTGTTATGGTTATTCTTGGAATAAATACTAAGTCTCCGGCTTTTTCTCCAGTTAAGATCTTTGCTTCAATTACTCTTGATGCACATTTGACTACCATCAATCGAGTTCCATTACAAAGACCATCTCTTGGTGAAATATTTCGAAGAAGCATGATTGGAGTTCCAATCTTCAATGACAGGTTGAAAGGAGGTAGACTCGCTGGTTCTTGAGAATTCAAAAATTCACTTGTAACTCCTTTCCCATTTATTTGTGTTCCTCTACCTTCGTCCACAACTTTATCAGCAGCCAAGTACTCAAACATTTTTCCAGGTTTTAGTTTAATTGCCAATTCGTTGATGGTAGCCACATCATCATTTCTTGCTGATAGTATTGCTCGTTCTTTCAGAAATATGGTGGAATCTGGTCGTTTAATATCCAGTTGTGGGTAGACAGACAAAACCAAATCCTTAAGATTCTCAAGGCTTTTTACATCGTCCGGCAAAATGATAGTTTCATTTGGATTTGTTCCAACCTGTTAATTTGAAACAGGATTAAATTCAAAAAAATTTAAACTTTTTGTATTTGAGTATTAATTTGAAAAGTAGTAAGTACCTGTATCAAGTAGTCAGCAAACTTCATATTTTCAGCGTCCTCCTTGTTTAGCCTCATGTTATCTACCAGATTTAATACTTGAACATTATCCCATAGGAACGATTTTCGAAATGATGCTGCCACAACTTCTTCTCTTGATCCTTGAGGTATAACCGGTAGTGTTTGTCGGAAATCACCCCCAAGAACAACGGTTACTCCCCCAAATGGTTTATCATTCCCACGAATATCTTGAAGACTACGATCAACCGCTTCTACACAGTGTCGGTGTTGCATAGGAAGTTCATCCCATATTATAAGACTTGTTTTTCTCAATAATTCAGCATCAAAAGATTGCTTTTTTATAGAACAAACACTGTCTTCCATAACTGCAAGAGGTATTTTGAACGTTGAATGTGCTGTTCGTCCACCTTTTAACAATAAAGCAGCAATTCCCGATGAAGCGACCATTACAACTATATGTCCTTTGCTTCGGCAGGCAGATGATATAGTGTTATAAACAAAAGTTTTTCCTGTACCAGCTGCGCCATTCAAAAAGAGTAATTTCCCTTTCTTACTAAAAACGGAATCTGTAACAACTTTGTAAGCTTGATTTTGTGCTGAATTCAAGCGTAGATAATTAGTTGCCGCTTCAATTTCTATTCCTTCGTATTGAAGTTGTTCGTGCTCCCAAAGCAACCGATTTCCAATAGGCTCACACCAATCTTTACTGGGTGAAGGCATATTTGGGTAATCCGCCAACGTTTTACCATATTCTGATAGCTCCTGGTCTAATAGAAATAAACCATAGTCACAAATTTCCTTTTCAGATGGGTTAGAAATTTTGAATTTCTTTTTCAACTGGTGAGGCAAATCATCGCATATTTTGGTTGCAAAATTTAACCATAATAATTCTGGTCTTGAAGGAGAACATTCTCTTAGTAGCAGACTAAACAATTTGCGCACCTGTTTGCACATATCGGAGATAGTATTAAACATTTAAGCGTATTGTAATAATTTTCAAATGAAATCAGATTATGAAATATGAAATTAAAACTACCCTATCTGGCATATAACTACTTATTTGATATTTTTCAGAGGACACAATATTCGCACCTGTTTTCCGGTTTTGATATTAACTGCTTCATCTAAACATTTACTCCATTCTTTGTCGTCTTCAAGTAGTCCTCTTGCAATGCATGCTTCTTTGAAAGTGTTATACCGAACATTTTCAAAAGTTTTCAAATCAGCCCATGATGTTGGTCCTTTTAAGACAGTTAGCAACAACCTCAAATAAAATCTCTCACCTGAATTAAATTAGTAAAGGCTTAAACAGTGATCAGAAATGATATTATACTACATTAAAATGTAATGTTTATAGTGCAGTACACACGCATCAGGAAAACTCTGTCTTTCTTAAGGTACATAAGCACCTTGATCAGTATGTATTTGGGTGGTCTTTTAAGAATGAAATATTAAATCTTAATTAAAAATTAAAAATCTGATTCAAAAAGATTAATGATAGAAAAGTAATGATTCAGAAGTGAGTGAATTATTACGGAACTAAAGAAGTACAAAGATAACATCAAATATAAAATCTTACCTGAATTGGGATTCGCAAAGTACATTCTGCCAATTGAACCCTCATGGCTATATGCCTATATCAAAGGGATCGAGGTGCCTAATGATATATATTACAGGTCATAGACACTGATCGAACTGAGCAGGTTTAGCGGTGCTTATCACTCAGGACGGAGAATCAGAGACTCCAGTCATCAGTCAGTGGGAGATTTGCTGAGAAGCTCAGTGCAAGGGAGACCCAGCGAGTGGGAATAAGTTCTTCCAACTTCAGATTTTACCTATAAAAACTATGTGAATCGGACCGTTGGCCGGGAAGTCACCATTCAATGGGATGTATGGTAAAAGCCCGAGGGGAGTCGTTAATCGGAGGCAAAAGAAGCTTTGTAGTACAACCCTGTTGCTTTTTGTATATATTAAGACATACTAACTTACATAGCGAGAAAATTATAATAACAGTCCAAACAGGAAGCAGGTAGAATGACTTCTTACTTCTTAGTAAGCACTAACCATGGTATTAGCAACTCATCGTATTATGTGTGGCAGCGCAGTGGCCAGTAGACTTCAAGGTTGATCTAGAGAAGGTGTAGGAGGGTGACGTGCAACTATGTGTAGTAGCTAGGCACTGGCACTTCCAGTTTACATTGTGATAGTGCAGTACACAAGCATCAGGAAAACTCTGTCTTTCTTAAGGTACATACGCACCTTGATCAGTATGTATTTGGGAGTTTTTTTAAGAATGAAATATTATAACTTAATGAAACATTAAAAATCTGATTCAAAAAGATTAAGGATAGAAAAGTAATGATTCAAAAGTGAGTGAATTATTACGGAACTAAAGAAATACAAATATAACATCAAATATAAAATCTTACCTGAATTGGGATTCGCAAAGTACATTCTGCCAATGGAGAATTTGTCTTGCCTTGGTGTCCACATTTTTTTGTCCTTGTGCCAAACAAAGAATTCAGGAAATTGTTGGTATGTATAACATCT
Organism: Aquilegia eximia; assembly: GCA_023053565.1. NCBI lineage: Eukaryota > Viridiplantae > Streptophyta > Magnoliopsida > Ranunculales > Ranunculaceae > Aquilegia > Aquilegia eximia. Next base: position 27,654,723 of record JALIGU010000002.1, read on the forward strand.
TGCTTCTGGATGATTCTTACAATAATCCAAAAATTCTGTAAGAGAAGATTTTTGGTTTTCAGCTCTTTTTTTTATTTTTTTTTTGGAATCTTTAGCCTTGTAAACCACCATATGCATTCCTTCAAGATGTAGTGAGAGTCTTGTGACATTTGGTTTCTCCTTGTGCATTTTATTTCCCAATAATCTCCATGCAGCCTCTATTGAACCAACATATCTTGCATCAATATATTGTTTGATCTCGTCAGTGGTGCCACCAACAACCATTGTTGCTCGATCGTGACCTTTGTATATATATATTTATGAATATATTTGACAGCTCTTACTGATGCACAAATTTCTACATTAATATGAGAGTCAAACATTTCAGATAGATGAGGGTTATAAGGTACGACATCCCTGTTGTCGACTTCTTGACCCCTTATCAGGTATACTTTCCCTGTTTTTTGTCTTCGATAAAGTGGGTAACCATCAGCATCCATTTTTGTTTCATCCGCATTTTCTCTAGGGAATCTTGACCTGCAAAAACCATTTTCCATACATGGTGATGATTTGTTTCTTTCTCCGCAAGGGCTGTGTATCATGCACTTCTTGACAGTTTCAAACAAAGCCGGATGTTTATTAGGATCTGGAAATTCTGCACACACAAATTGATCCACTTGTGATGTTGTTTTAATTTTATCATTGCTTTGGAGAAATATAAGCGCGTGCATATGTGGAAGGCCTCTTTTTTGGAACTCAATTGTGTAGACATAACCAACTACTTTTCCAAACAATTGTTTGTCAATTATCTCTTTCATAATTGCTTTTCTCTTAAGCTCAAATACTCGTGCTACCAAATCCGGCCGATCTAATGCGTTTTGGAATGGTTTCAATTCATTTTGGATCTCTGGCCATCGAGGATTTGCTGTTGCAGTAAGAAATATATCTGGATGTTTGTTGAATCTTGTGATTGCCATTGAGTCTTGATATATCTCGTACATATGCCTAGGACTTCCGAGATGAGATGATGGAAGAATAAATCTCTGACCAATTTCCTTTGGATCATTTCCATTGTCAACTATATCTGTTAATCCATAATCCACTTCAGCTGACAGTTAATAAATAAAATTCAAGGATACCTCTTATATTTTAAAGAATGAATAATATAAATGGTTGCTTTGTTTAAAACATTTCAGTAATATAATATATATACCTCGTATATTTAACGGAATGAGTAATAGAAATGGTTGTTCTGTTTAAACAGTTCAATGATGTAATATAGATAACATATATATTTAATAGACCAATGACAATGATTAATTTTTTTTTTTTTATTTTTTATTAAATGTACAACTTAATGATATGATATAAATATGGTCAGTTAACTATAACCAAACAGTTGTATCTGGTGGTATAAGGCAGATAAACCCATATATTTATGTTGTTGAACCTGCCATGTAACATGTGAGTGATACCCTTCCGATGTTTTTTTTTTTTTTTTTGGCAAAACATGACCAGTTGATAAGTAAAATGTTTTGTAAGCATAGATCTGACTATTCAGTCCACACTCTGGATTTATTTCATCTTATTAGAAATAGAAATCTTGAGACTCTTTTTCAAAAGGTTTTTGATATTTATAGTGTTGAACTTCTTTTTAAAGCTTTGCTATCTATTATATAAAAAGAAATCTTAATTTACCAGTGAAAAAGGAAAAGCAAGGATATTTGTAATTAACAATATAAGCATGTGCCATACCTGTTAATCCACTATAAACTTCAGCACGCAGATCATCCTGATGATTTCTTATATAGCTCAAACGATTTTGTTCGTACGCTGCCCATGCATCCACCAAGAATGCTTGAAACAACAATCCTCCTCTTAGAATAGATGAATATTCTGTAGTACGTTCAAATATTCGATAGCGAAAGAATTCTAATTGAGTCAATCTTTTTGTCAAGTGACAGTTTCTTTTCACATCCCATTGCAAATAAGATGTTGACCAACCAAGATCGCCATTAGGAAACAAAAGAACATAGTGCAAAGGTAGGTATGCTGGGTGGCACTCGCTAATTCTTTTCAGTTTGTTTCCTCTCAAATGTAGAACAATATCACGCTTGGAAGCGATTTCTGTACCATCTCCTGGCATAATAACTGCAATGTCTTCAGATGTTGGCAAATTATACCTTTTCTTATCAGTATCTGGTTTGTAGTGCAACCAAACAGGTATATTTGTATCTTCGTCTGTATTTGATTCCTTCAATACTTCATATGCGTGCTTATACACTTTACAGAGCTTGTTGTTTTCTAACAGTGTTTCGTGAATTATTTTCAAAACATCTTCACGTAGCTGTGGATTGCGCTTATTACGATAATCTAGCGCTGAATTGGAATCATATATGTACAGTTGTGCGTAACTCGGAACTTTTCCAATTTTAGGGATGAGTGATCCTATGTTGTGACACAATTCACCATGTATTGTGAAAGATTTTGGACCACGACCATTCAGTATACGGTCATCCATTTTTACCCCTAGACTTGTAAAAGCATTTGAAGCATTATACGCTCTAATGTTCTTGCGAAAAGATTTGGAGATCTTATCTGATCCTTCATACAAAGATTGAATCGATGGTGGCAACGGAGATAACGGAGGCAGTTTTATTTTTCCTTGCAGGCAACACATTCCAAACAAAGTTTTCTTTCGTGTAGACTTTGACAGTTTTTCACCGTCCCAATGAAGAGCATGACAAAAGCTGCATTCTACATCCATCTTCCCTAAATAATGATGTTCTTTAGCTATTGGAGAATTAACATCCGTTTGAAATTCAAGTTCATCGCTGAGTATGTCTTCATAGACATTATCATAGTCTTCGGGATATACAATTTCTATATCTTCTATTGTAACTATTTTTGGGAAAGTAATTCCACTGTGTAAAATCCAAAAAAAAAAAATTAGTGAGCATCGAGTTTAGTATTGCACTGAATCTCATAATATTAATCATAATACAAAATAAATATTAAAAGAAATGTGATGGACTTTCTACAACTTGCACCCTTTACACAAATATTCAATAGAAAACAAATAGGACCACATGTCTGAAGATACACATAACAGTATAACACCTTGAAAATTGCTAGGCAAGGAAGAAAAAGTAGCAGAGGGGGGGGGGGGGGGGGGGGGGGGGTTTGTTGTAAGTTTTATGGTCGCACCGGCACCTATCTCTATAAAATACCATAACTGGTTGTTTCAATTTTTACCATGTCATCTCATAATATTAATCATAATACAAAATAAATATTAAAAGAAATGTGATGGACTTACTACAACTTGCACCCTTTACACAAATATTCAATAGAAAACAAATAGGACCACATGTCTGAAGATACACATAACAGTATAACACCTTGAAAATTGCTAGGCAAGGAAGAAAAAGTAGCAGGGGGGTTTGTTGTAAGTTTTATGGTCGCACCGGCACCTATCTCTATAAAATACCATAACTGGTTGTTTCAATTTTTACCATGTCACTTTTATCATTAGGGAAAAAAACATTTGGTATTCTATATCAACTGTTCAAGCCTCTTAAGAAGGTGTAGTTCTTATATTTGTAGGTGATATGAAGTGATGTTGTATAACATTTAAATTTATTATGTTTCAGAACTCCAGGATGTTCTTCCTTGGCTCATCAACCAATTGGGTACTTGATAATTATATCACAAAAGTACTGTGTGTGTATTTGCAGATTAATCATACATAAATATATGAAAGCAGCCATCACTCATTGTATATGAAACGTTTTATTTTTGTTTGATGAAAGTTGTATATGAAACTTACTATCTAGTTATAGGAATTATAACTTCATTCTCTCGCGATGCATCCCCTGCAGATGATGAGCCGAACAAAAAGACAATCTCTGAAACTGGTTTTGATACAGTAGCTATTTGAAATCCAGATGGGCTGTTGTTTTGATATTGAGTAACCCCATCCATTGTATATGAGTGCTTCTTAATCTCATCACTTTTTGTCGAGGTATTCTTCTTCTGTGTTGAGATATCCTTGCTTTTCTTTTTAATTCCAATTTTCTTTGTCTGCAATTCTTTGCTGCATCATAAAAATGAGGTAATCAATATGATTTGTAGCATTTTTGTCCAGAAACTTTGACTTAATATACTCTTTACAATACCTGGATAGAGGAGTACCAATGGTCTTACTTCCCAATCTTTCTTTTTCTCTTCTTGCACGTTGAGCGAGTTGTCTTCTATTTAAAGGAATGGAATAAAGTCCGTCTTTATTTGTTGTAAGATCAGACTGATGGTGTTGTTGTTCACCGTTTTCGATTCTAGCATCATTAACTAAACTGTATCACAATGTGAAGTTATAACAGGAATTAGTAAACTTTTTTTTGGCATCTAAGCTAGTAACATTACATTATTTTTTTCAGTAAATTACCAGCTTCCAATTGAACTTGGATTTTTTTGGATTTTTTCCTTCTCCCTTCTTGCACGCTGTGCTTTCTGACGATTACTTACTTGTATGTGAATGGCTTCTGTAGTACCACCATCATCTGTTTTTTTGTTATCAAAATCCATTTAATCATGGGTTGAAATTGCTGCACACAATTTGTAAAGGATCAACTATTAAATAAAAAAAAAAAAAAAATACCAAATTGGATGCTATATCAAAATTGAAGACAATGACAGAATTTATTGAATTAAAATTTTAAAATTTTAAGATTTTAAGATTGGTGGTGCAAAAGGAGATTGTACTCCATCTTATAAGTGCAAAAGGGACGGGTCAAATTTAAGTTGTTCAATTAACCTTTTACTACAAAATTAATCTAAAACAAAAATAAAACCAATCAAAATCAAAATTATGAGAGAAAGAGAGAGAGAGAGAGAGGAGTAAATTGAACCAATTTCAAATTTAAATTGTTTAATTAACCTTTTACTACAAAATTAATCTAAAACAAAAATAAAACTAATCAAAATCAAAATTATGATTACTACAAATTTAATCTAAAACAAAAATAAAACTAATCAAAATCAAAATTATGAGAAAAAGAGGCAGAGAGAGAGAGGAGTAAATTCCAGACTCCCTTTAACAAATTCTATAATTAACTTCTAATCAAAATTAAAAACCAACAGAGAGAGATTGTTACCCACCAAGAAACGTTTGTGAAGAGTATGAGAGAGAAGTTATGAATTTTAAGTTTTATGAAGAGTATGAGAGAGAAGTTATGAATTTTAAGTTTTATGAGATCGTGTTAAACCTTATTTTTGCTTCTCGATTCATTTGTTAATTTGTTATGTTAGGATTCATCCTGACCATCTATTTCCAATCTCATTAAATCTATCTATTTTCAATCTCATTAAATCCCAATCTCTATAATCTCATGTGCAAATCTTGACCGTCCTTTGTCTCTTTACCAAGTTTTATAAGTGCAGGTTATAATATAGATTACTCGGGGGTGTATATATACAAAAATTATCTTGTACCATAGTGTTCTTTGTGTGCATGTGATTCCATTTGTTTTGAGTAAATGGAGTTACTTAATGGTTACTTAAACCATTTGACTAGAAACATTTGGAGTATTGCAGTTGGCACAAATTCAGCAACTTTTCACAGAGACGTGTTTTGAAAACTAGAATGGTGGACGTCTACAGGACAGTGATTCATAGCATTAACTGGTTCTCTGTTGAGACACATTTGATCTGTTTAAGTCAATTTTTAATTGAAAGGGTGTGAGAAACAGTTCACAATTGTTTCCAGATGATGGTTAAAGGCGCTTTGTCTTCTCTCAGCCCAAAGGGCCTTTTAGATTTTTCTTCTATAGCCTTGTTTTATTCCAGCCCATCGGGCCTTATACCAGGCCTTGGCCCATCTTTGATTTATCTACAGGTAAGGGTCTATGTCAAATCCCATTTGTGTGCCAGGTGGAGCAGAGGCAATTTTGCATGTTGTTAATCGGTTGGTTCATGCCAACAAGGATGACACATCTCTCACTATGCTGCTTGTGGAGTTTCAGAATGCCTTTAACTTTGTTGATCGTTTTGCTATGCTACGGGAGGTATGCATTCATTGTCCGTCTATTGCTCTATGGGTCGAATATCTCTATTGCCAACCTACTCGATTGTATTTAAAATCTACTCGTATTTGGTCAGCAGCTGGGATACAACAGGGGGACCCTTTGGGGCCACTTCTCTTTACTTTGATCTTGCATCCGTTGATACACCGCATCCAGTCAGAATGCCACTTGGAGTTGCAGGCGTGGTACTTAGATGATGGTACTCTGATTGGTAGTACAGAACATGTGGCTAGAGCTATCTGTATCATTCAAGAAAGTCGACCATCTCTTGGGCTCATTCTTAATGTGTCTAAGACAGAGTTGTTTTGGCCTTATGTTGATCCTGGTTGCTCTTATCCAGGCAAGGGGTTAAGTTGTTTGGAGGGGCTGTAAGTATTATTGATGCATCCTTTATTGTGGGTAATGTTTGTCACCGAGTGGATAAGACACTTCAGCTTATAAATCTATTACCACAGCTAAAGGATCCACAATGTGAGTTGGCACTTTTACGTTCTTTTATGGGAATATCTAAACTCACTTTTGCTCTTCGTACTTGCCCCCAGATTATATCCAGGAAACAGCCGATTGGTTTGACTTCAAGCTTCGTGCAGCACTTCAGAATATTGTGGTTTCTGATGGGCCTGGTTTTGGCGATCTACAGTGGCGTATGGTAACCCTTCCATTACGCTTGGGTGGACTTGGTATCTATTGTGCCATGGATGTTACGAAGTTTGTTTTTGTAGCTTCACGTACTCAAACAAAGAATCTTCAAGACCACATTCTTCGAGGTTGTGATATTGTACCTATGGGTAATGTTTTGAAACTGCCATTGCTGGTTTACATCTTTCTATGCCTGATTTTGATCTTAGTAATCTTGCTTCGACTGTTACCGTCCCCTTCAGACCCCAACATGTCTTGGAGGAAATATACTACAACAAGATTAGTTTTGGTCTTGAGAGGAACTTTGAGTTGCCAGGTAGACAGAAGATCGTGATTGGATATCTACAGTCGGAACATGCCAAAGATTTCCTCTTTGCTATCCCGATGGAAAGGCTTGGACAACGCATGACGTCTGTCGAATACCGTGCTATTCTTCGTTATCGATTGATCCCTCTATATTCAGATGGTGAGTTATGTCTAGTGTGCAAGAAGAGCAGACTTGATGCTTTCGGGGACCATACGGCTCATTGTAAGTATTACCCCGGCTTCAAGTACAGGCATGACAACGTTAGAGATATCTTGTGTGATGTGTTCTGGCGGGCTGGTGTACAGGTTAAGAAGAAGGTTCATGTTAACTTCCTTAGTGATTTTAAGGAAGGAAGATCAACATTACGTCCTGCTGATATTCTGGTCTACAACTGGTCTGAAGGTAAACATGCATGTGTTAATGTTACAGGGGCATCTCTGATGGTCAGGCTGGGTCCTGGGATTTTTGAGGTGGGGCTAGCAGCTAGCAATGCAGCAGCTGCAAAAGTGGAGAAACATGATGGAGGTTGTAGGGCTCAAAAGTGGAGAAATATGATGGAGGTTGTAGGGCTAACCAACATAGTTTCATCCCCTTTGCATTTGACATATTTGGATTACTAGGCTCAGAAGCAATTGAGCTCCTCAGAAGAGTGCAAAACGTAATGGATAGCAACGTGATAACTGTATTTAAGAGAATCGGGTTTGCAATTCAGAAAGGACTTGCCGCGCAGTTTGTAGCAACAAAATTTTATCAATAAAATTTGTTTTTGGTGGTCTTGGCATTTATTGTGCCATAGATGTCAGTAAGTTTGCCTTTGCAGTCTCTCGATGCCAAACTCAGGAGCTCCAGGACCACATACTCCGAGGGTATGGTACTGCACACATAGATGATGTTTTTGATAGTGCAGTTGCTGAGCTACAACTCTCTCTCCCTGATTTCAACCTTAGTATTCTATCCTCAAGGGCTACCCCCCCCCCCCCCCCCCCCCAAAACCCCAACACACACTGGCGGAAGCTTACTACAGGAATATTGCTACTAGTAGTGACATGGATTTTGATTTGTCTGCTCACCAGAGGGCTGTGATAGAATGCTTGCAGACCAAACATGCCAAGGACTTCCTTATTACTATTCCTATGGAAGGGTTAGGAAAACGCATGACGGCAGTGGAGTACTGTGTCATTCTCTGGTACCGTCTCATGATTCCGTTATTTACAGATGGGGATTTATGTCCTGTATGTAAGAAGAGCCGACTGGACGTCTTTGGGGACCATGTTGTACACTGTAAGTATTAGCACAGTTTTAAATACAGGCACGATCATGTGCGTGATATATTGTATGATGTGTTATGGCGAGTAGGAATACAGGTTAAGAAAGAGGTTCCGGTCAATTTTCTTACAGACCCGTCAGAAGGCAGATCAAGACTACGCCTGTAACACCCCAAAATCATAACACGAATCCCAATGACTCAATGTCCTATCTCGAGGCATTAGAACAACTGTCACACCCCGAATTTTGACAAATGAATGTTGCCAAATAATTAGCAAATATTCATAAACCAAAAGTCAGAGCGTGAAGCTGAAGGGTTCAAGAGAGAACAAAGAGATGAAGAGAGAAGTTGGAAGATTCAAGAGAAAACAAAGAGACGAATTGCTGGAGTTATGGTTTATTGCAAAGAGGCAGAGTAGAGATAGAAATTGTGGACCTTTTGATACCCGTGTGAGAAACCCACAACTTAAGCCCATATACTGTCTTTGTCTAGTTATGTTTATCTCCCCATGTTTGTGTGTCCACGCACAGTATAATATAGAAGATCGGTAAATGGTAAAATCAATTACCAGCAAATGGGTACCCGTGGCCTAATGGATAAGGCGTCTGACTTCTAATCAGGCGATTGTGGGTTCGAGTCCCACCGGGTGTGTTATGTATGTATGATTTTGTTTTTTTATTTTTGCGCAAATTATAAATGATAAAATAATGCATACAAAGAAGAAGAAGATCGAAGAAGAAAGAAGAGCAGAGATGGATTCGAGGTTTGAGGAGAAAGAGTTTGTAGCTTGTTGCGGAAGCATCAAATTTGCTCAACAATTGGCTGCTGCTGGTGGTGGTTCTGATAACTTAGAGGAATTAGTAGAAACTGCTCGTGATATTTGGTTCAATAAGGTAATCTTTTCTTTACTTTACTTTACTTGGGGTCCGTTCATCTCTTTATTTATTTAATTAAGATGATGATTTCTATGATTGATCTTCTTCTTCTTGTTGATTTAAATACGTAGGTTGATGTGAATGGTTGGCTTGAAGCATTTGCTGCTCATCCACAAATTGGCCAAACTTCTTTTCCCAATACTAACACTGAAACTAGTGCTCAGTTTAGTACAATTTTATTGCTTTTCTCATTCATTTTACAAACAATTTTTATGTTTTTTTTATTTGTCAAAGAGAACAACAAAAATCAAATATTGCGATTTTATTACCATATTAACTTTATTGATCTTGCAATTTAGCCTTTCATCATTATACACTTCCTGCCCTAATGCATTGCCCTATATTATGACCTTATGTATAGGTGGAGCAAAGGTGAACAATCAACTGCTTTAGCCACATCTACTCACTCTACCTTGCAGGTATGTTGGAGCAAAGGAGGAACTTTTTTCATTCCAGTTGAAATCATTTTTTTATTCTGAGTTCAAAAACTTTATGGCTACTGATGTTTCATTTTCATTTTAGGCAGCTCAACTTGATATTTCTTTGTTTATTAATATAATCAAATCTTTATGGGATGGGATTATCGGTTTACTGAGTGAAGCTAGCTTCTATCTCTGTTTCCAGGAGTTATTTGATTGGAATGCAGAGTACAGGCAAAAATTTGGTTTTGTTTTTCTTATATGTGCATCTGGAAGGACTACTCCTGAAATACTTAGTGAGTTGAAGGTAAATGTGAAATGTAGTATTTGTATAAACAGACGTACACACACACCACGCAGTTGATGCCCTTGTTTTAAAGAAATATTCATCCACATTTGATACAGAATTTGTGTATATTGAGATAGAGAAAAGAGGTTTAGACAAATAGGAGAGCACCTTGTGAAATTTCATCAATAATTTTGTTACTTCTTATTGAATTCCATAAATCTTCTCTTGTGTTTTTAATCATATACTTCTGTTTTGCAGATGAGGTACTCGAACAGGCCCATAGTCGAGCTCGAGATAGCAGCACAGGAGCAGATGAAAATAACTGAACTACGTCTAGCCAAGCTCTTTTCCACAAAGACAACTTCTAGAATAACTAACGAGATCCCTTATGGCCTTGTAAACAAAGCAGGAGGTAATCTTCACCCCTCTAAAATAAGTATTCATTTTTTACTTGCGTTCTCAAATTGACTGTTGTTCTTTTCACGACATTACTGGTTCTTTTTGTGTTGTTTTTGGGCATGTATCTGGTTTTAGCTATTCATTTATTCGGTGTTTGGTTCACACAAAAAAAAAAAATATTTGGTCTTTGCCTTTTATGCCAACCTCTGTTTTTCTCTCCAAATCTCTATTCTTGCAACTTTTCTACTTAAAAACAAATGGAACCAAATTCCTTTTGAAAAATGAAACCTGGAACTTTTTCTTGTGGTAATTTCTTTCCATGAATTTGATGTCCTCTAGAAAGTGTTCTTAACTACTCTCAGTTTGCACTTCGCAAGCTATATGAGCACTTTCTAGGACGAAAAATTTCAAGAACGAAGCACACCCTTTTCATGTTTTTAATTTTTTTTTTTTTTTATTCAATAAGCCATTCATGTTTTTAATTGGTTACACTTAAATTTTCCAAGATGTGAAATTCTATGAAAACTAATTGTCTTCCCAGCCATATATCAATGTGGTTGGATGAAACTTATTCATAACTCATAAGATATATACGAAGGACCAACTAGTTCTTAAAATTAACAAGACTAGCACATGGACAACTACTAATGGATCTTTAATATTTACATAACTGGCCTCTCAAACTTTGATGTGTATATAAAGCTTGATTCGCTTGAATTCTTCATTTGTAGAAGATCGTGTGAGTTTACTGAGTGCCCATCTGAATGCTGGTTCCTATTCTGCAAATAAACCATCTCAAGTCTCGAATAGGACTCGCCCACCTATCACAACCCATGTCTTGGACGTCTCTCGTGGATCTCCAGCTGCAGGTATTGAGGTACAGTTAGAAATATGGAATGGTGCAAAACCACCCCCATTTTCGGGAGAGGTAGGTTCTGGATTCTGGATATTTCAAGGATCTTCCATCACAAATGCTGATGGACGAAGTGGCCATCTGATGCATATAGTGGACAATGTGGAGCCTGGGGTATACCGCATAAGCTTTAACACTGGGAAGTATTCTCCAGATGGTTTCTACCCCTATGTCTCTATCGTGTTTGAGATCAAGGAATCTCAGATTGGTGAACATTTTCATGTCCCAGTACTTCTTTCACCATTCTCATTTTCAACATACCGTGGAAGCTAGAGATGCAATTTCTCTACCTTTGTGTACATGTAAATTAGTGAAGAGTTGTGAATATTTGTAATTTGGTCCTCAGTTGACACTTTATTTTTTTCTCTTTTTCTAATTCTAGAACTTCGTAGTTATCTATGAAGATTCATCTCATGTATTTTCAACTGGATGACTAGATATGGAATAATTTTGTCTGCAGCAACTATTTCAGCTTTTTTAAGTTTTCATCTTTGCATCAAACTCAATTAGAGTTGACCTCGTGGATGTTTAATTAGTATTCAGACCGTTCAGAATTTAACTGAAGAAAAAACAAACAACATCTAAGGTAGGCGTCTGGTGTGCAAAACATGCATAATTAACTAGGTTATAGCGCAATCCTTTGTTGTAACAAATATTCAAAGAGACTGAAAACTACAAAGATTTTGCATTTACCTGTGGTTGCCAAACTTACAAGGTTTAGACCACATAAAACAATGCTCATTACATCGTCTGATCATGTGTTGTTTATTATTTTGAATTGCGATAAAGTGGTGCACTGGTGCTTTAGTTCAATGTCTGCAAAGCGTTTTCAAATACAGCAAATTACATAGAGGTCATACTGGTAAGTTTATTTGGCGCGAGTATCTATTATACAGCTATAGTGAGGCCTAAGCTATACTCAAGCATCTGTCATAGTGACAGTATATACAACACTAAAGACATCAGGCAACATGGGTATTGCAAATGTTCCATGTTCTTCCAGAAATGAACTCGCATTTCTCTACCTCATCCTTACAAATGTGGGTGCATATTTGAACTGTTAAAATAACAGTTTTCAGTTCAAACTTCTTAGACTTGTATGACAATAACATGGAATCAGAACAACTAAAACAATTCAAAGATCAATTCTACATTTAATAAAGACTCAAGCAGAAAATAAACATAAACCCATAGAAAATCCCATGAATGAAAGAACTATTATGATGAACAAGCATTAGAACTATACCTAGAAAGAACTAATGGAACTAACACTCTGCCACCTAGCCTGCAGTCAAACCCATAAAACCTACTTGCACCATTCACAAGCGACACTACTCAGCAAATTCAATTCACTTTCTCTAAGACAGATATCCATTTCATCAGTAGGTTGCGCTTCAGCTGGGATATCCATTTTCTTATCTTTGTTCACACTGGAATCTACAGTTTCAGTAACTTTCACTTCAACATGGATATCCATCTTGTTGTCTTCCTTCACAGTGGAACCTGAATATCCGTCACGTTATCTACAGAAAGTCTCCGTTCTCCTTTGAACATTTTGATTTCGGCATTGTGGAGAGTTAGGATGGTACCAGGATTCAAATCCATGAGCTCTACTTGGGCGTTACCCCTAGCAGTGAAAACGATCGTGCCAGTGTCATCTTGAACTTGGCATTCAGCAACCGTGTTTTGAGGTGTGCCTTTTATTTTGCGGTTCACAAATTCAACATTAAGATTGTATATCGATGTCCAAATTCTAGCTCGTTTAGTTTAACCATTTTTCTAGCAGGCTTAGGCTTAGATGATGATCCCGCCTTTCCAGAAGCTGGTTTCTGAGTAAACCATTCCTTGGCTACATGCTTCAATCCTAGAGTATACCGATTCTCTTCTTCTTCTTCTTCTTCTTCTACGAACGTGGTTAGGGCGTTCGAACGTCCTGTACGCCAGATCTTTGTTACGTGTTGTACACGTACGTACGTGATTTCGACGTACGTACGTCCTCCTCTTGTTTTGTGCAATTGGGCCTGTTTTGAGCCCAATTCGTAGCTATTGTAAGGCTATACTATAAAGCCAGATAGAAGAGATACAAAACCTAAAAACTTTTCTAAGAGAGAGATTGTGAGAAGCCATTAGAGAGTTTTGAGAACTTTTGTGAGGAAGAAGACTTCGGTTTCTTCGTGAGGGCTTGTACAATTGTCTTGTGAAAGAAAAGCATCATCCTTTCTCCCCGTGGACGTAGGCATATTGCCGAACCACGTATATCTTGTGTCTTGTGTGTGATTGCTTGTTTACTTTTGTCGTTTTTTGTTTTACTTTCATACACTAGTTCAATCATCATATTTGTGCATTAGCCTCCGCTGCGCACAACACCTTTATCAATCTCTGGTGTCTGCCGTGACATGGAGAAAGAAGCTTGGGGATGTTGTGCGCAGCGGAGACTAATGCACAAATATGATTGAACTAGTGTATGAAAGTAAAACGAAAAACGACAAAAGAAACAAGCAATCACACACAAGACACAAGATATACGTGGTTCGGCAATATGCCTACGTCCACGGGGAGAAAGGATGATGTTTTTCTTTCACAAGACAATTGTACAAGCCCTCACGAAGAAACCGAAGTCTTCTTCCTCACAAAAGTTCTCAAAACTCTCTAATGGCTTCTCACAATCTCTCTCTTAGAAAAGTTTTTAGGTTTTGTATCTCTTCTATTTGGCTTTATAGTATAGCCTTACAATAGCCACGAATTGGGCTCAAAACAGGCCCAATTGCACAAAACAAGAGGAGGACGTACGTACGTCGAAATCACGTACGTACGTGTACAACACGTAACAAAGATCTGGCGTACAGGACGTTCGAACGCCCTAACCACGTTCGTACGTTCTGTCCCGAAAAAGTTGTCTGCCACATTGGACGTACGAACGCCCTAAAGCCATTCGTACGTTCCTGAACAAAAACTTCCCCTTCTCCTGATTATGCATATAAAACCCAACAATTCTCCACCTCGGCGAAGATTCAATAAATCTAAGCCGATAAACACACGTCACAAACTCCCACACATGTCTCGAAAGACCACCTCGGCTGCACCACCTCATGGTTGCCTACGTACCCTTCTTCTAAGGGATCAAGCCATCGTAGTTCACTCCAAGATATACTATCAACTCGAAGGAATGATATGGACCAATTCTAACCAATAGAACTTAGTCCCATACACCACTTTAGTCACGGTAATATTTCAAGCTTCTGTCGGAGACAAAGCAACCATAGAATGTAATGTGGACAATCTGCTGATAGATCTCACTGCCAATGTAAACACATATCCAAGAGTAGACCAACGTCTATCAAAGTGACAATCATACTCAACCTCCACATAACCACCACACCGCAAACTCAAAGTCTTTCCATGTTGAACTAACAAACCAACCTCCACACTACCTTGAATGTAGTGGAACATCCATTTCACAGCTTCCCAATGTCTCACATCAGGATCATGCATGTATCTACCTACAATGCCCACTGCTCGTGAAATATATGGTTTGAAACACACCAACTCATCATACTTTGCAACTCCAAAACCACTAGGCTGAGACATATATATCTCCTCATCTAGCTCACCATGTAAAACAACCGTTTTCACATCAAACAGAGCTAATACACAATCAGATCGCACTACCAAGGCCATAAGGATGCAAACGTTTACCTTCAAGTGCACATCTTTACCTGGAGATTCTTCTTCCTTCTTAGGTAATCTAGTTGCAATTGGACCCTCATCAATAGGATCACCATTTTCTGCATCTCCAATCGTCTCATCATCTGTCATGTCATCAGAATTTGAAACACCCAAAACCCTTACAAGAGTTTCCACATTAGATACAGAACCCACTGGAACATATGGAGATATGCAAATCTCCACCCACTGCAAAACCTCTTTGGTCTTGTTCTCCACCTGCTGAGAACTCTCAGGTTTCGACATAGAAACCTCCATAAGAGTTTTACCACTTATCACAATCAAATGCAACCTGTTAATAAGATGACATGTCTCAACCCGAAACACTTTGCCTAATCCAGCCATAGACAACATGTGTTCTGCCACCCTATTCTGTTGCAGTGTCTTTCTCACAGTGAAGTGACGCTCAATACCCTCAGTCTGACATACTTGCAAGACCGGATCATCTTTGTACTCTATGCTATTATCTAAGCACAATACCATGATCATTCTGTCAATTCGGGCCTCAACTAGCTTCTTCCACTTCAATATTTCTAGGACTTCATCCTTATGCTTCATGATGTACATCCACGCACGCCTAGAAAACTCATTAACTAAAGACACAAAATAAGACTTACCTCTCCAAGCTGTGTACTTGGTAGGTCTCCAGACATTCATGTGAACATAATCAAGAACTCCACTCATACAATGGATAGTTGTGCCAAACTTTGCTCTTGTCTGCTTGCCCAGATCACAATGCTCACCGAACTCTAACTTGCAGGCGATAGCACCCATAAAAAACCTTTGCTCCGTCATTGTGTGCAAAGATTTTTCACATTTATGCGTCAACCGCATATGCCACAATTTGGTAGTCTCTCTAGCAAACTTCGTTGTAGCCTCTGACATGGCCACATCACATGTAACTGTACTACCCTGCAAGAAGTACAGGTTACTTCGTCGAGTACCCTTTAGTAATACCATTGCACCAACCATAACCTTTAGAACACCATTCTGAGCTACTACCTTGTAACCTTTGGCTTCTAAAGTACCAAGTGAAATAAGGTTCTTCTTCAAATCAGGAACATATCTTACATTCCTCAACTCTCTTATCTTTCCATCAAACATCTTCAATCGAATAGTACCTATCCCCAATACATGACAAGGTTGATCATTCCCCATCACTACTGCACCATTATCTAGCCTTTTAAAGCTAGAAAACCATTCCCTTATGGGACACACATGATAAGTACCAGCCGAATCTAATATCCACTCTTTAGCATTAGTGGAACAATCGATGGATGAAACAAATAAAGAGTAATTAGAACCATCATCTTCATCTCTATTATTACGTGCAATATTTACCTCAGAGTTATTCTTCTTGTCCTTTGCCTTGGCTTGAAGACAATCTTTCTTCCAATGCCCTTTCTCATGACAAAAGGAACATTCATCTTTTGCTAGAAACCCCCTATTCGGCTCCCTACAAGACTCACCCCTACTATTGTAGCTTCCCCTTGCCACTAAGACCTCTGGTGTTGAGCTTTTGGACTCTTCTTTGTCCTTCTTCATACACGCATGATTTAACAATGCTGCAGAAATCTCACTATACACCAACTTGTCTTTTCCATATGTAAGTGTGATAGCCAGGTGTTCATATTCGTCCGGTAACGAATTGAGGAGACACACTGCCTTGCTTTCATCACTTACATCTGCTCCAAGATTCACCAAGTCGGCAATTACCTTGGTAAAATCATTAAGATGCTCCGCCATGGAAATACCTCTTCTCATATCTATTCGATAGAACTTTCGAAGTAGATAGTTTTTATTGTGGATAGTCTTTGTCATGTACTTCTCCTCCAATTTTCGCCACATCTCCTTTGCAGACGCATCATTCATCACAAGATATTTAATGTCTTGTGCCAAACACGACCTTATGATTCCACAAGCTCGTTTGTTCATCTTTTTCCAATCCTTCTCTTCCACATCTTCTGGCTTATCCTCCAGAACATCTTCTAGGTCTTGTTGACATAGAGCATCCATTACCTCACACCTCCACATACCAAAGTTATTGGTGCCAGTAAACTTCTCTACATCAATTTTTGCTTGATGGTAAACCACAAATTTGGTTTCCCCCTTCGAACTCTTCGAACTCGATTCTTTTGCCATCTTTCCACCAACTTTTATGCACTAAACAATCACCAACCGAAGGTAAACAAATCTGAAATTCACACCGGAATTTCAACAAACACCTTCTATGACAACCCACGAACAAAAAGGTAGAACCTTGGACTTGAAACACAATTAAGAAACTCACTGCGGAATTTCTTCAAACACCTTCAAGACGCTCAAGATCTAACCGAAGCTCTGATGCCACTTGTTGTGCGCAGCGGAGACTAATGCACAAATATGATTGAACTAGTGTATGAAAGTAAAACGAAAAACGACAAAAGAAACAAGCAATCACACATAAGACACAAGATATACGTGGTTCGGCAATATGCCTACGTCCACGGGGAGAAATGATGATGCTTTTCTTTCACAAGACAATTGTACAAGCCCTCACGAAGAAACCGAAGTCTTCTTCCTCACAAAAGTTCTCAAAACTCTCTAATGGCTTCTCACAATCTCTCTCTTAGAAAAGTTTTTAGGTTTTGTATCTCTTCTATTTGGCTTTATAGTATAGCCTTACAATAGCCACGAATTGGGCTCAAAACAGGCCCAATTGCACAAAACAAGAGGAGGACGTACGTACGTCGAAATCACGTACGTACGTGTACAACACGTAACAAAGATCTGGCGTACAGGACGTTCGAACGCCCTAACCACGTTCGTACGTTCTGTCCCGAAAAAGTTGTCTGCCACATTGGACGTACGAACGCCCTAAAGCCATTCGTACGTTCCTGAACAAAAACTTCCCCTTCTCCTGATTATGCATATAAAACCCAACAGGGGAATGATGTTATGGTCGTTATTATGCTGCACATTCAAAGAATCTTCGTTCTTTGCACCTTCTCCATCTCCAGCTTCAGTGGACCTGCTTGTACACCTATTTTCGGGTTCTTCATCTATTGGCTTCTCGTCTTCTTCATCCTTGGCAGACCCGTTCTGATCATTCAACAATTCTTGCTGCAGATTTGACAATGATATTAACCCATTGTTGCCTTCATCATATTTTGTTACATCTTCTTTTGGTGATGTATCACCTACAACTTCTGGCAACTTCCCCATTCCTTCTTCTTTTGGTTTCTTCTCTTCTTCAGCCTCTGCAGACCTGATCTGGTTACTCAACACTTGTTGCTGCTGATTTGATGATGACGACGACGACGATTCCCCTATTTCAAATATCAGCAAACCCTTGCCTTTATCAATCTCTGGTGTCTGTTGTGGCATGGAGAAAGAACCTTGGGTAATGCCATTGTCGTTATTCTGCTGCACATTCAAAGAATCTTGGTTCTTTGCACCTTCTTCAGCTTCAGTGGACCTGCTTGTAAATCTATTCTCGGGTTCTTCATCTGTTTGTTTCTTGTCTTCAACAGCCTTTCCAGACCTGTTCTGACCATTCAACAATTCCTGCTGCTGATTTGATGATGATGATGATGATGATTCCCCTGTTTCAAATGTCGACCAACTCTTGAGTTCTTCTTTAATAGTCAGACGATTTAATGTGTTCTTCTTCTTCTTCTTCTTTAATTATCTCTGGTATCTGCTGTGACATGAAGAAAGAACCTTGGGGCACATTCAAAGAATCTTCATTCATTGCACCTTCTTCAAGTTCAGCTTCATATATCATTTCGAATTGTATGTCCACATGAACATACTGCTCAAACAATTCATCTTCTAACTCTTCCAAGCTAGGCTGCTATTTGTTGGTTGTAATACGATGTCCAATAGTTGCGAATTACATTGATTCTCCTTCTCCTTTCTTCTTCTTGCCTTCTGTAACGCTCTCTGTTCATCTCCATATGTTTATGTTTATGATGATTTCCTTCTCCTTTCTTGATTTCTTCTATTGTTGAAATCTTCTCAGATAGAATTATGTTTACAAGAAGCTAACGCTAAAGGGTATATATGTTGTTCCCTTTATATAAGAACAGAAAGAAAGCAGTTGTAACTTGTAACTGTTAACGAACATCCTAACTAACTCTAAAACTGTTATGATCAAGTGCTCTCTGGAGCCAATATGCTAAATGAACTTCATTTTTTTCTTTGTAAATAATCTGCTTTGTTGTGATATAGTTGGATTAATTAGATCCACAAGGCTAAGAACAAGGTATTGGCTGAGGCCATGCTGATTACCCTGTGCGTGTAAGAGGCAGAGTAGTGTATAGTATTAGTGTGTACCTTGTTGTGACTTGAAACACAATGATTGATTTGAGTCTATGATAACTGATTAGGTGTTAACACTCAAACAGGTTGGATGATTACAAATAAACAAATTATCCAAGACTCCAAAGAGGACCAACTCAAGATTCATACTGTAATAGACTTTTGGAGTGCGGGTCACTGGAGAACATAATGTTAAATTTCTTTTTCATCAACTGTAGAATATAGGTTGGCTTGATTGGGCTGAAGCCCGGGGTGAAATTTTGAAAAACCAGTACTTTTACTTATACCCAAGGCCACCACTACAAAAAAAATTCTTAGATTATTGTACACAAACCCTACCCATTTAGATTACTGTATCTAAGCCCAACCCAAAATTAAACCCTGGATCCGTCCCTGAGAGTAACTGAAGGCCTCCTGAACAACTGCAGCAGGGTTGAGGAACTGAAGGCCTGCCGACCATGGAGCGAATATATATAACTATACAAGCTCGAGAATTTGGTCTTACCTACCCTAGGGCCACCACCGCACAAATAGGGAACTATTTCATAGACCTGCTACTGTCAGTTGTCCATGAGTAAGTTTCTCACAGTCACTGGTGGCTACAAACAAAGAAATAAGAAACTGTCGTTTCCTTAGGATTTCCGAGATTGTACAAGAGTACGGTCAGAATTTTGGTGCAATCTCCCCTGTTTATTAAGGACACTGCATGTATTACATTCTCTCTTGCTAATTAAGGGTATTGCATCATTTGCATGTATTATACGAGTATATACTTTATAATCTCCACTGCTAACGACAGTATATTATATATACTGTAGTAGTCTTAAAAACTGGATAGAAGATACTGTACATTTAATTTACTGGAAAATATCATTTAGTCGCAAATATGCAACTCACTATTAATCAATGGAATGACCATAGAGTTCAATTAAACCTTCTAATATCTATCGCAACTAGTTAACACGGTTGTACTGTCTCTCAACGACAACCGAATCCAATTGTCTCCTTGCTGCAACTCATAAAAAAGCTGGAATCCAACTTTCCATTATGTGAAACTACTAAAGTAACCAACATCAAATAGAAAGAAGAAACTAACAACTAACAAAACTACTAATCAATGTTTCATTCAATACTGCAAACTGAACAATGCAGCAAACAAACATAAACCACAAAAAAACATCATCATAAACCGGAAAAAGTACTAATCCGAAACCTAGTTGCATCAAACACATTGTGTTTTATGATCAAGGATAGTAAGAAAACCAGAATCTTTTAACAGATAGATTTCCTGGCCATTGGAAGCAATGCCTATGAAGAAGTACTGAACCTAACACAAGATAAATCTACTCGCACCATTCTCATTTACCCACTGGCTCCTTCACTCTGATCTCTGACAGGTTGTTATCTTCTTTCACAGTGACAAAATTAGCTCGTTTAGTACTCACTGCAACATAGCCGCTTCTTTCATCCACAACAAGTCTCATATATCCATCATGCAAGTCGATTCTTGCATTGTAGAGATTTATGAAGGTGGTACCAGGTTCATATTTCTTAAACAAGTCCACTTGATGATCTCTGGCAGTAAAACGATCATACCTGTCTCATCTCCGACTAACCATTCAGCAGCACGTTTATGAACATGACCACCACGACGTCCACGTCTTGATTTGACAACCTTCTTGCACTCCACAACCTTAACAGTAAGAAAGAGTTTACTCTTACCTTGTTTTACTTCATTGACTTTTGTGAATATGGCTTCGGCATCCCAGTATTCTAGATCTGCTGGAGCTCTTTTCAACGACGATTCCCCCTTATTTGATATTAAACGACCATTGTTGCCTACTTGATCTTTTTGTGTCTTTTTTCTTCTATGACTACTGGGCATATCCCCTTTCTTTTCTTGGGTGCATTTTGGGGTATGTAAATAGGATCATGGTATGATAGTATTTGTGGATCAGAATTTACCATCCTTGGATATGTCCTCACAACAACAACAACAACACGACCACCACTTGATTCATCAACAACAAGTCTCTTTGAGTAGTAGAACATACCAACCTTTGCATTGTGGAGATATACCATGGTACCAGGTTCCAAAGACATGAACAAATTGTTGGAATTTCCACATATAAAGCCCAACCCATAATGTGGTCCATGTACCTTTAACCTTGGTTTAATATAGAAATAAGCTAATTAGTAATAGGTTATGTGGAAGTCATATCTACCGTAGATCTTAACTATGATGGACGGTCTAGATCTAATGGGCTTAGGTTTGTAGATTTAGGTCCTCTCTCCACCTCTATAAATTGGTGTATGATCTCCATCCTCATATACTTACTATGACAACACATATTAGGGTTTAAGAGGCAAGGAAAGTGAAACCTAGATCTTGTACAGCTTCTTGGATCATCAATGGCTATAGACAAGGTATGTGTATTTGTTAGTGATTAATTACGTGATTCATGATCCTTATTGTTTATTGATAATGTTATTATGCTTATATGTGGTATCAGTCGCCAATTTGAATCATGTTATTAGTTCTATCGTCCTCGTTTAATTTAATACTGTTTATTATGATTCCGCAATAAAGAAAACAGTAATTCTTATTTTTATGATTGATGATTCGTATGATTAAGATGATATTCCTTGTGATTAAATACGGTAGTATTTCTTTCCGTTAGAAATTATATCAAGATTAGCGTTAGTATGCTTTTGGACTCATAAATTTTTGACTGTACGTGATCACTAATTAATTGATATGGGACCTTTGGGTATTATGAACACTTACGAATTTTTTGTTAATGGTTGGCAGTAATATATATGGTTTTATGGTGCATGAATTCTTGATGCATGATTAGTTGGTCAATAAGGACAGAACAACTTCAACAAAGTTTTGTTTACTGCAATCGTATTACTGTTCATCGCGCTACTGTTCATCATATTACTGTTCATCGCATACTGTTCATCGCGTTACTGTTCATCGTGCCCAATTTTACAAATTTAGTGTCCACAGTTTACTGTTCACGCGTACTGTTCATCTAAAAAAAAAAATCAAATCAATTTTTTTTTTTTTTTCTTTGTACTTTCTCCTTGGATTATGAATACTCGTGCTAAAACCATAGAAGAGGTTAATGAAAAAATATCAAGTCATGATGAAAGGTTTGCTACGTTGGAAAAGAAGATGGATGATGGTTTTGCTGAATCGAAAGCATTGATTTAAGAAATTCGTGGTCCTCGTAGAGACAATTATAATTGATTCAAGCATTGAAAGCATTGTACCAATTAGTGATAAAATATTGTGCAAAATTATAATGGTAATATTTATAACAAGAAACGCGTTGGTATTCACCACAATGGTTCCAACTAAAGTGTTATCAAAATTGTTTTTCTTATTCAATATTTGTGTTAAGGTTTTTTATTGGTATTCACCACAGTGAAACTAAGTATGTTTATGAATATTGATTTTTATGAATATACCATAAAGTCAAACTGAACCAATTTTTGTTTTGGACTTAACACTTTGTCCATTAGTGTTTTTGGTATTAGTTTGGTATTTTCAATGAGTGTTTGCACACGATTTCCATAAAGATTGTGGGATCATCTTTTGGCCTAATAGTTGCAGTCCATAATTAAAGGTGTTTTGGGTCTTACAGTTAGACATTTATGTGCTAGTTTATATTGTGATCTATTTTACTTTTATGCCCTTGCCATATATATTAGTCACCTATGTACATTAGGTTAATGTTATTTACTTATATGCCTAATTCATACTTGCATGCCTTATGATTATTCTTTCATTTTAAGACCCATATTATGCATGTGCCCTAGTTGAATTTATTAAATTGTGCACTTCTTATGATTAAGATGCATTATAATATTTTGATCTTGTAGCATTTATTCAGCTGCATGTTTATTCCCTTAAGGTTCATATCATCATGATTTGGTATCACCACAGTGAACCAATTACGATTATGGACATTGTTTTCCGTTTTATATTCATATCAAGTTTTCTATTGGTATCCACCGCAGTGATTCCAATATGTTTAATGAATATTAAAACTACCTTGAACATTCGTATTATGATTTGGTTTTCACCACAGTGAACTAAATATTGTGTTGAATGTTAGACTAAGTACCTTATTGCCTATTTATTCACTTGCATTATTGAGCTACCCACAGGTAGATCAAGCATATGTTACATTGGATAAACTTAAGGGGTTGCACGTATTTGTGATTAAATGAGTGTAGGATATCCACAGATACCATGCTTATTTTGATCATATGATATGTCACCCATTTATAGTATTACTAAAAATCTTAGTCATATTGTTTAATTAATGTGTTGACTAATGTTGTGAGCATGTTTATTTTTCTCGTTCTATTATTCTTGTATTTCGTATATTTTGTATGTTTTATCCTTAATAAAACTAATGAACTAGAATGAATAAGTCTAGTTGATTTTAGTGGGAGTTCTAGATCTTGGCATATATTTTTTTATTGTTGAATCTACTGTTATTTTATAAAAGCAGTTAAAAGGAGAAAATTATGCATTATGCATGAACTAGATTGAACATGCAAATTAAACTCAATGTTTATGTGAATAATTGTTGATGAATAATATTAAGAATCATTTTCGCACTGCTAGCTGAAAAGTTAATTGTTGAACTGATTACTATTCATAGTACTCATAGTATGCATGATTGTATCCTTGAGTTTTCCAATTTAGTTGTTAAATTAAAGAATTTAGACAAGTTAGTGGATGATTACTTTGTCCTCCAATTTGTTCTAAATTTCTTGTCTACATAGTATGTTCAGTTTCACTATTACACTATTAAAGACAAGTGGAATGTGAGTTAAATGGAGAGACTACTAGTTCAAGTATAGGCAAGACTTAAACAACATTATAATCATGTTACTCAAGCTTAATTCATGTTTCAAGGAGTTGAATGAACAAATTCTCTAATTGTGTTTGGATATACATTATGTGTGTGCCAATGCCATTTATGTGAATATGGCGTTTGTTTGATATAAAAGGTAAGCTTTTGGTTTTAGTATGTTTCGATCAAACTTAATTGGTATTCCTAACCCTTAGTGAATTGATTATGATTAATGTTTAACTTTATTATGGCATAAAAGACTGGATTATACATCTAGATGAAAAGTAGACTTGTAAAAGAAGGGGTTTTCCCAAACCTTAACTTTACTAATTTTGGTGTGTGTGTGTGTGTGGAATGCATCAAGTCAAGCAAACCAAACACACTAAGAAGAGCCATAGAAAGTACGCTTCTTGAAATAATTCAAATAGACATATGTGGATTTTTGATGTTCCATCTTTTGGTGGAGAAAAGTATGTCATTACCTTTATTGATGATATTTTCTCGTTATTGTATCTATCTATAGCATAATAAGTCTCATATGTAAATGTTATTAAAATTTACATAACTGAAGTTAAGAGATAATTAAATAGAAAGGTGAAAACTATACATTTTGATAGAGGTAGTGAATTTCTTGGAAAGTATGATCTATGACACGGGACAACATCCCGGTTGCCAAACTTCTAGAACGGTTAGGAATTTGTGCCTAATACACAATGTCTGGTTTTCCATGACAGAATGGTGTAGCTCAAAGACATAATCAAACCCTTATGAATATGGTTTGAAGTATGATGTGTAATTCTAATTTACCCATATCATTGTGGATGTATACTTTATAAACCAAAGTGTATTTATTGAATTGGGTTCCTATTAAGGCAGTTACAAAAAACACCTTTTGAAATGTGGAAAAGATGGAAACCTAGTTCAAGACATTTACACATTTAGGGTTTATCCAGAAAAGTCCAAAGGGTATAGATTTTACTATCCTAACCATACCACTAGAATTATTGAAACTGGAAATTATTGATTCATTATGAATGGCAAAATCAGTGGGAGTGATCATATCAAAGATGTAATCATTAAAGAAGTTAGGGTACCAATTTTGTTACCTCGATTTTTTTTGTAATGATATTATTGTTACTTCTGTTGTTTCTCATGTTGTTGCACCGCTTAACAACAATAAACAACAAGTTGATCCTCAAACCACTTAATGAAATTAATGCCATTGAACTGAATGTAAATGCACACAAAAAGTAGCATTAAAAAGATCTTAAAGGTCACGACCAACTATTTGGATGACCACGTGTTGTATTTACAAGAATTTGAATTTAATGATCTAGTTACATTTTCACAAGCCATTACTTATAGTAATTCTGATAAAAAGATTCATGCCATGAATGAAGAGATAAATTAAGTGTGGATTTTAACTAAGTCTGGGGTTAGTAGAATTGACTCAAAAGGTTCTATTGAATGCCATAAAGCAAGACTTGTATCCAAACAATTTACTCAATATGGTGGCAATAATTTCTCGTGAAATCTTCACTTATGTGTTAAAGAAGGATTATCTTAGAATCATTATGGCATTGGTGACTCATTTCGATTTAGAGTTACACCAAATAAATGTGAAAATGATATTTTGAATGAAAGTTTGGATAAAGTCTACATGGTTTAATTAGCCACACAACTTCATAAAGGAAGGATAAGAACACATAATCTATTTGTTAAAGAAGTCAATATACAGACTTAAAACAAGCTTCTCAAAAATGGTACCTAATGATTAATCGTATCAAACCTTTGGGTTTAATGTACATACCCAAAGTTCAGTGGGAGTAAGTTTATTATTTTGATTATGTATGTTGATGATATATTGTTTCGCAGCAGTGATTTTCATTTATGTAAACATTTATTCTGTCTGAACACTTTGCAATGAAAGTTATGGTGATGCGTCATATGTGATAGAAATAAAAATATTTCGGGATTGATCACAATAATTGTTGGAACGTCTCAGAAAGATTTCATTAATAAAGTTTTGGATAGATTTAATGTGTTAAGGCATAATTGTAATGATGTTCCAATTCAGAGGGGGAATGTTTGAATTAAATCAAGATCCTATGAATGAATTGGAACAAGAACGAATGAAAGAGAAACCGTATGCTCATATTTTAAGAGATTTAATCACCTTGAGGTGATTGGTTTTACAAATTCGGAATTTAATGAGTGTGTGGATAGTCGGTAAAACATTATTGTTTCACCCACCATAGAAGCCGAATTTGTAGCATGTTGTAAATCTACATGCAATGTTGTATAGTTGCAAAACTTTATATCATAACTTAGAGTTATTGATTTCTAAGTCGTTTGAATTTTATTGTAATAATGCTGCAACTATATACCTTTGTAAGAATGATAGGTATTCTAATGTTTAGCACATGAAATAAAATACCTATTGATTATGGCTTAAGTTTAGAACAAGTGAGTGTCAATGGAACACATTAGTACACGTGTTAGTAAATCCACTAACTTAAGAGCTAGAAATAATGATATTCTAGCATCATGTTAACAAGTTGGGTTTTGAATGTAACCTATAACTTAATGATTTGTGGATTACTTAGTGCTTATTATTTGACATTATTTTGAGCTCATTATTATTGATTAAGTTCTGATTTTTCTGTTTTCCATTGTTTATGTACATGTATGTGAATGGATAATTGTTGACAGAAATAGTCTTTTATGAAGACATTACTGGACCATTATTGTTACTTCCGCTTATAGACCTAGTTAATTAAATTGTTGATATCGTAGTACATGGAAGGAACCATGTCATTTATGCGATGTGGAACCGCCATGACTCATATTCGTGGTTTAATTAATGACGGTATTATGATAACCATTTCGGAAACTAATTTAGCTCTTATTGCGCGCCTTATGTATTCTACATTAAACCGTATGTGAGATTTTATTATGGACCAAGTGGGAGACTGTTGGAATTTCCACATATAAAGCCCAACCCATAATGTGGTCCATGTACCTTTAACCTTGGTTTAATATAGAAATAAGCTAATTAGTAATAGGTTATGTGGAAATCATATCTACCGTAGATCTTAACTATGATGGACGGTCTAGATCTAATGGGCTTAGGTTTGTAGATTTAGGTCCTCTCTCCACCTCTATAAATTGGTGTATGATCTCCATCCTCATATACTTACTATGACAACACATATTAGGGTTTAAGAGGCAAGGAAAGTGAAACCTAGATCTTGTACAGCTTCTTGGATCATCAATGGCTATAGACAAGGTATGTGTATTTGTTAGTGATTAATTACGTGATTCATGATCCTTATTGTTTATTGATAATGTTATTATGCTTATACAAATCCGCTTGTTGATCTCTAGCAGTGAGCTTTATCTGTCCAGTCCTATCTTCAACTAGGCATTCAGCAACACGTCTACGAAAATGTCCAGGACGTCGTCTATGTTTACATCTCAATTTTGAAACCATTATACAGCCTACAACCCTCACAGCAAGAAAGAGGTTACTATCATCTAGTAATTTTATTTTATTCACCTTAGTGAACTTCTGCTGAATCTGAAACCCAAGAACTTGTTCTCCTGCCATCTTTCTGATTCCCTTTACTTTTCTTGATTTCTTGCTTTTCTTCTCTCTCTCTCTCTCTTTCTTTCTCTTGATGATCTTGTATTGATTTACAGAATTATGACTAGAATCTTCTAAATGAACCTCTTAATTATATAGAAGAAGAAAACATAGAGAAAGAAATAGAATTGTTAGCAGTTGTAACTGTTACCAGAATTCCTAACTAACTTTAAAATCAAGTACTACATGGAACCATTAAGTTAAATGACTCCTGCCTTAGAACAGGGGGATCTATAATAATGGTTTTTATATGCCAAGTGGCATGTATAGAGTAAGTTGGCCATTTCCTAATATGACACGTAGGATTGCCATGTCAGACTACAAGTGAGAAGTTTGTTACTAATAACGGATTAGTTGTTAAGAAGTTAGTTTAAACACTAACAGTATTGGTAACTGATTTAGATCACTGTAAAACTGACTAGCTAACCATATACGTATACTAAAAATTCTCTGTTTGTAATAGCACATCATATATATTGTGATGAGAGCTGTAAAAGCTATAATAAAATTAGAGCAATGTTGAAAAAAAAAAATTTCATTAAAAAACCAAATTTTATTAATAAGCTCAACGAACATAATAAGCTCAACCAATTTTTTTTTTTTTTTTTTTTTTTTTTTTTTTTTGCAAAAAGCAAGCTGGGGTTAGGCAGACCCCTACCAGGTTAAATTAAGAATAAAAGAAATAAAAGAATTACATTCTAGAGTACATAACTCCTGAAGAATCCTGGTGAATGTATTTCATCCAGTTGTTCAGGGTATGGTCCATGATAGATACATATAGGATCTGTCCTATTACATAATCCAGCAAGGTAATCAGCACACCTATTGGTTTCCCTGTAAATATGTTCTACAATGATTCTTTCAAAGTCTCCCATAATAAGTTGTACTTTGCTGACTGTTGCTTTAGTCCTCCATGTTGGGAAACCGGTTCTATAAGGAATCTGTTTCATATTTGGATTTCTAAGTCCATATTATGGATTTAGAATTTGGTCTTGGAATACGACTTCCAATTTGATTAGGTTTGGTATTCTTTTTAGGAATTTGTTTTGTACACCCTAAAGGCTATAAATATAAGGTCTTAGGGATTGGTTTAGGATCCTCATCCCCATCCTCAATCCTTATTTGTTGTTTATCTCCTTGTGAGAGTTGTGAGGATTATTGGTAGAGAGAGATTTGTTTGGTGAGTGAGAGATTTGTAGGGAGTTTTTCTCCATTGGTTAGATACTTTGTATCTTTGTTGATTTGTTAATAAGAAGCTCTCCTCTTTGGTTGGTGGACGTAGGCAATCGTCGAACCACGTTAAAATTGGTGTCTCTCTTTACGTTTGTTTGTTGGTAAGTAAGTTTAATTGCTTTACTACTTACATTGGTTTGTTTGCATCACTTTCATACACATTGGTAGGTTAGACGCTTTCGTTGTTTGTTGGGAGGTACCTTGTGCCTCAACATTCCAGTCAACCTTCTGTTTCGAATCAGACCCCACTCTCAACCTTCTGTAACCCATGTTCCTTGCAATAATCAGTCCTTCTAGAATTGCTTCTAGTTCAATTGTTGTGATCCCAGCACATTTGGAGCCACCACAATAAACAACCAAAGGATTAATTTCATGTAGAGTTCCTCAATATACCTCCAAAGCCAGCTTTCTCACTGTTAAGTCCTCCATCTGTGTTCAGACATACTTCATCATATATATTGTGATCCTCTAAAGAGGACAGCGTGCTCAAATCTTTCACATTTGCATCGAGTGATTGAGTCTACTAGCTTACATATATAGATGCACAATCTGTTCCAACTTCGGAGAGTACCTTCTCTCCAGGGTATGAGTGATGGAAGCTTTTGGGCTAAAAGCAAGTCAAAGTCTCCTGTAAAACTTCTCTACAGGTATGAGTAGAAATCGTCTGCCAATCAAACTAGAAGGGAGATATAGTATTTTCGATTTTCATGTGGGAAAGCTCTCGAGAAGATCTATTCAACAAAATCCTACATGACTACTAAATTTTAAATTTTAAGAAAATCATAATTTCGTAATTTTCAACAAGTATGTACAAGTCAAAAATTGGAATCTAGAGGTCCATTTATTGCTATAAAATGGTCCATTTATAATGAAGGTGAAAGAAATACATACTTGAGGTTAGGGGTGCTGATTGGGGCGGGGCAGGACGGGGCGGGGGAATAGTGTGCGGGGTTGGGGCGGGGTGGGGCGGGGCCAAATAATCCCCGTTCTTAGGCAGGGCGAGGCGGGGAACGGGGGCTTAAGAAAGTTCACCCCCATCCCTGCCCTGTACAGGTCGGGGGACGGGGAACGGGGCGGGGCGGGGACCGGGAAAAGTTTATCATAAAAAAAAAAAAATTGAAACAATTATTCTTGAATAATACTACTTCATAGGCATTTGTAAATTTTCAGGAAAAAACTTATGGAACCAAAACACAGGTTCACGAGACACTTGAAAAGAAGAAGAAACGTCGAAGAATGTGACACCACTTACTGTTCGTCTTAATTACAGGAAAACTTGCAAATATGTGATATTTTTCTTCTTACTGCTTAAGAGCAGTAACCCCCACACCCACACCCACCCCCACACATATATGTTGCT
Organism: Aquilegia eximia; assembly: GCA_023053565.1. Taxonomy (NCBI): domain Eukaryota; kingdom Viridiplantae; phylum Streptophyta; class Magnoliopsida; order Ranunculales; family Ranunculaceae; genus Aquilegia; species Aquilegia eximia. The sequence goes on from JALIGU010000002.1 coordinate 27,685,091, forward strand.
TAATACTGAATATTTATATAGTTTTTCCAAAAAATTAGAAACAATTATTCTTGAATAATACTACTTCATATTCTAAAATGCAATGGTAAATTACAAAAGTGTGATGAAAAAAAAATTACATAAGTGGGAATCAAAATAATCTAAACTAAATTCAAAAATTCCATTTCTAATCTTATAATACTCTCTTCTTCCTTTTGGATTACAATATCACGATCTTCAGCTTCAAACCAATCTTTTAAACATATAGAAGCTTCAACCAAAGGAGGCACCAATGTACTCCGATAATCAGATAATACTCGTCTACCCGCTGAAAAAGTTGATTCTGATGCAACGGTAGAGACGGGGACCGCTAGTACATCACGAGCCATCATAGAAAGAATAGGAAATCTTTGTTTATTTGCTCTCCACCAAGATAAAACATCAAACTCTTTATCAAATTCAATAAGAATAGGTTCAGAAAGATACTTTTGTAGCTCATTCGATGCACTCCCATTAACATTGTTGATTTGAGTTTGTAAAAAAGCCCATGCACTGTTGTAACCACTTGTACTTGATGTAGCAACATTATTTGCACTACTAGTAGGTGTATCGACAATATTATTTTGGGAAATCACAACATATTCATCATAAAGCCTAAATATTTTATTATGAACAGATTCACTAGTATCTACGCATTTTGTACCAGAAATACTACTTTGAAAGTTATCAGAAATATTCTTTAACATAATGTCCAATGCAACATATTTAGCTCTAGGATCAAGAATATATGCAATACTAAATAATGTGGGAGTTTTTCCCCAATATTTCAGAAATTTTATCTCCATTTATCTAACAAGACCCATAAACTCTTGAACATGTCGATACCTTTTAAATATCACACTAATTGCAAACAAATGATTTATAACAGAATTTGAAGTTGTATAATAAACTCCAGAAAAATATTCCGTGGCTTCAACAAAAACATGCAAGAAATCTCTTAACATATTAGCTAGTAACCAATCAGAATCAAGTACTACTTCAGGGCATGCTTTATCCTTAAGATAAGATTTAATAACATTATAATAAGGAAGTGCTTCATTTAACATTTCATAAGTAGAATTCCATCTATGTTTGACATCAACAGGTAGTCTTTTAGGTGGTAAACCAGCATTAGTGCATGCATCTCTACAATGTTGATATCTTTGTGTTGAACCAAAAATAAAACTAAGATTTTCTTTAATACGATGGATTGGTTCTTTGAACCCATCATCACTTAAGCCATCTTTCACAATCAAATTTAAAACATGACAACAACAACAGACATGCGATAATCTACCATTTAAAAAAGGCCAGGTAAAATTGTCTTCAAAAAACTAAATGCTACAGTATTAGAACTGGCATTATCTAATGAAATCGAAAATATTTTTTCAAAGATACCTAGTTTTTTAAGTTTGTCAATAATAAAAGTAGAAATAACATCACCAGTATGTGGAGAATCTATATTACAAAATGAAACAATTCATTTTTGTAATTTCCAATATTTATCAACATAATGAGCAGTAATTGAACAATATCCAAGGTTTTGGTTAGAAGTCCACAAATTGGATGTTAAACATATTTTTCCGTCAAAAGCAAGTAAAACTTCTTTTAGTTTAGTTTTTTCTTCTTTGAAAACTTTAACTATATCACTTCTAACCGTATGTCGTGAAAATGCAACAAATTGAGGACAAAATGATTCTTTAATCATTGATGCAAACTCAGGTTCCTCAATAACATTAAAAGGCAACTCTCTTTTTATAATCCATTTAATAAGTCTTCTACGAGCAACAGATTGATTATATGTAAAAGCAAGAATATTTCCACTACCATCTTGAGACAAGGTTGGTTGACCTGAGTCTCTCCTACGCTTTTTAGCACAACTTGTAACATGGTCAACAAGATGGCTTGTGCAATCTTTTGGCGAAGCCCCTAAAGAAGTTTGACATACATTACAAACACATCTAAGCACACGTGCACCAGTTCTAGGATGAGGACCACAAAATGTAGTATAATGTTGCCAAACATCAGATTTTCTACTCGATGATAATTTTCTAGGATGTGCTTCCTCTTCAGGAGTATGATTATGAATATTAGTAGCACTAGTAGCAGGGGGTGGTATATAATCTGATTCATAAGTAGGCTCACTAGACTCTCCAATTCCAGACATTATCAATGAGACAATAACAACAAATTGAGAAAAAAAAGCAAAGAATCAAACCAATTTATCGATCATCGCAAGTCGCAACAAGTAAGCACCAACAACAACAGCTTCAAGGTTCAAACCTTCAATAATAAAACAATAAGATATTACTTAATTGTTAATAATCAAATGGTAATATGCTGTGAGCCTTAGTTTGGATTTTATCAACTAAAAAAAATGAAAGACTAATATCCATAACTGGAAGAACAATTCTACTCAAATGACCATAAATTCCAGCAGTAACATACTGAATTGTATACATATGCAATATCGACAAAATCGAGAATTCATTTAAATTATTCCATAAGATCTAAACATTGCAAATTGATTACTGAGTTGAAATAAACTCGCATATCAATGCGTAAACAACTAAACATACAGGATTAGGAACTGAAACTTGTATAATCTATATCAATGTGTAAACATGATTGCAATATAGACAAAACAGAGGCCAAAATGACAGTAGAAGAAAATAGAATATAGCCATTGAATTTCTAACTAATTACTGATTAAAAACTGAAAATAGAAAATAGCCATTGTATAATCGATCATAGAAAATAGAAAATAGAACATAACCATTGTATAATCGATCAAAAACTTTCAAACTAATTACTGATTAAATTTCACGCAACCATACACTTTTCATGGAGAATAGAACATAGAACATAGCCATTGAAAATTAAGGAAATAAAGATAATTGAAGAAAATATATTCCACACAAATATGAATAATTAAACCAACCTTAAAAGATGAAAAATTGGTAAATTGTTAGCAGCAGCCAGCAGCAGCAAAAGATTGGGGAAGATTAATAAACTGTTAGCAGCAAATTGGGGAAGATTAATCAACAAATTGGTAGCAGCAGCAATAAATTATTGGTAATTAGTAGAGATTGGTAGTAGAGAAAGATTGAGAAAGATGATAGGAATTTAGTGAAAATAAAAGATTGGTAGTAGAGAAAGATTGGGGAAGATGATGAAAGAATCGATTCAATTTATAGATTTCATAGATAGAGAGCCGTTGTGAGTTGAGGCAGCAAAGTACAGAGAGCCGTTGTGAGAGCCGTTGTGATTTGTGAGTTGAGAGAGAGAGAGAGAGAGAGAGAGAGAGAGAGAGAGAGAGAGAGAGAGAGAGAGAGGCCTGAATGCCTGATGTTGTTTAGCTGTTAGGGATTTGGACGGGGAATTGGACAGGGATACGGGGCGGGAACTGGGCAAGGATACGAGGCGGGGCACGGGGCGGGGCACGGGGCGGGGATACAGGGTGGGGCACGGGGCTGGGTTTCAATCTATACAATGAAACCCATCCCTGCATTGCTACCCATTGGGGCGGATACGGGGCGGGACAAATATTGGGGCGGGGCGGGGCGGGGAGATAAAAAACGGGGCGGGGAACGGGGCTGGTCCGGGTCACGGGGCAAGTTGAGCACCCGTACTTGAGGTCCCAGATAAAAGCTAATTGAACAATCAAACAGCAAAGGTCCCTAAACCAAATATATAGAGGTCACAAAAATAAATAAAAGAGGTCCACATAAAACCACTAGAGGTCCGAGAAAACATAAAAAATATCTTAGCAGTCTCTCCAAACACATTCACAAGTTTTTCCACTTCAACATAAGTTCTTTTTGGTGCTTCACGAGAGGAAGTACAACTACCTTTGTTGCTTGAGAATCTACGAAGTGAAGCACCAAAGATAACGTATGTGGAAGTTGAGAAACTTAAAAGTGTCTTAGAGGGACTGGTAAGATTTCCTTTATGTTTTCTTTGAAGACCTCCGGTGGTTTTGTATTGACCTATTTAATTTATTTCTTTTGATGACCTCTATATTTGGTTTGAGGATCTGTTGTGTTTGATTGTTCAGTTGGTTTTTATTTGGGAACCTCAATTACATATTTTGGGACCCCTATCAGGTTTTTTGGGACCTCTAAGTATATTTCTTTTACTGTATAGTTTATATATAACAAAATGTTACCCCTCGTTATAATGAACCATTGTAAAACATTAAATGGACCTCTATATTCCAATTTTTTGGCATGTTCTGACTGCACACATCCAATCACGGCTTTTTGTCTAGCTGACAACTCAAATTCCATCTCAAGACCAGAACTAATCTTGTTGTAGTATGCTTCCGCCAAGACATGTTGGGGTCTGAAGGGGACAGTAGCAATTGGAGCAAGATTACTGAGATCAAAATCAGGTATAGAAAGATGTAAACTAGCAATGGCAGCATCGAAAACATTACCCATGGGTGCAGTCTCACAACCTCGAAGAATATGGTCTTGCAGATCCTTGGTTTGCGTACGTGAAGCTACTAAAGCAAATTTCATAACATCAGCAGCACAATAGATACCAAGTCCACCAATACGTAATGGGAGGGTTGCCATATGCCACTGTAGATCGCCAAAACCAGGTCCATCAGAAACCACAATATTCTGAAGGGTTGCACGAAGCTTGTGGTCAAACCATTTGGCTGCTTCCTGAACATAATCCGGGGGGCAAGTACGGAGAGCAAAGGTGAGTTTAGATAATCCCATACAAGAATGTAAAAGTGCCAACTCACATTGCGGATCCTTTAGCTGTGGTAATAAATCCATAAGCGAAAGTGTCTTATCCACTCGTTGACGAACATTACCTGCAATAAAGGATGCATAAATACTTACAGCCCCTCCAAGCAACTTAACCCCTCGCTGCGGACATGATTTTGTCTAGTTTTTTTTCCAGAGGCGTACGTACGCTATTATGAGGTACGTACGTATCTCGATCAGGTTAGTGGTTTGCTCTGTCTCGACGTACGTACGTACGTTGTTAGTAGGTACGTACGTCTCAGTAATAGTTGGCCCAATTTGCTGTTTTTAAGCCCACTCTTTCAAACACAAAGCCAATTGTGTATATTAAGTCGTGTTCTATACTCTTGCAAGCACTACATAGAATGTTTCAAAGATTTCCTTAACCGTTTTAGGCAATTCTACTCTTTAACTTTTTCTCTTTTCTTCTTGTTCCTCTTTGTGTTCTTCTCTCTCTCTCTCTCTCTCTCTCTCTCTCTCTCTCTCTCTCTCTCTCTCTCTCTCTCTCTCTCTAGTGTTTGGTGTGATTGTTTGTGTCAAGTGTGTTATTCCGTCTCCATCGTCGACGATCAAGTAAGTATTTCTAACTCTCTTCTTCTTCTTCTCATACTATTTCTTCTTTTTGTTTAGAAGATTTGGTTAGTATTTCATATTTGATTAATAATCTTTCTTGTTGGTTTAATTCGAATTCTATATGAAATTGGAAGTTCTTATTTCGATTGTTAATGATTATTCTCATCTTCCTTCTTCTTTAGCATCCTTGTTGGGTATTTGGATTTGTTTTTTGGTGTTTCATCCTTTGTTGTTTCTACCACACACCAACTGTTTGATGAAATGTCTATATGGTTTTATTTGTTTTTTTCAGCTTATATTATTTGTCTATTACATGCAATTTCTTACATGTGTTGTTTGTATGGTGTTGTTGATGGTTAGGACATGGCTCGCAAGCGTCCTCGCACTACACCGGTTAGTGACAAGCCCGCCTTGTTGAATAAAAGACTTCAATTCAATTCAGTTTGTCATATTGATTCATCCCAAAACATGGGTTTATATACAAGTTAGTTTCTTGTCTATCATGACACACTATTCTAAATACATAATATTCTAAATATGTCCTAAATATATTGTTTCCTATTTAGAATATATGTACAACTTTCTACACTCCCCCTCAAGTTGGTGCATAAATGTCAATCATGCCCAGCTTGTCAACTGAGCTGTCAAAGCATTTTTTAGATACACCTTTGGTAAGAACATCAACTAATTGCTCCTCTGAGGTTACGAAAGGAAAACGAATAACCTTCCTGTCAAGATTTTCTTGAATAAAATGACGATCAACCTCCACATGTTTTGTTCGATCATGCTGAACTGGATTACGTGTAATTTGAATGGCGCCTTGATTATCACAATGTAAATCCATAAGCTTTTGAAGCTTGAAGCCCAATTCCTTCAAGACATTACGGATCCACAACAATTCACATACTCCATGTGCCATACCTCGAAATTCAGCTTTTGCACTCGATCTGGCAACAACTTTCTGCTTCTTACTACGCCAAGTTACAAGATTTCCACCGACAAAAGTAAAGTATCCTGATGTAGAACGTCTATCAGTTTTATCACCAGCCCAATCTGCATCTGTGTGTCCAACAACATTCACTTCATCATCTGTGTATCCAACAACGTCCAATACATCATTCTTTCCAAACAATAAACCTTTGCCAGGTGCCTTCTTCAAATACTTTAAGATACGAAAGACTACATCCATATGTTCTTGACTAGGAGAATGCATAAACTGACTAACCACACTCACAACATATAAGCAATATCAGGTCTAGTATGAGAGAGATAAATTAACCTTCCTACAAGACGTTGATACCTTCTTCTATCGGTAGGAACTTGGTCAGGATGAATGATGAGTCCATGATTCATCTCAATGGGTGTCTCCATCGGTTTGCAATCCAACATCCCTGTTTCAGCAAGCAAATCAACGACATACTTCCTCTGTGAGAGTGAAATCCCCCTTTTAGACCTTGCAACTTTAATACCCAAAAAATCCTTCAGTTGTCCTAAATCCTTCATTTCAAATTCCTTCGACAAATACTTCTGCAATTCATTTATTTTCTTCGGATCATCCCATGTAACAATCATGTCATCAACATACACAATTAGAGTTGTAATCTTACCATCCTTGTGTTTGATAAACAAAGTATGGTCAGAATTGCTCTGTTTGTACCCAAAAGCTCTCATGGACTTTGTAAATCTTCCAAACCAAGCTCTTGGAGACTGTTTTAGGCCATACAAAGATTTCTTCAGTTTACACACCTTCTCAACATCTTCGGGATGGTTCTTCACACCTGGAGGCATATCCATGTATACTTCTTCCTCCAAATTCCCATTCAGGAATGCATTCTTCAAATCAAGCTGGTGCAAGGCCAATCTTTATTCGCTGCAAGCGAAATTAAAATTTGGACAGTATTGATCTTTGCCACAGGTGCGAAAGTCTCTTCATAATCAATTCCATAACGTTGTGTGTATCCCTTGGCAACCAATCTTGCCTTATATCTATCAATAGTTTCATCTGCATTAAGCTCCAACAGTCTTCATTCCAACCGGCATATCAACTACCTCCCATGTTACATTCTTTTGAAGGGCTTCCAATTCTTCGTTCATTGTTTTCCTCCATTTTGGATCTTCCAAAGCATCCTGCACGTTACTAGGAATAGATACAGTAGATAATTGATTTATAACAAGTGCATGTGATTCAGAAAGCCTATGGTTAGACATAAAGTTAGCTATAGGATATTTAACATTAGATTTAATGTCTGGTTCATATTGTTTCTTAAGAACTCCCTTACTAGCTTTATGTGATTTTCTAGGTTTAAGACTTTCTAATCCAACAGACTCATTAAAGGTTATAGGGAGGTACCTGAGGCGGATCATTCTGACCGAGATCTTCAGTTGTTGATGTAGAAGGGGAAATATCGTGTGCTACAGTTTCAGATACATCCTGATCATGTGCTTCTGTCTGATCGCTGGAAACCAAATGGTTGATTGTCTGCTCATGATTATTCTCTACTACTACAGGATCAATTTCTGCTGCAGAAACTTCAAATCGTTCCTCCAAGCGTTCCAATTCTTCAAAGTCATCAAAGTTGTCAATAAACCAAGGATTCCCTTCACTGCTACTCTCCCCCTGACTGGGAAATTCCTCTTGAGTAATACGGGTCTGATTCATGGAATGAGACATCAAGAGATATATTCATTTTATCAATAATTGGATCATAACACGTATACCCTTTCTGAAACTCTGCATAACCCACAAAAATACACTTCTTCGCACGAGGATCAAGTTTACTTCGTTCTGGTTTTGGGATATGGACATAAGTTGTACATCCAAACACCCGAGGCTCCAAGTTAGGCATAGATGGGATGGACAAAAGTGTATGGAGTTTATGATAAGGATTTTGGAACTCAATTACCCGTGAGGGAGTACGATTGATAATATATGCTGCTGATTTCACTACTTCACCCCAATAGGATCAAGGTACATTTATGCTAAACAAGGAAGCACGAACAACTTCCAACAACTGCCTATTCTTCCGTTTTGCTAAACCATTTTGTTGGGGGTTACCAGAATTGGAGGTTTGATGACGAATTCCATTTGACTGACAAAATTCAGACATGGGGCCATTCACAAATTCTCCACCATTATCAAACTGAAAGACCCTGATAAATTGTTGATATTGCGTCGCCACCATTTTGTAAAAATCAGTAAACATCCCATATACATCACTTTTGTTTTTCAGTAATGACACCTAAGTCATGCGAGTGCAATCATCAATAAAAGTCACATAATATCGAGCTCCAGAAAATGAAGAAACTTTTGCAGGACCCCAAACATCAGAGTGGATTTTCATAAAAGGAACAGGACATCTGTTAATACTTGGTGAATATGAAATACAGTGGCTCTTGGCCAATTCACAAATGTCACAATGAAATTCAGAATCACTAACAACTGAAAATAAATGAGGTTGTAACTTCTTAGGATAACTAAAGGATAGATGACCTAAACATCGATGCCATAACCACACAGTTTCTTTTGCATTCTTGACCCTATTGACCTGATTAGCTTGCCCCAGAAAATTCATTTGTTTCTCTCCAGATAACACAGTTCCCCTTTCTAACACCATAACCGAGGACCTGTCGAGTCAGAATATCCTGAAAAATACAAAAAGATGGATAGAATGTCACAATACATGCAAGTGTTAGAATAATTTGACAAACAGACAATAGGTTATAAGCAAGAGATGGAACAACTAAGACAGATTCAAGAGTTAGGGTATCAGATAACACAATAGAACCTTCTCTACTAACCGGAGTTGGAGTACCATCAGTAGTAAAAACAACATTTTGAGGTGAAGCTCTAAGATTTTCCACAAGGCTAGGGTAATTTGTCATATGGTCAGATGCACCTGAATCAATTATCCATGTACTATTCGAATTAACCTTACCATTCATACCTGATTGCGCTACATTAGCCGAAGCATTGTCTGGATGTCCATTCACAACATTAGCAATGACGGCCTTGCTTATATTCTTTCAAGGCCTCCTTGCGAAGTCCCACCAATCAGGATCATAAGGATTTGATTTACCTTTAGGATTGCGTGAAGGACTAGAAAAACCGGGAGGAGTAATTGTCTTGCTATGAACAACCAAGACAGAAGATTCGGTTGATACAGAACGCCCCATAGCCTGTTTCTCAGATTGTACCTTGCGGATGTAAGCATAGCTTTACTCTAAGGAAAATTTAGGCTCCTTGCGAAGGATCTCTCCGCGCACCTGATCATACTCCGAATCTAGTCCACTCAAAAACATATGGACAAGCAATCTGGACATTGTTGACTTTTCATGGACTACAACTGCAACATTGTTATTCTGGGAGGTCACCCTTTGATCAATCTCCTGGAACATGGCCACCAATTCGTTGTAATAGGTAGGAATAGGTCTCCCATTCTTCTTCGTTTCAAAGCACTTCTTATTCAATTCAAAGATTTGAGTTTCATCAGTCATCATAGAAGGTTTTCTCCACAGCCTCCCAAATGTCTTTTGCAGTAGGAAGACGAATATATCGGTTCATAAGAGAAGTTTCCATGGAATCAATAAGACAACTTTTCACCTTTTCATTATCTGTTGCCCAAACTTCATATTCTGGAGAATTCATATGCGGTTCAACCTTTGCGCCAATCAAATAACCAATCTTTCCCCTTGCTCCAATACGCATCCGCATGAGAGGAGCCCATATGGTATAGTTGGACTCATCTAATAAAATAGTTTTTGGAAACGTGGAGTTGTCTTGTGGGGTGTAGTGGTGATAAATGACTTCTGAGGATGGTTGATTTTCTGTGACAATTGAATTTTCGGTAGACGAAGAATTGTTTTTAGATCCAGCCATTGCAGAAATTTGTTGTAGAAAAAAAAAAAAAACAGATTCGACACCTTTTACTAGAACAAGTGTATCTTTTTTTTTTTTCAGAACTCCAAATTGTAAACCGTTGATTGGGTTGGAAAGAGGACTTGGAGATATTTTCAACAAGATATAGTACGCCTATTGGATCCTAATATAATGCCTTGTAGAAGCCTGCAAAGATTATAAATTTTCAGAAAACAGAATAGGCGAAAAACTGGTATGAGATATAGGTTTGGGAAAAAGTTTGATATTTTGGTTTGAGATTCAAGGATTTAAGAATGGTTGATTTCAAGGGTTGTAGTACGCAGCGGATTCAAGATTCAATAAGTTTCAAAAAAAAAAAAAAAAAGGATTCAATTAAAAAAAGAACACAAAAAAGCAAGTTCAAAGGATCGAACATGCTCTTGATATCATGTTGAATAAAAGACTTCAATTCAATTCAATTCAGTTTGTCATATTGATTCATCCCAAAACATGGGTTTATATACAAGTTAGTTTCTTGTCTACCAAGACACACTATTCTAAATACGTAATATTCTAAATATATCCTAAATATATTGCTTCCTATTTAGAATATATATACAGCTTTCTACACGCCTCTAAGGGTGCATCTTCGTCGAGTGCACGAAGTTCTCGTGCTCAAAGGGGGAAAGGTGTTACCCCCGATGACTTATCACCCCCTATTCCGTCTCTTGTTACTCATCCTTGGGCTCACGCCATTGTTCCCGAGAGGTTCTTTGATCTCTCTGACATTGGTTCTAGTCCGTTGGGTTCTACTCAAATCAGGGGTGTGGCCAATTTCTATCTTGCTAAGAATTGGATGAAGGTGGCTCAACCGGTTACCAAGTACTCAGTCTCTCACACTATTGAATTCTATGAGATTAATGCACCGGCTCTGGATCGTGCAAGCTTCAATGTGATGATCGAGGGTAGAAGATACACTATTTCTCCCAAAGTGATAAGAGAGGCTCTAAGGATTGATGGTCATGATGTACCTTAAGGTAAGACTCATATTACTTGGCCGATTGTAGATGAGGTTAGAGTTAACTTGGCCACTCAAGCTACTGAGATGTTCATTGATGGAGTCACACAAAGGTATCATACTAAGCATTTCAGTGTCATTCTCATGCACATGATAGCTCACTCCAATATCTATCCGTCGAGGGGAAACAAGATTATTATCACGGATGATATGATCAAGTTGATTGTATGTATTTCTGTACACCATCTCAACCACTTTGAGGTTATTTTTCACTGGAGGCTTCAAGTGGATGTTGCTAAGGGTATACTTCCTTTTCCTAGCTTCATCATGTGTATTCTCTTGCATTTGGGTTTTCGTGGAAAGTATACAAAGGTTGTTTCTCCTCGTTTTGTCGCTCATGATTGGGCGAATGCTATTAAGAAGGGATGTCCGGCTCGAAAGGCAGCTTTTGACGATGTGGGTGCGTCACTGACTTACCATTTAGTTTGGGGAGGTAGAGCTCTTGATAAACGTGATGAATTTAATCGCACTCTTGTTTCTGGTAGACCTTCGACTTCCTCGGTTCGTAATAACCGAGTTGTGGCTGTTATTAAAGCTCGTGTCTCCTCTCTTCGACGTCATCAAAGTCATACTAAAGCACGTATTGATCGTCTTGGCACTATTCTCTCTCAGGATGATGCCATTCTTCGTGACCTTCATAGGATGAACGTTGCATGGATGAGGCATCTTCAGATTGACTACACACCAATCACCTTGCCTCCATTTCCGACTGAGGATCCACAAAGTGCAAGTGATGATGGTGATGACGAGTCTGAGGAAGAGAGAGTGGAGGATGGTGATAATGGTGTCGAAGGTGATTTTGATGATGGAGATGGTGATGATAGTTCTGGCTCTGAAGAGTAGCTCTTTCTTTTTATTTTTTCCTTATTCCTAATTTTCTACTTTGGTTGTTCAGGATTAAACTTGTAGACTAATGTTTGTTTAGGTATTTTAATAACTTTGTTTATTTGTGTTAAAAGAGGTTATTCTTAGATTAAGGGCTTTTTTCACGCCCAAGTATTATTTTATTTTTCCTTGCTAATATATTGCTTCATGTTTGGTTTTTCTATTTTATGGTTTTTCACCCCTCTTCTAGTAATTCAATTCTTCTACATAACTCTTCAATGGCAGAATATGAGTTTCGTGGTGTTTTTGTTCGTCTTGTTGGTTATGTCTCTTTCATGGTGATGGAATACAAGAATCCTAAAAAGGTTTGTCATATATGTCGTGTACCTCATGGTTATGATTTTATTCATCGTCCGTTTCTTAATTCTTGTATCGTTCATGTGAATCATTGGGAGCGCTCGCCTATGCATCTCCAATGTCACATCTTGGAGTTAGTTGGTTTTCCGAAGGTTTCAGGTTTAGTTGGTCCACTCACCGACTGCGGTTTGGATAGCAGAATTGAAGAACTATTTTGTACAGGTGAATGGCTAGAAGACTATGAAGATCATATTGTAGCACGATGGGAAAATCCTTCTGCTCGTGTAGATGCTTACTTCTCTAAGCTTCCTCCTGGTCATTGGGAACGCGTTTTTCGCGTTGTTTGATTTTTTTTAAGATATATGTTCTTCTGGACTCTTGTTTTCTTTGTCCTATTGTTTGTGGTTGTTAGCCTTTCAGTAAACATTTAATTGTTCAGGAATTATTTTATCTTGTTCTTGATACTCTATTGTCTATCTTGACTCTTTTTTTTTGATTGGTAGGTTCTTTATCCTTGTTCCTTTGTTCACTCTTTGTGACAAAAAAGAGGAGAATTATGGCTCTAATACTAACACTCTTCTCTTCTCTGTTAGTGTCTTTTTGGGTCATGTTTCAGGTATACTACATTTATGGGGGAGTGAACGTGTTGATGATTAGAGGTCGTACAGTTATGGGGGCGCTTAAGTATTCAAATTTGGAGTTCGTGAAGTATGGGGGAGTTGTTCTACAAGCTTCCATTATTTCTCTGATTGGTTCATAATTTTTCTTGCTTCCATCTCGTCTCTGATGATCAAAGGTTCTTGCTCGAGTTGAATATCACGTGATGGTGACTTGGTGCGTATTGAGTATGAGTGTTCTTGTAGGCATGTATTATAAATGTCGTAGTGTTTGGTTTGGGTTTGTAAGCACGTATTATAAGTGCGTTTAGAGTCATAGGTTTTTGTCCCAAAATAAATGTCAAAGGGGGAGATTGAAACCAGCATTCGGTTGTTTAACATTATTTTGTGACTAGGTTAGGTGTGTCCGAGGTTATCTCGCCTTGATGTCATTATTAGGAAGTACCTTGATGTGTGAGCGTCGTCCCGTGTATTCTTACTCTCATTCAAAGTTTGTCAGTATGTTGTTTGGTACAATACGTACGTACCTAGTTAGAACGTACGTACATAGAGTTGGGCAGAACTTTATTTGTGTGTTGGGACATACATACCTAGTTAGAACGTACGGTCGTACGTACGTCGATGTCAACGGATCTCTTTTTGGTTCAGGGACGTACGTACCTAGTTAAGGCGTACGTACGTCGTCGTGTGTTTTACTTGTTTCCGGCCCATTTTCTCTCTTTTAGAAACCCTAGTAAATAGGTTTTCAATCAAAGAACAAAGTGGTTCTTTAGCCGTCCAATTCAAGTCTTCTTCTTGAGTTTGTTTAGGTTTGTTTTAGGTGATTGAACTTTTTCTTCTCTTCCCATTCATCTTCTTCTTCCTTTTGAATATTGAGATCGGCTTCGAGTCTTCTTGTGTGTTCATCAAGAAGTCGAGTGTCTTGTGCGTACATCAAGGTACTCTGGTGAAGTCAAGGTGTTAGAGATAACCAGTAGTGTCAACTCACAGTGATTCTAGGTAGTTGATAGGTTTGTACATTTTTTTTCCTCTAGTGGATTTATTTGTTGTCGCTAGGACAACCGTGGGCGTTTCTCATATTGGGTTTTACCACGTTAAAAATATCGTGTGTTCATTTACTTTATGTTCATTGTTTTGCTTGTTTGATTAGTCGTCATTGTGGTAATAGCATTGTTTGTGGAGTTTCACCACCCACTCAATTGACCCCTAACAAAGAAATTTTGAACAGAACCATCGAATAGCCAATCAGCAACAGGATCGAATTACTCAATTGATTCCAAGCAACACAAAACAAAACAATCAATTGCCCTTTGCTACATAGATTCAAAAAAAAACTATTCGAACAATTCATCAAACACTTCAAATACCAAAAACATAACTACCAAAATCACACCAAGAAAATAACCACTAGATTCACTTTTATTTCTTCCACTTATACCAAAACATTGAGCAAACAAATCAGAAGAACACAAAGAACTATCTTCCATCTAACCTCTTCCCTAAGATCTTTTCCTCGGCTCTGATATCATGATAATGATAACAAAGGAAACATAAAGTTATGATAAGATAAGAGACTACATTGTCTAATACTGAGTTTATTAATTTCATAAACTTGATTACATATATATATATACCAAACCAACATAAACCCTAAACCTAATCATGTAATTAATGTAAGGCCCATATACTTGACGAACTAAAACATTTCAAAGAACAATTCTTTTGCATAATTCTACATTTAATACAGACCCAAGCAAAAAATAAACATAAATCCATAGAAAATCGCATGAATGAAGGATTAATAAATCTAAGAATAAGCAGTTTGTGTTTTTATGATTAACACATGCATTAGAACTATACCTAGAAAGAACCATTGGAACTAACACTCTTTCCCACCTAGCCTGCAGTCAAACCCATAAAACCTACTTGCACCATTCACAAGCCATGCTATTCAGCATATTCAGTTCACTTTCTCCAAGACAGATTATTGTCTTCCTTAACTTTGGAATCTGCAGTCTCATCAGTAGGCTGCACTTTAAGTGGGATATCCATTTTCTTGTCTTCATTCACAGTGGAATGAACAGTTTCAGTACCTTTCACTTCAACAGGGATATCCATCTTGATGTGTTCCTTCAAAGTGGAATCTGCAGTTTCAGTTTGAACCTGGATATCGGTCTTGTTATCCACAGAAAGTTTCTGTACTCTTTTGAACATTTTGATTTTGGCATTGTGGAGAATTAGGTTGTAAAAAGGTTCCTGATTCATGATCTCTAATTGAGTGTTAATGCGTTACCCCTAGCAACGAAGAGGATATTGCCAGTCTCATCTTTAACTTTTGTTTTGTAGTTCACAAACTCAACAATCAGATTGTATTGACGTCCACATTCTACCTTGTTTATCTTAACCATTTTTCATTGATCCCACCTTTCCTGAAGCTCGTTTATCCGTTTTTTCTTTTGTTTTCTCTGCTTCTACTTCGGGTTTTTCCTCTTCTTCACCCTCTGCGGACCTGATCTGGTTGCTCATCAAATATGTCCAACTTCTGCAGCTAACGGTTTAAAATTGATCCCTGAGGACAAATGAACAAATTGACTTTGGCAGCTAATAGTTGAAATAGTTCAGAATTTGTTAATGAATGAGATGGACAATCAACTGGCTAGTACAGATTGGTGCTTCAAGGGAGTCTATTGATGCCTTGGAAAGGACAAAGTACAAGACCGGACAGTGTGAAGAAGTAACTTCGTACTGTTTGCTGCGAGGAGTTCATGACGGATGAGGAAATCAGAATGATGCCTTGCTCTCGTGCCCATATATTAATTCCATACAAATTGTATTGAAAAATGGTTGGAAGTAAGCCATACATGCGCCCTGTGTCGCTTTCAAATGCCTACTTGCTGATTTGTTTCTCTGCAAGATTGTAAGAAGGAAATTTATTATATATGTGCTCCATCTCTAAATTAATTTGTGTGCCGGATAGTAAATAAAGGTGATTATGATAGTTTCAAGTTTTCTTATAATTCAATGATGTAGTATTACTCTTTGCCATTCTGTCAATTAATCTTTTTGAGATTTTTTTTTTATAAATTATTGAATAGCAGAAATCTTGCAAAAAATACCCTACAGGTGAAGCTGGTCCTTTATTCCTACAGAAGGAGGTAGGTTTCATGAAATTTTGTTGAAACACGGTGGTTATTGTTGGTGGATCCATCCCATGTTTGGTTAGGACTGTGGGCCTAACTGCGTGTGTGGCTCGTGACCCAGTTGGGAAGGTGGCAAAGTCCACCTCCGTGTTTGGTTTGCTATGTGCCTATCAGTTTATCCGGTATTTCGGTTGATATACATTATTGTAGCCTCCCTCTATAAGTTCGAACTTTTAGAGAAACTGGTTTACAACATGATATCAGAGCGGTTCGGTCTTGGGAGGTCACAAGTTCGATTCTTTGCACTATGTTGCTGAGGGGGAGTGTTGGTGGATCCACCCTATGTTTGGTTAGGACTGTGGGCCTAACTGTGTGTGCGGCCCGTGACCCAGTTGGGAGAGTGGCAAAGTCCACCTCCGTGTTTGGTTAGATATGTGCCTACCAGTTTATCCGGTATTCCGGTTGATATACATTATTGTAGCCTCCCTCTACAAGTTCGAGCTTTTAGAGAAACTGACCATAAAGGTTGACAGGACAACGCAACAAACCTTTCATCACACCTTGTTAAATTAAGTACTGTGAAAGTCTTCCTTGAACCTCTGCAGTACTTATGTAATCAATCAGCGATATTTGATACATATGAAATATACACCTGTTCTATACTAGTATAACTTATTTAATTGTGTATACATAAGCTATAATTGACTCCACCCTTGTTATACAAAAAATTGTGTGAGCAAGGATTTTTAACTGCCTAATCACTCTCTATGTTAAGTGATTCGAAACAGAGACTTAACTTAAGACCAAATTGCAAATAGATTGAAACTTTGCAGATCAGCGAATGAGCATGTGGCTCAATGGTAGCACCCCTCTCACAAAGTGGAGAGATTGTGAGTTCGAAACACGTCAACAACTGATTGTTGATATAAGTTTCCACACGTAATTTAAAAGGGGTAGGGTCCCCTCAACCTCGTTTGCCAATCGCCAATCAAAAAAAAAAAAAAAAACAAAAAACTTTGCAAACCAAATTGACCAGATACAACTCTGTGGACTCGAGTGAAAATTTGGTAAAAGTTTGTTAACCAAAATTTAGGATAGTCATTCAACCTACATTGATCTGCCAACATCAATGCAGTTGTAAATTACTACGAAAACCTTACACGAAGAGGGTAAGTAGTCTCTGCCATTGCAGGTCCTTTCTCCTTCCGCTGAGACGGCCCTTTTTTTTTGTTTTGTTCGTTCACCACAGCACGTGAAGGACAAACAATAAAAAAATGGAAGCTAACCACTGCAGTCATGTAAGCAGTCATCAATTTGAAAATTGCTACTATGGCCTGTAGTATAACTCGATCTTCTAGTCTAGCATGACTTTCTATCAAAAAAAAACAAACAGTCTAGCATGACTTCGGTTGGGTTTGATCTTAGGACATCAAATAAAGCCCATAATACTGTTTCCCATTCTTAATGCTATTTCTACTCGAAGTGCAAATTGTATTCCAATTGGTCTGGGATTCCATACATACATAATAAATAGTTAATAGAAGAAATTCTCATATTAATCTTTTGCTTCGTTTCTTCTTGGAACTGTTGTCTGGGTGTGTTCGATATAGAGTTTCTAAGAAGTAGTAGCAATCAAGCTAAGATGGTAACTAGAACAGATGTTCATTATAAAATAATTTATAATATTCGGGAATGGCGCAAAGACAATGAGGCCAATCCTGGTGAACCAGAAGTTAATTTTCATGTTCTAATCAAGGAGAAATTTGTTGATATGATAAATTCTCGAGGCCAAGTTTTTGTTCGACGACCTCAACCAGTCAAAAAGGTTGGCAGTATTAATTTCCGAGACTTGATGTATTATCAATATTTAAGACATTATGTGGGAAACATGCTTTCAGATGTTCGTTGTACAAAGTTACACAGAGAGATTGCTGTTTACGCTCATAATGTAGCCCTTAAGTTAAGTCCTATGAAGAAAAGGATTGCAAGAATTGATATTATTTCTGAAATTAAAGTTGTCAAAGTTAATTCCCCTGATAATGAAGAAGAAATTGTTGCGCGTGTTCAAAGTGAGTCAATGGAAGACAATAAAAAAGTACCATTGGGTGCATCCAAAGCTTGTATCGATATGTTGGAGAGGAAGAAGTATGAAAAGGGTGAACACGTAGAAGCTTGCATTGTTTGTAAGGATGACTTCTTGACAGACGAGGATATTATAGTCATGCCTTGTGCAACATCACATATTTTTCATGAAAATTGTATTGTAAAGTGGTTGCAAGGAAGCCATGTATGCCCTTTTTGTCGATTTGAGTTGCCTACTGATGACTGATATTATGTAAAGAATGCTATTTATCCTTGATTTACAATAAATGTAACGCCTATCTATTAATAATATAGTTTTATCAATTTTTTCTTACATATTTGTTTCTGAAAATGGTTTGATTTTGTTTCGGATTCAACTTATCAACTAGCTAGTAACAATGTTACATTGAAAATTACAAGTAGATGATCCCTTATTTTCACATAAATCCGTCACCTGTATTAGCTTTTCAAATGCAATAGGTTTGTTCCAGCCTTGTATTTTTTTTTTTTTGCTAAAGATAGGGCCCTGTTTACTTATGGGAAACTGTTTTCAGTTTTTTGTTTCTAATTTTCTGTTCTCTTTCCAGTTTTTATTTTTCTTGGATAATTTTGAAAACTTTAAAAAATGAGTTTATTTGTTTGAAAATTAGAAAACAGTTTACAGTTTACAATTTTCAATTTTTATTTTACCCTTAGACCTTTAATGCATTTGTATGGTCTTGTTATTAGCTTGCTATTTCAGCTAGTCGACTTCACTCAAACTTAGAAATTCAACCAAAATTATGGCTTTAGAATTTCTTGGAACATTTATTTTTAATTATTTTTGCATAAGTAATTTCACAGACCACTTGACAAATCAACTATGGAGTACAAAACTTGTTAACATAAAAAAGTAAGAAATTTACAAACAATTTGAAAAGTAAGAATGCAAGGTGTCAAGGTGTAATGAAGATCTCCCAACTGATAACCAAGGCCCTGAACTGAAGGCCAGTTGTGCACCCAATAACCAATGCCACACCAGGCCCTTCACCTCTACGAGTTTGTCGACATTAACAGCCATGTTCCTGAACAACAAATCATTTCTTGCCTTCGACAATACCCACATGGCAGCATACAGGATGTAATACCATAGTTCCTACAGATACTTTCACCTCCCTGAGCAGGCCAGCTGCTTGTAGAATTGTTCAGTAAACCCATGATATCGAGGAGGCTACCAAGAAGCTTGTCCCATAAAACTCTAGAAGTCGGGCAATGTAGAAGAAGATGAGGGGTGAAACCGGCACTAAGTTTGTTTGACATCAATTTTGTGACATTGGTCGTCCTTGGTTATCTCGCCTTGATTTCATTGTTAGGAAAACCTTGTTGTACGAGCGTCATCCCGACTCCTTGTCTTCGCATCTAGTGTGTCAAAAGTGTGTTTTTGGTTCAGGACGTACGTACCTAGTTAGGACGTACGTACCTCCCTCAGGTCAGCAAACTTTCAATCGTGTTGAACGTACGTACCGAGTTAGGGCGTACGTACGTCAGGTTAGGCAGCAGGAAAGTTTTGGTTCTGGACGTACGTACCTAGTTAGGGCGTTTGTACGTCCAAGTAGTCAGCAAGCGTTTATTATGTGGAGACGTACGAACGTCGTTTCGACGTACGTACGTCCAATATGGATTTTGTTAAATTCTGGCCCATTTCTTGTGTTCTCCAACCCTAAGTATAAATAGGGTTTCTCTTCCAAAGAACAAGTCAGTTCTTTGGCCGTCCAATTCTTCTCTTGTTCTGGAGTTTGGTTTAGGTTTGTGTTGAAGTTGTTTTTGGTTATTGAACTCAATTCTCTTTCTTCTTAATTCATCAATTCCCTATCTTTCATATATCATTGCGAATTCGGCTTCGAGTCTTCTTGTGTGGTCATCAAGAAGTCGAGTGTCTTGTGCGTACATCAAGGTGCTCTGGTGAAGTCAAGGTGTTAGAGATAACCTGAAGTATCAGCTCGCAGTGAGTGCAGGTAGTTGGTAGGTTTGTAAATCTCTTTCACCTAGTGGATTATTTGTTGTCACCAAGGCAACCGTGGACGTTTCCCAAATTGGGTTTTACCACGTTAAAAATTCCTGTGTGTTATTTACTTTCTGTTTATCGTTTGATGTGTTTTGAATATTAAACTGGTAGATTAGCACTATTTGTGTTCTTTCAATTGGTATCAGTCGCTGGGGGCTAGTTAAGGAGCGTAAAGGCTCACGCTAACGATCAATAGTGCTTTATGGAACCTCATAAGTTTGCTACTTCAAGTCTTCCTCCACAATTTAGTGGAAAAGACTTTGGTCATTGGAAAGTACGGATGTGAGCTTATCTCCAAGCATTAGGAGAAGAAGTCTGGCTTTCTGTGGTCACAGGGTGGAAGGAACCTCTGACTACTACAGGTACTGGTGATACTGCTGTTACATCACTGACGCCACGTGAAAAATGGACGTCTGAACAAAAGATATTGGCAAATTATAACAACAAGGCACTCAATGCCATTTTCATGGCATTAAATGCAAGTGAGTTTCGTCGTGTGCAAGGTTGTGAAGAGGCTAAGGATGCATGGAACAGGCTTATCAGTACACATGAAGGTGACGAAACTGTCAAAGAAAGCAAGCTGGAACTGTTAACATCTCAGTTTGAGAATCTACGGATGGATAATTCTGAGACTTTCGATGATTTCTTAATTCGTCTGCAAGATATTATAAACTGCAGTGCTGTTATTGGTCATGCATATACTGACACACAAGTGGTACGTAAGATATTACGTGCTTTGCCTCCTCGGTTTCGTTCTCGTAAGGATGCCATTACTGAGAGTAATGTGATCAAAAACATGACTATTGAGACACTTGCTGGGAAACTACGGACGTGTGAGATGGAACAGGCCTTGGAAGAACCATTGAAGAACAAGTCTGTGGCATTCAAGGTTACATCTTCTAAAGAAACTTCCACAGGACTCTCTGATGATGAAGAACAGGCTGTGGATAACAACTATGCGTTTCTGTCACGTAGCTTTCAGAAGATTCTGAAATATCAACAGAATCGAGACCCTCGAAAGCGATTTCCTGACTCCCAAAATCCTCCTAGGAGTTGTGGTTTTGAGAGATTCTCTGTGGATGGACGAAGAGCTCGAGTTGATCGTAAAGATGTTCAGTGCTACAAGTGTCGTGAATATGGACACTTTGCTAATGAATGTGACAAGAAGGTGGATCGCAAACCTGGTGATAACTCCAAAGCGAATCTCACAGTGACTTGGGATGATTCAGATGAAGATGAGGATGGCAATCCCTCAAATGTTGTCTCCAACTATGTGGTCTTCAGTGCATCCCTGGATAAACATCCAGGAGGTATTGTATCCTCTACTGATGATATTAATGTTTCTGACTCTGGTGTTCATGCTACTACTAGTGAATTATGTGATATGTACAAGTTTTCCATGCAACAAGTAAAGTTGCTTGAAAAAACTAACACTGTCTTGTAGGATCAGGTAGATAGTCTTGGGCAGGATATCTGTAATCTTGCAGGTGACTCCAACATGTTGAAGGAGGAATTTGAAAAAGAAAAGGAGGATTTCCAAGTGCATATTGCCTCTCTGGAAAACTGAATAATAATCTGGAGACACGGTATCGCTCTCTTGTATTGGAACATGAGAAAGTGAAAGCTGAGTTGTTTGCGGCCAACAAACAATTGGTTGGGTTCGGTAAAGCTAGTGATAGTCTTAACTCTCTGCTGGGAATTGGTAAATCCCATTCAGACAAATCTGGTTTAGGTTATGACACATCTGTTCCTCTTTTGACTGCTAGCACCTCACATACTACTTTTGTCCGACCAACAGGGGTCGTTCCTTCGTCTCTCCCTGCTTCTGTGCACGTGTCTGGTGTGGTTTCCCCACCCAGGGTTACTCGTGTACAACATGTCCCGAAAAGGAATCTCAGACACAAAGGCTTTAAATGTCTAACATGTGGTCGCATGGGTCACACTTCTGCTTTTTGTTGGAATAATTTGTATCCTACTCAATATTCTTCTTTTGCAGGTAATTCATATTGGAACAAGTCTTCCACTTTTTCCATGCAGGCCCCGTATATGTGGAATGGCTATGCACCGTGGGCCTTACCTAGGACCTCTCCTTATGGTAATTGCCCTCAAGCAACATCTATGTCCACTCCACCACCACATTTCTGGGATAGGAGTATGGATGCGTCCAGGAAAATGGTATCTCACATGGCTAGATTGGTTGAGCCAACTACAACATCATGGTATCTTGACAGCGGATGTTCGCGTCATATGACAGGTGATAAGTCTCTCGTTGATAACCTGATTCTTGGTTATGGAGGTAAGGTTACTTTTGGAAATGGTAAAATGCTTCCGGTTGAAGGTAAAGGTAACTTTTGTAAGGTGGGCTCGCTCAATAGTCATGAGCTTCTTTTTGTTGAAGGTCTTAAATCAAATCTGTTAAGTATTAGTCAGCTGTGTGATGCTAAGTTTAAAGTTGTTTTTGAGGATGATAAGTGTGATGTTTTTTATTCAAATCATATCTTGCTATTAACTGGTAGTCGTTCACATGATAACTGTTTCATTGTCACTACACCTCTTCCGCATCTATATTCCTAATTTGTCCATTGGAACTGTTTGTGTTTCAGATGTTTAGGTTAGGTTACTCTTTTGCTTCTTTTCAATGGTTGTTGGTATTGAGGACATACTACTCTCTTTATTGTGTGGATTCCATTTTTCAGATATTTCTATTTTGGCATCTTCAACTGTGGTTCTCTGTCATGCATTGTTGTGGGGCTGCATCATACTTTCTTCGCCTTTGGTAGTTTTTTACATGATGCATTTACATGTCGTTGGATTTTCATTTTGAGTACCTGTATACCTCCAGTCTTATATGATTTCTTTTCATGGTCATCGTCTTCTTTTATATATATATACCTCTTGTAAGTGGTCAATGACTCACAAAATCCCCAGCCATTTGAATGTCTTAGGCGATTATCAGTTGGCTAAGAACCCGTTGGGGCTGTGAGGGTCATGCTCTGACGGATGCACTCAGGAGATGTTAGTTCTTGTGTTGCACGTTACCATGGTATTGCACTTCTTGAGTGTGTTTTGCCGAAAAGATGTAGGCTACACCCTACCCTCGTGTTTTGGTAAAAGATGGAGGTGTTATATACTCTCACACGGGAATGACATTTGTCTTACATGGTTTTACAAAAAAAAAAAAAAAAAAAAAAATTCGTGTTTCCTTGGTTTTGTTGTGATCCGGTTCACTTTCATATTTGTCAAATTGCAAGTGACTTTCAATTTACTCAATGATCATGTTTTTCGTTTGTTTTCGGATGTTGGTATAGGTCTACATGTTTCTTCTGCATGCTTGCATCATTCTATTGAGTACCATGGCTTGGTGTATGATTTAGTTCTTCGATTTTGTATTTTTTTGTGGTTGAGGTTTGTTCAAATTGTATTCTGCTTTAATTGGAATCCTTACAATAAGTAGAAATGTTTCCTTGTGATGTCTCTCAATATTTGTTTTGGGTCGTTATTCGGTTTGTTTTCTGGTTTGTAGGTTGGTTCTTCATTGTTTAAAAAAAAAAAAAAAAAAAAAAAAAAAAAGGAAGGTAGTACGTACGTTGTTATGATGTACGTATGTTTAGGCTGGCAGATCTTTTTAAACGTATGTACGGGCTTAGAACGTACGAACGTTCATTCTGGCAGATTTTCCTTGCGTTTGGTCTCGACGTACGAACGTCCGTCGTACGTACGTACGTCCTTCAGACAGTTTTGGCTCATTTCGATTTTAAACCCAAGTGTTTACTCTCTTTGGGGAACTGTCTACATTCAAATCGTGCTTCATTGTTTAGCATACATTTCGGAGTTCCATTACTTCTACTCGGTTTTCTTCCAGTATCTTATTTTTTTTTTTCTTTTTCCTTTTCTTACACTTTTTTTTCTCTCCTTCTCTGTCTTCTCTTTGGGTGAATTTCACTGTGTGTGGGTCTCTGCTGCTGTTTTTCTCTTGTGTGTTTCGTTCTTGTTTACATTGTGTCGTTGCTCTCCTTCTGTCTTTCGGGTAAGTACCTTGTTGCCTTCCCTGTGGTGTCTAGTTGTTCATATTTGTGTTTCATTCGATATGTTGTTTATGCTTGTGTGTGGTTTATATGTTGTATTCTGTATACAATGGTTAGGTATATATATTTTTTTTTTCTTCATTGGTATTCTCTGTAATTTGATACCTTACCTTTGGTCTTTATATGAATGGTTGTCTCTTATCTTTGTTCTACAAGTTTGGTATACATATTATGCTTTGATTGTAGTCTCAAGTAGGATTCATGTTTCTACGCACCAAGTGTTTGACAAAATGTCCACATGACTCAAATGGTTTTTTTATCTTGTTGGGGATTGCATTTCACTCACATTTTTCGTCTCTTTACTGGTGTGATTGTATAGACGATGCCTCCAAAGCGCGCACGCACAGCCTCCAAGGGTGTTTCGTCCTCGGGCACACGTATTTCTTGTGCTCAGAAGGGTAGAGGTCCTTCTTCCGATTCCTCGCCCCCTCCTCCTTCACGTGGTGCTCATCCTCGAGCAAAGGCCATTATCCCCGAGCGCTTCTTTGACTTGCGGGACATTTCTGCGACTCCATTGGGTTCGTCTCAACTCAGGAATATTTCGTCCTTCTTTGAGGATCGAAATTGGTTAAGGGTGGCTCAACCGGTAACTAAGTACTCGGTCGAGCACACTATTGCGTTCTATGAGACCAAGACGCCTTCACAGAATCGCACAAGTTTCTTGGTCTTGATTGATGGAAGGAGATACACTATCTCTCCTAAGGTAATAAGTGAAGCATTGGGGATCGATAATCATCGTCTGCCAGAGAACACCGTGCATGTCATGTGGCCTCTTCCAGATGAGATTCGGGTAGATTTGATCGATCAAGTTACTAGGATGTTTATTGATGGTGTCACGGAGAGATACCATGCCAAGGCCTACAGCGCTATTCTCCTGCACATGGTTGCTCATTCGAACATCTATCCGACAAAGGGCAACAAGATCATCATGACCGACAAAATGGTCAAGCTAGTGGTGTGTATGTCGGTGCATCATATCTATCTCTCTGAGGTGATCTACTCACGGATGCTGCAGATTGATGCAGCCAAGGGTACTCTTCCTTTCCCTAGCTTTATTATGACAATTCTTAAGCATTTAGGCTTTCAGGGAAGATACACGGAGGTGATCCCTCCAAGGTTTGTTGGTCATGACTGGGTCAATGCCATCAAAAAGGGTTACCAGTCTAGAAAGTCTGCATTTGAGTCTGTGGGTGCGCGACTGACGCATCACTTGATTTGGGGTGGCCGGGCTCTTGATAGCCATGATGATTTTGATCGGACTTTGACTCCTGGACGTCCTCCATCAGCCTCAGTTAGGAGCAACCGGGCAGTTGCTGCAGTTGAAGCTCGGGTTTCCTCTCTTCGGCGTCATCAAGATCATACAGACGCTCGTTTGGATCGTTTTGGTGTCATTCTTGCTCAGCATGATGCGATGCTCCGTGATCTACATAGGATGAATGTCGCCCAGATGCGTCATCTACAGATCGACTTCATTCCTGTAGAGTTGTCTCCATTCCCAGATGAGGTGCCTCCCGTAGCGGGTGATACTGATGGTGGTGCCTCTGATAGGGAGAGTGAGGATGATGATTTAGTTGGCACCTCTGGTGACGAGCATAGTGATGGTGACTCGAAGTCAGAGTAGTTTCGTCCTTTTGCTTTATCTTCTTATATCTTTGCTTGATGTCGTCATATTGGGAGTCTACTTTTGTTTCTAATGTTCGAGATTGGTTCTGTTATTGGATGTTGCTATGATGATATTAGTACTAGTTCTCTTCAGCTTAGTAAAAATATCTTGCATATTAAGTAATGGACCTATCTTTTAGGGCCCATGTTGGGTTAATGTTTGTTTTTCTATATATATATATAAGTGTCTTCTCTTCTTATACCTATTTTGTGCCTTCTTATCTCCTTCTAGTTCTGTCTTTGTTCTTCAGGATTTTCAATGGAAGAATATGACCTTCATAGGGTATTTGTTCCGACTGTTGGTTATGTGTCGTTTATGGTGATGGAATACAAAAACAATTCGAAAGTTTGTCGCTTTTGTCGTGTTCCTCATGGGTATGACTATATTCATCCGCCCTTTCTTAATCCATGCATGGTTCATGTCAATCATTGGGAGAGATTGCCGGGACATCTTCAAAATCACATCTTGGAGTTGGTTGGATACCCGAAAGTTTCAGGACTTGTTACTCCTCTCACCGACTGTGGCTTGGACAGCAGAATCGAGGAGTTATTTTGTACTGGTGAATGGCTGGAGGATTATGATGATCATGTGATAGCTCGTTGGACTCGATCTTCGGCACGTGCAGAGGCTTATTTCTCAAAGCTTCCTCTAGGTCATTGGGAACGAATTTTTCGAATTCGTTAACTTGAGTATTGTTTTTTCTGTTTTTGCTGTTAATTCTGGTTATAGACTTCTGTTTCTGGTTGATATTTGTTTCATGCAAGTTTTAAGTTTTAGGGATAATATATTTTATTATTTATTTTATTCTTATATTAGTCATCGTCTTGCCTTGTTTACTGTTGGTTATACCTCTTCCACTTCTTGTGACAAAAAGGGGGAGATTTATGACTCTAATACTAACACCTTCTTTTTCTTTGTTAGTGTATTTTTGGGTCATGTTTCAGGTATGCTACACGTATGGGGGAGTGAATGTGTTGATGTTTAGAGGTTGTACAGTTATGAGGGAGCTCAAGTAACTAAAGTTGGAGCTCATGAAGTATGGGGGAGTTGTTCTAAGTTTTTAGTCGCTTCCGTTCGGTCTCTGATGATGGAAGGTTCTTGCTCAAGCTAGATATCAAGAATGGGTGATTTGGTATGTGTTCTACCTTGAGTGCTTTTGTAGGCATGTTTTATAAATGTCATGGTTTGGGTTTGTAAGCACGTTTTATAAGTGCTATTAGAGTCATAGGTTTTTGTCACAAAATCAATGTCAAAGGGGGAGATTGAAACCGGCACTAAGTTTGTTTGACATCAATTTTGTGACATTGGTCGTCCTTGGTTATCTCGCCTTGATTTCATTGTTAGGAAAACCTTGTTGTACGCGCGTCATCCCGACTCCTTGTCTTCGCGTCTAGTGTGTCAAAAGTGTGTTTTTGGTTCAGGACGTACGTACCTAGTTAGGACGTGCGTACGTCCCTCAGGTCAACAAACTTTCAATCGTGTTGAACGTATGTACCGAGTTAGGGCGTACGTACGTCAGGTTAGGCAGCAGGAAAGTTTTGGTTCTGGACGTACGTACCTAGTTAGGGCGTTCGTACGTACAAGTAGTCAGCAAGCGTTTATTATGTGGAGACGTACGAACGTCATTTCGACGTACGTACGTCCAATATGGATTTTGTTAAATTCCGGCCCATTTCTTGTGTTCTCCAACCCTAAGTATAAATAGGGTTTCTCTTCCAAAGAACAAGTCAGTTCTTTGGCCGTCCAATTCTTCTCTTGTTCTGGAGTTTGGTTTAGGTTTGTGTTGAAGTTGTTTTTGGTTATTGAACTCAATTCTCTTTCTTCTTAATTCATCAATTTCCTATCTTTCATATATCATTGCGAATTCGGCTTCGAGTCTTCTTATGTGTTCATCAAGAAGTCGAGTGTCTTGTGCGTACATCAAGGTGCTCTGGTGAAGTCAAGGTGTTAGAGATAACCTGAAGTATCAGCTCGCAGTGAGTGCAGGTAGTTGGTAGGTTTGTAAATCTCTTTCACCTAGTGGATTATTTGTTGTCACCAAGGCAACCGTGGACGTTTCCCAAATTGGGTTTTACCACGTTAAAAATTCTTGCGTGTTATTTACTTTCTGTTTATCGTTTGATGTGTTTTGAATATTAAACTGGTAGATTAGCACTATTTGTGTTCTTTCAAGGGGTGGATTCGGGAGCGACATCACAAAATTTGCAATTTAATGCCACATCCATACCTCTACGACGGAGATGAACCAAAGTTTGGAGGCGTCATCAATAACTCCAGTCCGCAAGGCTAAGCCCTGCAACATTAGGAAAAATGGACTATTTTATCGGTCCCTATGAAGGGGTGAAACAGAAAAATTAAAGGATTCAAGAGTACAACCTTATAGCTGCATTGAATCCGAAAGCCAACATAGCTGCCCAACCCAATATGTTTATGCTGCATAGTTTCAGGTAGAGTGGAAATTGCTACTTAAAAAGCTTGTAGATCAGTAGATGATTTTTGTTATACTATATGAAAAATGATTGAACTCACCAAATGGACAATCCATCAACTGAAACCTCAGGATTATTCAGGTATCCAGCAAACAAAATCAAACCCATATAGTACCACACCTCTAAGCTGCAAATGAATAAAAGCGGCAGGTGAGGACTCAGGACTATGCTATTATTGCCATGACCATCACCTTGCTTTGTGCCTGCAAGAACCTTGCTAATGGTAGTTCACTGCATAAACAAATAATTGATGAATCATCCATACAGCAAAGATGCCTGCTGCTTGAGCAATATTATTCTCTTGTCCAATTAATTTCAACAGCGGGGCGGCAAAGATGTAAATGAATGTTAAAATTATGGCAGTCATATTGAGAATAACCCATGATCTCTGCATGTAGATCCCCAACATATCGAATTGCCTTGCTCCATATACTTGACCACCAGGGCCGGATTTGGGGCTAGGCGAGCTAGGCGGTTGCCTAGGGCCTCCAAATCTCAGGGGGCCTCCTGCTCACCAAGCCCATACATATGTTATATTGTTTTGGATTTTTTTTCTTAATTTAACTATAATAAAGCCTACTGCCCAAGCCCAATACAATTAATAAATCAAATGGGAGGAGACTCTCTCTTTCAATTGAAGCCCAGTTCAATTCATTAATTAGGCCTCTTAACATATTGTAATAGCTTTCATTTTCACTTCCATTGCTCTATCTCCTTTAGAACAAAAACCTAAATTCACTTTCTCTGTTTCCCCTTCTCTTAATTAATCAAACAAAAACCTCAATTTAATATAACTTCAAATTCATCGATATGTGTATATTATAATTATTTAATTTTTTTTATTATTTTTAAATAAATTTAAGGGTCTTAGGTATCTTAACGTTCTTAAGAAAAAAAAACTAGGGCCCCCAAATTCTCAGGTACGGCACTGTTGACCACACAGTGTCTCAAGTGCACTCCCCATCCCAAACTGTTTCAAAAAATCACAACCAATAAAAACTTTCTCATTTGAATGTTAATATGTAAACTTGCTACTGTAATCACCTGAGATTCAATCCCATGTCATATTAAGAAACGATAAGAAAAATGAAAATAGCATGGAATATGTACCATGACACCACAGAAAAATCCTGCAATGACAGTTTTCAACCAAGACAGCCGCGAGTTCTAAGGCACCAACTTGGCCCGCAAAAACCTGAGTTATAGCACCAAGAGAGTATTGACGTATAAAAGTGAAAATTGCTGGGCCAACAAGTAGCCACAGCTTCATAGATTCAACCAAGAATTCTCTGAAGAAATCATCGATATGGTTTCTTCTAAGGCTAGTTAGAAGCTTGACAACTGATATTATTCCATTTTGTATAAACTTTGAACTCACTAGAGTTTTGTTCATGATATCGACATTAGTGAGACCACAATATTTTTATAATCAGTATTTTGAAACAAATTTCTCAATATTCTTCCCCTATGCGGCTATACCCAATGTCGCAACACTATAATAGAAATGTGGTGGCATTGTTGTAACCAAAGCACAAAAATCACTTCTTCAATTCTAGTTGAGCTAAATTACTGAAAGTCTGAAACCGGCAGATCTTGGAACATACATACTCACAAAAGTTTTTTAGGAAAATCCCTTAAGAGTCATAAATTTCATCAAACCTACAAAATTTGTCAAAAATAAAATACCATATAAAATCTACAAAACATAATTATGGACAAAATATTCAAATTCATAGTCAAATAGAAAAAAAATAAATAAATAAAATCCAACAAGCTATTATCAATATCCATAAGGAAAAAGAAATTAATCAAACCCAAATACCCCCTAGAGAAATCTTTCTACAACATAGGGTTATCTAATATTAGAGAAAAGAAAAAGGGAACAAAGAATATTGATTGAAATATCACCTTGCTAGAAAATTGAGATGAGAACAACAGATGAACCCAGATCTGTCAAACAACTTCAAAAGTGAGGGAAAATAGAGAGAGCAACATAGGTGAAAAAATCAAAAATTCCGGACGGATATTCATGAATTTTTTCGTTTTTTGGGAATTCGGAGCGGTACGGATATAATACAAAACAAAAACCTCCCCATTCCGGCCCGATAAATTCGGATATCAACAAAAAATTAGAAAAATACGAAATAAAAATCGGAATCTTTGGGTTGTCTTCCCCAAGTTTCAAGGTTTGCAAAAACCACCATACATTTTGTTTCCAAGTTTCAATGATTCTTACAGTGTTTTATAACTTATCTAGTTTTCTCTATACTTGCAATTTCGAATTTCAATACCCAAATTTATCTATAAATGTATAACTCATCTTAACTACTTTATATGGCGCCTCATTCTCAAGGCGTTCATAAAGCCTGACGTGGCTACTTTTTTTTTATTTTGTTGGGTATAAATAAATCTATTATTTTTCTAATTATTAGCTATTTTTTGTTCGCACGCATACGCGTGCACATTCACATAATATAATAAAAAGGGAGTGTTTTTAAATTAAAACGTATGCCTTTCTTTGGATGATAATGCCATATAATAAAAAATGTAAGAATTTAGGAGTGTAAACTTGAGAGAAATAGAATTTAGGACTCTCTTTGTACAAACACACTTTACTCACTTAGGAGTTTAGACAAACACTTCTTGGACAACAACTATACTAACACTTTACTATTTGATCAGGACTCAACTTCTTCTCTGATGTCCTAACCAATACATCTACATACCTATTTATACTATGTTATAACCGACTTAAATTACATCTCAAAGTTTCCAGATTTCTCTAACCGACATTAGAAAGTATCTCCTCCACAATTCTAGGGCATTCTAGTCACCGACTTACTTAGAATTCTCTAGAGTTACTTGTATATTCTGGAGTCTTCTTCACTGCCTATGAAGGCATTGATTTTCAACATCCCCTCTCAATGCCGACATTCGACTACATACTCCAAGTTGATCTCTAAATTTGTTTTGCTTCAAAATGGGCAAGCTCTTGGTGAAGATATCTGCCACTTGTTCTTCAGTGTTGATTGGGATCAAGTCAATCTCTCCACTCAACACCTTCTCACGGATATAATGATGATGTACTTCAATGTGCTTCGTTCTAGCGTGGAACACCGGATTTGACGCGAGTCGTATAGCACTTTGATTATCGCAGTAGAGCTCAACCGAGTAGTTAGTATCCACACCAACATCTCTAAGTACTTCTATGAGCCAGGAACATTCTTGAGCCGCCATTGTTGCTGCTCGATACTCTGCTTCTGTGGATGACAAACACTACAAGAAAATCAAAGATATACCACGGTCCTACGATTTTCTTCGCCACGGTCCGGGTCAGTGGTTAATTTTGCCACGGACCGGGTCTGTGGTAATTTTTGTTTGACCCGTGGCAATATTTTTTCCCTTTTTCAGTTTTGATAATAATTTACCTACAGTTCCCAACCGTGGTAATGATAGGATTTAGAACCGTAGGATTGTCATTTTACATCACAAGAAAGATCTATGTCCAACGATTAAAATTTTTATTTAAAAAAAAAACAAAAAAAAACTATGTTCGCTAAATAAAGCCATTCTTCTTCTCCACTCTTCTTAATCTGAACCCTAAATCTCTCGATCCACTATTCTTCTCTATTTTTTTTTTTTTTTTCTGCAATTGCATTTAAGTAAAAAGAAAGGTTCTCAAAGAGAGACAAGATTGGCCATTTCAACAGCTTTGAATCAATAGAAATTGAATTTGATCATTCTATCAATACAACTCTTAATCTGTAAGTGTTCTAATATAATTTTCTCTTTTGATTTCTCTTCCATTGTACTAAATTAAATTTATTTCTTTTAAGTGAGAATTGAGGTTTTGAATTAGGAAGGTTAGGGTTTTCAATTGAGTGGTGTATGAGTTTTATTTTGGGATACAATTTCATCTTGGATTATATTTTACTGTTCGATCTGTTCAGATATTGTAATTCCATTAATCCTCACTTTGTTGGTAATCTGTTAATCCACAGAATTAGCTTTTTGTTGTCTTTGTAATGGTTTCTCTATTGAAGTATGACTATATGTTTAGCACATTAGGTCACTAGTATAGCAAAATTTGTAAAGGCTATGTTTGGAATTGGGTAGGACTTAGGAGGTGACACAGTAAACAGAGATCACCATTTTCAGCAATTAATAGTGGATTGGGTTCACATGCTCACTCCTTAGGCTATGTTTTTTTTTTTTGTTGTTGTTTCACTCATGTATTGTTCTTGCAGTGCTTGTGAAACATCTTTCACAAACTGTTGAACCTTTGTACAGTTTATCTCTTTCAGTGAAATGAAGTGATATTTGGCCAAATAAAAAAAAAACATAAAAAAACGTTTAGCAAAACCTGGCATGTAGATCAACCTAACTATTACCTGTTGTATTATAATTGATAACTAGTTTTCTTAAAAAAACATTATTTCTTTGAATGTTTTATGTATAATTAAAAAAAAAAACACCTATCTTAGTTTTGAAATGACAAAAGATGGTTTGTTGATCTTGCTCTACTTATGTTCAGTTGTTGCATTATTGCTTATCTGTTGTTCTTTGATTCTTTGTTTTAAGTTGTTCATCTTTGTTTTAAGTTGTTCATCTTCTAACCCAATTAATAAGAATAGGAACACCTTCCTAATTAAGTTTATTAAAATGAATGTAAGATATCCTTGTATGATTTCTTGTTGTAATTCTTTTTACCTTTAGCATTGCGAAATATTGTAACCAGACTTTTATGAGTGATGATATTGAGTTTACCTATCTTTTGTGCTTTGCATGTTGGCCAAAATAACTGGTAATAGAGTTTTTGCTTCAGGGAAAGAGAGGAAAAGCCAGACTGTTTGCAGTGACATTTACCCCCACTTACCCCCATTTGCTGAGTATGCTCTCTCTCTCACGTGCATATTATAAAAAGTGTGTTGTTAATCAAAAGGTAAAGTGAGAGGTAGTTGTTTATTTTGCTATTGCATACCTCAATTACTTGGTATGGACATTGGTAATTTACATGTTTTTTACCTACATGATCTTTTGAGGTGTAAAACTCCATCTTGTTATTTGAATCTATATCCTACCTAGTGATGGCATTCAACTGGTCATTCTACTTTTCTCAGAGATTTGAACTCTGATCTCATTAAGTATTTTGTACGCAGGACCATGGTGGGTTTGATCTTGCCAACTTGCTTGAACATGAAAAAATCTCCCAATGTACCACATGAATGTATAATTTAGGTAAGAATTATGTGCATGTCCATATACATTGGCTTGTATAGACGTTTCTAAGTATTATATCTACTGCACTTATTGTAAACTTGTACTTTTGTCGAGTCAAACCACCACTGGTCTGATCATAATAAAAGTTGATTTTACGATGTACTGATATATATGTGCATTCTTCTTAGAGAAAGATTATCCAGATTGTTTAGTTGTATAATCTTGTTTTAATGCCATACTAAATTTCTTTATTCTAATTTTCCAAGTCTTGCAGTTTTTTTACACGTTACTTCCTTATCTTTCATTTGTGCAGCCTACTAATGAGAAAATTCAAAATCGGTGTAATCCATTGTTCATTAAGTAATACCTTCACTTACGAGTCAGGTGAGTGAGTCATCAGATTATGATGTTGCATATTAAAGTTGTTATAATTTTCTTTCCCTCTCCCGCAAAAGGGCATTTGTTTGCCTGTTATTAACTTTTCAAAGGCATATGACAAAGTTTTAATAGATGCATGGGAGCAATAGCAATCACAAGATCTGCTTAATTTTTATAATTAGGTAATTATTTTTTCTCCATGCAGATCATTAATGGATTTAATGCCAAAACTGTCGGGGATACCGTGTTAGAGCAGATTACATGGTAACATACTAACACTACAGCTGGAGTCTATTGTCTATGGTTGGGATCCAGTGCAGCAGAGTGGCCTTTTCCCAACAATGAAGCAGTGCAGTAGAGGGTACAGTGTTGCAGTAGTGTAGTGATACTGCGGTGGTGTATTGGAATCTATTGTCTTTAATGTTTGTGGTTTTAGTGTGAAACCTTATGATTTGATGATGTATTATACAGGTTGATCAGGAATGTAATTGGATAGTAATAAAATTATATTCTTTTATCAATAAAACATAAACATTCTCCAAATAGCAATTGCACTTTTTTTTTTATTATTATTTTTTTTTTATAAAAATCCACTAGATTTCCCACGGTTCAAAGCAGTAGCTAACATAATTTTTGTTATAAACAAATTCCTGAATTCCCACGGTTGGAAGTAGTAGCTAATCAATAATTTCCCATGGTTGATGGCCGTGGTTAGGCCCACGGGCTTGGACCGTGGCTAATATAGTCTATTTGCCACGGACCCGGACCGTGGCAAACAATTTAGCTACGCCCTAAACCCCCACGGTCTTGCCACGGATATGGACCGTGGCTAATCACATTTTGCCACTGTTCCGGTCCGTGGCGAATTTACAGTATTCTTGTAGTGAAAGCAACCGTTGGTTGTTTCTTACTGCACCAGGAAACTGTTCCTGAACCTAAGTTGAAGGTATATCCAGTGGTGGACCTTCTTGTAGATGGATCTCCAGCCCAATCTGCATCTGTAAATCCAACCAACTCTGGTTTAACTTTGGCTTCATAAAGAATACCAAAGTCATTAGTACTTCGAACATATCTCAGAATACGTCGAACGACTTCCAAATGTGGCTTCCTCGGACTATGCATGAACTGGCTAACGACCCCAACTGCATAAGCGATGTCTGGCCGAGTGATCGTAAGATAGATAAGGCACCCAACCAGCTTCCGATATAGACGTGCATCTTCCAGCTCATCTCCAGCTTCTTTCTGTAACTTCTGATTGACTTCCATAGGTGTTGCAATAGGCTTGCAATTCGACATACCGAATTTCTTCAATAGATCCTCAGTATATCTCTTTTGGCATAGGAACAATCCCCTCGAGCTTCTTTCAATTTCCAACCCAAGGAAATGCTTCAATTCTCCAAGATCTTTCATTTCAAATCTTACGGAGAGATTCTTACGGGTTTCTTCAACTTCATCTAAGGCATCTCCAGTAATAATGAGATCATCTACATATAGTAGAATGATCGCAACT
Organism: Aquilegia eximia; assembly: GCA_023053565.1. Classification (NCBI taxonomy): domain Eukaryota; kingdom Viridiplantae; phylum Streptophyta; class Magnoliopsida; order Ranunculales; family Ranunculaceae; genus Aquilegia; species Aquilegia eximia. The sequence goes on from JALIGU010000002.1 coordinate 27,720,785, forward strand.
TTGCCTTTCACCTTCTTAACAAAGAGGCTAGAGTCACCAACAGATACCTGATAACCACAAAACACTAGGAACTCTGCAATCTTTCCATACCAGGCCCTTGGTGCTTGTTTTAAGCCATAGAGAGCCTTCTTCAACTTGCACACATAACCAGGATTCCTTTGGCTTATGAATCCTGCAGGTTGTTCCATGTAGATTTCTCGATCCACGTCTCCATATAGAAAGGCATTCTTAACATCCATCTGCCAAAGTTGCCATGACTTGCTTGCTGCCAACGACATGAGCACTCTGACCGTTGTCATCTTCGCAACTGGAGAGAAGGTTTCATCATAGTCAATTCCATACTCTTGTGAAAACCCCCTTGCTACCAACCTTGCCTTGAATCTTTCAACAGATCCATCACTTCTGCGTTTTATCTTGTATACCCATTTGCAGGATATGGGTTTAACTCCTTCAGGTGGTGGAACAAGATCCCAAGTTTCATTTTTCTTCAAGGCCGTAATTTCCTCCTTCATCGCATTTTCCCACTCAAGAATCCCTTGAGCTTCTTGATATGATCCAGGCTCCTCTTGAATTTCAGATGCATAACTCTCTGAAAGTGGGATGACATCAGCGTAGCTAGCATCCATATACTTTGGATTTGGCTTCTTTATCCTTGAAGATCTCCTTAGCTCAGATTGATTGTTGTCACTGGGAAGTGGAGTGCTTGCATCTCTCCTGTCGGTATTTCTCTCTCCTCGTAATTGTGGACTTGGTGGTCCTCGAACACCTGTTCGCCAAGGACTTGGAGGACTTTGTGAACCATCCCGAGGTGAGTCTGATCCATGGTCTTCTTCGAACTCAAAAACTGTAGGTGCGGGGTTATCTGGCGCCTCCATTTCTGGTATTATCTTGTTGTCAGGTGACCACCACGATGATGCTTCATCGAACACAACGTCGCGAGATACATAAACTTTATCTGTAGTTGGATTAATGCATTTCCTTCCTTTCTTCCTTTGGTCATAGCCAATAAAGATGCATCTGATCGCCTTTTTCTCCAACTTTGTTCTTAGTTGCTCAGGCACGAACACGTAGCAGACGCAACCAAATACTTTGAAGTGAGACACAGTTGGCTTCTCCATGTACAAAACTTGGTAAGGTGAGCGAGAACCAAGACTTGCTTGCGGCAGTCGATTAATGACATGTGCTGCTGTTGCCATACATTCTGCCCAATAACGTGGCGGGACATTCTTTGCATGCATCATGCTCCTGCAAGTCTCGCCCAAATGTCTGTTCTTCCTTTCTGCGACACCATTTTGCTGGGGCGTGTATGAACATGTAAACTGGTGACGAATCCCATGCTCTATCAGATAATTCTCAAAATCATCTGATGTATACTCCCCTCCATTGTCGGTCCTTAGACATGCAATCTTTTGATTGTGTTCATTTTCCACCAAGCATTTGAACTCAAGAAACTTTTGGTATACTTCCGACTTTTCTAACAGAAAATAGACCCACACATATCGAGAAAAATCATCGATAAATGTGAGCATATAGCGTCTTCCCGAACAAGAAGGAGTACGAACTCTTCCGAACACATCTGTATGAATAAGTTGTAATGGTCTAGAAGATCGTACCTTAGATTCGCCAAATGGTTGCCTATGAGCTTTGCCAAATTGGCAACCAGCACAAACGACGCCCTCACGCATCTCCAAATTTGGTAATCCACGTACTGATTCTTCATTCATCATCGCCTTCAATCGTGAATAATTTACATGTGCCAGCCGAGCGTGCCAAAGGTCAACTGTCTCATGTTGACGTGTTTTGTCAACATATGCTGTACCAGCGGATAACACATACAACTTCTTCACCTTCTTTCCTTCCATTAGAGTGTCACCACGAACCTCAGCATTTGCCAGCACTTTAACACTGTTTGGGCCAAACAAGACATAATGCCCCAAATCAGTGATCTGCGGAACAGATACTAAATTCTTCTTCATTCCTGGAACATGATATACATTCTCCAGGACATGAGTATTTCCTTCAACTGTGGAAATCCTCAAATTACCGACATGCTCCACCGGGTGCATTGTATTATCAGCGGTGATGACAGCATCATTGCCAAAATATTTTTCCAGCTTCATAAACTTCTTTATATCACCAGTTAGATGGTGAGAACAACCAGAATCAACTATCCAATCTGTTTCGTAGTTGATCCTTTCTTTGCCTGACTTTGTCAATAAACATTTATTGACCTCATCCTGCTCCATCTCTTCAATCGTCGTAGTGAAAGCGACGTCCATGTTTCCATCTTCACTTTCAACGGCTGCATATGAAGCTTGAACATCCCATTCTTCTTCTTCACTTTCTTCCTGCATCCTTCTATTGCCATGGGAATCTATCTGAGCAACATTCCCCTCTGCTACCTTTGTCCTGCAAAACCGAGCGAAATGGCCAGGCTTGCCGCAGTTATAGCAGACTTTGACTTTGCGATCTTTAGTTGCTTCTTCCCCTTTCTGGAAGCTACTAGAATACTCCCACTTGGGCCCGTTATTTTTATAATTTTTCTGCTTCCATTGGGAAGGTGAATTTTTCTTCCCTTTCATGGAAAATAAAGCCTCCTCATCTTCTTTTACAGAGAGTCCACTAATTTGCTTGGCGAGTGACTCCTGATTTATGAGGAGATTTTCCAATTGCAATAACGTGGGTTGTGTGGGCCATCCACTAATTGCAACAATGAACCCATTGAACTCGGGTCGGAGTCCCCGAATAATGATTCTCCTCATCCGAGCTTCACTAATTGTGGACTCTTTATCTAACTGGGATATCTCCGTGCATAAATTTTTAACTTTCATAAAATACTCTGAGATAGAGAGAGTACCTTGTTTAACGGTGCCAATCTCATTCTCCAACAGCTGCAGTCGAGCATCATTAGCACGCGAGAATAATGCTGCAAAAGCATCCCATGCCTGCTTCGGAGTCTTTGCATCTCGAATGTGCTCTATCAAATCTTTTTGAATGGAAGCCTTAATTACAAATAAGGCTTTCCCAGCGCGAATCTTCCATTTCTTCACGTCATTCATATTTGTGGTTGTCTCCTCAGGTTGAGAGACATCACTTCCTACAACAATTTCCCACAAATCTTGCCCTTGGAGATATGACTCCATGCAAGACTTCCAATAACTATAGTTGTTGTTGTTTAACTTCTCAATTCCAGCCAACGTACCCATCAATTCCGCCATGTTAACCAATTTGTCGATTATTAACACCGGCAGCACGACGACACTCCAATAACACTTTGATTACACCAATTAGCCAACAAAGGACTCTCTTTGTGCTCCCTAATAGCACACTCGATCGTAGACCTTCAAATGTCAATGATCGACTTGGGAAAACTATACCCAACACTTAGTTATCACCACCAATGCGTGACTAACCCGAACCTTGCTCTTGATACCACTTGTAAGAATTTAGGAGTGTAAACTTGAGAGAAATAGAATTTAGGACTCTCTTTGTACAAACACACTTTACTCACTTAGGAGTTTAGACAAACACTTCTTGGACAACAACTATACTAACACTTTACTATTTGATCAGGACTCAACTTCTTCTCTGATGTCCTAACCAATACATCTACATACCTATTTATACTATGTTATAACCGACTTAAATTACATCTCAAAGTTTCCAGATTTCTCTAACCGACATTAGAAAGTATCTCCTCCACAATTCTAGGGCATTCTAGTCACCGACTTACTTAGAATTCTCTAGAGTTACTTGTATATTCTGGAGTCTTCTTCACTGCCTATGAAGGCATTGATTTTCAACAAAAAAGGGGTGTGTTTATATATTCTATTGTTAGATTATGAGTTTATACATTGAAAGAAGAAGAAAAACATGATATTAGCAGACCTCCCCATTCTGCGGAATTTTTCAGAATATTCGCGAATATTCGAACAATATTTCGCGAGAAGCATATTTGCCAAACCTCCCCATTTCGACACTGGCTTTGGGATATTCGTGGAATAATCCGGTTTTTCACGAATCGAATATTCGGGATTATTCGATATTTTCACCTATGGAGAGCGGAGAGAGAGAAAAGAAGAAGAAGAAGAAGAAGAAGAGATTGTTGTGCTTGTGCGATCTTCTTCCTCAATCCTCTTCTAATCGTTTTGATTTTGAATTCGATCGTTTTTTTTTTGTTTTTTTCTTTTTTACGTTTTGCTCGCGACCCGACGTTTTCCAAATAAAAAATATTAAATCGGTGTTTTCCAACTTTAAGCTAAAATCAGAAAACAAAAAATTTTAAAAAATTAAAAAACTATTTTCTCACCGAGAGCAAATAAACACATTTTCTTTAGAGATAGTTTTCCAGAAAACTGAAAAAAAATTCCACAAATAAACAAGGCCTAGGTTTCTTTAAATTTTCTAAAGATGGGACTAATTGAACTAGCAACAACTTATGATCTGATTGTAAAGTGGGAGTGCCGTCCTCCACACTACATTACATAAAGCTCGATCGATAGACGTTTGAACCCAGCTTGGCCATTAGTCCCAATAAAATCAAGATCCATTAATCCCCATGATTTCTATTAAATGCTGCTAACCAGCCATCATATGCATGCCATTGAGAGCAGTACGTCTTTTTGCTCAATTTGGACTGCCATACACAATAGACAAATACCATGATTTCTACATGTATGATCCATTGATTCCATATTTCCATAGCAACAAGAACTTCAGCCTTCCATGATTTGTTCCATAATATCTAGATTCTAGAGCCCACCACTCACTCAGTCCATGGTAATGGAAAACAAAAACAAAAAAACTTCCCAATCGATCGGATCAGAAAATTACAGATCCATCACGACTCTACATTGAAGATGTGCTAGTATTTTACTACTTATCGTTTTTCTCAATGAGTTCGAATTGGATAAAGTGTTGAAGACGCGTATGATATTTTGTAAAATCTATATATATTTATCTTTGTTTGTTTGTTTGTTAATAATAGTCATATCAGCTGAACATGGTAGTTCATGAACTATCAGCTCGTTGTGAAAAAGTAATACCAACAACCATCAACAACAAGAAGATTGGTAATAGTTCAGAAGTAATTTTGAAGTTTGAAGTATATGAGCAAGATTGTCGTCGAATAAAATCTGGAGAAGGTTTTATTGAGATGCCAGGAGTGGAACAAATGTTTACAGAGGACTTGATGATTAATTTAGAACAACTTGCCAACTATGAAAGATTGAAAGAGTGCCTGGGAAATAAGCTTTCGGATTTTCGAGAGATGCTTTTATTTACTACTGATCATCTCTTTCTCAATCATTCTGTTGACTGTTTGCAGAAACAGATATCTGATCAAGTTTTTCAACTCTTTTCTAGTACTGGCTGTGCAGCAACCAAGCAGGGTAGTAGTGCCGAGGCAAAACAATTTCAAATTTATGTTGTTATAGAAATTTTGAACAGACATGATTATGATAGTTTAGAAGAATATCATCATTGTCGTGATGTTCAAGCTGATATAGATGAAACAGATGAAGAAAGTGATGATGATGAATTAATGGAGATCGACGACTATCAACCAGTACTGATCAGTGCTTCGGGGGCTTCTGTTGGGGCCTTGGAAAGGACAAAGTACAAGACAGAAGATTGGAAAGAAATAATGTCTTGTTCTGTTTGCCATGAGGAGTTCATGACAGGGGAGGAAATAACAAAGATGCCTTGCTTTAGCGATCATATTTTCCATATGGATTGTATCCAAGATTGGTTGAAAGTAAGCCATACATGCCCTCTGTGTCGCTATCCAATGCCTACTGAGTGATTTTGATTTTATATATGTAAGGAAAAATATACACACAGTCTGTAAATTTGTGGTATACTAATATAATGAAATTTACTTACCAAAGTATGTAACGACTTTGTAGTACTTTTTGAATGTAGGCTATAGCTAATTAATCTTGTTATCTCAGCCCACAACAACGATCTCTAATTTCAGGCATTGCTCTGCTAGCTGTTTAATTGGACAGCCACACCAACTTAAATTTCTTAATGAACTGAACAAGTAGTGAGGAGGGACTCCGGCCCAAGGAGAAAAAAAAATTCAGGATCATCGACATAACCTAGATGTTCACCATATATGTGCAGATGATACCATTGTTGCGATCAAACCTTCACCCTTTCCCATGTAAGAGGGAAATTTTGGTATCTTTTTCAATAATAAGCTATGTTAAACATGCAGTGCAGAAGTCATCCTACATTTCTGCAGAACCAAAGCAGCCATAAATGTTTGAAAAACCTAGCTACTGTAGTTTGTAGTATAGCTCATGTAACTCAGTATATACTAAAAAAATTCCCATATTGTTTTGTTGATTATCAAAATGTTGATTGCAAATGAGACTAGGTTTAGGAAGATACAAAACATATGAAACATGCAGTATATCACTCAAGTGAATTCTTTACAATCAATGAATCAAATCTTGTTACAAATATATTATATCAACATTGTGTTCTAGAGAGAAGGAAGCTTTAACTTTCCCATACAAGTTCACATGGGAACCTCGCATTTCGACAAATGTAAAGTTTTTTGTGTGGAGTCTCCATTGGGCAAAAACTTTGACGGTGGTCAAGGAGAGGCCTATCGATCACATGCAAATATATGTGTCCTATTCAAGGAGGAAGAAGAAAACATCGAGCATTTGTTCTTTAAATGCAGGTTTTTTCAACAGATTGGTGTGATTTGGTTAGTGCCAATTTTGCAGCAGGTAACAGTTTTTGTTGCTGGGATTCGTTGAAATTATGCATGGAGCAGTGGCCAAAACTGAAGGAGGTATTGCTGGAAATATAATTTTGGGATATCCTGCCAAATGTGGTAGAATGCACCAGAATGGTACTTGTGGGACTGTCGGAAATGATATGATCTTCAGAAACGTGGAACCAAGGGCCTTAAAGGTGTCATATAACGCATCAAATCTACTGTTTGGACCAGGCTAAACATGAATAAGGATGCTATGGTACTCAGGGAGAGCGTGAGTTGCAGACTTAATTGTTGTTAGATTGGAAGATGGCAGACCGAGACAACTGAAGCAGCTGAAGCAGTTATTAAAAAGTTTGCAGAGCACTCGTCATATCAGGGTTCTGTAACAGTTGGGTGGAAGCAGATGTAAACGTATGGAAAATATGACTATTTTCAGTAACAGGTATGGTTTTTTTACTTTTTTTGCATGCTAGACTCATTGTACTCTGCTGCAGGTATCTCTGTTGCTTCTGGGTGTTTCAGATGCGCTCCAGATGTTGGTACCAATGTGTTGGGTATAGAAGTGAGTTTTTGGGTTGTCTGATCAACTTGTAAAAATGTGCTGCAGTTGTCTTCCATTGGCTGGTTTTCAACCTGACGGTGTACGTTGTTCAGGCATCCGTTCTACCTTTTATCAAAAAGAAAATGTATGCTTCACTTTATATCACGCAAATCTATGCTTGCAGCCTACTTGCAAAATGATATACTGTATATCTATGACACTATGAGCTTATGAAGAACCTAAAAGGAAGCTCTATTATTTGCATGTCCCTTGCTCATGCTCAATGTTGGGAATTTTGATAGAAGTAGCCTAAGTTCATGCATTCAGATTACTGGTTTGGACTCGAATGTGATCGTCTGAAACTCTTCAGGGTGCAACTTTAAACCAGGAGTTTGAAACGATTAAGGGCACCAATTGCCATATCTTAGGTGGTCCTTCTGCAGTGTTCAACAAGGTGCTGAAAAGATTGTTCTCCTGTCAACCTTTGCCACCATAACTTATTCTGGCAGAGGATACTTGATTGAATCTCTAGCTCCCTCCTTTTTTAGGCTGGAAAGGGTGAACAAGGTTTGGTCCCAGACAGGCTTCATCGCAACTTGTTGAGTTCATGAGAAAATTGGCATGGCTACCAAAATCGCCTAGCAATGCCTGAGAATAAAATCTCTCTCGGTTTGGTTTGTGCCACTTTAATTATGGCAAAAGTAAGATGTTGCCCGTACAAATTTCCTCTAACCGTACACGTGATTGCCTTACAGAACTATAAGTATTTCACAAAATCCCTGGAAAGAGAATATCTATACAGTGGGATACTCCAGTTTTGACTTGCTCCAGGCAAAATATATTTTAGTAGATTGCAGGAGGAAGCAGTCTAAGGTAAAAATTCGGTGTATCACGAAACAATTAATTGTATGGATAAGGCTTGCTGTTGTAAAATAGTAAAATTTCTTACTTTACTGTCCAGTTATGCAAAATGGCACGGTTCATCAGGTTTAGCTCGATCATGGAGATATACAACCACATAAACAAATAAGATCTCTTAATTTAGACAACATATTCACTTGGCATTCTCAAAACCTTTATGGATGGCAAAATTTTATATATCCTAACCATATCAAATTTTGATATGCTTTAAAAGTTTTTGCAAGTTGTATATTGTTTTCGCAGTAGTTCTGGGATAAAACATGCAAAGAGTGCTTTTAAGATTATGACAACGGAAAATCTTGTATCACAACTAGAATGGTTGTAATCGTTAGTTGTATAATTCACACTGATATGTAAACATCAGTTTCACAAAGAGGAGAATTATATATATAGGAAGAAAACTATCACAAAACTTTCATTCACTATCTCACTGGGCATACAAATTTAGAGATGGAGCACATAGTAACTATCCTTAATTATTACAATCTTAATTACATAAAAAAAAGAATCATATCATTGAGTAGCCGTAGGCAGCTGAAAGCGGCACAGGGGGCATATATGACTTACTTCCAACCATTTTTCAATGCAATTTGTATGGAATATATGAGCACGAGAACAAGGCATGATTCTGATTTCCTCATCGGTTATGAACTCCTCGTAGCAAACAGAACAAGAAGTTGCTTGTTCACATTGTTCGGTCTTGTAGTACTTGTTTCTTTTCAAGGCTTCAATAGAATCCATTGAAGCACCAATCTGTACTAGCTGATTGTCCATCTCATGCATTGATTCATTCTGAATGAGTTGAACAATATTTTCATCTACATAATCATTGTCATTGTCATTGTTGAGTTCATCATCAACTGTTTCATATTCCACATCATCATTGAGCTCAATAGTTTCACCTATGTATTCATCGGCATTGAGTTCAAGGCTTTCATCAAAATAATGATCATAATCACCATAATAGTCCCTCACTGAATAATATTCTTGTTTGTAATTATAAAAGTGCATGTTTACAATGTGTATGTGAACAATGAAATCAAGCTTAGCAACCGCAGTATCACCCTTAATGGCACGTAGAGTAGTGAAAAGCTTATAAACTTGATCTGATATCTGTTTATGTAGGCGTTCAACAAAAAAATCGTGAAAGCTTTCAGAGTATCTAGTTACTAATCCAAGGCGATTCCCAATATTTGGAAGCATATGTTTAACACACTTGATTAATCTATTGTAATTCACAACTTTTTTGAAATTAATTGGGAAGCGACCAGACAAGTGTGATAAAGAAAAATCTTGTACTCCAAGCGTATCTCCAGAATATTCTAGTCGATGATGATTTTTCTCATAGACATAAAACTCCAAATATAGACCTTTCCTTTTGTTCCTGATCACGTTGTTATTTAGATACACTCCTTTGCAAACAACCTCTCGACCACCAAGAACCATTATTATTTAGAGAAAACAACAGAGATGAGATATGTAGACTGATCGACTGATAGAGAGAAGAGAACAACCTTCAATTCACACAACTTTGAAACAAAAAACTTGTTTTCTTTTCATATTATTTATAGTACTCCAGTCCAATTTGATTGATGTTATTTCTCAAATCTGAATCGGACATGAAAAGAAAATCTGACACATGTTTGGATTGTGTTATTCATATGCAATTAAGACTTGGTGTACTCACTAATTTGGGTTCCAAGCCCACGTTTCAAGTCCAGTCCACATTTATTAATGAAAATCTGAAAAAAAATTAATTAAAATAAAAAAAAGTCCAATTCATGTAACAAATTGTCTGTTTTCTAAATTTGATTAGAATGATAATACAAGTCCCTCTGAATTCACAAATACATATTAAGAACTATAATATTGGAATTGAAGGATGATGGTCCAGAATATGGTGATAATATATTGATAATTACATTCTGTTTATTTATCAAGTTGGTTTAAACCTTCTTGGCCAACAGTCTGATATTCTAGTTGATCAAGAAGCATGTTGCCTGGCAGTAGTTACTGAGCCAGTGTTCGTGAATGAATTCTGACGAAGATGAAGTAATACTAATGAAATTCGACATGTTTTGCCCATTGAGGTTCATGGATTTCGTCACTTCAAAATTTATATATAACATCACTTTAAGTAATATTCTTTAAGATAGCATTCCTTTTGAATCTGTGATCTTGTTACAAATATACTGTATCAAGATTGTGAAACCCTAAAAAAATTGTGAAACCCCAAACAAGTGCAATATATTAGAATAAACAAACAATAAATAAAATAAGAAGAATGGTAAAGAACAATAGAGATTTTAACGTGGTAAAATCCAAACTGGGAAACATCCACGGTTACCTCGATCGGTAACAAATCAATCCACTATGTTGCAAGAGATTACAAGCCTATCAAGCATTACTGCATACACCTGCTACTTGACAATACCGGCTATCTCTAACACCCTTGGATTTCACCGGAGAACCTTGATGAACACACAAAGATCTCGAAGTCTAGAAAGTATAGATTGCTCCTTTAGTATCCCTTGATAGTCACATAAGGAGATCGCGAAGCCAATATGCACTCACAAAGGAATATGGATAATAATGGGAGAAGGAAGAATCAAGAAGAAAAAGATAGAAGATGATGTTTTTCCACTAACAAATAAACACTCTCAATGGAGGAAGAGACGGCTGGAGAGTTAGGTTTTCTAATGAGAGAAAACCTATTTATATGGACTCTAGAAAAGGAAACAAAACAAAAGGACGAAAAACTTGCTGGAAGAATTTCGTTCGAACCAAAATGTTTCGTCAGAACCAAATTCCAGTTTCTGCAAAAATAAAAGATCTTGAACAAATTCGTCTAGACCAAAGGGTCACGTCCGAACCAAATCTCGACAGACTGAAAACTGAGAAACCTGTACACAAGATGATAGAGGAATGAGTGAGGAAGGAGACACATACCAAGGTTCATCCTAACAATGAAGTCCGAGCGAGATAGCCGATCACACAAACACGAAATGATGTCAAACCATGAAACCAAATGCCGGTTTCAATCTCCCCCTTTGACATTCATTTCGTGACAAAAACCTATGACTCTAAATGCACTTATAGTACGTGCTTACAAAATCCAAAACAAACCTCACTAGCATTTATAGATCATGCTTACATCATTACACTTAACCCTTCACTAAACATGAAACTTTAACTTTCAAGAACCAATCTTCAAGAACACCAACATAAGCTTCAATGACAACCGAAGAATCAAAGGAGAAGAAGTTGAACATCAAACCCCAAAACTTTCATCAATCAGAGGTAGTGCGGAAGCTTTAGGCAAGAAACCATATCAGAGAATCAACGGAAGTTTTAACATGATAATCCTTTATGAACAACTCCCCCTTAACACATGAACTCCAAACTCCAATTCTTTTTCTCCCCCACAAGTGTAGCACACCTGAAACACAACCCAAAATACACTAACGGAGAAAAAGGGCATGTTAGCTTTTAGTCATATAAACTCTCCCCTTTTTTGTCACAAATGATGCAAATGGGTGACAAAAGTGAAGAAACCAAACTAACTAGAGAATGAAAGAAACACCATACCATGAATAACAAATCCTTGATAACATAACAAGAAGCAAGAGAAAAAGTTAAACATATACCCAATGAAAGAAGAAACATACTCTACCAATTAAGATAAAGTAAACCACGAACTTATACCATCCATGTGACAAGAAGAAAATAGCCTTAACAAACAAATTCTAGAAAAGAAACTTTTAACCATAAACATAAGAAAACAAAACCATGTATCATAGAAGTGAAGTGAAATACATCATAAAAGTCCAAAACATTAGCCAAACCCAATCTGTACAAAAACAAGAAACAATATATAGGGATAAACAAAAGATTGAACAACCAAGAGAATTGAAGTGCATCATAAACTTAACCTTGGTGCGTGAAGATGGAATGCATTGTATAACGAGAGAGAAGGTACACTATTAGAACACACCCTTGGAACTCAGAACAAATAACCATCAATAGAAGATGAAAGATTAGCAAACGAGGTTAGAAAGAACAAACTCCGACGCCTTTTCAAACAAACACCATGAGAAGAAGGAAAACAAATGTAGATATGATTTTCCAAACGAAAGAAAATATTATTAAAAGCCAAAGGAATAAACTTTTAATGCCTTACACAAAAACAAAGAACATGCGCTCTGAATTTCATTTTGCCGCATGTGGTGGAGTGTAGTCCACATCTTTTCAATGTCATTCCCGTGTGGGAGGGGTATTTACCTCAATCTTTTCAAATACACGAGGGTAGGGTATCTTTTTGACAAACACAAACTTAAGAAGTGCAATACCATGATAACGTGCAACACAAGAACTAACATCTCTTGAGCGCATCCGTCAGAGCATGACCCTCACAACCCCAACGGGTTCTTAGCCAACTGATATTGCTCTAAAGACAATCAAATGGCTGGGGATAAAGTGAGTCATTGACCACTATCAAGAGTTGTAGAAGGAAGATAAGAAAGCTCAAAACGACAAAAAGATCTCAAGAGAAAGAAAAGTTCTAAGAGACCAAAGAAATATGTAAGTGGCTTCCAAAAGCTCCCATCATGCAAGCATGTCGTGCATTGTGCAAACAAGCGAAGAAAAATGCATGATACACACCCAAACATACTTAGAGTTCAGAAAGAGAAAACGCCCAAATATATTGCAACTTATTTAAAACAATTAAAGTAAACTAATATCTCAGAAAAGATGCATCCAACAACACATACATGGAATAAATAAAAAACAAAAATAGAAGGAATAACCAACAACCTTTTTTTTGCTTTTACTTTTTTTTTAATTATTATTAACAATGTTTTCAGACATGTAGCATGATGTGCAACCTAAACAAACAAAAGATAAAAAATAGAAGCACCAAACAAATAGCCTATGTGGTTAGAGAAATATGCAATTAAAATAACCATAAGACTAGAAAACAAATCACGTCATCCCAAAAGTGGGACAACACTAGACTTTTGCAAGTCTAGAAAAACCTTCAACTTATCTTTTCTTACCCATACTTTCTTGATACTCGGCGTACTCATTTTGGGTATAGAAACGATATGAGATTTCCTCTTACCAAGCTCTGCAAAAGACTTGTCCTTAACTAACTCCACCTTGGTCTTTGACTTCCTTTTGTTGGAGTACCTATTTTTCTTAAACCTATGACAAGAAGCATTAGAATTCACAGGTCTAGAAAACGCACAAGAAGGAACATAAGAATCAACATGATTATAATTATTAGGAACACGAGAATAGCATTTAACATGTTGATTAAAATCCCAACAAAAGATATCCAAATGACCATCTCTACCACAATAAGAACAATGAAAAGTATTATACTTTCTCAAACAAGTCTTATAAGAAGATGTAGTAGTAGTGGCTAAACCGTGTATGTCACTATTTGGTTTATGATATTGTGCCTTAATGTGACCGCTACTTCCACTATGAGAACACGAAGACTTACCATCAAAACCAACTTTGCCAATAGATTTGGATTTAAATTTTATACGCGAAACATGCTTAAAATTATTAGCATTAAGTCTAGTCTCAATAGGTGGTTAGGCAAAAGGGCGGGCAAACTAGATTTACAAAAATATTCACATCAGATGGACTACTTGAACCAGCAATAGGAGAGTCAAATCTAGTTTGGTCCAAAACCTGCAATTTGAGTTGAGTAGATGTTAAATTGTTCTTTGTTACCTCAAACTCAATTAAAAGATATTTATATCTCTTTTCACATTCATGATTAGCCTTCTCCAGATCTGCAATTCTACACAACAAGTCAAGTTTTTCTTGTTTAAATAATTTTTAGAATTAATATTTGCAGAAATAACTTGTTTTTCGATAACCTCAATTTTATGATGCAAAGAAAGATTGGCATTTTCTAATGTATCACAAGATTGAATAGACAACCTGTACATAGCAGCCCAAGCCTCACTACTAATCATAGTAGGAACTTGATTATTTTCTCCATTGGTTAACAAACAAACATCAAACATATCAGAGTTAGCTTTAAAATTATTCATTATTGCACTAAAAAGATCTATGTGTGAGCCATTACGCTCCATAACAAGCGCCCTGCGACTGATACCAATTGAAACCCCCAAACAAGTGCAATATACTAGAATAAATAAAACAAGAAGAATGGTAAAGAACACCAGAGATTTTAACGTGGTAAAACCCAAACTAGGAAACGTCCACGGTTACCTCGATCGGTAACAAATCAATCCACTATGTTGCAAGAGATTGCAAGCCTATCAAACACTACTGCATACACCTGCTACTTGACAATATCGGCTATCTCTAACACCCTTGGATTTCACCGGAGAACCTTGATGAACACACAAAGATCTCGAACTCTAGAAAGTATAGATTGCTCCTTTAGTATCCCTTGATAGTCACACAAGGAGATCGCGAAGCCAATATGCACTCACAAAGGAATATGGATAATAATGGGAGAAGGAAGAATCAAGAAGAAAAATATAGAAGATGATGTTTTTCCACTAACAAACAAACACTCTCAATGGAGGAAGAGACGGCTGGAGAGTTAGGTTTTCTAATGAGAGAAAACCTATTTATATGGACTCTAGAAAAGGAAACAAAACAAAAGGACGTTATAATGTTGTTCAATTGTTGATGATTTAAAATTTGAAATCGTTATACAGCCGGAATCTATACTGTCGAAATCTATGCTGCCGGAATTGTTAATTTTTTGTTTATATCATATAACTTATATAATGTTGAACTGTTGATGATTTAAATTTTAAATCGTTATACTGTCGCGATTAATCTATACTGTCGGAATTGTTACTGCCGAAATTGTTAGTTTGTAAAATTTTGGGAAAAAAAAACTAATATATTAAATTGTTGTTGCCGGAATTATTTGTTAGTAAAAACTAAGATTAAAAATTAATAAAATATGAAAATATGAAAATTTTAGAAATTAATAACAGATTTTATTAATTCGTAAAAAATTAATAATATGATTAGCCAAAACTCAAAAATAAGCTTAGTTAAAAAATTTTAATAATATTTTCAAAGATTTATTAACCTAAAATTTATTTTTTTTTAAGTTTTTTGCAGAAAGTTTTTTTAAGGTTTAATGTTGTCTTTTTTTTTTTCGATAAAAAGAGTATTATTGATTTCAAAATCTGAAATACAACTTATTTGTGATCCGCCAATACAGTATCCAAATCATTTCAACTCCCAAAGGAGAGGAAATCCCTTAACACACCAGTTCACTTCCTACAAAAAGATAGAAAGAAAGAAAGAAACACAGCAGCAGCATGCTTCAGCCTATACCTTTCACTGTAAAGCTCCATCTATGTAAGAGATCATTAATGTTGTCTTACATTTATACTTGTATAAATTTTTATATTGGTACGAGCCTAGGACAATGGCTAAGAGGGACATTGGGTGGGAATACGGGTCTGTTGAGCCAAGTGATGAGACTGGAATAGTTTGTGATTTTTGTGAGAAGAAAATGCGAGGTGGAAGGGTGACACGGTTCAAGGAACACCTAGCTGGACTTGAGAATGATGTTACAAGTTGCACAAAAGTACTTCCTGATGTCAGATTACGTATTCAAGCTAATTTACAAGAACTTGCTGCACGACGGTTTCTGAACACACAGGATGAGAAAGACCACGACGATGAGTTGAGGAGGTGGGACGACATGAGCAGAAGGTGGGACAACGAGAGCCCGTGACTAGTGGTGTTTTTTACACCAGATTGAGATTCAGGACGAGAACGACGAGACTAAAGCGCAACGAGACTTGGAGGAAGCATTGAGGCGTTCGACACCGGACCTTGATTACTTAGAGAAACGAGACTTGGAAATGGCTATTGAAGCATCACTTAGGGAGCATCTTTCTTCATCTACTAACGGAGCATCATCTAGTTGAGCGCAGCGAGACTTCACTGATTATGATAGTGATCTTGGGTTTTAGTTTGTTTGTTTTATCTTAGTAGGATTGTACATTTTATTAATCTTAATAAGGATTTAAGTTAATTATGTATGTTTTATGTAAGTTAAACATTTTATTTATGTTATTTATGTTGGTTTTTAAGTTAATTAGATATTCTCAGATATTCTCGGATATTCTCAAAATTCCGACAAATACCACGAAATGTCGGATTTTTAAACCTCATCATTCCGACACAGGCCATCGAAATTTTGGGGTATATGCCAATTTTTCAGACCTCGAAATTTCGCCCGGATTCGGCATCTTGAAGTATGGTCATAATGCATCAAATCTACTATTTGAACCTACCTAAACATGAATAAGGATGTTATGGTATTGATCAGGGAGAGCATGAGTTGTAGACTTAATTGTTGTTAGATTGGAAGATGGCAAACCGAGACGACTAAAGCGGTTAATAAAAAGTTTACAGAGCACTCTCATCAAGGTTCTGTAACAGTTAGCAACAGTGCTCCTGGAAGTGAATAAAAGTCTACAATGGATGGAAGCAGCTATGAACGGGCAGTTTTCAGTAACAACTGGTTCTTGTACGCAGCGAAAATTTACTAATAGACAACTAACGATGATGATTGAACTAGAGTATAAACAAAATGAAAACGACAAAATTAACAAGCAATCACAAATACACAAGATATACGTCGTTCGACCAATATGCCTACGTCCACGGGGAGAAAGGATGAATCTTTTCTTTTAAACAAGCCCTCACAAAGAACACAATATGGTGTTCTTCCTCACGAAAGTTCTCTCAACTCTCTAATGGCTTCTCACAATCTCTCTCACATGAAAAGTTAAGGTTTTTCTACTTCTAGTTGGTTTTATCATAGCCTTACATGAAATGGGCCCAAACTGTAACACCCCGGGTCGGCAGGTGGTTTGCCGAGGGGGTGGGTCCTAGAGCACATGAGAGGAGGATGTCCTGACATTGGAATATAGGTATAGATCCGTCATATAATATCACTGAGGCCTTTTGGGCTCACTTGGCTCCAGAGTTCGAAAGAACTCCGAAGTTAAGCGTGCTCGGCTGGGAGTAGTACCAGGATGGGTGACCTCCTGGGAAGCAGGTTGCTGCTGATACAGGTGTATCCTACTTGGGAACATAGTAGGTCTTTTCCTTGTAGGACAAGGAAAAAAAATCTTAAATAGGTTTCCTTGTTCCATACGGGAGGGAATTTCAGGAAAAGGGAAATTCTTGGCCAACTAGAAGTTGTCCAATGCCTATAAATATATGTTTTGGCATAAACCAAAAGATATAGATAGAGAGAAACATGTAGTCTTTACTTGTTTCAAGAGAAACCACTAAGGTTTAGTGGTTTAGTGATGTTTTGGCATAACCCAAACATAGACCAAACATAACTTATTTTAGCTTGTTTAGAGAAACAACTTATTTAGTTGTTTAGAGAAACCACTAAGTTTAGTGTGTTTAGAAGAGATGCAGCTAGGGCTTAGCTTGTCTAGAGAGTATTGTGAGACAGAGATTCTTGTAATCTTCATAATATTCAGTAAAGAAGATAGTTTTCTTCGAGATATTGTGTTTTGTTCATCTTTATTTATCGCTATTGTTTAATTCCGCACTCAATAGTATATTTACCTAGCAATTTGTATTAGCTGCCCATAAAATCCCACACTGTCGAATGTCCGCAGTGGCTAAGTTGGAACAATATTGATGGTGATATAGGTCAGATCACTATAAATGTTGTATATTCCAGAGCCGAGGACGGCTCTCCTCTAAGGTGGTGGGATTGTAACACCCCGGGTTGGCAGGTGGTTTGCCAAGGGGGTAGGTCCTACAGCACATGAGAGTAGGATGTCCTGACATTGGAATATACGTATAGATCCGTCATATAATATCACCGAGGCCTTATGGGCTCATTTAGCTCCAGAGTTCGAAAGAACTTCGGAGTTAAGCGTGCTCGGGTGCATGGAAATAGTTCTGGGACCTCATTAAAGGGGAGTAAAACACAAATGGCGCAGCTAAGAAATCCATTATAAAAAGAGCCTTGATTAAGTATTAGTAGGGATAAGAAAGTACCCATTTAACGTAAAAATTGTACAAAATGCCCTAACAAGATTTTAAGTTTTAACTTTAATTCCAAGTTTAGCCCTTTTTGTTTTTCTTTTCTAGAGATTTCTTACCACCACAATTACGTTTCTTCTTTTCAAATAAATTATGTTCTTAATCTCTTCTTAAATGGAACAATTTCAATTCAAATTTCAGTGAATTATCTGTTGTGTAGATTTGTTTAGCAAAATAAATTCAAACTATTGCCCAGATGTGGTGTGTATATGCAAACAAGTATTTGCATTTTTATAGTTTATGTGTTTGTGATAGATGCAAACAAATCTTTGCATTGTATCTTTATGTGTTTGTGATTAATGCAAACACGTCTTTGCATTTTATGGTTTATGTAGTTGTTGTTGCGAGTATGCAAACAAGCATTTGCATTTGTGTTTGTATGTGTTTGTGATTGATACAAACAAGTCTTTACATTTTATGGTTTATGTGACTGTTTCTGTGAATATGCAAACAAGTCCTTGCATTTTATGTTTATTATGTTGTGACTGAAATAACAATCCTCAAGTTAGGCTTAATTGGTAGTTTAAGTAAAGTTGGTCCGGCCCAAAACACATCATCTTCATCCCATGTTATTTATGTGTAGCAGCAGCCATTACTCCACCCTCTCAAGCTTGATTGCTACTCTAAGCTTAAGAAATATCTTTTATGTTGCTTATAATTAAGGTTTTTTGTTGTTGCTCTAGCTACAATGAAAAAATAATCAAACTAAGTGGTGGGGGAACATAGGATCTCAAAGCTTGAGGTTAAGGATCATTCAAAACTTGGTGGGATGAATGTAAATAACTGTAATACGTAATTGGAATAAATCTAACTAGTTTTTTTTTTATATTCTCCAAAACAACTCTTTAATTCTAAATCCATCTTCTTATCTCTCTTGCACCCATCATGTTACTTAAGATTTTCACAAATCAATCAATCCATGGGTTAGATAAAAGTGGGGATGAGCGAAATGAGATTCAATCTCGATTAAATTTGAGAGAAACTAAATGAAGAAGAAATAGATTACAAAGGGTAATATCGTCTAACAAACCCGTAATAACCGATGGGGCCTCTTTTACAACGAGTTCCTTAACTGGGCCAATCGTATATTTGGACATCTTAAGGGGGTTTATTTTTTTTTTCCTGTGTTCGGGGGAGTAGTCTCAGGATTGGTGACCTCCTGGGAAGCAGGCTGCTGCCCATAAAACCCCATACTGTCGGATGTCCGCAGTGGCTAAGTGGGGACAATATCGGTGGTGATATAGGTTGGGTCGCTACACAAACTTGGGCTTTCTCTTCGTTCGAACCAAAACATTGCGTCCGAACTAAATCTCAGTTTTTGTATACGTAAATTTACTAGAACGAAATCGTTCGATTTAAAAGGTTGGATCGAACCAAAATTCAGTTTTTGCATAAGTATATTACTAGAACAAAATCATTTGAATCATAAGATTGTTTCCGTGTAGTGGTTTGAACCAAATCTCCTCAGATCTTCCATCACTGTAGATATACAATAAAACCAATAATTTTCCACCTCGACGAAGATTCAATAAATTTAAGCCGACACCAAAAACAAAATAAGTGTCAAACTCCTACACATGTGCTAAAGGACCAAAACGGTTGCACCACCTCATGGTTGCCTACGTACCTTTCTCCTAAGGGATCAAGCCATCATACATAGTTCACTTCAAGAAATACTATCAACACAAAGGAAGGATGCAGACTAATTATAAGCAATAGATCTTAGTCTCATAACCCACTTTAGTCACAGCGATATTTCAAATTTCTGTTGTACACAAAACAACTATAGAATGTAATGTAGACAACCTGCTGATAGATCTCACTGCCAATACAAACACACACACATATATATATATATATATATATATTAGTAGACCAACTTCTATCTAAGTGACAATCATACTTAACATCCACATAACCAACACACCGCTGACTCAAAGTCCTTCCATGTTGAAATAACAAATCAACCTCCACACTACCTGGAATGTAGTGGAGTATCCATTTCACAGCTTCCCAATGTCTCGCACCAGGATCATGCATGTATCTACCTACAATGCCCACTACTCGTGAAATATAGGGTTTGAAACACACCAACTCATCACACTCTGCAACTCCAAAACCACTAGGCTGAGACATTTAGATCTCCACATCTAGCTCACTATGTAAAACAATTGTTTCCACTTCAAACAGAGCCAACACCCAATCAGATTGCACTATATATGTACCAAGACCATAAGGATGCAAAAGCTTACCTTCAAGCGCACTTCTTTACCAAGAGATTCTTCTTCCTTCTTGGGTAATCTGGTTGTAATTGAACCCTCATCAATAGGATCATCATTTTCTGTATCTCCAACCGTCTCATCATCTGGCATGTCATCAAAACTTGAAACACGTAAAACCCTTACAAGAGTTTCCACATTAGATACAGAACCCACTGGAACATATGGAGATATACCAATCTCCATCCACGGTGAAACCTCTTTTGTCTTGTTCTCCACCTGTTGAGAACTCTCAGGCTTTAACATAAAAACCTCCATACGAGTTTTACCACTAATCACAATCGAAGGCAACCTGTTAATAAGATGACATGTCTCATCCCAAAACACTTTGTCTAATGTAGCCATAGACAACATGCGTTTTGCCACCTCATTTTGTTGCAGTGTCTTTCTCACAGTGAAGTAACGCTCAATACCCTCATTCTGACATACTTGCAAGAATGGATCATCTATGTACTCTATGCCATTATCTAAGCACAATACATTGATCTTTCTATCAATTCGGGCCTCAGCTAGCTTTTTTTCACTTTGATATTTCTAGGACTTCATCCTCATGCTTCATGATGTACATCCACTCACGCAAGAAAACTCATTAACAAAAGACACAAAACAATGTTTACCTCTCCAAGTGGTATACTTGGTAGGTCTCCAGACGTCCATGTGAACATAATCAAGAGCTCCACTCATACAATGGATAGTTGTGCCAAATTTTGCAGCCAAAATTTTATATATCCTAACCATATATATCAAATTTTGATATGCTTTAAAAGTTTTTGCAAGTTATATATTGTTTTCTCAGTAGTTCTGGGATAAAACATGCAAAGAGTGCTTTTAAGATTATGACAACAGAAAATCCTGTATCACAACTAGAATGGCTGTAATTGCTAGTTGTATAATTGACACTGATATGTAAACATCAGTTTCACAAAGAGGAGAATTATATATATAGGAAGAAAACTATCATAAAACTTTCATTCACTATCTCACTGGGCATACAAATTTAGAGATGGAGCACATAGTAACTATCCTTAATTATTACAATCTTAATTACATAAAAAAAAAAAAAAAAAAAAAAAAAAATCATATCATTGAGTAGCCGTAGGCAGCTGAAAGCCGCACAGGGGGCATATATGACTTACTTCCAACCATTTTTCAATACAATTTGTATGGAATATATGAGCACGAGAACAAGGCATGATTTTGATTTCCTCATCGGTTATGAACTCCTCGTAGCAAACAGAACAAGAAGTTGCTTGTTCACATTGTTCGGTCTTGTAGTACTTGATTCTTTTCAAGGCTTCAATAGAATCCATTGAAGCACCAATCTGTACTAGCTGATTGTCCATCTCATGCATGGATTCATTCTGAATGAGTTGAACAATATTTTCATCTACATAATCATTGTCATTGTTGAGTTCATCATCAACTGTTTCATATTCTACATTATCATTGAGCTCAATAGTTTCACCTATGTATTCATCGGCATTGAGTTCAAGGCTTTCATCAAAGTAATGATCATAATCACCATAATAGTCTCTCACTGAATAATATTCTTGTATGTAATTATAAAAGTGCATGTTTACAATGTGTATGTGAACAATGAAATCAAGCTTAGCAACCGCAGTATCACCCTTAATGGCACGTAGAGTAGTGAAAAGCTTATAAACTTGATCTGATATCTGTTTATGTAGGCGTTCAACAAAAAAGTTGTGAAAGCTTTCAGAGTATCTAGTTACTAATCCAAGGTGATTCCCAATATTTGGAAGCATATGTTTAACACACTTGATTAATCTATTATAATTCACAACTTTTTTGAAATTAATTGGGAAGGGACCAGACAATTGTGATAAAGAAAAAGCTTGTACTCCAAGCGTATCTCCAGAATCTTCTAGTCGATGATGATTTTTCTCATAGACATAAAACTCCAAATATAGACCTTTCCTTTTGTTCCTGATCCCGTTGTTATCTAGATACACTCTTTTGCAAACAACCTCTCGTCCACCGAGTACCATTATATTATTATTTGGAGAAAACAACAGAGATATGTTGTAGACTGATCGACTGATAAAGAGAAGAGAACAACCTTCAATTCACACAAACTTTGAAAGAAAAAAACTTGTTTTCTTATTATTATTTATAGTACTCCAGTCCAATTTGATTGATGTTATTTCTCAAATCTGAATCGGATATATATGAATTGGGGAAATTTTGACTTAACCCCCCAAACAATGGACATCTTTTGATTAAACCCCTATATATTCAAAAAATTTGACTTTCCACCCCACCGTTTGATTCCGTTAGATTTTCCATCCAAACCTAATTTTAACTTCCCTAAATACCCCTCTTTCTATTATTAGTCAAAACCCCCTAATTAAAACCGGTTTTGTTAAAAGATGGAAAATTATCCTTTTTTTTCTATCTTATCTTCTTCCCATCTTCTTCTTCTTCCCATCTCATTCTTCTGCACATCACCTTCACCAAAAAAAGTAATTAGAATCTGAAATCGATCTCCTTCTTCATCACATCTCACGACTGTTTCTTCTTCTTCTCCACTTCTTCTTCTTCTTCTTCTCCATTTCTTTTTTTTCAAATCTTGAATTTGTCATTTGAAATTGAAGCAATCGCAAAATGAACAATGGGGAAGGTGGATCTAAGGTAAGGTTATAAGTGTATGAACAATGGGTACTCTTCTTCTTCTTCTTCTTCTTCTTCTTCTTTTTCTTCTTAGATTTAATTTTTCATTTCTATCAACTATTGATTCTGGTTCTGGGGGGTTATGTCAAATACATACAAATACAACGGGGATTTTCTATAAACTAATTATTGATTTTAATATTAATAGAAAGAGGGGTATTTAGGGAAATCAAAATTAGGTTTGGATGGAAAATCTAACGGAATCAAACGGTGGGGTGGAAAGTCAAATTTTTTGAATATATGGGGGTTTAATCAAAAGATGTCCATTGTTTGGGGGGTTAAGTCAAAATTTCCCTATGAATTGTGTTATTCATATCCAATTAAGACTTGGTGTACTAGATCACTAATTTGGGTTTCAAGTCAATACCTGCAGGCTGCAGCTAGCTAGAGATCCAGATCTTAACTCAAAAGGACCCCTCCCCTCCCCTCCCCTCCCCTCCCCTACACAAGAGAAGGCTATTATGCAATCTTATAGACATCATATATGAATATATGATGGTTTATTCAAAATAATTCAAGTTGTTACAAATCATACTGTGTACACTCTTCTAATTGTGTTACAAATCACATCACGGTGTATACACTAATACTAGTCCTTAGGCCCGTGCAATGCACGGGCATATCTGATTGTTTTAAAGTTTTTTTTGGAGGGGGTTTTATATTGCTTTTGGTTTGTAACTTGTAATATTTTGTTTAGCCCGTTTCAAAAGTCTATGATCTGGTATGATTTCATTTAGAATTATTATAAATCTTTGAGTAATGAAATTAAATGATTATTATATATACATGAAAATTAAACCCAAAACATTTGAAGATATCCAGGAGAATGGGATTTTGCAGTACTCTCAATTCTCAAAGTCTCAATTAGAATTTAGTCTGACTCGATTGTTGAGGCTTCATCACTTTGGGAAACAATCTTTTCACAGTAGTCCATTAGCAGTCGAGCGTCTCTTAATTGGCTTGTAACAGTTAACATCATGAAAATTCGAAATCTTTAACAAACTATTATGATGATAAAGATGACTTACTTGTAATGTGACGGAGAGATCCCGTTAGGCCTGTAGTTAAGCATTTTCGGAAGGCAACCATACAATCCATGTCTGTGTGAATCTTGCGACATTTTTTGATATAGTCCCATCTGCAACACATTTACGTACATTAGATCACAAATTAAGGGAAACTCAAATTTCATGAAATTGCAGTAAATAAGTCTTACTGGTACTTAGGTCCCTTTTCGTATCCCTACCATTGAAATGTATTGAAGATTATATCATCATCTTTATTGGAGTTTATTTTCTATTTTCATTTACTTTTTGTCAGTGCCTAATAAGTGCAAAGAAAATAAATAGATTACTGGTTCTCCATATTCCTGCAAAATATATTTTTTGTCAAATCTAAAATGTAATTGAAAATGACCATCACAAACATGTTTGACGTGTGTCCACAATAATATCATATTAATATTATTAATGATCTTATTAATAAACTTGCATAGCTGTCCATTTGACTTAGAATACTGGTGAGTTTTGATTTCTGTGTCGTCGAGAGATCTTCAGCAAACATCATATATACATGGATCAAATATAAGCATATAAGCAGACATAGACTTTGAGTGAAGAGGAAGATGGAGAAGTTGTATAAACGTAATAAATCATCTAGTGATTTCAATGTAAATCTTGGTGAGTTTTGAATTTCTCTTCGATTAAGTTATCAATTTCAGCTTAATTGAAGAGATACAGTAAAACCTCGATAAGATAATACCCGATAAATTAATTATCTCCTTTAAATAATATTTTTAGTTGGTCCCAACTTGAGCATATGTTAATAAATTAATTTTTCGCTAAATTTATTAGATAATACATTTTAGAAAAATCCTTGAATGCCCAACTAATATATAAATTAATATTTTTTCGATATATAAATATATTTTATATTTTTTTTTATAATAAAAGTCAATTTTTGCTTGTTTTTTCTCAAGATTGATTTTGGTTTGAACCTCGTCTCTGAATTTTTGTAGTGTGATAAGTTGATCTGGTGTTGTAGTTTGTATTGCAAGAAGAAACTATTCCAATATCATTATCGATTTTAGTGTTTCTTTTCGTGGAACGGGTTTTAGAATAAAACGATTGTCCAGTTTCATCATGTTAGCCCCCCCCCCCCCCCCCCCTAAAAAAAAGAAAGATATACATAAAAATATACTGTTAATTATGTAAATTAATAATTTATTAATTAATAGATGAATTGATATCTCATTTAATTAATAATTTTCTCTACTTCCAAGGCTATTAATTTATCGAGGTTTTACTTTATTTTTTGTACGGGCTGGACTTGATTCTCAAACTCAATCAAAATTCTCTTCAATTAAGCTATTAATTTCAATCTAATTGAAGAGATATTTTTTAAGGGTATTTTCAGCTTTAATAGAGTATAATAGATGGAAAAGTTGTACAAATGTAGTAAATCATCTGGTGATTTCAATGTAAATCACTACTTCCACCAGATAATTATTTAGCTACTTATTCAAAAAAGATTACTGGAAAACTTATTGAAGTTAAAATTGTTGAATTGAAAGAAATTCGAGTTAGAACATTTTATCAATGGTAGTCAATTACTGGTATTAGATTTAGTGGTGATAATATGGTTTACTGCTTATAAAGAATTCGAGTTAGGGTTACTTATGAAGGTTGTTGTATTTAATATGTGAAATTACATATTGACCCATTTTTATTTATTTTGTGTAGTTACAAAAATACCCCAAATTGAATGAATTTCTCTTCAATTAATTTATCAATTTCAGCATAATTGAAAAGATATAGGAAAACCTCGATAAGATAATACCCGATAAATTAATTATCTCCTTTAAATAATATTTTTGGCTGGTCCCAACTTGGGCATATGTTGATAAATTAATATTTCGGTAAATTTATTAGATAATTAATACATTTTAGAAAAATCCTTGAAGGCCCAACTAATATATAAATTAATATTTTTTTGATATACAAATATATTTTATATTTTTTTATAATGAAAGTCAATTATTATTTTTTTTTTTCTCAAAATTGATTTTGGTTTGAACCTCGTCTCTAAATTTTTGTAGTGTGATGAGTTGATCTGGTGTTGTATTTTGTATTGCAAGAAGAAATTATTCCAATATCATTATCGATTTTAGTGTTTCTTTTCGTGGAACCGGTTCTAGAATAAAATGATTATCCACCTTCATCATGTTAGCCCCCTAAAAAGAAAGCCATACATAAAAATATATTGTTTATGTAAATTAATAGTTTATTAATTAATCGATGAATTAATATCTCGTTTAATTAATAATTTTCTCTAGTCTCAAGGCTATTAATTTATCGAAGTTTTACTGTATTTTAATTATGCTTGTGATTTGGTCCAACTGGGTACGGGCTGGACTTGATTATACTTGGGATTGGGTATTCTTTTAATTTTTTTTATTGGGCTTAATTATTCCCATGGTCTAATTGGGCTTAATTATATCTGTGATGGTGGTCAACTTTTGTCTAATTACAAATATACCCAAACTTAATTAAAATTCTCTTCAATTAGGCTATCAATTTCAGTCTTATTGATAGCCTAATTGAAGAGATATTTTCTTAGGGGTATTTTCTGCTTTAATATAGTATAATAGACTAGTATACAGTAGTACTCTTGTGCAAGAATTTCTAGTTCTACACAGTCAGCTTGGTCGCTTGGACCCAGCGAATGCCATGTTCTCAGCCTTCTTGATATCTGACAAAGGAAAGACGGAGTTCATTTAAGTTATTTGCTGGAAAGAGCATTGGATCATAACAGTACGTACGTTTATAGAGTTAGTTAGGATATTCGTTATTTATAGTTACAACTTACAACTGCTCTCTTTCTTTCTTTCTTGTGTGTTTCTCTAGCTTGTATAGATATATATATATATATATATATAGAGAGAGAGAGAGAGAGAGAGAGAAAGCAAGAAAATCAAATAAAGTAGATGGAAGAAAATCAAGAAGAAAGTAAGTTGAAATCAATGATGAAGCAAAATCCTAATGTGAGATCAAATCAAGTATTACTATGGTATCCCATTAATCCACTCAAAAGATTCACTACAGCTGAAGTGGAAGATTATAAAGGTAATCAATATTGGTTGCAGCAATATTACTATGCAAGGAATGAATATTTGCAACATGAAGAAGACGAAGAAGAAGAAGAAGGTGTAGAGAACGATGATTGTTTCAATATGCAGCAGAATAGTGATCACGCCATTCCCCAAGATTCTTTCTCCATGTCACAGCAAACACCAGAGATTGATAAAGAAGAAGAAGAACAAGGCAAGAATTCTTCGACGACATTTGAAACTGCAGTAGAGGAATCTTCATTATCATCATTATCGACAAATCAGCAGCAGCAAGAATTGTTGAACAATCAGAACGGGTGTGCAAAGGTTGAAGAAGACGATAATATGTATACAAGCAGCAGGTCAACTGAAGCTGAAGATGGAGAAGGTTCAAAGAAACAAGATTCTTTGAATGTGCAGCAGAATAACCACAACAGCATTCTCCAAGGTTCTTTCTCCATGCCACAACAGATACCAACTGAGATTGATAAAGGCAAGGGTTTGTTGATATTTGAAACAGGGGAATCGTCGTCGTCGTCGTCGTCATCATCAAATCAGCAGCAGCAAATGTTGAGCAACCAGATCAGGTCCACAGAGGCTGAAGAAGCAGAGAAACCTAAAGAAGAAGCGGAGAAACAAGCTTCAGAAAAGGTGGGGTCATCATCTAAGCCTGCTGAAAAAATGGTTAAGATAAACGAACTACAACGTGGACGTCCGTACAATCTTACTGTTGAATTGGTGAAATGCAAAACAAATTTTGGTCCATCTCAAAACCACATTGCTAAATGCCAAGTTAAAGATGAGACTGGCACGATCGTATTTGTTGCTAGGGGTGACCACCTAGTAGGCAAGATCAGTGATATAAAACCTGGTACCATCCTTAAACTCAAAGTCAATATGCATGAACAACAACGACAGAGGGAGAGTTTGTTGAGATATGAAACAGGGAAATCGTCGTCATCATCATCAAATCAGCAGCAGGAAGTGTTGAGCAACCAGATCAGATCTGCAGAGGCTGGTGTGAGGGGTGACCAGTTAGTGGATAAGATGATGAATGTGGAACCTGATACCAACCTCATCAAGGTCAAAAAGGTGAATGAACTACGACCAGGTACCAATGGTTTCTCTATTACTGTGAAGCTTGTGGACTGCAAGATTATTAAGAACGCAACAAGCCGAGCTGTTGGTGGAAGTAGACATGGATATGGACGTGGTTATGGAGATCAATCTCCCACTGCAGAATGTTTAGTTGGAGATGAAACAGCCATGGTTGTACTTACTGCCATGGACAAGCAAGGGGACTTATTCAAGGACC
The DNA here is from genome assembly GCA_023053565.1 of Aquilegia eximia. NCBI lineage: Eukaryota > Viridiplantae > Streptophyta > Magnoliopsida > Ranunculales > Ranunculaceae > Aquilegia > Aquilegia eximia. Next base: position 27,749,477 of record JALIGU010000002.1, read on the forward strand.
TGAAACCTGGTACCACCATAATTCTGCACAATGCAACAGTCAAACTATTTCAATGGTCAATGAGACTTTTGGTGGACGAACGCGAACCAAATGATGGCCGGATTGAAATTAGTACCAGACCTGCTAGTTTCAGTGTGAAGGAAGATAACAACATGTCTCTAATTGAATGGGAGGAGCTGAATCTGTTTGAGTGGTGAATTGAAGCTGGGAACTACCAAGTGTGTTAGCTGATTACTATGGCACCTTCAGGATGATGAGTTCTGTTCTTGATCCTAAAACTTTTTAAGTCAATACTAGCATGTGTGTTTCGTGTTTCTAAATGTCCACTCCATTTCCTGCCTATATCATTTCTATCAGTGATGTGATGATCCTAATTTGCATTTTAGTTAATCTCTATTTGAAGCTTTTTATACTTTGTTCAGATTCTGTTAAATGATATATATAGGTCAGATTATTTTCTTCTTAAATTAAATTATAGTCATCACAGTGAGTCCACATACTTATGAGCATGTTATAAGTTTGATACATCAAGAAAGAAACAAATTGTCTGTTTTCTTCATTTGATATTACAATGGAAACACAAGTCCTTGCACAACTGTGCTTCTGAAATTACAAATACATATTAAAAACTATAAAATGGTGATAATATACTGATAATTATATTCTGTTTGTTTATCAAGTTGGTTTAAGACCTTCTTTGCCAACAGTCTGAGATTCTAGTTGATCAAGTAGCATATTGCCTGGCAGTCGTTACTGAGCCAGTGTTTGCGAATGTGGAAAATAATATGAACTCTGACGATGATGAAGTACTACTAATGAAATTCGACATGTTTTCCCCTTGAAGTTCATGGATTTCGTCACTTATTCAAAAAATTTATATAACACTTAAGTAATATTCTTTAAGATAGTATTCCTTTTTGAATTTGTGATGGTGCAGATACTGTCGCTATTTGTTAAAATCATGTTCATGTATCTCTGCATGTACATGTGCAGGGAACACTAATGTTAATTATACGGAACCTAGAAGTAGTACGCTTGTGTGTCAAATTTAATTAAGCAAATGACAATCACTAGAACTTAAGAGTGTGAACACTAGAGCCAAATGATAAAATTTACATTTAACTTTCTTGAACACTTCAGACTGTGAAACACTAGAACTTATTGTTTAGTCCTAACCCGTAATAGTGACGAACAGAATCACTTAAGATACTGATAGTTGTTCTCTTGTTTTTAATGATTTATAACCCACAATTAAATTTCCTTTTGTTTATGCACCAGCGCTAACCGGTGTTCATGTCAAATGTATTCATCACAACCGAATCACCAATGCAACTTTTCACTGATTGTGGAAATCTTAAGAGTGTAACATGTTCTCAACAATAAGTGTGTGCCCTTTTTTCTTGGCCTTGGCCTAGCTGCATTGGGCTTCTTCAATTTTCAATGTCTGTCTCTTTCATTGATTAAACTTCTAGCTTCATGCCACATCTGTTTTGATGAATAAATGTTAGAAAGTAAGGTATAGGCAGGGTCGTGAGGCTCCACTTGATCAAGTATTAAGCTGCAGCATCCGCATATTTATCAAGTCTTCAAGTCTACAACCAGTAAGGCAGAACCAGAATTGCCAGAGACTGACAATTAATGTTAAGGAAAATGGAGAAGAAAGGTCTCCACCACCATCAATATTACCCTCAATGTACCATACATGGGCTGAATTTTACTGATCGTGGGATTTTGTACTAATACAAAATAGTTTCGTTTGAAGGTGATGTTAGGGATCATATCACTCCAGACCTCACCAATTCCTGAAACAGGACGAAGAACCTTTTCAAGTAATATTTTGAGGAAGGTTTGAGTTTGTTTGGAATGTTTGAACTTCTCTCAACTGCAACCTGCAATGAGCAAATTGAAGGATACACAGACTGTCATCGTATCTTGACAAGCTCTCAGAGGGAGTGATTGTTAAATGTCGAATATTTTGAATACCTTAAGTTCTTTAGCATGAAACCATCTAGAAACCAAACTATCTTTTATTAAAGCTCCGAGATTATTTAAACCAAACTATCATCAGCTAGCTAGGAGTAAAGCCTTCTATATGTAGCACAGAACTACTTCATAAGTCATAACTTTCCATCTATCATCTGAGCACATGCAGTAGTCATGCTCCTCCAAACCAGAAATTTTGTTTTCTTTATTGTCCGATATTCTGGATGAAATATATCATTATCAAGGATCAACAATATGGTAAACAGCCGAATTAGCGAAACTAAGCAAATGCAAAGCTATTCAGCATGAAGTTCCAATCAGTATTTATTATCATTCAACAATGCAGAGAACTATAAAACTTATTTCTCCCTCATAAGTATCCTTTTGTGATTGCAAATCTAGGCCAGAGTCCAGCATGGTTGCTGATTGTTTTTGGCGACAAATAAAACTGCTGGGTTATTCCATTTGGCCCAGGCGGCCAGGCCATGAGCATTGTTTTTGTCTGCATGTTAGCAGCTGCAGCCCTTTCTATCTCCACACCCCAGATGTTGTGACCGTCTTTTAGACCTGAGGGTTCACCACTCGTGTTACATGGTGCAGGGTCTCGCCGTTATTAACCTTTTTGATCTTTCTTATTGTACTACTAAAGAGTGTTATTTGGTTCTTGACACACAAGTGATGTGCCACCTGAAGAACCCGACTTGGTTAAATTGTGCTCAAACCCAATTGAAAAGCCCCATACCATGAGAGGAAAATCATTTGAAGGAGCTAATGGCAGAAGCACAGAACAACCCCTTTAATTAAGAAAATTGAATTGAATACTAAACACATACATATTTCTATATTGGCAGCAAGAAACACACATTGTGCACAAGTACAGCTACTACCTTGTATACTTAAAGAATTCAAATACAAACCATCTTTTTTATTTCTCTGTTGTTTAAAGACCATTGAAACAGTTTAGATTGATTGTATTTTCATCTCTTATATAATAAACCATGTGCAAGGCTGCAAGCACACACAATGTACGTATATGCTATTGCTGTATATATATACATGTAACAGTTGACATTTTTATGAAATTATACAAACTGTTTGACTGGTCAAAAGTCAAAATATGTATCTCCAATGTATAACAAGTACTGTATGATTGGCATGATACATTTCATATACTATCGATAGATAGTATACATTTTGCCTATATGTTTTGAATTTTTGAATGTTGAAATTGCAAACTGCATTGAAACCACCACATGGAAGACACATCTTTGCTTTGCCAACTTATTAAACATTACACCTATCATAATCAATTTCATAATATATAGTCTTTCTTTGACATTAAGCTCTAAAATAACAAAATTATCATGCCTAACTTATTATATCATATTCTTGCAACATTAATCTCACTTAATTCTTAATCAAATGTATTGTTAATTCATCCTAGATTCCTAATGTGTTTATGGTTTTAAATGTTTTATTTTCTTTAGTTGTTTTGTTGATAGATTATAAATGTTTTGGAAGTGTGATTTGTGCCTTAATCACAGTGATCTACATAGCGCTACTGTAATTACCGGGAATCAGGTGCACTGATTGAACCAGTGTCATCTCCATTATACAGGCGAGGGCACAGGAGGGATCTTTCCCTCGCTAAGCACTGCAATTTCATTGCTGACAACTCAATGTGATCTGTTGAGAAAAAAAAATCAGGCAGCTAAGACCAGGTGATATTGTGGACGATATTAAGATCCAGTCAATCCAAACGAAATGCAGTTTAATGCAGAATTCAAAATTTTAATCAATAGCCTTAAAAACGGTATATATTAGATTAATTGACAACTTATTCATAGTTGCTGGTAAAATTATAAGACCTGATCAAAGATCCTATCGGAAAGACACTTGATTAGAATGGTCATAATTCACAAAAATACAATATTTCATGTGTTTAGAAAATATCGTCGAAAGGTCACTACCACATTCTCCATGATAAGGAAACTACCTGTATCAGATGAAGCCTAACCTATGGAAAATTCATCTTCTTTACTTGTTTTGAATCTAGACTACATGGAGCACACATCCATTCCTTATCTATTGCTATAGTTGTCTGCATTGTCATTTTGTACAATTTTATGGTATTTGACAAAAGATTAATTAGTAGACTATTACTGCCATCATAATCAACATTACAATCCCACTTTGACAAAGATTACAGATAAACTATTATAGTAAATAAGTTTAATTAATTGAAAAGAACTATACAGTTAATGGATCAAATACCTGTTTCTGTTTTCCTTAGTTTAATGAGATGAGATCTCTTTTTATTGGCTTCACCACAGGGATTTCAGAGGACTTATCATCTTCCATGTGTTCCAGTATGATATACTTGACCTGCAGTAGTTTAATAAGAATTAATTGGTCTAGTTTGATGTATTAAAGTTATAATCAACAGTGTGTATAATGCACGTAGAAATGGTTTTTATACAAATTAACATCAATGGTTGGCACCTAATGCATGTGTGTATGTAGGTCAGTAGGTCACTGGTGACAATTAGTAATGAATATGTTAATTAACCATCATATTCCAGGAGAGTAATTAGCTGAATCATTCTATTTGATCACAACATAATATTTGTTTTAGTCTCTTTCTGCATTTTTCTTGATCATTAACCTCAACAACAAGATCTTTACTGAACATTTATACACAACAGTAAACCTTTTTCCTATTTAATATGAGCATCCATACACCATCATAGAAAGAGAGAGCTGTGCATAATAGAGAGATCATAGAAGGGAGGGGCATGATGACTAGCATAAATTCTCGCAATATCTAAAAAAATGGTTTATGAAAGAGAAAGTTTACTCCAAAATAATTTTTAGCACGCAACGTTAGCTCCCCGTACATTGAGTCATAATATGAATATTTCAACTTCAAGCTAACGTTGTGAGGAGTACATTATGTACAATTACATAATACCAGGTGGTAAACAAATTACTTACAAATTCATAGACATAGTTGACAATGAATATTGCAACATTTTTATTTTTTTTTGTGTTTTTTTCGAAACATTTTGGTAGCTCAAAATCTGGTTCACAAGTAAAACTAACCGTTGACAACCATTTTGACAGTCGGATGATCCAGCTCAACACCTCAGCCGACCACAACTCCCCCATTTAAATAAAAATAGAAGAAAGTAAACTTAACTTGTATAACTTGCTGGTCTTCATGTTCACTTTGAATGATTTTGTTGAAAATGTCCATTCCACTACTTCTCTTCTTAAGTAACTTACATCCATACCAATCTTTCAAATGTCAACCCCCACCGTCAGATTAATTACAGGGGCCGAAATTTATAAAGTCAATGATGCTATGCTCTCCGGTCGTCAATGGTTGATCTACATTATGATCCAGATTATACTTTTAGTGATACGATCGTGATATTTGAAAAACAAATATTGGACATTTGTAACACATAGCTAGCAAGTGAGCATAACAAGTGAGCATAACAAGATGCATGTAGCCTTGTAGAAGTACTAGATCAGCACACAGATCAGAAAATCTCCATACCCTTTGCTTGTGGGATATACCATGCACGTTATGCACAACAGTGACAAGACACAGCTTTTGCCATTTGCAAACAACATCTCTCTAATTTTGACTTTGAATTGATTTTTCATTTATTTTTCTTCCCTTTAAATCCCTTTCTCACACACCTACACATTTCCTCCCTTTTACTCTATAAACCTGTATATATAGTTCCTTCTTGTCTTCTTTAAACAACAAGCTAAGGAGATGGAGAAGGAAAGCAAAGTTGATCCCAGCATGGAAACTCCTTTGTATTTCAGGTGTCCGATATCCATGGAAGTTATGAAAGAGCCTGTGACTGTCTCAACAGGGGTCACGTATGAAAAGAAGAATATCGAGAAGTGGTTATTTAGCTACAAGAAGAAGACATGCCCAGCCACCATGCAAGCTCTCGAAAATTTTAATCTTACACCCAATCATACGCTCAAGCGTCTGATCCTTATATGGCAGGCAAAAGAATCCAAGTCTGTTGTTGCATCGCCATTGTCAACATCGGTCAAACATGATGAACTAGTAGCCCTTTTGGCTACAATTGGTTCCACACCATTCATGGTAACTTCATTGAAGAAACTTCGAGCGATTGTTGAAATGGATGATGAAATCAAATTAGATTTTGTACAATCAGGAGGTATTGAGGTATTAAGTCGCATTATTGTACAAGGTCTAGTTGACTTTTCGGATTTTATTGCATTTCGATCTTGTGAAGAAGCTCTAGGTATTTTATACCAAGTTCCATTGGCCAGTGAGGCATCTATAGAGTTGTTATCACAGCCTGAATGCATGAAGTCTATGGCAGTCATGCTGCAAAGGGGAAGCGCTGAGGCACGGCTGCATACCATCACCATATTCCGGAATATGGCGAAAACAGAATACAATTGGAGCGGGGTTGTTCATGATCAAGGTATGGACTTATTTTCATCCTTATTAGAGTTGGTTTCAGATGAAATCAACAACAAAGCAAGTTCATGTGCTTTAGATGTTTTGATAGAAATTCTTAGAGCATCAAAGAAAAATAGATTGAAGGCAATCGAATCAGGTGCAATGTGCATACTGATCGAGCTTCTCCCCGATTCAAACAAGTCAAAGTGTGAGAGAATGTTGTTGATAATCAAACTGTTATGTGAATGTGCAGAAGGGAGATTAGCCTTAGTAGATCATAGTTTAGGTATTGTCGCAATTTCTAAAAAAATACTAAGAGTTTCAGAGCTTACGACAAGACTTGGGATTAAGATCTTATGGTTAATTAGTTCGTTTCATCCGACAGAGAAGGTTCTAGAAGAAATGTTGATGTTTGGATCTGTAAGGAAGCTTTTAGGGTTGTTGCATATTGATGGCAGATCTTCGACAAAGGATAAAGCCATGAAGATCATCAAGTTGCATGGAGATAAATGGAGGAAGTACCCTTGTTTCCCTAATGAATTGAGGGATTATTTAGGATTGAAACATGATCATACCAGCTAGCTAGTATTAGTTACAGATCTGATTAATTATATATGAAAAGAAAATTCATTTTCATGGAACCACAAATTTTGCATTGATGTGTTTAAGCTTTTGTAATTTATTTTTTGGGATTGGAGTCTGATTGGCATTGATCTCTATCCTTTTGAAGTTTCTCTTGTTATTGTAACAAATTAAATCTTTATATACAAAACAAAAACAAATGATGTTGTATGATATATCTTGATTTATCTGACTTATTAATGACTTGATGACCTTGAGTCAATGGGGATGAATGTTTGAGTAAAGCCCTCTGAAAAGATTAAGGAGGTTACATGGATTCCACCAGATGGATGTTTTAAAGCTAACTGTGATGGAGCTTCTAGAGGCAATCCAGGACTAGGTGGAGCAGGGGTTGTGTTTAGAAGTAGACATGCACTGATGGGAATGTATGCAAAAGGACTTGGGGTTGTAACTAACTATGAGGCAGAAGCTGAAGCTCTTGTCCTTGCAGCAGAAGCTGCTAAGAAGAAGAACTGGAGCAGGTTATGGTTAGAGTCAGATTCTCGCACAGTGGTTCAAGCTTTCCAAGGGAATAACATTCGATGGGAACTTAAAGCAAGGTGGAGGATAGCTACAAGGAACACTCAGGAGTTGAAGACTACACACATATCGTGAGGCAAATTTCTCTGCAGATATGCTGGCAAAATATGGTTCTAGATTGCAGGAAGGACTGAACGAGTGGTGGGAGGTCATTCCAGACTTTGTTACCAACATTGAAGAACCTTGGAAGATCTATTACAGATTAGGGAAGTAGTGTTGGAAGTTTTAATGTAATAAAGGGCATGCCTCTCTCTAGTGTAATCTGCTTTTCTGTTTTCAATATATTCACATCTTCGTGCTAAAAAAATGATTTTTCTGACTTCTATTGATGAAAGCTACATATCTGCATCAAGCTTCATATAATAATGTAGGGAAACATAAAATATAACAGCAGATCATGTAGGGAACATGAAGATGGAAATTTGAAAGTTCAACTTCTATGCTCTCTCGAAGTACCCTAGTTAAGGGAATTTGAATTAATTAACATTTCTTGATTCTGTTCCCACTGTTTTATATTTTGGAACACACCATAATTAGTGGGATCAAGGTTACATTAGCATTTTTCAATTCATCAGTTTCATTTTACATTATATTTTTCTCTGTCTGACTAAGGACACGGTTTCGTCGTGATGTCTACAATGTGATTGTAATTGACCATATAAAATCTATTCTGTTTTTTTCTGACTATTATGGAGTAGATTAGTGCAAAGTAGTGAAATACTCAACCCCATAAAGGAAGAAGATTATAGCTGAAAGTTGGGCAGGTTAACATGGTCTATATATGTTACTTTAGTCATCACCACCGCTCCTTCAAGCTTTGGACCATATGTTAAGTGATATCCAACATATTACTTCAATCGATAGGGCCAGGAAAGAATTTGTACGTACTCAACCCATGTACTTACATCCCATTATTATGATGCTGTAAGCCATCATTGAACTTTAGACTGCAAGCCCACTTCCTTCGCAGGTGGTTTTCTTAGTGGCAAGTTTGCAGTTGCAGACAACATTTTGTACACAATACTACAATAGTATTGGATTGAAGGGTACACGCCTATATGTAGCTGGAAGGCATCGTGAATTCTGCGCGGTAATTGGTCTCTGAGTCTTAAGCTACTTCATTCATGATTCATTGCTTGAAACTGGTGCCTGTGTGCTCTTGAGGCCTGGAGTTTTTTATACCAATGAGGATTATATATTATCTCTGCAATTGCATCACTCGTGCAAAACCAACTGGCTGATGCATTTGATGATCAGCCTTGTAAAATTCTCAATGTGGGAACATTGTACTGTAGTTTTCTGCAATAATTCGAGCCTAGTGTCATAGGGTGAGTATTTTAGCGTGACGACAAAAATTGCAGAGAAATTTGGTCAAAACCCCCGACATTTTGACCGGGTTTGGCAAGAACCCCCTAATGTTGTCCAAGCTTGGCGTAAACCCCCTTCTGTTAAGCACCCCCAAGTTTTCGTCCATTCATAGTTTGTTTGCCCGTTGTACCCTTAATTTAAACAGTTTGTCTAACCCCCCCCCCAAATCGTTAACATAATAGCCGTTTGGATTACAATTTTTAAATTTTGTTAACGATTTTTTGGGGGTTTAGACAAACTGACAGAAGTTAAGGGTATAATGGGCAGACAAACTATGAATAGACGAAAAATTAAAGGTGCTTAACAGAAGGGAGTTTACGCCAAGCTTGGACAACATTAGGGGTTCTCGCCAAACCCGATCAAAACTTAGGGGGTTTTGACCAATTTTCCCAAAATTGCACCACGTACCTTAAACAATTGTATTATTTCTATCAAAACCAACTCCAGGATTCACATCACATCAGCCTTTGGGACTCTTCTATCAGCCAATGAAAATCGGTTTTTGGTGTGGTAATGTTTATAAGGACGAAACCTAAATCTAGTTTAAACTGCATAAAAATCGAAAGGAAAATACGAAGATAATAAACTAATATAACAAAGAAGGCAAAAATTGAGATATATCCATACTATTACATAAGTCATAAGGTTTGCGATACTGACCTGCAACGCAATGAAGAAGAGATTTGATATGAAGCATTGTGAAGATAAAAAGTTATCACAGAAACTTCATTAAATCATTTCATGCACTCTTTAGGTTTTCACTTTTCAGACTCAGAATGGCCTCTTCGTCTGCTTTTCTTCTCTCAGTTTATCTAGGCCTATAATGTGGGCTGGGCTTTCAAGAGCTTGGATTTTTATCCATGTTAGGTTTTGATTAATCTAGCCCATTTAGGATCTCATGCATCAGTGTAGGTAGTAGGTACTAGGATCTATACCAACTGACAATATGAAGTATGAACTTGGGATGGATCCTTCTCCAAGAGGACATGAAGTGAGCAGTGAGCCACCGGAGGTTGTTTCAAAGGATGATGTTCTTTTGCTGGATATTGTTTGCCGCTACTCATGGCTGGTTGGTCCTAATAGCCTCCCTTGGGGAGTAGGTTTGCTAATATTGTAAACCAAACTACCAACACTCGAATCTAGGAGTGCTGTGGCATAAACATTTTGAGCATTATACAGTTACTTGTAACAAACAATATCAATAGTTTCTAAAACTTAAACGTGCATTATAGGAGTCCAAGAATGGTTCAAAAACTGTTCAAACCACAACACATTTCCACAGTACTGGAGAGAGTGGATCATGACTGAAAACAACTTCCAGGACCTCTAATTAAAGTCATTCAATATATATATCCATTATTTGACAGTTAAAAAAAACTTGCAACATATGGAAAAGTATATGTTTGTATTGTTTTAATGGTACAGTGACCACAAAACTATGTTCTTAAAAGGGTATAATGACCAACTGACCACCAATTTTTTTGGGAATTTTCTTTAAGGTGACCACTGACCAACTGACCATACACAACCTTCACCTATCTAATTAATCACAATTATACATCAATTGTACATTTAAATATTGATTTATGGATAAGATTTCACAAGTCAACCAAAGTTCAGAGTTCAGAGTTCAGACTGCTTTGCTTTACCACCATTCATTGAATATACCAATACCATGGTTTCCATTTTTGTAATTTGAAAGAATATTCCAATTAACAAATCATTAATATTTCTAATTTCCCTTTTAATACTATTGTAATTATCTTACTTTATCATCAAGAAAATAAATATCTTTTCTTCTCTTTCTATAAACTATATCACCAAAGCCAAAAAAACCCAAACTCATAAAACTCTCTTTCTTTCTCTTTCTATCACCAATCACCATGGCTGTGAAACCTTCACAAAACCCACCTTCTGCTTATGTAGAAACTGTAGAAGAGATTATGAGAATCTATAGATCATTACCTCCAAGACCCACAATTGATGAAGTTGAAGCAGCAAAAACTGTTCTTGAAACAGTTAACAATGAAGAACAATTAAAGCTTGATGAGATTTTAAACAAGCAAAAACCACAAGATGTTCCAGAAGAGCTTTTTAATGTATCACAACAAGTAAAAAAATATATGGTTATGTTACAAAGTCATGAACAAAGAAGAGAAGCTCTTCATCTTGCTGATCTTGATAAATTGTATGATCATCTTGGTGAACTCATTCAAAAAGCTTCTTTTTTGGTTTTTGGTGATAATAATGATCATACCCATCATCAGAAACAAGTTGATTTGAGTAGTACAGATTCAGAAAATGAGAGAAAAAGTTTTTTTATTAATAATGATGAGAGTTTGATCAAGAAGAAAAATATAGATGATGGTGATGGAGTAAAGCTTGTTGCTTCAAGGAGTTTAAATCAAAGCAATTCAACAAGGGTTAGTCTATTATCATCAGGTATAGTTCTATTCTTCTTTATTGTTATCAATTCATAGGTTGTTGCATCGAAATCGAGCATATTAGGTAATTGGAAGAAATTGTGTTGAAGCTTGTTGAATTAAGAAATTTCCGTATTAGCAGAAGATATTAAATTGGTGTATTTGTTATTTAAAATGTAAATTGACTTCATGGTTTAAAGCATAATTTTATATAACCAAGTAACAATACCAATAGCTTGCGCAATCTCTTCAAAATAATTAGGATAAGAAATGAAGTGCCGTCTAGTAGCTAAACGTAGTTTACTGTTTCATTTATAGGCAGCAAAGATGAAGAGAAGTATAGTCTAATGAAAGTAGCTGGAATAATTGAAGCATCTGCAAAATCTGGAGCCGGAGTTCTTGATCTTCAAGGCAAGTTAATGGATCAGATTGAGTGGCTACCATTATCAATTGGAAAATTGTCAGGTATTACTGAGTTGAATATATCTGAGAATCGTATCATGGCTCTTCCAGCCACCATTGGCAGTCTCAAGGCCTTGAAAAAGTTTGATGCTCACTCAAACCAACTGATAAACCTTCCCGACTCCTTTGTTGAACTTGTAAATTTAACTGATCTAGATTTGCGGAGCAACCAGTTAAAATCGTTACCAGCTTCTTTTGAGAACTTGGCAAATCTTCTTAATTTGGATCTGAGTTCAAATAACTTTACTCTGCTTCCGGAGACAGTAGGGAGTCTAACGTCCCTAAAAACATTAAATGTGGAAACCAACAAGCTTCAAGAACTCCCTTACACAATTGGGTCTTGTTCTGCACTTGAGGAGCTAATACTAGATTTTAATTTGCTGAGAGCACTTCCAGAAGCACTTGGAAAGCTTGACCGCTTACAGGTTCTTAAGATGCACTATAACAAAATCCAAAGATTACCGACAACATCAGGGAACCTTGTCAGTTTAAGAGAACTTGATGTTAGTTTCAATGAACTTGATCTTGTACCCGAAAGCTTGTGTTCTGCCACTAGTTTAGTGAAATTGAATATCTCGAGTAACTTTGCGGATCTCACTGCTTTGCCAATGTCGATTGGTGATCTCCAAATGCTTGAGGAGCTCGACATTAGTAATAACCAGATAAGATATCTTCCAGAATCTTTTAGGATGCTATCCAATCTAAGAATTTTTCGTGCTGATGAGACTCCACTACAATTTCCACCAAGAGAAGTAATTAAGCTGGGGGCTCAGGTAATGTGATTTGAATTCATTTTAAACTTTTGACTTAAGTTCGTGAAGTTATCTTAATCATTGAGTATCACTAACTTTTTTGGTCTCTTTATCAGGCGGTTATTCAGTACATGGCTGGTCTTCTCGCAATGAAAGATGTGGAAGTTAAACCATCTGAGGAGAAAAGCTTTTGCTTTTGGTTCTGTTCATTGTTCTGGCCTTGGCGAAAGAATTCTACACAAGCAGGGAGTGTATAAAATCCTAATTACCACAACATACAAGACCTCTTTATATGCTAAGTTTGTTGAAAAAAGAATCTCATGAATTAGTTTTACACATTGTTTTATTCTTTCTTGCATTATTTTGTTCGAATTGATACTTTATCCTCTGTAATTTTCATGTGGATTGATAGACTGTGAATGTTACAATTCATCAAATTATTTTATGTCTGTTTCTTTTCTGATGTAAAACTTCCCAGCTGTAATTTTATGTACTGATATGAACTATTTTAGTGACCTTTCCATAGCGATACAAATCTCTTATTAGTGAGCACAACTTACAGATGATATGATGTCTAGTAGTCATCAGCCTTTGTCTAATATATTGTGACATAACATTCTTTTTGGTCAGATCATTCAACTCTCAGATTCATGTCATCAGCCAAAAATGTAGAAACATGTTAGGATCTTTTCCTTGAACTCCCTTCCCAACCCCTAAACACGAATAACAAAAGAAGAAGTTCACTAGTGTTTGGTCTTCTGACCATTTTAGAGTACCAAGTTGAAACGAGGAAAAAGTAGAATGAGGTAGTAGTAGACACTAGACAGTAGTTGATACTTGATAGTCAGTACTTCTATGGAGGTGAGAGCTTAGCAGAATCCCATGGATTATTGTTAAACTCAATTTCATATTCCCATACAGAGCTTTTTAGGTCTTAGATTCGCTAGGTTAGAAACTTCTGCCTACAGGGCAGTCTTATCCATCCATTAATTATAGGTTAAACAATTTCTATATTATTCCGCAATAGCTACTGCCTTTTTCCCTTAGAACTTCTTTTGAGCTGTAATTTTATTTCATGACTCAGTCAACATAATGGATTCATACCAGATTTATTCCACCTAGATGATTGAAGCTATGTATAGAAACTATTAACTCAATAAATAAAGATGACCTGAAATAACATGAATGAGATTGACATTTGCTAGTGACAACAAGAAAGAGTCGAGTAGTCGTTACATTCAAGTGTTAAGTGTTGGTTGATAATAATAACTTAACGATCAGCAGAGAATCTTTATATTCTTTAAGATATAGTTGTTAGTTGCAATACAAAATGTGCACTTAAAATAATAGACAGTGAAGCTGATCTGAGTATCTGACAATATAGAATTGTTTGCGAATTGGTCTCTGGTTGTGTTGTATTATTAATATGCTGTGCAATGTTAAAACTGCGTTTAGGTAAAGGTTAATCTTTTGTTTTCTTTGCCATCAGATAGTTGGTATGATTCTGATATATACTTATGTCACTGCTTTGCTGTTTTCTAGTGGGTGGAGTAATCCATTACGTTTCATGATTTTTTCTTCTTCAAACTGCTTGTTTTGAAGATTATGTTAAATCAGTTTATAAGGTTTGAAAAATTGTACCTATAGTCATCATGCATTTATTATAAGGCGTTATAGTCTCGGTCATCAAACAATTTTTATTTGAGTAATATTCAGTTAGTAGATAGTTTTATATTTATTATCCTTTTATTCGGGCAAACAGATTATCAGCAGTTTTGTAATGGATTGTGCGAAGTAGTAGTGTTGCATTAAAACATATTGCTTATCTATTAGATGTTCTTTGGGCATTTCTAGTTCCTTACTTTTATAGGCTTTCATCAGTAACTGGTCGTAAAACATATTGCTTGATGAATGCCATTATTGCAGAGGGAATATTAGAATACAATGCTTAAAGAGCATGTCGCCATCTACCCTGTGATGCCGTGAAGAGATTAAAACATTAGCCGCCCTATTACTGATTTTTGGAACAGTCTCCCTTATAAAAATTAAAAATAGAGGAGCCTACAAAGGTAAAGCACAATAATGTAGGTCCTTGTTGCATGTTATAACATCTTCTTTCAAACCTGGTCCCCATTGTGTATATAGTCCTTCAGTTGATGCTTGGTTTCCTATGCATGGAATTTTGGCTATGAATGATTTGCATGATTATCTATGAGATTTTAGTAGAGATCAGACAAATCATGTCCAAATGAGTTTATCTAGCTAGCTATTATCTCTTGGCGGAATCTGAATTCATATCAATATCTTAACAGTACTGTAAAACAAGACTTGTAAGAGAAAGATTTTAATTGTAATGGTGCATGTAATGGAAAGTGGATTCTTGTTTCAAGTTCAAAACTCTTAACACATTTTTTTGTTCCTAATTCCTGATTCTGACTCGTACCAAATATACTACACTAGGTAGAAAATCATATAATGGTTCCAAATTCTCAAAAATTCAAATTTATTAAAAATTGAGACAAGGAAACATGTATAACCCAGAGTTCAAAAACTCGAAAACTCGGCTCGCTCTCGGTAATGTGATTGAGTATAACCTTCGTGAAAGACAGAGTCAATGAGAGTGTAGGTCTGCACGACAAATCTTGCAGTAATTGATATCCAACATTCTTAGACGTTTTACAAATGCATAAAAATCAACATTCATTTGTTTTTTCTTTTGTTTGCTCTCATATTATTTTTATTTTTATGTTATGTTTAATTAGTTTGTTTCATCAAAAAATTTAAATTTAATTTCGCAACAATATCATACTTTAGACTTTTATATAGAAATATATTTCATTAGCAAAATAAAATATCAAAATATACTTCCAAATAATGCAATGTTATAAATAACCAAAGACCTTCTTATGAATTCTTATTACCTAAGATATAAACGACTCAAAACAAGTCTTGAAGAACGTGTATTGACACCTAACATCAATCACATTGCAATGAAAAATAAATAAACAATATGAAATCGATTACAATGGGAAGATATTGCACTTCCATATAGGTTGGAAACTTTTCTTTTGCTTTCATTAATTCAATACTATGAACAAAATTAAAATGTGAAAATAAAAAAAAACTATCATAAAGTTTAACTTTGCTCTATTTACATTACAAAAGAAATCGTTCATTAATCACATTCAAGATCAAAATTGAAATACAATCCACACCAATTGATCGTCCCCACAAAAGAATGTATATCTATACATCTAGCAACCTTCAAATTTACAACCACCCACACTATATTCCATCCTTGATTCAAAGAGAAAAAATTGAGCTTCTATATTAAGTTTTAGAAAAACAAAATACTCATTCTCTTATTATGATACTTACAGTCACCTAAATCAACAATGTTAATAGAACACCCATTTTTTAAAATTGAAATTGGACTTAAGTTAAACACACTAATAAAACCAACAAAAAATTGAAACAAAATATTTTGAAAGAACTACATCTAATTTATAAAAATTGCTTTACATGGGTCTTATAACTAGTCTAATTAACAGCCTTGCAGGTTGAAATGTTGATGCAAGGTTAAGGGTGTTATTCTTCCCACCCAAACAAATTGTCAAAAAACCCAAATTTTAGAAATAGTTAAAAGTAGTCAAAAAACCCAATACTAATTTACTATTGTACCCCTATTTTTGAATAAACTTAATAACAAAATTTTGTCAAAAACCCAACTTGTTTGGAGAAAAAGCCCACTGTATGTTAGGAGAAAAAGCCCACTTACATAATTTAATGAAAAGAAGTTTCTAAATATAGTTTTTAGGGTTTTGGTGGACACAAAACAGATTTTTCACTATGAAGAACACACAACATAATAGTTTTCTTCTTCTAAACGGCTAAATAAATACTCGTCCAAAGATCATATCATACTTTTCAATATGATAATGGATATAGACCTCAATAAAATTCTTTTTTTTAGATGATTTTGATATTGCAAGTAGAAGAATATGGGGAGAATGTTCCAATAATTATGATGGAGGAAGATTAACAAAATTAGCTTTGTATAAATTAGCTTTGGGTTTTTTGATAAAATTTAACAAATAATTAATTATGTAAATAAAGACAATAGTATAAATTAGTATTGGGTTTTTTTGACAACTTTTAACTATTTTTAAAATTTGGGTTTTTTGACAACTTGTTTGGGTGGAAAGAATAACACCGAAGGTTAATCCAAAATTCCAAATAGGATTATAAATGGGCCGGGCTTGAAAGCACAATTTTGTTCAACATTCAATTCACTAAGCCCGATCCGAGTAAATTAATTTGGACTTTTCCAAATGGCTTCATGACATTTGCGCACGCCAACCGAAGACCTTCGAGGCTTCGACACCAAACATTTATTCACTCTCTTTCTCCTTTTTCTCTTTCATTCAATTCTCAGCAGTTTCTCACCTTCACACTCCCTTCTCTTCTTCTCATTCTCGCTTTCACTTTCTCTTTGCCTCTCTTCTTTAGGAGGTTTAATCGATAGAAGCTCTAAACAAATTCTAGTTTTCTTCTATAAGGTAATCTCTTCTTCCATCTCATTACATTAAAGTTTTTTTTTTTTTTTTTTTCTGAGTTTAGAGTAGTTATGATCTCTTAGATTAGATGTTTTCATCTTTGGTTTATCTTTTATTAAATACTTGTTAATAGAATAATACATGAGAATCTCACGTAATTTCCTCATTCATGGATTAATATCATCAAACACTTGGTCTGCTCAAGCTCAACATCTATACTTCAAAACTCTCAACATTTCTAAACAATCAACACTACAAAGCCTTTCCTTTTCATATAAAACAACTACTATAAGATATTTATGTTTTAATAATGTATATCCAAGACATCAATATTCAATCGAAAGGAATGATACCCAAGATCATCATAACTGTGAAAATAATGTGGTTTCATGGACTAAAAGGATCTCTATGTCTGCGAGAAAGGGAATGAATGATTTGGCATTGAGTGATTTTATTAGAATGCAACGAGTTGGGGTTGATCCAAATAAAGTGACGTTTTCGGTTCTACTTGGGGTTTGTTGCAAGTCGGAGAATATTGATGTTGGTATCAACTTACATTGTTTGATTTTGAGAAAAGGGTTGCTCAGAGAACATTTTCTTTCAAGTGGGTTGATTACATTGTATTCTAAAGGTGATTGTGTAAATGAAGCTCGTAAGGTCTTTGATGAAATCCTTGAAAGAGACGCTGTTTCATGGAACAGTATCATTGCGGTCTACTCACAAAAAGGATTGTATGTGGAAGCAGTTAGTGTGTTCTCAACATTGTTGAATAATGATACTGACTGGAAATTTATGGTGAATGATTTTACATTTGCAACGATTTTTAAGGCTTGTGCGGGTCTGACCTCTATCAAATTTGGAAAATCGTTGCATAACTGTGCCATTAAAATGGGTTTTGATTCAGATGTTTTTGTTGCTGGGTCTGCAATTGATATGTACTCGAAATGCGGTAGTTTAGGTATAGCTCGTCAGGTGTTCGATCGGATGGAAAAGCGAGATCTTGTACTTTGGAATAGCATGATTACTGGGTGTGTTCACAATCATTATGGATGGGAAGCTATTGAATTATTTCAGCTATTACAGTTAGAAGGCTTTGCGCCTAATGAAACCACATTTGCTTGTGCTTTAAAAGCTTCATCTTTAGTAGAGGATAGTTTTCTAGGTAGATGTTTTCATGCTAAAGCGTTGACGACTGGAAGCTCGTCCACTCTTTTTGTGGGTACAACACTTGTCGATATGTATTCAAAATATTTTGACATGGAACATGCAGAGAGAGCTTTTCAGGATATGAGAATAAAGAATCTTGCATCCTTCAATGCGCTTATTACTGGTTACGGATTGACTGGGAGATATGAGAAGGCATTAGGAACCTTCAAAGAATTGCTATATGAGAAGTTGAGACCAGACTCTTTTACGTTTGTGGGTCTCCTATCCTCATGCTCTGTCACAGAAATTTTGAACGAGGCCGCCCAAGTTCATGCTTGTGCCCTCAAGATTGGTTTGGAATCTGATTTAATTGTTGGAAATTCGCTGGTTAGCTTTTATGCAAGGTGTGCTCTAATGGAGAGTGCACTGAACTCCTTTCGATCAATAGCATCACCAAATATTGTATCTTGGGCTGGCTTAATTTCAGGCTTTGCACAAGTTGGAGACAGTGAGAAAGCCCTTTCATGTTTTTGTAAGTTGCATGAGTTGTCAGTGGGACCAGATGAGTTCTGTTTTAGTAGTGTTATCAAAGCGCTGGCCAATTGCGCCTCAAGTACGCAAGGAAGACATTTGCATGCCCATGCTATAAAGATGGGTTTGGAATTCTCTCTGTATGTTGGAAGTGCACTTATTGACATGTATGCCAAATGTGGGGTGGTTGAAGATTCTTACAAAGTTTTTGATAAGATGCCTGAAAAGAGTGTTGTCACCTGGAACTCGCTGATAGTTGCTAATGCTCAAAATGGATATTCCAATAAGGCTCTGCTTCTGTTTCAAGAAATGGTGCACTGTGGTGTGGTTCCATCGAGTATCACCTTCACGGGGGTCCTGCTTGCTTGTAGCCATGCTGGTTTGGTTGAGGATGGAAAAGAATATTACAACTGTATGATTTCTTATTACAAGATATCACCATCAGTAGAACACTGCACATGCATGGTTGAACTCCTTGGACGGTCAGGGTATATTAATGATGCAGAATCCTTTCTTCTTAGTTCTCCATTTGTCTCAGAACCCAGTCTCTGGGGGTCCCTCCTCACCTCTTGCGAATTTCATAAGAACGTGGAGGTGGCTGTTCGAGCTGCAGAGCAATGCATGAGATTGGAGCCTCATGATTCTGCGGCATATGTTACTTTATCTAATATATATGCATCAAAGCAGTTGTGGCATGAGGTGAAAAGAATAAGGGATTTAATGATAGAGATGGGGGTGAAAAAGGAGCCTGGATGCAGTTGGGTTGAGGTCTGAATTTGTTGAGGATAGGGCACCGAAGGTGTCAAACGAGCAGTTAAAGGATGAGCAGCTATAACTTTGGAGTTTGGACACAACTAAATGATCTCAACGAATCCATGGTATGCAGTTGCTGTTCTGATTCTTCTAAGATAATAGGCAGCTTAACTATTTGCTAACTAAGTTAAATTTATTATGTTTATAAAATAAGAACCATGAGTCTTTGATAGTTATTAATCTTCAATTATTCTTAAAAATAGATTTACGTGTTTGCATAACAGAATAAAACACACAAGCAGGCTGAGATAACCTAATAATGTAAACAAAGTGGAAGCAAGCAAGAACAACAAGTATTGTATGTGCGTAGTACCAGCTAAATTTTGTAGCCCATTAGTTGAGATGTAACTTATAACACTGATACACAGCAACTAACTCAAACAACAAATGACTACCAATATAATATTATTCATGATTGCAATAATTCGATAAAGTTAAGAAGCGTATAACTTAACAAACTTACCCAGAAACTACCAAATTTCCAGGTGGTTTCTTGTGTTTGGTGTGAAGATATGCAAAAAATTAAACAAGTGGATGCCTATACTGTTTCTATTTTTGGATAACGTGTATTTTATAAATGATTGGAAAGAAGTAGGAAAAGGTGAAGGTTTCAACCCAGACCCTTTACAGGCATTCGAGAAGCCCTGAGAGAAAGAAGAAAGGTACTATTGTAGCACTTAATGATGATGAGGTCCCACTGGGCGATAAGATTGTCAACCAACCATCAAATACCAAAGAGTGGCTTTACCAGCAACAAAAGGACTTAACCATTATTGTTTTTGTCTGAATGTAAGAGGTAATAGTCTTCCAAACAGTCCATATTATAGCTTACAGAAATAGATCACAAAAGTGCTCCAGAGGAAGGAGAATTTGATTTGGTAGTACCCCAACAAGATATGAGTGACATAGTTACCAACAAAGAGAGGCTGTAGGTCTAGCCAACATGTCTCAAACAAGGTTCAATGCAGGACATTATAATAGAAAATGGTTCGGGTCCTCAGGAGTCTGATTGCGGAGCTGATTCTGGAAGGGCCATGCTCTGGTCCCTGAGGAGATCACGTAATACATGGGAGAAAGAACGTCGGTTTAATTATAACTTTAATCTTCTGTAAGGACTTACAAAGGTGGGGGACTAACAGATTCTTAGGTCTACCCAGAGGAGAGAGAGATTTCAAAAGGGATGGTAACGGTGAAACTTGAGCTATTGCTTCTTTTCCATAGGAGTGAATCTTCCTCATCACAAAGTTGATGTTTTCACTTAGAGTGATAAGCAGCAAAGTCATTGCAGCAACCTCCCAGTCTCCAAGTCCTACACATCCAATTATCAAGTTAGAGATCCATCACCCTCCCCCACTGTCCCGAGCTTTTTCCTCGCAATTCTATAGATCTGAAGGCACTTGTCCTTTAATGAGTCGTTGTCAACCCAAATATCAAGCCACAACTTTACTCTGCCACCATTACCAATTTGAGTTCATGCCTGTACTTAAATTCTCAAAATGTGAGTCCACACTTTACATTTGAATAACTGGAAGCATATAGCTGTCATTTATGATAAAGTTTAAGGTGTGTTACACGGCTGTTGCCTTAATCTTTTCTATTTGTAGATGAATCTATTCTCTTGAAGATGTAAACTGTTATTGTGTGCCTCACTTCCATTGTCTCAAGTTCAATTGGTAAAGTTGGGATTAGATTTTCATGACCTAGTAATGTAGTGTGTTATTATGGGAAACTGAGAACTATTTGTATAAAAGATATTTTTGTTGATACTAATACTAATATATTTTGGAGTTTGCCGTTTAGTTAATACTTGACCTTTATAATAATTCAATCTATATAAGTTTCATACTGTATATAAGCTCATAACAAGTGTGCTCCCTCATCCAAGAATTTGATTGTGAAACATAATTACGTATTTTCTGAGAAAGACTCGTCTCCAATAACAATCATGCTTCTACATATTGGATCCATATACAACCGTAATAGTGGCGTAAGGTGTGTATACAGTTTTCATTTTTTCCATGTCCTATGGGGGGATGTCTGTATACACAAAACATATGTAAACTGGGCTAACCAGTCAAGATAGCGTTCATGTAATTATGAACGGTAACGGGTGAGAAGTAAGTAGTAGGGCATAGGAAACTTTGTCTAGCTTCTTACTGAATATTGTATGGCTTTCTTCTTGGTGTAATTTGCAATTCTATCAAAGAAAGTTGCCATCTGTCTTATGTCTCATTCTAATTGTTCAAGATTTTGGACTAAAGTGCTTGTAAGCATGATAAGAGCTCCAGTTCATGACAGTTTGAGATGCAATCCATGAGTTGCTTTGAGGGCAGGGGAGTTGTTTGTGGGTGTGTCCATGAGTTGGAACGTAGCCATGTGTTGTACTGTGCTAGTTTGCAGCCACTTTTGGTTACTTTCATAAGTCTCGGCAATTCTAGTGCATAGCAGTTCTTAAGTGATTATATGTTTTTATGTACACATCTTATTTAAAACCAGTAATTATATCTAAATTATAGTTATTCGCTCAGAAAATTTTGTCGTCCGACTTGATTATAATGTCCTTTTAGCAGCTTGAACAGCCTTTAATATACATGTGAAATCTTTTTATATTATAGTAGCAGCGTGAACATATTTTTTTTTTTTTTTTTTTTGAAAGGTTTGAACAAGCTTTAATATACATGCTTAATATCTGAACTGTGATTAACTGTTAGTTTTTTTTAATCCAGGGATCACATAATAACGTAAGTTACATGCAATTACCAAATGGATGACCTAGAGAGAACATCAAAGAAAACTGGATCTGGGGCAACAAGGGCTTCTACTTCTACCACCAATAAGAAGATGAATGTATACATATGGGACATGGATGAGACACTTATATTGTTAAAGTCTTTATTGAATGGGACATATGCAGAAGCATTCAAAGGTTCAAAGGATGTTCAAAAGGGTATAGAAATTGGTAAAATTTGGGAAGACCATATCCTCAAAGCTTGCGATGAATATTTCTTTTATGAGCAGGTGAGTTTAAAATTTTGAATATATGTATTTCTGCACTTTTAGCTGCTCAGTATGAGTTTTCTTATCTGTATACATTATCACAGAAACTTGTGGAGTTTTCATACCCCATCTCGCTCTTATATTTCCTCGTTACTTACCAATTACCATTATCCAACGTGGTATATTAAGTATATCTCCAATTTTGTCATGTGCAACAGATTGAGAACTACAATAAACCCTTTCTCGATTGCTTGAGCAGTTATGATGATGGTCAAGATTTGTCTAATTATGATTTTAGCAAAGATAGTTTAAGTGCTCCACTAGATGATTCTAACAAGAGGAAATTGGCATATCGGCACCGGGTCATCGCTGATAAGTACTCCAAGGTATCAATATAATTTTAATTGTATTAATTGAATTTTCCTTTTTTTTTGTACAGATATCGCTTTCTATTGATTTCCGTATACTTTTTGGTTGGAATCCTTAGAAATGCCACATGATGTTATTATCAGAGTTCAATTAAACTGGTGTAAACCGAAAACAAACTCATCTCAATTAGCATATAGATCAATATATGTCTTGTACCTTGTAGCTGTATGACATTCATGCAATGCTTATTTCTCTCAGCCTTATGTCTGTTTATCCAGCATTTTTCCACAAATACTTTTTGGTAACTTCCCATAGAAGTGAATGTGATGACATCATTTGTTTTCTATGTTCCGTAAATGTGTAATGCCAATCATATCTCTGAATATCTGGATTGATATATAAATTTATAGTATGAGTCATTTGGAGAAAAATGAAACCTCTATAATTGAGGGTTAGCTTCTCTTTTGGCACTATCAGAGTAAAAGTGAAGGTTTTCCAGTTGTATTTTATTATTATTAATTGATTAATTATTTATTTATTTGGAAAAGGAAGTTTACGACAACTATAGAGGTTGAAGTGAGTGGGATCCTCACAACAACTAGAACTTAATACAAAGGCAAGCTAGTAGGTACTTCTAGATACAAATATACAATTGACATCTCCCAGTGAGTTATAAGCTCCTCAAATCTATGCCCTTGTCTACAAGAGTCTCCTAGCACCCATACCAACATTAAGCCATGGCACCACAATCTATTCCAATCTCACCTGCTTCTTCTCAAAGATCAGGTTTGCTTCCCGTACGCTCCACCATACACTCCACAGGTACCAACTTCCACAACTTTGCTCCCAGTGTGCAGCAATTACTCCTTGACCAAAACCTTGTAGCATTACACACATGAGCATCCAGAAATAAGGATATAATCAGCTTGCAGTCTAATGTTGGCCAATTGTCTCCAAACTTCTTGAGCAACCCTTCTTCAACTCCCTCTCCTTAAATCCAGTTCTATTATAAACTATAAAGATTGCTATATATTTAGCACCTTGGTTCGTTTATTTTTTTTCCCCGTGTTTCCCCTTCTTTAGCTTCTGATTCACATTGGACATCTGTTCTTACTGCTTAGTATTCAACATTTCATAGCTACTTGCTGTACTTCTGTGATGTTTAATGTGTTAAAGCTTAAGTGTAATGATAATTTAGTATATGATTCCTATAGTTCAAATGTTAGTTTCAAATAATTGGCGATCTTCTAAATGATTCAGCCGAGGCCTCATAATGTTTCATCCCTCTGGTTCAGCTCTTGCTTTTCTTTGCAAATCACGAGTCTTCCTTCTTTTCCCTTCTGTGCTTCAATGGGATTTAATGGAATAATCCAACTTCTTCATGTACAGGGTCTTCAAAATATTCTTGACCAGGGGCTAATGAAGTCAATGGATGATCTATATGACATGACCGATAGTTATACCGAGAGATGGCTCTCGTCAGGTATAATACTATTAAGACAACTCGGACAATATTGTTATATTTTAGGTCTTCCTCAATATTTTCACCTTGACTTTTTTTTTCTTATACTGCGTTTCTCTTGCTTAATTGTTTTTAAAAAAAATATGTTTTAGTAATAGACGTTTGCTTCCATTTTCAATTACTTCTCGTTGTGTGCTTTATTAATACATGTCATTATGGAACTGCAGCACGGGCCTACTTGGAACAATCTTCAGGCAGAATAAGAGGCTTAAACTCTCACCTTTTCTCATCGGACGAGGCCCTTGACTTAACTGATACTATACCCCAGAACATTAATATATTAGTTACTTCTGGTTCTTTGATACCCAGCCTTGTCAAATGCATGCTTTTTCGACTGGATGATATGATAATGCACCAAAATGGTCCGTATCAAAATCCTTGTTTTTTTTTTCTTTTCTTTTGTTCTTTATTTTCTTTTAATGGGTTGCGACCTTGGGCATGATATTAGTTTGTCTTTTGTGGTTTGTGTATAAACTATAATACTGTTGCATCTGTTGAGTGCAAGTCCCAATCCTTAAAACTTCCTCATACTGCTTCTTTACTATAAATATGGTTATACACAAATTTTCTTCATATAGAGCTAAATCTATCAACTGGGTTGAAAAGGTAGCATAACCAGTCTTCACACAGCACTGATATTTCATGTGTTAAGTGCTTGCAACTATTGGGAAAAACAATTTGTCTACATCTTAATGTAAGTAGTAAAACCTTTTCACAGTGATTGGTTGCTGTTTTTGTATGTTTTAGATCTTGTGTCTGGAAAAAGTTGTTTAGTACAACTTTTATTGTAACTTTAAATCTTTAATGACCTCAAATCTAGTTATGCATACAATTTTTGAGTGCAATACTGGAGTACTGGACCCTTGAAGGGTATTGTGGTATTAGGGAGGTTTTCTGCTAGCAAATTTCCCACAATTGCAAAACATTGGTATGTTGGCGATATCATTTTTTTTTTTTTTTTTATTGGCAAGCGTGGTTGAGGGGACTCCTACCCCTTTTAAATTACATGTGGAAACTTATATCAACAATCAGCTCTTGACGTGTTTCGAACCCACAACCTCTCCACTTTGTGAGAGGGGTGCTACCATTGAGCCGCAGGCTCATTCGCTGTTGGCGATATCATGCAGTACTAGAAGAGAGATTGTGAGTTCGAACCATTGAGCCGCAGGCTCATTCGCTGGGAGCATTTCTTTATTGAACTGCATTGGTTTTCTTACTGGTATAGGTTCCCACAACATGGTTCGGGAGCATTGCTTACTGGTATAAGTTCCCACAACAAGGTTTGGAAGCACTTTTTTTTACAATTGAGTTGTTTGAAAATATACTAAAAGAGAGATTCACAAGAAGTGAAATCGTTTTGTACGATTTAAGCTAAGACTCTAGCACTCGTAAATTCTCTCATTAGGAAATTCTTTTGTATAATTACTTTTACGCCTTCTACTCCTATGCATTTGCAGTGTTAATTTGTTGGTAGAATAAATCCCACTGAGATTGATTCTTCAATGTTTATGTCCAGCTTTCAAAATATTAAATATTAAAAGTCCTTTCATTCTTTCAGTGTACAGCTCATGGGATGTGGGGAAACTCCAATGCTTTTCATATGTCAAAGAGCGCTTCAGTGGCCCAAATGTCCAGTTCTGCGTGATTGGAGATGGATGGGAAGAATGTGAAGCTGCACATACCATGAGATGGCCATTTGTTCAAATTGATTTTCGACCAGAAGGTTTTCACAGGTTTCCAGGTCTTACACTAAAAACAGTAAGCCACTATATTTCTGTTGTATATGAAGTAACTGATGCTGAAAGTGACAAACACTGAGGTGATAATTCATCTGTATCCTTAAGTTTCAAGTTTTAATTTATATGCATCAACTGAAATTGTGTTTTCTTAAATTCTCTACTTGTAAAATGTACATCAGTACAAGCATGTAAATTGTGGGCAAACTTGACTATATTCCCGTACTGTTTATCACTTCATCTTCACTAGTTAACTTGAAGACCACATTTGGCACAGATTAAGATTCCAGGGTATTTTAAACCCTTCCCATTCCCTTAAATAAGTATTTGAGTTGATTATACAGTTGATAGTCTGCTACTGCTACATAATATAGTCTGCCACTTGAAAGACTCCGAGAAACCTGAGGTCTACTTTGAACAAAGGAATTCTCCTATTTTAAATTTTGATTTTTGTTGGTTTGTTTATTTACTGAATGAAACCGCACACTCTAAATCAGGGGAGACTGTATGAAGCTTACTGATAGAAAAAACAGAAACGAGTGTCAAGTACATTACAATTTACAAGCCTACATCCACTGTTCAAAAAATGACTTGAGAAGAAGCTACCCAATGGGTGTAGATAGTAGACTAATTTCTTTTGTGCCTATCAGAGTTGAATCTGATGTGTTTCTGAAGGTCCAATTTTATTCATCCTGTCACTGGTTCTGGGGCAGATAGAACAATCCAAATGCTTTGGAACAATAAGCTTAGTTATGGCTTATGGATTAAAGTCCCTTTGTGGTCATTGATTTGCCAATGTTTTAAGGTTGAAAATTGTTCCTTTTCGGCCATAGAATTGCATGGAAGTGTTTGGCAAGTGGAAGAAGAGAATGTATTCACACATTTGCATATACAGTAATGTGCAATCTTGCATTATTTGATCTCAGAATCTAATTTAGTCTACTTCGAAACTTTTTAAATTGTCTTTTGTTCTTGGGTGACGTTGATGTTCTTTTCTTTCTCCAAAATATACAAATTTAACCTAAAAGCATATTCCAGAAAATACTTCTTGGTTGCTACATTTGTTCTCTTTGTTGATTGTTGCATATCTAGATTGTGATCATCTTGGTAAGTAATTTCTAGATGATGGTCAGGTAAAACAATATCCAGCTTGGATGGATTTGTGAATGCGGAGAAAAGCCAGCAAAATTACAAAACGGGGAAGTGGTCCCTCTGTGCAATGCCCATCTCCCATACCCTTTTGTGGTATTTTGGAACTTTCTCAAGATTTAAAGAAGAGAAGAAACCAAGATGTCATTGAGTAATTTTGATATTTCTCTGCACCATTCTTTTCTTACCTCTTTTGTCTTTGTTCATATGCTGCAGTAGATACTGCACTCATGCAAGTTGAGTTATGGAAGAAAATAAGTACTCTATGAAATGATTGGTCAACTAATTTTTCCATCTTCCAAATTCCAATATATGATCTTTCATCTTTTCATGAACAACAATGCTCATACTGTATCTAACAAGAGGAATTATCTCACTGTATGTTCATGTTCTTTCACCTGTATATGCCTTTGTTGTGACTTGTATGAGATTAAAACCTTGGGGGATTGGGTGATATGTTGAATCTTCTGTAGCAAATAGCAATGAAACAAACAAACATTTGGTTGTTGGAGAGGTCAATCTACATTGATGGTTAAAGGCAGACTAGCCTATCCTACTTTGGATTTGAATTTTCCAACTACCATGATTCCATGAATAAGTTCAAGTTAGCTTGGAAACCAGCTAATGTGACTTACAAGCCACATGGTAACATGGTAAGTGTCTTTTGTTGTGCTGAGTAATGCAATAAAAACAAACTTGGGTCACATTCACAAACTTATCTTCTTCTTGCCATTGGAATGAAATTTCATTTTTGTACTTTTCTTGGGTATTTAAGACCTCATGCACCAGCACCTCCCCTACTAGTATGAGAGTCCAGTATTTGTCATGCCACATTATGGGCCAAGCACTTTTCTTAATTATGTGGCTTGACAGGTCTTTTCAGTTGTGATATTATTGCTCTAGCTAGCTAGGGAATTCATGATAGCTTGTTTCCATTTTCTTCGAAATGTAAACAACATTTCTGTTGATTGGGGAAAGAAATTTCGGGCATAATATGTTTGACAAGTTTCTGGTTGATTGAAATCTTGCTAAATTGGGCAATGTTGTATTATGCCATTATGGTTTTGGCCTTAGAATTGAAGTTACCTACCTAAATGAAAGAAGATAAAATGTTCATTTTGGTCATTGTACTTTGCACGTTTTTGTAGTTTGGTTACAACACTTTTTTTTCTGTCAGTTTAGTCATGAAAGTTACATTTCGTTATCAGTTCAATCAGTTTGGTCAACAAAGTTGCTCTTAACGGAGATTTAACTTGTGACTAAACTGATAACGAAATGTAAGTTTTATGACCAAACCGAGAGAAAATAACATTTTTGACCGAACTGCAAAAATGTGTAAAGTACACTGATCAGTAACATAAGAGGCAAAACACTGACGCATAGCCACGTCAGATAACCAAATCTAGCTAAGAAAGCACTTTTTCTTCATTTTTATTTAGATTACATGATAAAGAACAAGTAAGATAAGGATAATGTGATAAATGAAAATCCCAAATAGAGATAGAATCCCCTAAATCTCAATTCCAATCACAATTTCAAAAGTTTAACATATTCAAAGCATGCTTTGACAATCAACTTTATCTATATATATTGATGTGGATGTTTCTTTGTTTATCTGTAAATCTCAACTCATAAACACCAATCACACATTTAATTATACAGATTAGAAGTGTGCTGCCAATTGCCAAACCAGTTCTAAGATACCATGAACAATTCATGTCTTCATTTTAATCAAGAAAATTAGTTCTTATATATTTTAGTAGGATAAATATTATACAGTGTATATTGATCCCCTTAATTAGGTAACTTTCACGAGCAGTGACTAGGTTTTGACAGTCAATAAACATCACTCCGAATCTGGAGTAGGTTTTTAAACCTCTGCAATGAAACAACAATGACGACCCACACACTACATTGCAATCGGCTCGCGAAAAGGCATATACTGTGTATCTACTAATTCAAGCAATGCATTGAACATAACCAAAAAAACAAATAAAAATAAAATGAAGTAGTCCATAAACACAAACCATGGAGATTGAAGAAGACTTTTATGAGTTATTTTAATGTAGGGATACATACAATACCCTTTTGTTTTGGGGTATCATACTTAACCAAAATGAGTTATTATTGTGGAACAAAGCATAGGTACATATTTTAGATAATCATTTACCATGTCCATACCAATGTGGTTTATTGATAGCCGTCTATTGTTTCAGTGAAAATAAGGTTCGTGTGGTTGGACTTGGAAGGAACATGGTGAAACTCACGTGTATACACTGGATTACATTACTCTTAAAGCAAAGCAAAGACAGTGAAAGGGTTTGTAGACCCTACTCTTTCTCTTCTGACAAACCTGATCTTGAAACACCACCCAACATAAATGGAAGAAAAAGTCCCTCTCTCTCTCTCTTTCTCTTTCTCATCACTCACTCCCTTGTTACAATTACAAAGTGCTAATAAAGTTAGTGAGAATTGAGAGAGACAAGGAAAGTGAAGGTAATAATTAAAAATATCTTTATTTATACTTGTTTCTCTTCTTCATCTGCAACCCTGCAGTGGTATGTGCTTGCCTCATTCTTATAACTTTTTGAGTTTATATATTTATTAGAAAGCTTTTCATGTGTATATATTGCTTTATTAAGCACAAGTTAATGCCTTTTCTAATGGATTTGTGTTTCTTTTTTTTAGCTTTTATGACATTTTTCTGTAATGGTTATGTTGTAATTTTGACCACTTGTACAAGTGTTACTCCATGGTGGTCTTTTTTGTGTAATTCTGCAATAAATTTTCATTTTGCATCTTATTTGGTCTTCTGAGTTTTTCTTTTCTTCAATTCTCTTTAGATCTTTGTAATTATACTAATATAGTTCTTTGATGGTTTGTTGATGAATCTACTTATTTATGATGTTTATAAGACCACTTTTTGCCTAGCTTGTTCCTTCTCTGACCTGTTTTGGTTGCATTTGTGTAAAACAGGTAAGAATATGGCACTCATGATTCAATTTTCTTGTGCTTGAACCTCTACAAGCTTTTTAGAGCTTGGAGGAGGAAAAAAAAACCTTTCAAGATACGCAATGCCAGTTCCTCTTGCTCCATATCCAACTCCTCCAGTATCATATTCCCTGCCTCCACCAGCCAATGGTATCTCCCTTAAAATCTTTTTAGATTTGGCCTCCAAACCATTGTCAATGATAATTAATTTTGTGGACATGCATTATATGTTAAATGATGTCTATTTAACATTTTATAAGCTTGTAGCATTATTTCATTGGAATCAGAAACTGAATTGTTGTCTACTCTTTTCGCTATGGTAGTAAATGGTAATTAGAAGTTTTGCCACCAGAAATTTGTTAGGATGTATGAAGTAAATCCTAACTTTGTGGATGGTTAGGAGTATAACAGAATCTAGAGCACATATTTATAAAATAGTACCAGAGGTTTTCATAGTACGAATGAGGAGTATACGATTTTTAGCTCTGATCAGTCATTCATGGTTAATTGGTTGGCTCAAATTCACATATATTTGCTCAATTCTAAAAGGATAACCAATCGGAATTTTCTAATGAATAAACATATCTAATCACATTTGTCCAATTTTGAAGTCTAACATTTCATTGAAATAATTTTACTTTGTGTTTTACCCAAGGTGCACAGAGCCAACTCGTGTGTTCTGGTTGTCGAAACCTTCTCCTCTATCCGGTTGGAGCAACGTCAGTCTGTTGCGCAGTTTGCAATGCCGTAACAACTGTGCCCCCTCCTGGTACAGTTTTCTTTCACTATTTTATTAATACTACTCTGCATGTTCCATCCATAGAGTAATTTAAACTCTGAAATTGTATATTTTAGATACCACTTGAATTATTGTATGTTTTCGATTTTACATAGGCACTGAAATGGCTCAGCTAGTTTGTGGAGGATGTCACACCTTATTGATGTACATACGAGGAGCGACAAGTGTACAGTGTTCTTGTTGCCACACAGTGAACTTGGCCATGGAAGGTAGTGGATCAAATATGGTGCATAAACTTTCATGTAAATTTCTTAAAGCTGAATAGCTGATGATGTTTTTTTAGTTCTCTTGAGATGGGAAAATATGATAGTCAAAAATTTATATTGAAATAGAGAAATTTTGTGGTCAATTGTCTTGTTTCTTGAACTTGTCTATTTGATGAAAGCAGAAGTCGGTGTAGTTATTTATCAATTACCCAAGGGTTGATGTCCTGTATTGACGCAGATAAGAATATTCTTTCCCCTGTTAAACTGCATCCATCTTGTAAATCAGATTGGTCAAAACTTATCTCCTGTATGGACGCAGTGACACATATTTGTACTGAAAACAAGTACACATATTACATATGCATTTCTATGATATTACTTCTTGTTTATAAACTATTGGTTATTTCTTCTCTTAAGTATTTTTTTTTTCAACCTTTATTTGTTGCAGCAAATCAAGTTGCCCATGTCAACTGCGGGAACTGCAGAATGTTGCTAATGTACCAATATGGTGCTCGATCAGTAAAATGTGCAGTCTGCAATTTTGTGACGTCAGTGGGGGTCAGTATGCTCCTTTTGTTATAAACTCTGTATTGCATTACATGTAATCCCGGAAATTGCTATTATATCATAGTTACACATGATCACATATCAATTGTCATTTTAGAAACAAACATATGTCACATATACTAACACCAAATGCAGTAACACATATATGCGGTTTTAGTGCTCACTAAGTTCAACTAAGGGTGAATAAACATCTACTCATATCTAGTAATAATCAGAACTCTGCATCTTCTACTTGTTTGTTCATGGTTATTTTCCACAGCCCACTTATACACATTTCCCATCTCGAGTAGCTAAAAAACTTCACCTTAGTCATCCTGACTTAGATTTGTGTTATTGAATCATGCAGGCTTCACCAAGTACAACTGAACAAAAGTTCAATACTTGAAATACCGAGAAGTCGGTATAAGCAGACTGCAGACTTCTACAACTTCAATCTATTACTCTTGAGATGACTCAAGTAAGTGGATTATCAATCAGGCACAGAGCCTTATCTATTGCTGAATGTATAGAGTTCTCATTCATGGGTTTTGTTTCTTTCCAATTGAATAAGCAGTTTTGGAGGCTGGATATGTGTGTATTTATTATATATGAAAAAGACCGCTGCAAGTGTAGTGGGACAATTTAAATAAAGACACCTCATTTTCATTTACAAATGTATTAGAAAGTCCATCCCACGAATGAGCAGCTTGTGGCTCAATGGTAGCACCCCACTCACAAAATCTCAAACTTGTGGGTTCGAAACATGTTAACAGCTGATTGTTGATATAAGTTTCCACACGTAATTTAAAAAGGGGTAGGGGTCCCCTCAACCCCGCTTGCCAATAATAAAAAAAAAAGTTCATCCCACATATAACATGTTGTTATCCTTATAATTCTTTTCTATAAACTTTTGAACTGACAAACTATATATGGTTTGAAGTTCCATTGAGAGAGAGGAGATTGAAAGGATAGACTGCAGTAACAACGAACTGAGTACACTAAGATGATATTACACTCTGAGTACCTCAAATTCATTATTCCCAACTTATTTATATCTGCACAATCTGATACAAATAATGTCACCTTTTAAGGTTTATGGATAATGATAATAGTATACTTCAACAAATCTTACTCCATCAATATATATGACATGATTTAATACATGCATCCAGTATTATAATTCGAAAGAACATGCTAATTTGAAAGCGAATTGTGAACATCTATAATATGAAACTTTCATCTGTATTGATCATGTCCTAGACTTTTAGAAATTGTTATTTGGGATATTAGGGTTACACTTCAGAATTGCCAACGGTCAACAAAAGACTGCGGATAATTGAAAGATACATCTCAGATTAATGTCTATTCTTTGGCAGGTTCTTACTACTTATCGTCTTATCCACTAAACTAAAGAATATTCATAAATGTCAAAACAATCAAGTTTTTCTAACACCTTTTAAACCATTAGCAATCTTGCCAAGGACAAGTATAAATCATAAGACCATAGCTCTACCATATTTAATCAAAATATTATTCGCATTAAGGTCTAGTTGTATAGTATGTCTGCCACAAATTTCCTTCGTACGATAGTGATAGATAGCTTACCCTGTTTTGTCTGCAAGGCTGCTGCATCATAGATATATCTGCTGATATTTTGAGATCTGATCCAGTCATCCAGACAAAAATGTTCTATTTTTTCTGGATAAGTAGAGAAGAAACAACACCCACAAGATCTTTTGTACAACGTCATTCTCATAAACTTAAGGATAAGTGAACTATCAAACACTGCTCTAAGTTCTTTCCAACCTTTAGGTTCCGAGGGAGTATCAATCGCCAGCATGGTGTCATAATGACATCAGTCATATGATGTTACGCTATATATGTAATTAATGACAAATCCTTGGTTCAGCTCTACCAGTGGTCTAGAGATTTTACCAACATCTCATGGCTGCTCTCCTGCTATTCCTTTAGTGACTTGTAACTGACCTGATATGCTTCATCAGAAAAGAATTAAATTTCGTTTGTGGTTAAGTATAGATTGGAACACAATTGAAAAGTTAATAACTTGAAATAGAGCTCAACGTCGTTGCAATTACAGTCATGCTACAGTGCTATATCATGTTTTTCCCCTTGTAAACTTGTAATGTGTGTGCCACTGTTTTGGTATCATCAGCAAGATTCATTCTATTGCAATATTGAATATTATGACGTTTCTTCTGATTCGTATGACCTGAATTTCTAGGACAATACTAGTTTTGAACCCTGAGGTACATGACCTGTATTCCTTTCTTATTCCTCCACATACAGACAATCCTTTTCTTCTAAGCACAAAACCCTCTAGATTCATTCAGTATTATGTCACAGCTTGATCTCATTCAGTATTATGTCACAGCTTGATCTGTAATGTTCATACCTGTCGTAAGAAGGCCATTTAGTACTTCTTGTTGCTCACTTCATAATTTCATATCAGATATCCCACAGGTGCTTCATCAGGTCTGATCAGTACCTCCATGTGTACGACACACTTTGATTCAAAAGGCAGTCCATCCTGATTTGCATGGTGATGACTGCTTTAATCCCAAACCTGCTTTTGTATGCGTATGAATTTGAAAGCAGCAAAGTTTGCCCAGTTATATTAGAGCAATTGTTAATGGATCATGGTGTGTTCTATTGTCTTCACAGAAAATGATAGACCTAATAAGCAAATCATGTTTCCAAGATTGTTGCACAAATCTGTGTATATAGTATCTACAACTAAATTGGTAATCCCAATTGTTACCCTGACCCATCGTCATCATGGGTTCATTTAAATGAGCAAGACGGAAATTATGTGAAGAAATGACATGGTGCAGATGTGAAGCAAAAACATGATACCGTATGCTTGTACCAAGCTTCAGTTGGTTTGAAATTGAAGGGAGAATGGTAGGCATTTCCATCTGACCATCTAGGACAGTGGTGTTTAGCTAAACTTCGGATATCTTTCTGACAAGGATGGTGGGTGAGGATGGCTTGTGTGTATTTTACAGCAATAGCTGCAAATATATCTAGATGCCTAAATTTTCAAGACTCGGATGCCTGCTTCTGTCAGCACTCAGCAGCTAGATTATACAAAACCATGATAATGTATAAATACAAAACGATAACCCAACAAAAAAAATGAACAATAAAAATTCAGACATTAAACTGTGCTTTAAGCTTTTTTATTCATTGTTAAATGTTCTGGAGACATTAGAAGGTGACAGTTTCTACTTCATTCTTGCTTTGAACTAATGCCTTCTGGGATTCTATCTTTGATACACGTGTATTACAGAAAGTTTATATTGTGAGAAGTGGATGATTAAACCAGCAGTTCAGGAGCAACCAAGGAACTTCTCATTGTATAACATAAAATGGATGACAACTGGGAGACATAATTGTACTCCCAGGTTGTTATTTCATCGTAACCCATTGTGTAATCGGAGTCTGTGCATAACAGCAACATCATATTCTACTATTACCGTCACAACTTTGCCACAGCATAGGCAGATAAATTGGGTCTAACGGGTAGCTTTAAATCTTCCCAATCCTCGTCATTTACCTTCGAAAAGTAATGATCCACCATCACGTTACTAATCAGCTCTAATCTGGAAGGTTCCCACTACAATAATCATGGAATATCAACTGTTAGAAAGTAACCAAAGACAGAAAGTTTACATACAATTAGCAGGGATACCAAGAATGCACTTCAACCTTGGGATTTTTGTCTTTGTCCAATAATATAGCCCTGCAACCCTGCATTTGAAGTGATCTTCAGATAGATATTCAAGGAAGACCTCAAAAATTATTTTACCATATTTGACTGTCAAATGTCAACAAGACTAAGACCTCGAAAAAATCCTTGCTGACTTCTCTTCGCAGGACATGACAAACCATCCTATATTCCCGAACAAGGCATTGCCCAACACCTTGCAGCCTTCCTTCTCTTATCTGGATTTGCACCACCACAAAAAATAGAAGGGAAACACATCAAAATGTTAAGCAAGTTCCTACGCAATTAGTGCGTTTTTATGAATCATAAAAAAGAGCAAACATATCCATAAGTGTTCTGTTCTGTTAATTTTACAATATTTTTTCTTTCAACAAATTTGGGTTAAGATCTTAACCTATATCCCAATGTAAACTTAAATATCCCATCCCGTTTGCGTCATCTTGTACCATATTATTATTGAGGGTGAAGTCAAAGGGAGGGATGAAAATTTTCAGAAGATACTCAGAAGAGCTAACTTGGTCAGATAAAATGCCATCGTGCCAAATATTTCTAGGAAAAACCTGCATTTCTAACTCATTAAGTATAAGACTGAGAACGAGTACTTGGAAAATTGAAGGCAAAATAAAACTGCCCTTCCTTTAAATCACAATTGGCTTAAATTGCCGAACCTGGACCGTCTTCCTTCTAACTTTAAACTGGAAAGATAAAGCTTCAGACATGGTAATGCTCATTATGGACAAAGAAAAATAACTAGGCTGTGGAATGACGAACAACGCTAATACATCCTTTCGTAATGACTAACCACTACCTGATTCATGACTGTAAAAATGGGAAATTATGAGTTCAACCCCCAGGTTGTTGTTGTTGTTGTGTTACAGTAAATGAGAATCCAGAACTGAGTTCAACAAATCATACACACCCGATACAAAATAAATTACACCATTGATTTAACATGCACCAAGGTGTAGTAAAGACTTTTATAATCACAACTGACAACGAACAAAACCTTTAGGCTTACTCCCCAACCTCACCCCCCCACCCACCCCCCCAACCTTCAATAAAAGGTTTTTAATCCTTACAATCTGAAAATCTTTTTGTGCGGCAGTTTGTATACTTTTTTGTATTGTTACTATTATCTTCCCTAAATCCTTTTGTGTGGCAGTTCGGGTATTTTGTGAATCCCTGTCTTTGATATTGACTTTTGGGTTAAATGGATTACCATAAAAAAAAAATACATATCTATTTTAAAACTCTTAACTACAAAAGGATGATTACCCCTAGTACAAGCCTTTTATCTATAGGATAGGATTTTCTTGTAAGCCATAAAATAACAAGAATATAAACTAATGCATAATAATAAAAACCAAAAATTGCAAAGAAATCAAATCTAATGTGCCTAGACTTGACAACTTGGGTGTCCAGCATAAACTTATAAAGACGTGCTCAAAATCAAAAACTCTTCCTCAGTAAAACACCTAACTCTCTTGTTGCTGCAGCGTTTTACTTGCTCAAAGCATCTTCAATCCTTCCATAAGTTTATGTTGCCACATAAGATAATTCATTAGAACGTAATGGAGAAATTAAAGGAACAATGTCATCTTCTATTTTTCTTTAAAGATATAATCAATCAGAATTACAACCAAAATCACACAAAATGTCTCCTAATGAAATGAAGCTTCTATGTAAAGTTGCGCTAAACAGTCAAAGTTGCATCATGCAGGATTCCATATCCGTGTGGATCAGAGATCATAGTGATTTTCTAAATTTTATTTTTAAAGTTCCACATAATATGGGAATAAGTAATATTGTTGTGTTAATGTCTTTTAATGAAAGGTTGTTGCATCCAAACCAAAACAACTAGGTGATATTGATAAAGTTCCCCACACCCTGATGTAAGGTGGTATAGAACCCAGAAACTTCTGGCACAACCAACAGAGGCCGGCCAGCTGGCCTGCAGGACACTTACAGTTTATGGGTAATGTTATGGAAATTTTACAGGGCAATCGCAAATTGGTTTTTAAACCAGTGGGCAACGCTAATTGGCCCTTTAAAATAAGTTTATTTGCCTTCAACACTCGTTCCACCTGAATGTGTCTACATTTGTGCAGTCTAAAGCACACCTAAAATCAAGGCCTACCCTATATTTTCTTCCTTGGGTGATAAGCACCTATGATCGTCCTGCCCAGCCCCCAAGACTCACTTTAATGCATAGTCATCAGTTCATCACCTCTGACCTTCACTGCACAGGTGCTAAAATACGTTACCACATTTCAGCATGCATTCGACAGATGTAATGGCATGCCTTCAATCTACATTTCAGCATGAGTGGGTGTACCTTGGGCACATGACAGCACTCCTTGTGCTGATATCATATAATGGGTGAGCCAGGATGTACCTTGTGACTTCATATTTTCACACTTGTGTGTGCTCTTAAGGTGTAATGTAAGCACATAGAGTATCTTCCTTTTCTTTTCAAAATCACTCACGGCCAATTAATGCAATCAATCAGTAATACAATTATAAGTTAACAAATTTTGATCATATTACTTTAAGCTATTCTATGTGTATGCAAGCACATACAATATCTTCCTGTTCTTTCTCAACCACGATCTGTATTAAGACTCTTAAGACTGAAAATTATGTGTAATACTTTGGGTGTGCTAAACAGAATGATCAATGAAAAAAGACCAGATACAGTCATACCGATCTAAGAGAAATTTTAAGACTCATTGGAGAAGCATTCTTCAATGACTGAATTGCTGCAGATATCCAACCATCATTACTGCTCAATGCCTCCCTCTCCTAGCAAACCAATACAAGATTAACGAAGTAAGAACAGAGAAGATCACTCATGATGTACAGAAAACAAATATAGAAATAATGGAGAGCGCATATGAATCGGTAGACTCATAAAGTTAAAAACAAATTCAATATACAAAGAGCAAAAAAAGCTAAACAAATTCAATATACAAAGAGCAAAAAAAGCTAAACAAATCAGCCTTATTGCACCGACTCACAAGAGCAGATAATATATCCTCAACTGTCCTTCTCGCGAAACATCTGTCGATAATATCCAATCTGCACCAACAGTACCATTTTTATATGAGTATTTAAAAAGATGTGGGACAGGACATACTGAATAATCTACATACAGAATATCATTACAGCATCACATGCCAATAAGCCTTATATTTTGGCAACTAATATGAAGACAGATAATGTTGTAAACCAGTTTCACTAAAAGCTCGAACTTATAGGGGGAGGCTACCACAATGTATATCAACCGGAATACCGGATAAACTGGTAGGCACATACCTAACCAAACACGGAGGAGGACTTTGCCACTCTCCCAACTGGGTCACGAGCCGCACACACAGTTAGGCCCACAGTCCTAACCAAACAAGGGGGTGGATCCACCAACACTCCCCCTCAGCAACATATTTATTTTAAAATGTTGCTGCAAAGAATCGAACCCGTGACCTCCTAAGACCGAACCGCTCTGATACCATGTTGTAAACCAGTTTCTCTAAGAGCTCGAACTTATAGGGGGAGGCTACCACAATGTATATCAACCGGAATACTGGATAAACTGGTAGGCACATACCTAACCAAACACGGAGGAGGACTTTGCCACTCTCCCAACTGGGTCACGGGCCGCACACACAGATAGGCCCACAGTCCTAACCAAACAAGGGGGTGGATCCACCAACAGATAATATTACTGGCTTGGTACTGAGGACGACGACGAAGACAAGGATGCTGACCTCGAGGAATTTAGGGGAAGTTGATTTGTATAGGTACTTTAGCGGGCGTATCTACTGATTGGGTAGGAATTTGAATTAAAATGGCGTCCTTGTAAGAAAAATTGGGTGTACGTGGGTTATCGGTTCTCAATATCAGCTCCTTGCTGATATTGTAAGGAATATCTATATGATGTTGCTTGTGATTATTTTGATGAATGCATTTTAGTTATCATAACAAAGAAAGAAATTATGACAAATATCAAGCGCAGGCAATTGTCATATTGATGAAAAGATGATGACAACCTGGTTTTAATGGAAGGAGCACAGGCCTAGGTAAGAATCTGTTTCCTGAATCTTTTTTTTTATTCATAATAGAATGTTACTAAAGATTCAAGCCTACTGGATAACATACAAAAATTAACTTTCACAAGACAAAAAAGGACTGCACTAATACCACAAACACAGTTTGATGGAAATGGAATCTGACCTATCAATCCTTGAATAATAATATATAAATAAATGAAAAGAAGGCAATAACATTGCATTCATAACCACCAGACTAAAAAGGAACGGACCTGTGAAAAGCACTCTTTCCTTTCAAATGGGATCGCTGGGAAAACTTATCAATGATTGCAGAAATGACAACAGGATCACTTGTATTCACCTCAATTAGTGCTTCCTCTAGTGAAGGCAATTTCTGTGTACAGATGCCAAAGATTACATATCGAATAAACAAAGAGACATTTCCGTTGAATTGACCTATAGTTATAAACAATTTGAACTTTGAACAGATACTGGTGGCGTGA
This sequence comes from Aquilegia eximia, assembly GCA_023053565.1. NCBI lineage: Eukaryota > Viridiplantae > Streptophyta > Magnoliopsida > Ranunculales > Ranunculaceae > Aquilegia > Aquilegia eximia. The sequence continues at coordinate 27,789,743 of JALIGU010000002.1, forward strand.
TGCATGTCTTGAGTCACTGAAAAATGTGCCACAACAACCATTCAAAACACCGATGTAGTGCCAAGTAGTCTTTCTTCACTTATTAAGATTATGATGCAGAATTGCAGATTGTGCACTTCAGTGACCCAAAATCATTGCCGATGAAAAAAAACCAACAAGATTGACTGAGACAACCCAAGTATATTTCGACACAAGAAGTTTGATCATAAAAATAAGTCGACATCTTTTGACTCAATATTTTACAAAATCTAAGAAGTAACCTCCGCAGGTACAAAGTGAGTTGCAAGACCACATTCAAGCATTTCAGCACCATCCAACCTTGCACCTGTAAGACCAACATATTCACCTGCATGACACAGAGAAGTTTTGTCACAATTTTGTAGCAATAATATCAAACAAAAAACCCATCAGTTCAGATGTTGCAATAGTTGATTCAAAGGATCCCAAAGAAAAGTTCTCTGGAAGGAAGAATCTTCGAGACGTGCTCATCCACGAGATATGTTGGAGCATTTGGTTGAAAAAAAAAAAACTTTGTGTGAGACCAAATATTGATCTTTCAAAACATACTTAAAGCGAAAGTGATTCTCCTGTTTTCATCAATTCCACCAATCATGATCTTTCCACGCTTCTTGCCAAGTTTAGAACCTGATTTAGGTTGTCTTTCTGACTTGTCCTGTTAGCATAGGGTCCTTGCTTCAGATCCCTTGCTAAATTATACACGAGTACATGACTATGTATATATTTGTGCAGGAGTTGATGCCATACAATTTAACTACAGTAGAAACTACTTGCATGGGGTTTCAGTAGATGCTTATATAGGAACATGGATGCAAATATAGATGAGCAACTATTCGCAGAAAACACGAAGGGGAGAATACTGAAATCCCCCAAATCTGGTACAAATATAAATACAATTAAGCGGATCCAATACTAAGCAATCCACTACTTGGATATCAGACTATTTAATATAAGTACAGATAAGTACACTTCCTTTTGAAATTACATCATGGAGTTGAGAATATCATAAACTAGTAACTATTCAAGATGGACGAAAAAAAGTAAAGGAAAATGTATATATTACCATAGAAGCCAGGAAGTCTGGATAGAAAATATGATGCACCAACATCTGGAAACAGTCCTAGTGCTGTTTCTGGCATGGCAAACACCTGTAAGAAGTCAACTGTAAGGTGAGATGTTAATTAAGCATACTTGAAGTACATAACAATACCTATCTTTTGAGACAGGTAAAGACAAACACGGATAGAAGAAACAGAGGAATGATCACCTTTTCCTAAAGAAGGTTATGACAAATCACCCTTTTAAAGGGTAAACAGATTACATAGAGGAGCTCGGTATATAAAAATAATTTATAAATAAAATAGTGTTATGACATTATTCCTTGGAAATTGTTGTTTCCAGTAGGACATTTTTAGGCTTTAGTTAAACCTTAATGCTGAGATCCAAACTCAGTCAAACAAAAATTAACAAAAGGCATGTGATTTTGTTTTCTTCTTTGGCTTTAGTGGAAAGAGAGCAATCCATTGAACCTAACCTCTTGATCCATTATTTCCATCTACGCTAAGAGCATTCCCAATGGGAGGTGGAGTTGGAAATCCACCTCCTACCACTAGTTTTAGTTTCCCAATGGGAAGGTAGGAGAGGCCACCACCAACAGTCTTCAGTTTTCAACATTTAGACGGCATAGAAACTGCCGTGTCGACGATTTATGTAAAATAAATGCCCATACGGCATAGTTACTGCCGTCCAGACCATCTCTCTCTCTCTCTCTCTCTAAACCCTAAACCCTAAACCCTAAACTCTCTCTCTCTCTCTCTCTGTTTTTTTTTTTTTTTTTACGTTGCCATACGGCAATTCTTATGCCGTCCGAAATTTTTCCACTTCCCATTGGGAAACCCCCACTTCCCAAATGCACCACTGAGTGGATTTTTGTTTTCAAGGTGGATTTTGCCTATGCGTTACTGATTTGGCGCTGAGGTGGAGGTGGATATCCCATTGGGAATGCTCTAACAACCATCAGATGTTGGCTCTAGAGGGATTTGGTGTTGCTCATATTTTACAAGAGATGCGTACTCATAATCGGATCTTATTAGCAAAAACATCTATTAAGTTAAAATTTGGAAAATATGAATAAGCATGCCCATATAAAAGAAATGCGATAAATATTTCAAGAAAAGCTATACTAACTGAAAAAATGGCAATTCTCACAAATTCATACCAACCAAAATAATCGTTAGAATTTGAACGTAAAACGTTTAACAACGAGGTTAGGTATTCCATTAAAATTAGTTGACTGGTTTGAGGGTTTTATCAATTCTCATTTAGCTTTACCAGTACACCGCTACAACGGGCTTACCCATGTGGTTCAATGCCGGTTAGTATCTCTACTTTATAACCTTTTTGAAGTCTTCACAAAATTATGGACACTAGTATTTCAACAAGCTTTTTACTTTTGGTCATACACTCTACAAGGTGTACAAAAATTCCAACTGAAATCATTTGGTATAAATGTAAATCGTGATTACTTTTTTTTTGCTTTAATAATGTTCATTATTTGTATTGCCATCTCTGATTTTCTCTTAATATAATGTATCCTAGGTGTCCAATCCGGCTCCTTACTGTATCCTACCCACTCAGTGTCTGTATGAATGTTATATGGCCCAGAGAAACTGAATACTTTGTCTGTACAAGTATCCATGTACATTTTGCTTAAAAAGGTTGCTGATATAAGAAAAAAATCTTGAGAGAGTACATTAGTTGGCTATACATATAAAGAGCACTCAGGTCGAACCATTGATAATATTTACCATGCATAAATCATAAAATGCTATCCAGGTTCGATGAAGTTCCAAGTCTGCGTAAAATTAGATCATCAAATTCCTGCGGAGTTATATAGATTACTCCTTGGTGCACATCCCCTAATAGCAACATCAGTTCGAGGAAAATTATATACTCGAGGTTCTTCCCATTCAAAATTGTCCTTCTGATATGTAATACACTTTGCTGCAATAGAACTTTCTATTTCAAATTGATCTTTATTTCTTATTTGTATTGTTTTGCCAAGCAATAATATAATGATTGAAGAGGTTCAGTATTTTACTTATTTCAAGCATATCTGATAAGAAGTGAAAAGATGGATCAATGATGAGATCTCATTAATTATTGATCCGGAGTATAAACTTTCACGAGTTTTGCTATATAAAGTTCTTGCCCAAAGTGCTAAATTCGTGACAGTTTAAATTCCAAATCTAACATTAATCCTGATAAGATCGGCTTCGTCTTTTTCCCTACATATCCTGCCTCTTCTTCTTCGTAAAATGGTAAGAGTTTAGGCCCTATATGCCCTTTTTGGGCAGACGCGAAATCTATTAACAAAAACAAAGCCCGAGAGAGGAGTTAGGGGATGAGAGATAGAAGGAACTGTATGAAGAAGAACACAAACAAGAAATTGGTCTGACTAATGGGTCACACCCATCCTGAAATCGAACTCCTCAGCTCCTACTTGAATCAGATCTGACTACTCTTCCAGGTTCATTTCGTTCTGCTAAAAGGATGATGTGACATGGAATTAAGTCCATGTCGGACGAACACAGCCCAAAAAACACACAGGCCCTTAGTAAAACAAAACAGCGTACTGTTAAAGCTAAATTAAGTAGAAACTATAGAACTACTTCATTCGCTGAGCTATTATCTGGGATCATATTGGAAATCCTAGGGTTTCTCAGACAGGTAGACTCCTTGTATGATATGACATGAACTGTGTTTCAAGAGAAAGTAAGTTCTTACAACAATATAGCAAGGTCTTAATCTTCTTCTTCTTCTTTTTTTTTTTTCTGTTTCAAATGTCTATTTAATCCTTAGGATTATGTTTTCACTCACGTTCTACAGAGCATTTTCTTCATGCTTCAAATAAATGAATCATTCCAACTTGGACTAGTCAAAAATCAATTACTGAACATACTAACAAAGTACAGACATGTGTGAATAATTATACCAATGTCAGAAGTGCCAAATGTTTTTTATTAAGTTTAGTCGTGAAAACTTCTACAATATAATAAACCATAAAAGTTTAGATAAGAGGGATGACAAGTACCGAATTTTCAGTGGCAACCCGAAATCTACCATGTATGGAAGCTCCAGCTCCACCTCCCATCACAATTCCATTTAATATTGATAGCTTCATTACATAAACCGGAATATTATTTTTATATGTAGCTTCCATACATACACATGTAAAAGAAATTTTTTTTTTCGTAAACCAAGTATATGTATAATAAACAGATACCAAAGGAATCACCTGGGGTATACTGTATGTTGCCATCCTATAATTTAAGCTGAATTCATCCCAGAAATATTTAGCACCAAATCTCCAATTACCTAATAGACAACAAACCATGCAAAACCACAAGTTTTTTAGATTCTTTTTAGGATCACATGGTTTCAACACCCACAAACAAAATTATTCGAAAACACGGACAAGATTAAAGGATCATGTGGTCTAGAATGACTATATAAGCTACTTATTACAAAATGTGTACATATATATTAGTTGCTAGCAACAATTACATGGAGTTGAAATTAAGGTACCTACGTATAACCTGAAAACATTAAATTTGCTCATTTTGATACTTTAGATGCAAGGGATCATGGAATATGGTTACATGAGAGTGATCTCCATATGTAACCTAAGAGACAAATGGGTGTTCAAGCAAAAAACATATAATCACATAATACAAACTAGCTGAATTGAACAAACCGCATTTCTGATATTAGTTTTAATCTCAAGGAGCTCAACACGACAACACCTACAATAACCAAGCCAAGGAAAACTCTTTAACAAATATTTAACAGAAAAACTCCTTGAAAACTCTGTGGAAACCCCAATCAACAGATTGGGGTTGTTGGTGGCAGTTGTTGGCGCGTTAATGGTGGTAGTTGCTGCTGGAGACAGAACTATAGGGAAAAAAGAAGTAATTGAAGGGACGAAGAAGATGAAGATAATTAAAACTGTTTGTTGGACTGAGATCAAGGGAGGAGATTATGCCATGTGTTCATGTATTTAGTTGGGTTAGAGGTAGTCTTGGCATTTTATAAATCATGGCTCAATACAAAAAAAAAAAACAAAAAAAGGATTTGACCGAATTGATGGTTCTGTCATATTGATTGGGGATTATTGCAATTTGTTTTCAAGTGATGTGTATGTAAGGTGCCATAATATAAGGTGTACTCAAATCCTATGTAATTAGCTTCTAAAAACTAATTAAACAACCAAATTGTATAAAATAAAACTATAATATCTTATTAACTTGGCTTCTTTCAATCTAGTGTTCAAAGTGCAACAAAATTTGTATACACTCAATGCACGATGCATGTTATTAAATCATCATTACCTTGATTGACATCATGAACCACAGCTGCAACATCACCTCCAGCTGAAAATGCTCTTCCTTGACCCTGATAGTGATGAACATACGATCATCGTACCCGAACAGTATCAGTAACTATAGCAGAAGGATAAAGAAAACATAATTCCAACCGATATTAACAGTAGTTGTAACTATCACCTTCAACAGAACATGTATAGTATGATTTATTTGTACCAATAAAAAACATTAAAAAAATAGAACCGTGATACGGTGGAGACCAACGTTAGGGGAAGAGAGAGGATGAGAAAAGAGAGAATTCAAAAAAAAAAAAAAAAGACGGACAGACAAAAATTAAAAAGGGAAAAAAGGGAACAGACACGAGTTTGAGTTCCACCCGACTCTAAAAGACCTCCTAACGTCGGTCGATTAATGTTTAGAAATAAATGTGCTTTCAATTAACACAATAAACTTTTGATGCCTTAGCAACATCAATCTTTAAAGTTCAAATTTATCATATCTCTTCTTATTATAATATCTTAATTGGCACTATCCTCACCATTAATGCAATAGTAAAACACTCTTATGGATATTTATTTATTTATTTTTTTTAGCACGATCAATCTAAGATCTGACATGGACCCTGTAAGTTCCCAAATCCTTTATGTCACATGTCAACCATGAGCATCGCGGATTATGAGATAAGGAGTACATGATAAAACACCTAGTGGAATTCTAGATAGGTGACGGAGGATACACGTGAAGATAGCAGTAATACACTACATAGTAGTTGGCAAATAATACAAGACGTGGAGAAGGCCACATCACATAAGAAGAGTTATAGTATCTAATCGTTGAAATTGGTTAACACAACATGTGAGTATATAAGGGTAAGAAAAACCTTAGAAAAGGAGGAGTTACTACACTCCACACTATCTCATCCTCTTTTTCGTTACTTCTACTTCATGACAAGAGCTAACTTAAGGTTTGGAGGGTTGGACACTGGTCCAAAACCAATGGGTTTTACACGTAAAGAGGAGTGAAGCTGGAGATTCGACCATCTTTACATCACGATGTGAGTTCCTTACCTGCAAAACCCACCGGTCTTAGACCGATGGTCAACCCTCCAAAACTTAAGTTAGCTCTTGTAATGAAGAAGTAAAGGGAAAAGGAAAAGATAGTGTGGAGCGTAGTAACTCCTCCTTTTCTAGGGTTTTTCTTACCTTTTTTATACCCACATGTAATGCTAACCAATTTCAACCATTAGGTGTGATGAGATAGTATGACCCTTCTTGTGTGAGATGGCATTCTCTAGGCCTTGTATTCTTTGCCATCTACCATGTAGTGTATTACAACTATCTTCACGTATCCCCCATGACCTTCTAGAGTTCCACAAAGTGTTTTATTCTGTACTTCTTACTATTACTCTTATCTCGTAATTTGTGATGCTCACGGTTGACACTTGACACGTGGCACAACAGATTTTGGCACTTACATACCCCTACCAGCTACGAAGGCACGGACACACCGACACGTAATTTTCTAAAAAAGTAGGAAACTGACACGTTATATCCATATATAACACATTTTTTTTAGCATATTATATGTTGTACAAAGGATAATATAGTGGACAAGTAACAATGTGGCATTGCCTTTTATCAAAGTTAATTTCTAGCATTCATCATGTAGTGAATTTGGTGTAACTTAATCAAACATATGTTACTTAAAACTAAAGAATATACTTAGAAAACAAAAAAAAAAAATTTAACTTGGAAAGTAATCACTTACCAAAGCAAGGAAGAAGGAGACCAAAAAAGCAACAACGTTTTGAGATAGATGAAGAAGATAAGAGAAGCAAACTTAGAAAGGATAACAGTTGATAAACATAAAATAAAGGAAAACAAAAGAAAGCAACTAAGTATTGAGATCTGAGAATGATGAAGAAAAACGAAGAGAAAGTGGCAGAGAGAAAGGAGAAGATGAAGAGTTAGTAGGTGAGACCCTTGAGACTTGTGAGAGAAGTTTCTGGAGAAAGATCTTTTATTTGTACATTTGTTTCTCTCTTCACAAATACGTTTATTTATTCTATCCCTGACCCACTTCATTTATAAAAAGCTAAAACTACAAAATTATCCCTTAGCCAAGGTGTCCAACAGTGTCCAGTTTAGAAATTTTTATTTTCTAATGTAGAACACTTAATTTGAAGTGTCGGACACGTGTCTTAGTGTGTCCTGAGCGTGTTAGTGTCGGACACGTGTCAGACACCGGTGCGTGAGATTTAGGGGGTGTCTGTGCTTCAAAGCCTACCAATGTATAATCCAATTACAGTCTAGGATACATGTCCCCTCTAGCAACCTGGATTATATAATCGTCTCGTTGCTTAGTAAGAGGTGGACTCTAATGCACGGACCCCTCCCTAAATCTTACGCACCGGTGTCTGACATGTGTCCGACACCGACACGCCCAGGACACGATGGGACACTTCAAACTAAGTGTCCTACCTTAGAAATTAAAAATTTCTAAACTGGACACTGTCGGACACTACATTAGGACACTGCTGGACACCTTAGCTGAGGGATAATTTTGTAATTTTAGTTTTTTTAATAAATAAAGTGGGTCAGGGATAGAATAAAGAAACATATTTGTGGAGAGAAACAAATAAAAGATCTTTCTCTAGAAACTTCTCTCACAAGCCTCACAAGTCTCAAGGGTCTCACATTCTCTCTCTTCATCTTCTACTTTCTCTTTCTCTCTGTTACTTTCTCTTCATCTTTCTCAAATCTCGTGCGTGTATTGATATTTTGTAATCTTCAATTCAGTTGATGAATGCTAGAAATTAACATTGATAAAAGGAAATCAACATTGTTACTTGTCCACTCTATTGTTTTCTGTACAATACTACAATGTGTTATATAGTATGCTAGAATATATATATATATATATATATATATATATATATATATATATATATATATATATATATATATATACACATATATATAACGTGTCGGTGTCCTACTTTTTCAAAAAATTACGTGTCAGCGTATCCATGTCGTGTCGTGTCGGTGCTTCATAGGAGGTGAAAAAAACATACAAAGCTTGTCTTCTTTTTTACTTAAGCTAGCCAAATAGTCCGTACATTTGCCAACAAAAAAAAAAAGTCTACATTTGTTGGATTCCGCCAACCTACAAAGCACAAACACCCCCTAATCTCACGCACCAGTGTCCAACACCGAAGCGCTCAGTACACCTGCGGACACATCTCCGACACTTCAAATTGAGTGTCCTACGTCAAAAACAAAATTTTCTAACCTGGACACTTCATCAAGACACTGTTGGACACCATGGCTCAAGGATTACTTTGTAATTTTAACTTTTTATAAATGGGCCAGAAGATATTACTTGAGATTGCAAAGGGCATAAACTGATTAAAATAGAAGTGGGTTAGGGATAGAATAAAGAAACCCCATTTGTGAAGAGAGAAAAAACTAAAAGATCTCTAATTCTCCAGAAACTTCTTTGTACAGTTCAGTACATGATGAATGCTAGAAATTAACTTTGACTAATGACAATGCCACATTATTATTTCTACACTATTGTTATCCTCTGTACAAAATATTGTATGCTAGAAAAATAAATAAATAATGTATATATATAATGTGTCGGTGTCCTACTTTTTCAGAAAATAGTGTTGGTGTGTCCTAGTTGTGTCATGTCCGTGCTTCATAACCACCAACATAGAAAGGAATAATTTTAATTGTAATCGGTTAGTTTTGATTCAGATGTAACTGTATCTAGTCCTGCAAGCAAGTTCTTGTAAGGCTCAAATGCCTACATTGTAATTCTTTTGATGATTATTAACATAGTTGCCACTTGCATTTCGAAAGTGCTACTTATCGTCCGCGGTGGGGGGGGGGGGGGGGGGGGGGGAAGTAAATAGTTGGCACTTGCATATTGAGAAAAACACACAATTGCGATGGATAAAACACAAACAATTAGATGCCATATGCTCACGTAAGAGGGAAGATAGTTTTCACATAATTCATCTCATTAGATTCCAAGGATTGTCAAGTCGTTTCTTTCTCATGCTTTTGCAATTGCAACAACTATATAAAATTGTACAAATTTCATACATTTAGAAGAGTACCTTCATGATCACCAACTTGACATTGGAATCATCTTCGTAACCATTGAAAAGCTCCAGCAACCGGGAAATCTAAAATCCAACATTCAAACACAGTTTGCTTGTAATTAGGTTCAGGATCATTATGGTTCATTCTTTAGACTACCAAGCCTTTATATATAAGTAGTGCCTTGCCTGAGCAAGCACATATCAAGGAGAAATAACATCACCCAAATCTTTAATGCAAGTGTAAAGGAGTGAAATTAAAATGTATGGCTCTAGCTTTAGTTAGATAGTATGATTAAACATTCTTTGCGTACATGAAAAAGTCATGTTACTTTTCATTGTTTCACAAGTTTTGACAAACATTCGTTATATGGTAAGAAGTTCAGTCGTGCATAATTCGATTTCCTCTTAAAAAAATGCAACTAAAAAACAATATATACGCTCATCAAATCTTTGATAAAATCATATGAAGTTTTGTTGTCTAAGTGATTTTTATTTTCCATAAAGGAGCTTTACTTATCGATAAGAATTATAAGCCATCTTTTCCAAGATTAATTCTTACTTTGAAAATAATTTGAAACCTTAATTATTGTATAAGGAAAATAAAAACCTCAAACAAGTATTCTCAAAACAGTTGAAAACCTCAAAATAATTAGAGACAGACAGAGTGATAACAGGGATAATAAAACTTTGACGGGAAATTAAAATTTTTGCACACCATCATCAATTACACAATTAAGCTGAATAGGAGTAGAATATATTGTTTGAGTATATAAATTGAACAATAATATTGGATTTCATCAATAATAATAACTATCGAGTATAACATACCATTTGAGAGGAAAGTGCGTTTAATTGACGCGGCCTATTGAGTATTATTGTTCTTGTGAAATTCTTTTGTTCAACCAAAACCTGTAATAATAATTTGAAAAACAGAATCAACAAGAAATAAAATTCAATATGAAACAACAGACATGATGATGATGATGATGATGATGAATACCGAAATTAGTATACCTGATTTGTTTCACTGAGAGATGCCATCTCTGAAACTATTCAAGTATTATTGATGATGTTTTCGAAAACAAAACTTGTGGATTGTGGAAGATGAACTACTGCTACTCATCAGTTGGTAATTCGTATCGCTAACGTCACCTCAGCACTTCATTCGAGACCACCAAGATAGTTAGAATTAGATCATAGATGACTAGATGTACAGATGGTGCGGGTTTTATTTGATCCAACTTGACCCAATCCAATTCGGGTCGGACTATTAACCGTGTATCTGTATGTATTCTGTATATCTATCAGTAGTACCATCGTGGCATGGTGGATGCAATCTACACGTACATATCCTTCAACTAGAATAAGTACTTTCCCAGAGAAAGATGCATCTATAGTTTCCACAAGTTTTACATCTGGATGCCGCAAAAAAATAGTTATAAAATATTGCAATTTTTTTGACCAACCAAGATGTTCCGCAGCTTTATTATTCTCTCTATAAACACTGCGAGGGAGAATGTTATACAGTATTATCAAAATTGCTACAACACTCTCTGATAGAAGCCAAGTAGCCAACAGGTCCTGACAACCAATGGCCCAGTTGAGTTTTGAGTGATGTGTGGTCTGTGAATATCAGAGGCTACCACCCCCTCCTGTGTCGCAAACCTCAATACAGTGTGACGATTTAAGCCAAAACACTATTGCTGCTGAGCTTCTGGAACAAAAACGGATCTCCTAGCTCCACCTCCAGTATATGCCAATAGTACACCTCCACCACTCTTCTCACATTGAGCTCCTGAAACCATTTATGTACACTGAGTTTCACAGCTACTCGAAACTCAGGCTTCATCCACATACGATGAAAAACCAGCTCAAACAACGGTTTGGATGTCCATATACACCATATATATCATTGATCGATGGTTTGACACAGGATAAGAAAGAAGGAACAAAGCAACACATGAGCTAAAAGGGGCTAATTCTCATCATTTTCTGGCTCTGCTGAAAGGAGGACATCATTTGCATGTACACAAGTATAGACTGGCTTCTCAGCACAGTTGGCACATTCATAACATGACTCGACAACAATGTATTGACGGTTGCACCTATAAGTCATTACTCAGATATGGCTAAAGGCTCAAGTTTTCAACCATATAGGAATGTAGCTATACAAGTTCCAACTAACGCAATTGTTCAGGTGATATTAACCTCTTAGCTAATTTTAGCACTGACCATTGCAGTCAGAGGTTCATGTGATATACAGCTAAACTTCTCCATTAGATTCCAAGTCTGGGACTTTTAAGCAGAATAACTAACGAACCGACTCTAATCTGTCCCTTGTGATAAAGGAAAACACCTGTGCATCCAGCACCTTGTTTTATTTCTGACCAAGTCCAGCATCATGAGTTTGTTCCATCAGCTTTATAAAACTTCCACAACTAGGCTTCAATTTTCTCTTTATCATCTCATTGTAAAGCTGAAGAGCCTCTATCCTATTACCATTCTGGCAATGTCCGCTGATTAATGATTCATAAATGCCTTCGGTTGGAGCTATAGAACGAACTTCCATTACTTCTAGATATTTCTGTGCTTGCTTCAATTTCCCCACCTGGCATAGGCTTCTTATCAATGATGTGTAAGCCAATAAACCAGGAGAATGGTTCCTATATTCCATTTCATAGTACAGCTTGAGCACTTCCTGTATCGCGCCTTCGCTACCATATCCATCCATAAAATAGGCGTAAGTGGCCTCATTTGGTATAAAACCTTTCTCCAACATTACTGTTAGAATAGCATTAGCCCTGTCCACATCTCTTCTTGCAGATAGTTTTGCAACCATCTCATTGAAAGCAGAACAAGTAGGCAAGAAACCTTTATGCACCATTTGTTCACAAAATCCTAAGCTTTCTTCTGATCTTCCAGCCCTAGAGCACCCTTCAATCAGAACATTATATGTCTCATCATACGGCTTCAAACTCACGTTTTGCATTTCTTGCATCAGCTGTTTGGCTTCTTGGACTCTTCCTTCCATACAGTGTCCATTTATGAACAAAGTATACAGAAAAGGATTTGCACAAAAACCCCTTTTAAGCATTTCATCATATAATTCTAGTGCTGACTTCAAATTATTATTTTTCCACTTTGCATATATAATCAAAGAGTAAGCTACATCATCAATGATCATATTTTTCTGCAACATTCTCTTCATTAACATAATCCCTTCATCAATTCTTCCTTCTTCTAACATCCCATAAACTAAAGAACTATTAACAATCACCCCAGGAGAACATCTCTTCCCATGAATTCTATCCAACATATCTACAGATTTCTGCAATTTCCCTTGTTTGCACAAAGCACTGATCATCATTTTTGTCGAATTTTCATTCGGGTATGTTCTCTTCTCAATCATAAACTCATAAATCTTCCAAACCAATTCATTTCTATCAGATTTCTGAACTACATGAATCAAAGTATTGAAACTAACAAGACTACAAGAAAACCCATTTGCTTCTATATATCTACAAGCCTCGAATGCGGTATCAAACATTCTAAACTTAGCATAAGTTTGTATCAATAAATCAAACACTAATGGAATAGAATCCATATTCTTATAACTACTAAAAAGCATTTCTACCACAAGAAATCCTGAAGAAGAACCATCTTTACTACTCTTTCTCACAACAGATTCAAGCAAAGCTCGTGCTTCAATGAGAAATCGAGCTCGAACTAAAGTGTGAATTATAAGACAATAAGATTGAATTCCATGTTCAATCTTATTGGCATTAGGGTTATGAGATGACCAATGAAAGAACTTCAAAGCTGGTTTAGCATCTTTGGGGTCTTTCAATTCAAACAAAACTTTGTCTACCATTGAATTGGTGAACTTAATGGAATTGAATTTCTTGCTGAAACTATCCAAGTTTGCTTCATAACTTCTCATGAAATCTGTGATGAGAGAAGTGATATGGTTGTCATTCTCATTGAAGTTTGGATTGGTTGTGTGGATTAATTGAGTGAATTGGTTTAGTAAGAATTGCTGGGTTCGAATGTTAGTTCGATTTTGATGGAAGCTGTTGATTGATCTAGAGATGAAACGAATTAAAACCGCCATTGTTTCTTGAACTTGAGTCTGCCTTGTGCTACTCTCTGGTATAAGTAGTGCATTTGTTTCTCTTATTAGGAAAGGATTTGTTGCTCAACTAAATGGAAATAGAATTCCTAAAAGGATATTGTCATCTCTACAAAAGCTTGGTTCATGTGTTCATGAACAAAGATTTCGCATGGAGGAAATAATTAGCTATGACAGTAGTTCTCTTCTTTTTTTCTTAAAACCTCTTTATAAAATAGAGCTTGCTGCTTACAAACCCAAGCAACTAGGTGATGAAGAAATGAGAAACCCCACACCTTAAGAACCAGGACTCATGGTTCAACAAGGAGGGGCTGAGGCCAGATGAATATATTAATCCTCCTACAAGTGAAGTTTGTTCAAACCCTAAAGAATAATGTCAAGTTTTACACTGTAGCAATAAGTAAAGACATTCTCCTTATCACTATCACTTTCCCAACCACGCATACTACTTGTCCTCCTGGATGTGCTTCCCCTGACACTTGGAAGTTGAATTTTGTTCAGAAAAATTGACTCTTCAACCCAATTCCCACCCACAATCCCATTCTCCCCAACAAAGTCTGACAAAACAAAATGCTATCTGTTAGACACTGTTCACTTAGCTCTTGTCAGTGTTTACAAAACTTGTCACAAATGAAATAATATGACGGCATATGATTACAGTAAAAACACTGAAAAGTGGCATTATATCATTTGTACTGAAGTCAACTGTAATCTGCCTGGATGGAAATATAGTACCTCTTTCATTTCCTCTTATAGCATCACCATTCTAGTCTGAATATTTGCAGTGCAGTGCACTACAACAACTACGATGGTACAAGCAAATGAGCTTTGGGCTACAGTAGATGAACAAACATAGCATGTTTACAAAACTCGCATCCTTTGGGATCATTTTGCCCCGAACTATCTCTACGAGAACTTAAGTCCTCTGCCGAAACTTACTAATAGGGCGACCTCATCTTCTTTGCTTCTGCTGATGATGAAAACTTTTCACATGAATCGACTAATTAGGTGCAGGTATGTCATTCTCATTGGGCTGTGGCTGTAGAGCTATATCTGCAGCAGCAGCATGTCGTTGTTGTCGATCTCGGAAATAGAGTACCGTCAAGAGACAAACAAACAAAGTGAGTATTGTCGCATTTCCTTCATCCAGGACAACATCCCCCACCCATGCTCCCACTTTGGGAAACAGTTCAGGTAGGGAATCAATCAATCTAACCTGGAAAATACCACAAAAGTTTCAGGAACAGTATGTAATGCAAAACACAAATTTGGATGATAATACACTAATGTTAAAAAGGATTATATTAACCCTCTACGAGATTCTTACAGAAGGTGCACTCCTAACAATAACATAGAAAAAAAATCCATACTTTCTAGAAACTGAGTTTAGAATGGATTGATAACATACGTAAATTCCACTGAAGAGATCACCCACCAAAAAGTAACATTTATTTGAAGCATATGCATGTCAGTCTGCTACTTAAAATAAGTAATAGGTGGATAATAAGTAGTTTTTTGATTTTATAAAATCTCAAGAGTGGGATCAGTGGCATTCACACTTTGGTCCATTTGAGAGAGTAAGTTACAATGTAAAACGAGGTATCTAATTATGTGGTAACGTTTCATAAGATCAAAAAAAAATTGCTTCCACATGACACCTAGTTTTTCTAGAAAAAAAAACTTACCCAAAAACTATCTGCATAATTTGTCCTTAACCACAAGCTCATAAGGGCTAAGGTGACAGGCAGCTTTGCTGCTGGTTCATTTTCTAGGGCCTGATCATAATACCGCTTAGCGAGATGAAGATCAAAGGGAACCCCCTCGCCATGCTCATGCATATACCCAAGGTTGAACATTGCTTGTGCATTGGACTGCGACCTAGCATGTAGATAAGCCTCAGCAGCACGATCATAGTCTCTCTCGGTACCCTTCAAATAACATGCATTACAAATTTAAGAGGGGAACACATAACAATTGGATGCTTTCGCAGCAAGCACAGTCATACAAAACAACTAAATCTACACATACCCGTCCATAGTAATATGCATCCCCAATCAGTAAGGCAGCATGTTCATTACCCTGCTCCGAAGCATGCCACCATAAAGAATGCGCACGCTGATGCCTTTCTGTGTCTGTACAAAATCCAGATTCTCCCATGCACATACTGCGTTCTCCATATTTGTCTAGAATCCATGCAGCATTACTCTGTGCGATCTCATATCCAAGCTCAGCCATTCTTGAGTAGAGTATGAATGCTTTGCCCACTTCACCTTTCAAGTATGACTCTAAAGCCCATCTCGATAAGGAACTCCAGGGTCCCCTTTCAGCAACTAATTTGTATATTGCAGTAGCCTGATCACCAAGAAAAACACTCATTAGCTAGCTGTATGCATCTCATTAGAAATGAAAAGCTAAATTTTTTATAGAACCCAAGAAAAGATAAATGAAATCATGAAAACAGTTAAAAACAACCGTCGCAACAAACGGAAAAATGAAAAAGAAAATGACAATTCAACAAATATATATATATATATATATATATCGATTATTTCAATTGTTACATACTCTCGTAAGAAAATCAACTTCTTAAACTATTACTTCAACATCCTTGGTAACACATTATCCCATGGAACAATTCTATGGTCCAAGGAAAATAGTGAAATTCCAATGTGTAGGTTAGAAAAAATATGCTAGGCAACAGCAGGAAGATTTTCTAATTTTCTCCAGCCTCAAATCTGGAAAGCAGAAAAGTCAGACAATCATTTGATCTGGTCTTGTGTGATCCTCGTATTCACGATAAGGTTTTATTGAAGTTGTTCTTCTCATTTTTTGTGATCTGTGCATGTTTTTGTGTGATCTTCTCCTGTTTTGCAAATTTTAATTGTTTCGGTTGGAAGGATTACAAGCTAGTGTGGGTGATCTGGAATTTACAGAAGGAGAGGCAAGATAGAACTATATCATATATGAAGATACCAAGACCTTGGTTTCAGTTAGGATTTCATGCAGCTTGGTGCTTAATATAAGGTTGAAGTACAATTTATGTATCTGTCATTCTGTCTCCAATATATTAGGGGGGAAAATAATAATTTGTGGAACATGAAAGTTTCAGGTACCCTATTTGGCTTCCATTCTGCTACTTCATTTAGCCTCTCTTTTTACACATCAATTTGTTCCTGGCGCTAATTTATGTTCCTGATACTATTTTCTTTTCCTACTTTTGATTGCGGTCTGTGACTCTGTGTACCCTTTTGGTTCATTCTTGTGGTAATATTGTCAATAGTTCCAAATTCCAACGAAGTATCTATCAATATGAAATCTAGAATCACAGTTCTGGTTAATTGGTCGGTCTACTAGCTTAGGTAATTGAAATATAAAATACACTACAGCTACAACATTTTTCATTCTTTCAGAGTAACACCAAGCAACACCCTTGCTTTGACTAGATAATGACACTCATGTATGTTCTGTATAAGAAAAATAACAAAACGAAAAAGTAATCTAGTGATCCAAGCTCAAAGTCTCAACAAAGATCTTTGAGATTTGTATGTGTTATCAAGTATTGGAAAGTGGCGTATTTTCCATGTTCATTTCTAATAATACATTTTCTCAGGGTAATGAATAACTTTCCATGAATCTTTCCAATGTATTAACGACCTCAAATTAATTACGTAAGAACACAGATGCGTAGCAGTACCATTGGCAAAAATTTGCAGCAAGAATGAGAGTTTTAAACTCTAGATGTTGAAAGAATGAAGAAACTTACCATACCAAGATTCTTCTTAAGCCCTATGCCTGTGTGAAACATTTTTGCCAATTGAAAAAATGCCTTTGGTTGACCAGCATTGGCTGCTGTTATGAAGTATTTGCATGCAGTCCTCACATCTTTCTTCACACCGATCCCTTTAAGATATAACACCCCTAGATTATAGTGACCACCAGCCTCCTCATTTTCTGCAGCTTTCTCAAAGTACTCCTTTGCCTGCAATGTCATGATTAACTTTTCATAAGTACAGAGCCTTCCAACAAACTAGCTACATAATAACCAAAGTAGCATCTGGACTATAGACAATGAGATTATTGAGATGATTCAAAGTTCAAACAATAAGGTCTGTTTGTGCAACCAAATGACAAATTGGCAAAGCTAGAGATTTTGACCATTATAGAGGAAGATAAGTTGCTCTTCATGGTCAGAAGATGGAGAGGAAGAGTGGGATGGTTCATGATTCTGCTGATGATGAGGGCACATCATAGAGTTGGTTAGATAGTGTACTCCTAGGGTGTTTAAGGGTTACCGGAAACAATGGCGATGTAATTTAGTAGGGATTTAGTGCACTAGGTCAGTTTTTTAGCTACTGGCTAAAAGTTTAGGGATCTTAATTTAATCTTGTTAGATTATATTAATGTAAATTAGTTTTACCAACAAGAAAAGAGAATCAGATGTTAAGGACCTACCATCTCAACACTATGTAGATGGGTTCTAGGGAATCAAAGAGGCTACCATATTAAATTAGGGCATGTTTGGTTCATGCAAATTGTTTTCTGGAAAGTGTTCCTATAGCATGCCTGGTAATAACTAGAAATTACAGAGTACTGTAAAAAAAACCTTCTACATGACATAAACCATTAGCTACCTCAGAAATATTAAGGAGCACGGGGTAAATTGAATGGGTGAACCCAGGGATTTCATACCAATTGTTAAAAAAATATAAAAAATGATTCTAGCTTTTCAGTTAAACTTTGTTTACTATCCACCTGCTGGTTAAACGTTTAGGCGTTGAGCCACAATATCTCCGGTTAAAATAAAATAAGATAGTGCAAAAAGATACTCTTATTCATTTTTATTGATATTTTGGATAAGCCTTTCTGAAAGAAACAATCCATTGGGATGTTTCCTTCTGCTTTAGATCTTTCAATTCAACTGGGAAGTTAGCTTTCATGGAAACAAAAGCAGGTAATCATTTTCTCGTATTTCCCACTTTTCTTTTGTTTTTATCTGGAAATGCATACCCTATACCTAAAGTTTCTTCTACTTTTTAAATTGACAAAGCGATTTAGTCATATAAATTATCATTAACAACATTAACAATGTGCTACCAAAAAACAACAACATTAACAATGATAATAAAAGATATAGTAAAACCATGGTGGACTTTTGTTTATTAAACTTTGACCTGCAAAAAACTGGATAGAACGCAAATCCCATTGTGAAGTTTACTGAGTTGGTAATATAGATATACCAAAGAAACTTCATGTTAAAACCAGGAATGGAGATAGAGACCCAATTATGTCCCCAACTTTAGCGCCAGCACACACATGGAAACAAAAGACCATTAATTATTGCAATAGCAAGATTACCAAAGCCCAGCATAAAGATATTTGATCATTATAACAACTGTATAGAGTTCAACTTGCCTAACGTAATACAAATATTTAAATTGAATGATCTCTCTATACAGTTTAAATATTAACCATGAAAAGTACTGTCTACGAAGTGCAAAACTGACACTAAGTCCACTAATTGAAATAAACCTCGACGTGTTACTTGTGTTCTTTAGTTCTCTTTTCACATTTTTCTGGTTGAGGGAGGGGAGATGGGGAAGGGATGGGCAGTGTAATTTAAACAAAAATCATAATAACAACCTATTATAAGTTTAAGTTGGCCATGACAAAATGTTAATCAAAAGCGTTTTGTAAGGGATAATGATGCAAGAATTTCAAAACATAAAAATTCTAGGATATTAGAAACAGGTACATATATGATGTTGAGATGAAATGATAAGCAAACATTTCACACACTTAGCTAGTTAGCTGCTAGCCTGCTACTACATAACATTTTCACTTAATTATGTTAATTTTGTATATATAGTACGTAAATATATACAATCAAAGTAATGTTATCAATCAAAGTAAAATTATACTGGTCAGCTAAGACAAAACATAACCATAATCAAAACGAACTTACTTTGGTGTAATTCTTCTTCTCCACTCCATACCCTTTAACATACAAATACCCCATTCCATTATAAGCCGAAAAATGTTGTTGCTTGGAAGCAAGTGTAAGCCATTCAAACGCTTTTGTAAAGTTCCTCTCCACTCCAGCTCCCCTTGCATAAATTTCTCCAAGAAGCTCCATTGATCGTGGCTCCCCTTTCTCCACAGCCTTCAAGAACCACAACAAGGCTTTGGTATGATCACGCCTCACACCTCTCAATCCAAAATAATAAAAGATCCCAATCTTATACATTGCCCCTGCATTCCCTTTCTGAGCTTGATATTCTGTAATCTGAAAATCATCATCATCTTCACCTCTCGACTTCCTTAACCCCTCCTTATTCTCCTCAGTTCCACTATGAATCCTAACAGGTTCAATTACCGGATCTCTGGATATCAAAAAACTCGAAACTGCCACTTCCGCTAATTCAGCATAAAGCTTCACTGCTTTCTCATGCATCTAATAAAACCAATTAAGAATCAAATCAAACACCTTAAAAAAAAAAAAAAAAAAACATTCTTAATACCCAAATTAGGTTTAAAATTACTTACACTTTGTCTGAAATAAGTATAAGCAATAGCCATTTTAGATTGCACATTACCACCTTCAGAAGCAAAATGGTGATAAAGAAAAGCTTTAGCTACATTCTTCTCTTTCAATTGACCACTTCCATACAAAAACCCTAAAGCAGATTGAGCATGAGCATAACCTTCCATCGCCGAAGCTTCAATTTCTGATGCAGCTTCATCCATTAATCCAGTATCACCAGAACTAACAGAATGGATCATTTTCCTAATACCAGAATAATATCTAGATTCCTCGGGATTCGTATTGTTGTTTGAAGTAGTAATAGAAGAAGAAGAAGAAGATAAATTAGGTTCAAAGATAGGTCTCCATGAACCAGGATCAAGTTCATCTTCAGTTTTGTTATCTGATTCACCAAATTCATCCCATTCAGTTGAAGATAAATCTTGATCGTCAATTGTAGAAGATGATGATGATGAAGTGTCGTCTTCGAGATCTTCTTTAGAAAGAACAAGAACGAAAGGTCGAGCGAGTGTAGAGAGTGGAAAGAGAGAGATGAAGATGACAAGTAAGAAGAATTTGTTTCGGAATTCGTTCTCTCTTCGACGCATTTCTTTGATTTCTTTCTTTCTGTGTTTCTGGTTCAGATCAGAAATGTTTATTAACGGGGAAGAATCAAGAAGGTTTGGTTTGTTCTGCTTAACTAATTAAGCTGCTTATTCAGATCACGAGTGATTATTACGATAATAATCAGCTTAATGGTAAAATGTGAGGTTTCTTTCTCAGTGTATTAAGCAGCAGCTTAAAGTGATAAGACTTGTTTAGTTTGGTGTTGTTTGCATAGTACGTAGCATGTGAAAGGTCAATTAGATCCATCAACTACTGTACTGTAAATGTTTAATTCCACTTGACCACACAAATCTCAAATTAGTCTAATACTGGACTACTGGTGGCTTTACTCACAATCAAATATGATGAAATGAAAATTTCTTGACCTCCTGCCATGTCTGTGTCTTGCATGGCTTCTTTCCTTTTCAGTAAAACCTAGGTGATGGACTATGTGTTACATGTATAGGTGCCCAAATTTTATCGGTACACACATTTCATTGAAATTTTGTTTGATTTAAAAAGTTGATCAATATAATTCACCTAACAGCCGCCATTAACAACACTATGTTCTTAGGAATCGAAAAAACTCAAACAAACTCAACCAAAACAGTGAAAACAAGTGGATTATGTAACAAAACAGAAACAGAACAATAGTAGTATTGCAATGGATGCAAAAGTCATAATTAATATGTATATGTTTGATAAAATATACAATAGTAATCACTCCCCCCCAGAGAAAGATTAAAACGTTTGATGCTCACTGTAGATGCTCTCTTACAGAATCAGCTGGAGAGGGAATTTTTTTTTTTTGAAATCCAATTATCACTCAGAAAAAAATTTGGAGAACACAAAATATGGATCAAATGTTGCAATTTTCACTCCTGATAAGAGAATCAGAGATATATTACTATATCACCTTTTGGCTATTGTTATGAACTTATGACAGTAGTATTTTACTTTGAAAAGATGATCGACTGGTCATCATGGATAGGACTCACATAAATCATCACGTTAGTGTGGTATGGCTTGGGAGTTGGGACTTGGGAGATGAAGATATACAGGACCAAGTGACCTACCATGGACGCGGGTACGTGGTTTTATGGGTCGGATCAGTTTTTGGGTTAGTGGGTCTAAACTCTAAGCCCCTCTCTTCTTCAGTTTGCATTAGACCATTGGTTGATTAGTAGCAGTGTTTTGTTCGATCATCAATTGATAGAGTCTGCCTTGCCTTTTTCTTGAATAAGAAGCACGAGCTAGGCATCTTCTAATGGATGGAACTTCTTTGATTTCAAGGTTACTTTTTAATTCATCTGCATTTGATTTTGTTGGATTTGAATTAACATTTTTTTTTTTTCTTTTTAATTATTTAATGCTGTGACAATTGCTTTGATTTTCCTTTTTGTTCTTCAGTTTGATTGATTTACTTAATCTTAATTGCTCTTTGTTTTGTTATGCTGTGGTTGCTAAGTAATTTTATGAATGAATGCTCTTGATTTTGCATAAAATTCCATTTTGCTGAAACACCCTACTTTTACCACCTGATTTGTCAATACCACCTATGTTTGCAAAAAATTGGTCGACCCACCTTTTAACAGTTTGACTCTGTCAAAGACCACAGTCAACAATATTTGACCAATTCTGAAATTGGGAACTTACAATAATATCCTCATTTTCTTAAATTCCGAAATTGCCCTTTTTCAATCTAAACCGTAGATCTATCTTTAATTTCGAGATGTAATCTGTGTCGTCGATGGTTGGGAGTATAGACTATTTTACCCTTTATTGAAATAAAACCTAGAATATGTGTGATGTTTCTAATTATACGGCTGATTGAGGCACTGGTGCAATATCACCGAATTTACAATACCACTGATAATTACGTAATATCACTGGCATCGTGATTTTTTATCAAAGCAAAAGTTCTGCACTTTTAATTTGGCGAAAATAGTGTATACATGAGGAAAATAATAATTTGATAGTGCCACCTATTTACTATATATGGTAACCCATTGCAAGTCAAGATGGCAGTGGTTTTGCAAGACAAGCTTTAATATCCAGAATACAACTGCTTGCTAATCAATTCTACCACCAGTAAGTCAGTACCTTGGACAGGAAAGATACATCAGGCTCCGTAAGTGGTGGAGCTGAAGTAGTGAGATGTCTTATGTTTAGCCATCTACTTTTTTTTTTACAGACCATCTCTTTAATATTAATCGTATTATAAAACAATAATAATCAAAAAGAAGAATTTGGGGTGATGGGAAGACTAAATTTTTTCCACAAATACAATGGCAGCGCTTAGTTTTACTGACTTCCCGCATAAGAAGGTATTGAAAGTCGCCAAACCATTTTACCATTGTTGAAATCCCCAAATTTAATTGTACAAAACCCTAGAATTCATTGTAGGGTTTTATTGGCGGGAAAGAACAGAGCATTGGAGGGAAGGAGATACTAGCTAAGTGAAGAAGAAGATGAATGGGGTGTATTCTAGGTTTTATTTCAATAAAGGGTAAAATGGTCTATTCCTCCCAACCATCGACGACAAAGATTACATCTCGAAATTAAAGACAGATCTACGGTTTAGATTGAAAAAGGCCAATTTCAAAATTTAAGAAAATGAGGGTATTATTGTAAGTTCTCAATTTCAGAATTGGTCAAATATTGTTGACTATGGTCTTTGACAGAGTCAAACTGTTAAAAGGTGGGTCAACCAATTTTTTGCAAACATAGGTGGTATTTACAAATCAGGTGGTAAAAGTAGGGTGTATCTATACTACTTTACTAAGGGCGCCTCATTCCCGAGGTTTGTTTGCGAAGCCTGATGTGTCGCATTTATATCAGAACACCGTGTTTACTTACACAATTCCAAATTTACCCCTAATAATACATAGTTCCAAATTTACCCCTAATAATACACAATCCAAATTTACCCATAATATTATGAGTTATATATTACAATAAAAAAGGATAATAAGGTAATTTTAAAAAAGTAAGACCTACTACAATTTAATTTACCCCTAATAATACATAATTCCAAATTTACCCCTAATAATACACAATTCCAAATTTACCCATAATATTATGAGTTATATATTACAATAAAAAGGATAATAAGGTAATTTTAAAAAAGTAGGACCTACTACAATTTATAAATATAAAAAATCTATAGAGCTGCAGAAAAAAAAATTTAGTTTTTATATAATGATTATAAACTCAAATAAATATTAAAAAAAATAAAAATAAAATAAATTAGTCCATTACTTTTTTAATTATTAGCTATTTTTATTTTTTGTTGGCATGCATACGCTTGCACATTCACATAGTCAGCAAAATGGCCCTAAAATTTAATTGACTTATGGTATCTCTTCTTTATTTTGTGCATTGTCTTACTTGGAACAGGTTGCTGCTGATTTTCCACTAAAGGACCAAGGTTGTCCAGTAAATTTTATTCTTCAATCTTAATTCTTCTGTTAACACTAAAAATTAGTAATTTCTTCTCCATTTAGTACAACCTTCCCAATCCTTTCTTCCCCTGGATCAAAAGTATTTTTGTCTTCTTTGGTGGTCTCAAGTTTACAAATCTAACTATGTATCAGAAGAAATATCGAAGCACGAATGATCCTTCTTTTTCCTCCATTACTAACATCACTGATCTGCATGATGATATGTTGGTCGAAATTATATGCAAACTACCCGTAAAGCATATGGTTAGTTGCAAATCTGTGTCCAAACTATGGCACGAATTGATTGCCAATGTATGTATTCCCAGAATAACATCAAGCCCTGTGTTTGGATTGCTGTTCAGTACTTGCGCTGATATTGTTACTTTCAAAAGAGGTCCTTTGCATTTTTCTTGTATAAATGCTTCCGATCACATGACTAATGCCACTCTAGTGGAATCTTGTCTAGGTGGTATCCTACCATTCCGTTCATCTCCATATGAGTTTCTTGACTGTTGCAATGGATTGCTTCTCTTTTTTGATCAATCTTCGAAACAGTATTATGTGTGCAATCCTTCGACACAACAGTATGTTGCCATTCCCAATTCACCCCGTAACAACATCCCCAAAACTGGGTTTCTAACTTTTGATCCATACTATAAGGTCGTACACATCTCAGGCAACCCCTTGATGATGAATATCTTCTCTCCCATAACTAGAAAATGGGAGGTATTTACCCTGGACATAGAACCTTCTCTTGCTCGAGCCCCATTGTCCTTGCGTTACATTTCCTTTGATGGTTCATTTTACAGGTTATCTGTGGCTGGGTATCTGTTAAAATTCAGTGTCAATCAAAAGAGCGTTCAAGCTTTCCAACTTCCAAAAATCGTGGTGAGAGAGATTCCTATTGGGTGTTTAGGGGTGTCTCAGGGTCGTCTGCATTATGCATGGGACGACCAAATTTCCCAAATGATGGTTTGGGTATTCAACGAAAATGGTCACAGTGATGAATGGCTCTTAAAGCATAATATCTGCCTCCAATCCTTTGAGAAGCATCCATTGCCTATTAATCTTCACGATCATCTAAATTTTGCTGTCCTAGCTTTTCATCCAACTTCAGATATTCTTTTTGTTGGTAACACCGCGGGGATCTTTTACTATGATAGACACACTAGGAGACTGGAGACTGTTTGTACTGTAGGGAGGGATGCAATGATATATTTCCCTGAATATGCTGTCTATCTGTTCTCTCTCAACTTGACTCCTTTGGATGCTATGGTCACTTCATCTGAAGAAATGGCTGGTGAGAACCTCCTCTTTTATTCATGAGGTTTTTTATTACATTCCATTATTATTCACGTAATTGCTAAACTTTACGCATTATCACTTGGTTTTCTTTGTGCGACATGATGTGTATGTGTGTGTTATGCATAAATTTCTTATTTGCGGTCTTTGATAGTCCATTTCTGCGACATGTTATATACTTTTATGGGAGGATTTGGGGTTAGTTTACGATTATAAAATAAATTTAATAAAGAAAAAATGTTTAACTACCACATTTTTTGAACATGGTCTCTTGCAATGTAGATTAACAACGGGCTATCTTATTCTTGACGAAAAAGATGATTTCTCAGTTCTGGAGTATTCACCTATTAACCTCTAAGTGATGGCTTCAGAATTGACAAAAGTTCTCTCATCAGTTTTTTCCAGATCCCAAGGAGTTGTTCTTGAAGGTAGACAGACTAGGTCCTCATTGTAAGGAACACGTTCATTTTACAATCAGACTAAGCAAATTGACCATGTATTTGCACTAAGGTGGTAAGGTATTGAGAGGACTCAGAACTTTTATATTACATTGTTAGGCCTGAGTTAAACTTATTACTGTTGAAGGTTGTTACTAAACTGATTGAAATTCAAATGAACTCTTTACATATACACATCATGCTTCTGAACTTTTGGCCTCTGAGTCTAAATTGGAGAGTTAATAGAGCAATTCAACGTTTGATTCTTGATACTGGGTTTGAACTTTGAAGTCATTCTCTTGGTATCTTCAAGCTAACTAGCATCCATTTTTTTTTATCAATATATATTTCATTCTGAACGTATAATGATTATACAAACTAGGCAATGGAGTCGACAGAGTATATATTTGTTTTGAACACTGATGGGGAGTCTACAGGGAGACATGGGAAGCTGGGCAGCAGTTGTGAGAGATAATACAGGTGAAGTCCAAGTAGCTGCACATGGCAGATCCTTATACAACACTATATCCCTCATTGAGCTGCAAGGATTGGAACAAGGCCTTACGTTAGCAACAGGAATTGGAAATTGCATGCACAAACAGATTCAACAAATGTGGTTTCTTTCTTGAAGACTGACAGGGTTCCTTGGCAGGCACGACACATGTTAAGGTGAATTAAAGATGTGATCCAAGATCTTGAAGAGCAGATTGGTAGAAGCATTGGTGGGGAATGCTCCAACTACTGAGTTTATTTTGTTTGTACCTAGTTCTTTCTCTGAAGATGTAAAGAAAATTATATATGGAGATAGCATAGGTACTGCCTATAAGAGAATGTCATAGCTATTACATGATTATTAATGAAACGGGGTAGGGACCTCAGTAACAACCCCGCTTAGTTTAGTTATGCATCTTTGCCTCTTTGGAAATTAAGGGCATTCCTATTCAGTGATTACAAAAAAGTGAAGTACCTATCCCATAATGGGTTAGATGGGTTAGAGACGCAAGTGGAATGTGTGGGAGGATATGGTTTGCGTATGTGAAAGTAGTGGAAGTGGTGATGGTGGTGTAAAGGTTGTATGGGGGTGGAGACAATGGTGTAAGCTAGGATGGTGGTGACTGATGTGAGGGTGGAAGAAGAACGGAAACCAAGTGGAAGAGGAGAAGATGATGTGCTTCATTAGATTTTCCCAGGCTACTGAAGGTCTGCACCTGGGGGTCGTGTCCATCCGCGTCCATACATGAAGTCATCACGAAACATTGAAACTACCATTATCACAGCCTAGTCCCCACGTCCTACATGAAATCCCCACTTGCCTACCTGAATACGTACCATTCCAAACAAGGGAAAGACTCCCAGCTTTGAGTTTGACCCGCTTTAAACCATAAATGCAAAAAGACATTTTCAGGTGTTTAGGCTTATGCTAATCTAACAATATCTACATATGTCCCCCTCTGCTAATACAAGTATATCTCCTTACAGTTAAAACGGACTTTCAGTTTTCAATGTAATTTCAAATTATCTGCTCTTTCTGACCATTATGTTTGCATCTGATATTCATGAAACTGCAGTGTAAAACTATCCCTGTTATCAAATCCCCCTCTGGAGCCTGGACGGAACCTGGCAAAAAGTAGCACTTGCATTTATCTGGTAATGCACATCAGTCAACCACCTCACTTCGGGCTTCTAAAGAATAACTGCTTCCATCACTAGCCTTGTCGTCTCCCAGATTACCATTTTGTTCAGCAAAAAAATATCACACTGACTGCAATGAGACAAACTATATTGTTTTTTAGGAATCGTAATGAATTTGGGCCTACATATGCTGCAGTATATCCATACACTTTGGTTCACCTACCGCCCGACTCCCCTTAAGAAGACCAGCCCATATGCTGTAATATCTCACTCCAAGTATCAATTCCTCAAAAACCCTATTTTCCAACTTATAATGCATATAACTATAAGTCGATGATAGCATCACTGCCCTTAGAAAGTATGGAAATGGAGTTAGTATCATTGCATACCAAGTGCAGTAAAAAAAAGCACCCAAATGTCGCACCTCTGGCACTTTTTGAGTCACCAATATATAGTAGACAATTCTTACTTCTTAGAGGTTAATATTCTTGAAGAGGTTTTCCCAAGTGGCTGGCAGCATTGTTCTGTGAATGGAATGGGAGCATTCAATGTGTTAAGGTCATCTAAACTCTAAAGAACCCCAAATTAATCACTTGTTCAGTAGTTGCTCCAGATAACCAAGTTTGCACAACTCTTAAATTTTGGACATGGCCATGGTGTTGGATTGTAATCTAGATGATCGCACTCTGCTTGTTACAGAGTACATGGCCATGGTGTTGGTTTTCTTTTCATACCCTTTTACCTGCCACGTGTCATACACAATCAGATTGTACTCTGTAGATCCCCTGTTCCTAGCCGTTTTGATCACCAGGAGTCATTTAGCATAATAGCTCAAGGTAGCATTGGATATTAAAGTTGGTTAAGAATTCCGTTAACAGTTACAACTGCTAATGCATGTTTCTATCTCCTGTATTCAGTATTCTTCTTCTATATAAGAGGCTCATTAACACTTCCTTTACAAGATTCTAGTCATAACTTTGTGAATCATTAGAAAATCATCAAGAGAAAGAGAGATGATGAAAGCAAGAAAATCAAGAAAAGTAAAGGGAATCATCATCACAAACAGAAAGATGAAAGAAGAACAAATACCATCACCTCATGATCCTGTTTACGTACATACCATGCAAGACAGGAAGGAAGAGGTCGCTTGGAGTTATAGGTGATCGAAGACCAAACCAAAAGAAGCCAAAAAAAGAAGATAAAGAAGAAGAAGTTCTTGGGTTTCAGGATAAGCAATCACACACTTCTTTATCATGTATGGGGGAATCATCGTCGTCGTCGAATGGAGCTGTAGAAAACAAGGAATCAAGAGCCATTGTCACTAAGGTGAATGAACTAAAATTAGGTATGAGTGGCCTGTCTCTTACTGTGAAGGTTGTGAAATGCTTCAAGGTCACAAAATCAAAACGTGTTATTGAATGTTTAGTTGGAGATGACACTGGTATGATCGTTTTCACTGCTAGAGATTATCAACTGAACTTGTTTAAGAATTGTAAACGTCATACCACCTTAATTCTCCGCAATGCCAAAATCGATTTGTTAGATGGATCATTTATGAGACTTGTTGTTGATAAAGAAGACAGTATTAAAGAGAGTACTGAATCTGCTTGTTTTGCTGTGAATGAAAATAACAACTTGTCAGAGTTCAAAGTGGTGGTGGATAGAAAACAAGAAGATAGAAAGAAGAAAGATTCTGATCAACAAATGCTATCACACCATGATCCTGTTTGCAGATCAGCTAAATATGCACGCAAGAAAGGAAAGGGGAAGTTGCGAGGAGTCGTAGATGATCCATTCCCAAAGAAACAAAGAACACAGAAAGCTGAAGCCAACAAAGCTGCAGAAAACAGGGGATTCACTAAGGTAAATAAACTAAGACAAGATATGAGTGGTCTCACTCTTACTGTGAAGGTAGTGGAAAAGATGGATGAAGGCTTCTTTGGAGATCCTCCGATACGTGTTGCTGAATGGTTAGTTGGAGATGAGACTGCCATAATCGTTTTCACTGTTAGAGATCAACTAGTAGACTGGATGAGCGATAAGGAACGTGATACCACCTTAACTTTGCGCAATGCTAAAATCGACATGTATAACGGATCAATGAGGCTTGTTGTTGACGAATCAGTGGGAGGCAGTGTTGCAGTGAGTGCTGAACCTGCTGATTACATCGTGAAGAAAGATGAGAACATGTCACTTACTGAAATTCGCAAGTTCAAAGAATCTGCTGATCATAAAACACAAAGTCTCTTGTTGAAACTGGGTTTTGGATTTGGTATATTCTTCTTCATGTTGATTTTTTTGTCCGTGTTGCTGCGTTCCACCATATGGAGTATGGAATGAAACATTGATTAGTAATATTTTTAGTTATGGAATGAAACATTGATTAGTAATATTTTTAGTTACCTGGTGTACATGATTTGAAGATTGTGATTTTTAATCTTTAATTGATTTCTATTTGATGTTTGTTATTTTAGTAGTTACACAAAATATATGAAAAGTTGGATCTTAGATTTTTTTCTCGAGTTTCTGACTGTCGGATTATGTTGTTATAGATTTTGATTAGCGGGACTCTACAGAATGTTTTCATTAACTCGTTCTTAATTATTCAATTTGCTTTACAAACTTCTATTTGGATTGTTTACAAATTAGGGGTACTGTAGTAATAGACAGTTCTGTGGATTTGTACACCATGAGAGAGCTAGGAACAGTCTTATTTAATCCTTGTAATCTGTAGCACAATTTTGCAGTATACTGCATTTCCATAAGGTTTGTGGTCTGCACCACATTTCGCGAGGGTTGTTGCATTGGATAATCGTGTGTTGTTTATATGCGATTAAATAATGTTCTTTCAGTAAATTAAATTTATCTTGTAATCACTTTTTAGAGTACTGCAATATACTCAGTGTGTCCTTAATTAGTTAATTAGCAGTGGAGATATTATAAAGCATACTCTTGTATGATCGATCTCAAAAATCCTAAAAGAGCATGCAGAGTATATGCTCAGAATTTCAGTACAAACAGTCTGGGATGATCATCCTCTAAGTGTGTTCACGGCCTTTTTAGCTGTCTGGTCTACAAGACTACAACAGCCTAGTACATTGCACAATCAGATACTGGCAAACAGAAATATCGGCCTTAATGGTGTGAAGTGCGAACATAATGGGATACCTCATACCTTAAGATACTAGACACTTGTTTACCGCTTTTTATACTAAATGTGTAGGTTATAAAGTTTGAATTATTGGTAATCCATTCCAATTATAGCGGAAATTGAAGTTTAGACAAAAATGTGATTAATCTGAGTATTAATTCTCACATCACTTTGAATGTTAATTTTCACATCAACTGCATCATTGCTTAACCAATGTTGATCTGACCACATGTGAGTCAGTGACTGACGATGAAAATCGGAAATATTATATCTCCCTTCTAGTTTGATTGGCAGGCGAGTTCTACTCATACCTGGAGAGAAGTTTTAGCCCAAAGGCTTCCATCACTCAAACGCTGGAAGTTGGAACAGATTGTGCATCTATATATGTAAGCTAGTAGACTCAATCACTCAATGCAAATGCGAAAGATTTGAGCGTGCTGTCCTCTTAAGAGGATCACAATATATATGATGTGCTCATAATTTACAGCATTGCTCTAATTTTATTTTAGCTTTTACAGCTCCCATCTATCTCACCGTGCGAGAAACTAGTGCTAGATGAATTGAACTCAAATATGGAGAAGAAATGCAGGGGTTTTAAACAATTCGCTTTGAGTCGCAAACAATGCGCAGATGTTAATGATCCTCGCTGTGCTATTACAAACAGAGAATAGAAGAGAATTTTCAGTTACCTAGTCTGTTACAGTGATCTAAATCAGTTACCAATACTGTTAGTGTTTAAACAACTAATCAGTTATTAGTAACAAACTTCTCACTTGTAGTCTGACATGGAAATCCTACGTGTCATATAAGGAAATGGCCACTTGGCATATAAAAACCATTATAGATCATTATATCCCCTGTTCTAAGCCAGGAGTCATTTAACTTAATTGCTCCATGTAGTACTTGATATTAAAGTTAGTTAGGAATTCTGGTAACAGTTACCCTTTTCTTAGCCTTGTGCATCTAATTAATCTAACTATATCACAACAAAGCAGATTATTTACAAAGAAAAAATGGAGTTCATTTAGCTTATTGGCATCAGAGAGCACTTGATCATAACAATTTTAGAGTTAGTTAGAATGTTCGTTAACAGTTACAAGTTACAACTGCTTTCTTTCTTTTCTTATATAAAAGGAACAACATATATACCCTTTAGCTTTAGCTTATTGTAAACATAATTCTATCTGAGAAGATTTCAACAATAGAAGAAATCAAGAAAGGAGAAGGAAATCATCATAAACATAAACATATGGAGATGAACAGAGAGCGTTACAGAAGGCAAGAAGAAGAAAGGAGAAGGAGAATCAATGTAATTCGCAACTATTGGACATCGTATTACAACCAACAAATAGCAGCCTAGCTTGGAAGAGTTAGAAGATGAATTGTTTGAGCAGTATGTTCATGTGGACATACAATTCGAAATGATATATGAAGCTGAACTTGAAGAAGGTGCAATGAATGAAGATTCTTTGAATGTGCCCCAAGGTTCTTTCTTCATGTCACAGCAGATACTGAAACCGGCACGAAGTGGTTTGACATCAATTTTGTGACAAAGTGTCTTTGGTTATCTCGCCTTGAGTTCATTGTTAGGAAAATCAAGATGTACGCATGGTCGTCTCGTGTCCTTCGTGTCTCTTGGTTCTGTCTAGGAAAAGTTATTGGGTACTGTACGTACGTACCTAGTTAGGACGTACGTACGTCCACTGAGGCAGCAAACATCTTTTGGTCAGGACGTACGTACGCAGTTAGGACGTTCGTACGTCCAAGCAGGCAGCAAACTATTACCGTGTGGGGACGTACGAACGTTGATTCGACGTACGTACGTCCAATATGGATTTTCAGTATTTCGGCCCATTTTCCTTGGTTTCCAACCCTAAGTATAAATAGGGTTTCTCTTCCAAAGAACAAGTCAGTTCTTTGGCAGTCCATTCTTCTTCTAGTTCATGTGTTTTGGTTTAGGTTTTGGTATTGAAAGTGTTTGTGGCTATTGAACTCAATTCCCTTTCTTCCCCCTTCTCTCAATTCATAACTTTGTGATCTTCAAGAGTTATTGTGAATTCGGCTTCGAGTCTTCTTGTGTGTTCATCAAGAAGTCGAGTGTCTTGTGCGTACATCAAGGTGCTCTGGTGAAGTCAAGGTGTTAGAGATAACCAGGAGTATCAACTCGCAGTGAGTGCAGGTAGTTGATAGGTTTGTACATCTCTTTTCATCTAGTGGATTATTTTGTTGTCGCGAGGACAACCGTGGACGTTTCCCTGTTTGGGTTTTACCACGTTAAAAATCTCCGTGTGTTATTTACTTTCTGCGTATTGTTTGATTGCTTGTTTGAATTTACAATTGTTATACTAGCACTATTTGTAGTTTTTCAATTGGTATCAGTCGCTGGGGGCTGGTTAAGGAGCGTAAAGGCTCACGCTAACGATCAATAGTGCTATGGATTACTCTGGTAAGACACATGTCTCGGTTGTTGCTCGACTGTCTGATGAGCAATCAACTGCTAGTAAAGAATGCTCTAGTAATTGTGACAGGGATTTGATTCTGGTGGACAATAATGATTGGGCTACCCTATACCGGTTATCCAGAAAGGAATGCCTAAGGTTGGAGGCACAAAATTGTATTCTTCAGGATAGACTTGACTTACTATCTTCTAGTTCCTCATCTATGTCAATCCTGGATAGGGAACCTGAGTCATGGCAGGTTGATAAGGTGGCCTTATTGGGTAATCTTGCTGCTCTTGAGCACGACAAGGTCGAATGGGAAGCTCGGTGTAATATTGTGTCCACTGAACTAGACAAGGTCAAAAAGGAACTGATTCGTTTTCAGTCGTTCGAAAAGTGCAATGGGTTGTCATCTTCTGAATTACCTCCACTGTTGCCCCATCCTCCTACCAAAAAGTCCGACATTCATCACTCTGTGGACACGGTTGGCATCCGGCGTAAGTGGAAACCGTTTAGGCGTGCTCCGCCTCAGGGAAGAAAACGTCAAATGTCTTGCTCACTATGCGGACAGTTTGGACAATGGGCCTCGCAGTGTGTTGTGGCTGCTCATGTTCCACAATCATGGAAGCCGTTTTCACAGCCGTCGTATGTTTATCCATCTTATCCATATGCCTCTTACTCTTTTCCTTGTAACTTTGCAGGAAATGTTTCAAATGTGGCGATTACTCCCCTTCATGTCTCAAGCTCGGATAGTGAGTGGTTACTTGATAGTGGTGCTTCAAAACATATGTCAGGTAATGCCAAACTTTTCTCCTCCGTTACTGCTATAGATGGTGGAAGTGTTACTTTTGGGAATGGTAAGAGCTCTCCTGTGATTGGTAAGGGATTTGTCGTTGGTATTGGTTTATCTTCGAATGATGTTTGTTTGTTAGTTGATGGTTTGCGTGTTAATTTGATCAGTATTAGCCAACTGTGTGATACTGACCATACTATTAATTTTTCTAAAAATATATGTACTGTGCTTGATAGTTCGGGTAAGTGTATCATGACAGGTAAACGAACATTGGATAATTGCTATGCCATTCAGCCTGTTGCGTCTGGGATAAACTGCTTACCTAGCAAACTAAATGAGGGTCTGTTGTGGCATCAACGACTAGGTCATGTCAACTTTGAACACCTGGACAATCTAACTCGGAATGAATATATCAGGGGAGTTCCTAGACTTGGAAGAAATCGGGACACTGTGTGTGGTGGGTGTCAACTAGGTAAACAGATACGCAGTCCACATTCCAAGAAAAAGTCCATAACCACATCTTCTCATTTAGAACTCATACACATGGATCTGATGGGTCCTACTCGTACTCCTAGCTTAGGAGGCAAACGATACATCTTGGTTATGGTTGATGATTACACTCGCTTTACCTGGGTATCATTCTTGCGTGAAAAATCTGATGCGTTTCTTGAGTTTCAGGGGATATGTCTTCGTATTCAGAACGAGAAAGATACTCAAATTAAACATGTCAGAAGCGATAGAGGCGGTGAGTTCACAGCCACAGGTGTGATTGAGTATTGCATTGCAAATGGTACGTGGCAAGAATTTTCGGCCCCATACACTCCGCAATAAAACGGAGTCGCTGAAAGGAAAAATCGTGTTATTCAGGAGATGGCTCGTGCTATGTTGCATGCAAAGGATGTTCCTACCAAGTTCTGGGCGGAAGCGGTTCATACTGCTTGTTACATATTGAACCGTGTATATCTAAGATCTGGTACTACACAAACTGCTTATGAGCTATGGTATGGTAAGAAGCCGAATCTCAAATATATGCGAGTTTTTGGTAGTGTTTGCTATGTGTGCAAGGACAGACAAAGTCTGTCCAAGTTTGATAGTCGAGGTGATGTAGCTCTTTTTCTTGGTTATTCCTCTAACAGTAGGGCCTTTCGAGTATTTAACTACACCACTCACAAGGTCATGGAATCCTTTAATGTTGTTGTTGATGACACTATTACATCTGACTCTTCTGTTTCCATTGGTACACAGGATGTCACAGTTCTCTCACCCGTGTCAGACTCGGCTGACATGTCTTCCATATCGTTATCATCACCTGATAATGGCAATGATGGTACTAAACCTTCTGGTGCTGCAGAGGACTTGCCTAGTAGGACCGGTGCTGTGCTCACACCGGATGATGTAGTTCAATCACCAGATGTGATTGATGTGTCTCCAGATCTCTCCACTGTCCCTGCTGAACCTGAAGGGGTGTTTAATCAAGCTTCACCTCGTGTTAAACAACATCACTTCTTAGGAGATATCATTGGGGATATTAATGATCAGTGTCTGACTCGTCGGAGGGCCAAGGAGACAAATTGCGTTCATTATGTTTGTTATCTCTCTTCTCTTGAACCTAAAAACGTTACTGATGCTCTTACTGATGATGATTGGCTAGTTGCTATGCAGGAAGAACTCGGTCAGTTTAAGCGTAGTGATGTCTGGACGTTAGTTCCTAGACCTACTCACACTAATGTGGTTGGCACCAAGTGGATCTTTAAAAACAAATTGGATGAGTTCGGGCAGATTGTGCGCAACAAGGCAAGGCTCGTAGCTCAGGGCTATAGTCAGATTGAAGGTATTGACTATGGAGAGACATTTGCTCCTGTGGCTAGGTTGGAATCTGTCAGGCTTCTTCTTGCTATGGCATGCCACTTGAATTTCAAGTTGTATCAAATGGATGTCAAAAGTGCATTTCTCAACGGTATTCTCAATGAGGAGGTCTATGTTGAACAACCTAAAGGGTTTGTGGATCACACTTTTCCGAATCATGTTTTCAAATTGCAAAAAGCACTGTATGGGTTAAAACAGGCTCCTCGAGCTTGGTATGAACGTCTGACTTCCTTCTTACTAGGAAAAGGATTTGTTCGTGGCAGTGTTGATCGGACTCTGTTTATACTAAGAAAGAATAATGATGTTCTTCTCGCCCAAGTCTATGTGGATGATATAGTGTTTGGATCGACGTGCCCAAGCCTTTCTGAATCTTTTTCTCAGTTAATGAGTTCTGAATTTGAAATGAGTTTAATGGGAGAACTAAATTTCTTTCTTGGCTTGCAGGTCAAACAGTTTGATCATGGAGCTTTCATCTCTCAAACAAAGTATGCTAAAGAACTGGTTAAAAAGTTCGGTCTCGGCACTTCCAGTGGTCAAGATACTCCCATGGGTGAGAGGGTACGTCTTGGTAAGGATGTTATGGGTAAGTCTGTTGATATTCGTGAATATCGGAGTATGATTGGTAGTCTTTTGTATCTCACTGCTAGTCGTCCAGATATTTCTTATAGTGTTGGGGTATGTGCAAGATTTCAGGCTAACCCTAAAGAATCTCATCTCACTGCTGTTAAGCGTATTATTCGGTATGTTGCTAGCACCCTTGACTACGGGTTATGGTTCACCAGAGATACAAATAGTGTTGTGGCAGGTTATTGTGATGCTGATTGGGGTGGTAATCTTGATGATCGTCATAGTACCAGTGGTGGCTGTTTCTATGTTGGGAATAATCTTGTTTCCTGACATAGCAAGAAACAATCATCTGTATCCATCTCTTCCTGTGAGGCCGAGTATATAGCTGCAGCTAGTGCATGTACACAACTTCTGTGGATGCGTCAGATGCTTAGGGATTATGGCATTCAACAGCAGGCGATGGACCTGTTCTGTGATAACACCAGTACCATTAGCATTTCCAAGAATCCTGTTCAACACTCACGCACAAAGCATATTGACATTCGTCACCATTTCCTTCGTGAGGCGGTCGAAAAGGGTGATATAGTAATGGAGTTCATTCCTACTGAACATCAGCTAGCGGATATTCTTACAAAACCTCTTGATGCAGCCCGTTTCCATTCCTTGCGTAAGTCTATTGGGGTTGTAACTCTTCCCTAATTGTTTTGTTACTTTCTTTTTCTCTCTGTTCTTGTATAACTGGTTATGTCTGTTCTTGTCATTGTGGTTAGGATGTTTAGGTTCGATTATTTTTTTTTTGTTAATTATTATTGTTGTTGGTATTGAGGACATACTTCTTTCACTATTGTGTGGATTCCATGTTATTGATGTTTCTAGTTTGGCGTCCTCAACTGTTTTTGTGTCATGCATAGTTGTAGGGTTACATCATGCTCTCTTTGTCTTGGTAGTTTCTTACATGATGCATTTACATGTAGTTGGATTGTCGGTCTGCATACCTGTATGTCTCTAGTCTTCTATGGTTTCCTTTCATGATCATTGTCTTCGTTTATATTTATTTACCTCTTGTAAGTGGTCAATGACTCACAAAATCCCCAGCCATTTGAATGTCTTGAGAGCATACTCATTTGGTTAAGAACCCGTTGGGGCTGTGAGGGTCATGCTCTGACGGATGTACTCAGGAGATGTTAGTTCTTGTGTTGCACGTTACCATGGTATTGCACTTCTTGAGTGTGTTTTGCCAAAAAGATGTAGGCTACACCCTACCCTCGTGTTCTGGTAAAAGATGGAGATATTACATACTCCCACACGGGAATGGCGTTTGTTTCAAGTGGTTTTATAAAAATAAAAATAAAAAAAAAAAAAAATGATGACAAGTGGCTTTCGTATTTGTCTAGTTGAAAGACAAGAAGAAAATCAATATTGGTTATTTCCTTGGTTTTGTTGTGATCCCGTTCACTTTCATATTGGTCTAGTTGCAAGTGACTTTCAATATACTCCATGATCATGTTTTTAGTTTGTCTCCGGAGGTTGGTATTGGTCTATCAGGTTCTTCTGCATGTTTGCATTATTCTTGTAACTACCATGGCTTGGTGTATGATGTCGTTTTTCGACTTTGCATTTCCTTGTGGTTGAGGTTTGTCTAAATTGTAATCTTCTCTAATTGGAATCCTTACAATCAGCAGATAGGTTTCTCTGTGATGTTTCTCAATCTTTGGTTTTGGATTGTTCTTCGAGTTGTTTTTCTGGTTCTTAGGTTGGTCCTTCATTCTTTCAAAAAAAAAAAAAAAAAAAAAAGGGAGTAGTACGAACGCTGTCATACCGTTCGAACGCTATGGAGGGCAGATCGTTGCCACCGTAAGACTGTTCTTTGAACGTACGACTGTGTGTTCAGGCAGTTGTTTTTAATCGGACTTCTAGTTCTTTTCTGTTTTGCTGTTATTTCTGCTATTTAGGTAATGGACATTCCTAATCGGGCACTAGTTGCTTTCTTTGCTATTGTTTTCTATATATATATGGGATTCTTCTATTTTTCTTCCTCCTATTGTGCCTTCTTACTTCTTTCTAGTTTTTCTCTTTGTTCTTCAGAATTATTCAATGGCAGAATATGAACTTCATGGGGTTTTTGTTCCGACTGCTGGTTATGTGTCGTTTATGATGATGGAGTACAAAAACAATGCAAAGGTTTGTCGTTTATGTGGTGTTCCCCATGGGTATGACTATATTCATCGATCTTTTCTTAATTCATGCATGGTTCATGTCAATCATTGGGAGAGACTACCGGGACATCTTCAAAATCACATCTTGGAGTTGGTTGGATACCCGAAGGTTCCAGGACTTGCTGCTCCTCTTACCGACTGTGGCTTGGACAGCAGAATTGAGGAGTTATTTTGTACGCGTGATGATAATCATGTGATAGCTCGGTGGAATAGATCTTCGGCTCGTGCGAAAGCTTTATGTCCTGTCTTAAGCTTTATGTTCATGTGATAGCTCAGTGGAATAGTCCTTCGGCTCGTGCAGAAGCTTATTTCTCCAAGCTTCCTCCAGGTCATTGGGAGCGAGTTTTTCGAATTCGTTAACTTAAGCCTTGTGTTTTTGTCGTTTTGTCTTTTATGCTTATGGATTTCTATGTTTGGTTATTCGTTGCTTTCATGAACTTTTAACAGTTGGGTTAGGTTTATCTTTTTATCTGTTTTGTCTTCATTGTTTGGTATTGATTCCTTTTTCTTGGTTATTTGTTTATTGTTGTTATTTTATCGTTTCTTTTGTTGGTTGGTTATTTTGTTCACTTGTTGTGACAAAAAGGGGGAGATTTATGACTCTAATTACTAACAATCGTCTTCTTGTTGTTAGGTTATTTTTGGGTCATGTTTCAGGTATGCTACACGTATGGGGGGAGTGAACGTGTTGATGATTTTAGACGTTATATAGTTATGGGGGAGCTCGAGTGTCAAAAATATTTTGGAGCTCATGAAGTATGGGGGAGTTGCTCGAAGGAACTTCTGTTGAATCCTTGATTGCTTCGGAAATTCCTAGTTGCTTCCGTTCGGTCTCTGATGGTTAAAGCATCTTGCTAAAGCTGGATAACAAGAATTAGTGACTTGTTATGTGTTTCTATCTTGAGTGATTTTGTAGGCATGTTTTATAAATGCCATGGTTTGGGCTAGTAAGCACGTTTTATAAGTGCTATTAGAGTCATAGGTTTTTGTCACAAAATCAATGTCAAAGGGGGAGATTGAAACCGGCACGAAGTGGTTTGACATCAATTTTGTGACAAAGTGTCTTTGGTTATCTCGCCTTGAGTTCATTGTTAGGAAAATCAAGATGTACGCATGGTCGTCTCGTGTCCTTCGTGTCTCTTGGTTCTGTCTAGGAAAAGTTATTGGGTACTGGACGTACGTACCTAGTTAGGACGTACGTACGTCCACTGAGGCAGCAAACATCTTTTGGTCAGGACGTACGTACGCAGTTAGGACGTTCGTACGTCCAAGCAGGCAGCAAACTATTACCGTGTGGGGACGTACGAACGTTGATTCGACGTACGTACGTCCAATATGGATTTTCAGTATTTCGGCCCATTTTCCTTGGTTTCCAACCCTAAGTATAAATAGGGTTTCTCTTCCAAAGAACAAGTCAGTTCTTTGGCCGTTCATTCTTCTTCTAGTTCATGTGTTTTGGTTTAGGTTTTGGTATTGAAAGTGTTTGTGGCTATTGAACTCAATTCCCTTTCTTCCCCCTTCTCTCAATTCATAACTTTGTGATCTTCAAGAGTTATTGTGAATTCGGCTTCGAGTCTTCTTGTGTGTTCATCAAGAAGTCGAGTGTCTTGTGCGTACATCAAGGTGCTCTGGTGAAGTCAAGGTGTTAGAGATAACCAGGAGTATCAATTCGCAGTGAGTGCAGGTAGTTGATAGGTTTGTACATCTCTTTTCATCTAGTGGATTATTTTGTTGTCGCGAGGACAACCGTGGACGTTTCCCTGTTTGGGTTTTACCACGTTAAAAATCTCTGTGTGTTATTTACTTTCTGCGTATTGTTTGATTGCTTGTTTGAATTTACAATTGTTATACTAGCACTATTTGTAGTTTTTCAGATACCAGAGATAATTAAAGAAGAAGAAGAAGAAGAACACATTAAATCGTCGACTATTAAAGAAGAACTCAAGAGTTGGTCGACATTTGAAACAGGGGAATCATCATCATCATCATCATCATCAAATCAGCAGCAGGAATTGTTGAATGGTCAGAACAGGTCTGGAAAGGCTGTTGAAGACAAGAAACAAACAGATGAAGAACCCGAGAATAGATTTACAAGCAGGTCCACTGAAGCTGAAGAAGGTGCAAAGAACCAAGATTCTTTGAATGTGCAGCAGAATAACGACAATGGCATTCCCCAAGGTTCTTTCTCCATGCCACAACAGACACCAGAGATTGATAAAGGCAAGGGTTTGTTGATATTTGAAATGTTGTATATTGGCTCGCCATAAGTTGGGTGCACAGGATCATACCTTATAAGAGGTGTGATCCATAGGATCAGTTTCTTATATTGGTTAAGAAAACCATATATGTCCAGGAGTTCTATTTGGACTCGGTTTCTTATTTATCTCTAGTTTTGAATTAGTAATTCAATATGGATTTGATTTCTATCCATGGGCTATAAATACCCAAGTAACTTGGTATTTGTAAGACAAGAAAACAAGAGAAGACAAGAGAGTAGAAAACAATAGAAACATAGAGATAGATAGAGTAAGTGAGAGAGAACTTTGGGAGCCAAGGGTGTATTGGGTTTAAGGTGAGAGATTAAAATCTAGAGAAAGATACTAGGGAGATTATTGTAATCGGTGTTTCTTTTCTTATAGTGAAATATTCTCATTGTTCCCCGTGGAGGTAGGCATTGCCGAACCACGTATATCTTGGTATTATTGTTCTTTATTATTTTGTTCTTCTTATACTATTGTTTATTGTTTGGTAATCTTTGACCTCATTGACAAAACGGATCCTGTATTGCAAAGGAGGTGTTCTCACGAATATCTAGATTGCGGGTTGTTGGAGTTGTTAGGATTTACTTAATCACTGCATATAGTTCAACAAGTGGTATCAAAAGCTTAGGTTGGATTTAAGGTTTTGTCAAAGATGACGGAGACTACAGGTGTTCCTGCAAATAGTGACGGTAAGAAACCATCGGTTACTACTCTTGGCGGCGGTGTAAAAGTTGAGATTAAACCGTTTGACGGTAGAGATAACTTTACACTATGGCAAAGGAAGATGAGAAACGTTTTGATCCAACAAGATCTTCATGTGGTTCTTGACGGGAAAGACAAGAAGCCAAAGGACATGTCAGATGACGAGTGGAACAAAGCAGATCTCAAAGCCATGAGTTCCATCGAACTACATATCTCGGACGAGGTGATGTTTAATGTGATGGAAGAAACTTGTGCCAAAGGAACGTGGGAAAAGCTCGAGAAGTTGTATATGGGTAAGTCTTTATCAAATAAACTTTTCTTGAAAGATGAACTCTTGAATTTTCGGATGGAAGAAGGTGGTGATCTTATGGAACATCTAAACGTGTTCAATAAGTGCATCACAAATTTGCTACGGGTGGATGTGAAGTATGACGATGAAGACAAGTCTCTGTACCTGCTCAGATCTTTGCCTCCATCTTTCAAGCACTTCAGGACCACATTGATGTTCGGCAAGGATACTTTAAAGTATGATGAAGTTGTTCAAGATATAATCTCTCATGTGAAGGTGAATAAGAACACAGGTGAAGACTCTCAAGCAGAAGGACTATATGTCAAGAATTCTAATGAGAGGGGCCGAACAAATAAGAGAAGTAGCAAATCAAAAGGCAGGGGCAGATCTAAATCCAGGGATAAAGAAGGTTGCTTTGAATGTGGTGCGACAGACCACTGGAAACGAGATTGTAAGAAATATAAGGAAAAGAAGAAGAAGGCCAAAAATTCAAATTCAGCCAGCGTTGTTACAGATGATAGCGCCGGAGAAATTTTGGCGACTTCTTCAGGTAATGATATTTCTTCGCCTTGGATTTTAGATTGTGGCGCTTCTTATCATATGTGTTCAAATGAAGACTGGTTTGACACGTTTGAGAAAAGAAAAGGCGCCGTAGTTTTTATGGGGAATAATTCTAGTTGTAAAGTTTGTGGAATCGGTACAGTAAAGTTGAAGATGCATGATGGAATTGTTAGGACTCTAGGTAACGTGAAATACGTTCCTGTACTAAGGAAGAATCTTATTTCCCTGGGTTATTTGGATAAGAATGGGTACATATACAAATCCAAACATGGGAATCTCATAGTCTCAAAGGGTTCACTTGTGGTTATGAGAGGAGTAAGACTTTCTAACAATTTATACAAGCTTTTAGGAAATACAATAATTGGTGGAGCTGCAGTTTCTACACAAGAAGATCACACTCAGCTTTGGCACTTGAGGCTAGGGCATATGAGTGAAAGAGCCATGGAAGAACTACACAAGCGACAATTGTTGAAGGGTGTAGGAGAGTGTAAACTTGAGATCTGCAAGTATTGTATTATGGGAAAGCAAACTAAAGTACACTTCAAAGCTGCAGATACAAAGAACAGAAGTACAGAAGTACTTAACTATATTCACTCAGATGTGTGGGGGCCTTCACCTACTCAATCAAAAGGTGGAGCTCGCTACTTTGTCACTTTCATGGATGATTTTTCGAGGAAAGTTTGGGTCTACTTCATGAAGGAGAAATCCGAAGTTTTCACTAAATTCAAGGAGTGGAAGGCAGAGGTAGAGAATCAAACAGGCAGAAAAATCAAGTATCTAAGAACTGACAATGGCAGTGAATATAAGGATAGGAAGTTTCTACAGTACTGCAAAGATGAAGGTATTGCAAGGCATTTTACCGTGAAGAAGAATCCCCAACAGAATGGAGCTGCAGAAAGAATGAATAGAACTCTTATGAATAAAGAGAGGTGCATGTGGTTTCATGCAGGTCTGCCAGAGATGTTTTGGGCAGAGTCACTTAACCATGCTTGTCACTTGGTTAATCGTTCACCATCCAAGATGCTTGATTTCAGATGTGCAGAAGAGGTATGGTCAGGTAAACCGGTAGACTACTCTACTTTGAAGGTATTTGGATGTAGCGCATATGCTCTTATTCCTAGTGATGAGAGAACTAAACTTAAACCCAAATCTCATGAATGCATTTTCATCGGCTTCGAGAAGGGAGTGAAGGGTTATAAGTTATGGGATCCAGTGAACCGAAAGAAAATCCTTAGTAGAGATGTTGTGTTT
This sequence comes from Aquilegia eximia, assembly GCA_023053565.1. Taxonomy (NCBI): domain Eukaryota; kingdom Viridiplantae; phylum Streptophyta; class Magnoliopsida; order Ranunculales; family Ranunculaceae; genus Aquilegia; species Aquilegia eximia. The sequence goes on from JALIGU010000002.1 coordinate 27,833,420, forward strand.
GATGAGAAGACTATGCCTATGAATCAAGACATGAAGAATGGTGAGAAAAACACTATTGTTAAGAAAGCAACTACAGAGATATCTCCTCTTACCAAGGTATCCAACGGGAAGACTCCTATTCAGGTGGAGGAGTCAGATGCAGAGATTGAAGATGATGGGCCAGAACAACAACAATGTGAAAAGAAGGTTGAATCTAATAAAGATAAGCAACAACCTTACAACATAGCAAAGAATTGGGGCCAAAGACAAGTCAAACCACCTATTAGACTTGGGTTCGAGGAAGAAGTTCATTATGCTTTAAGCATTAGTGAAGGTGATCATACTTCTTATCGTGAAGCAGTTGAAAGTAACGAAAGAGAAGAGTGGATTGAAGCTATGGCTGAAGAGATGGAATCTCTATACAAGAACTCCGTTTGGGAGTTGGTTCCTAAACCTGCAGAAAGAAAAATTGTTGGCTGTAAGTGGGTTTACAGGAAGAAGGAAGGAATGCATGAGAAAGAACCACCAAAGTTCAAAACACGTTTGGTGGCGAAGGGGTACTCACAGAAGCAAGGAGTTGATTATGATGAAATTTTCTCTTCGGTAGTGAAACATACTTCTATTAGAATGTTACTATCACTGGTTGCTCAGCAGGATATGGAGCTTGAGCAGTTAGATGTCAAAACTGCTTTTCTCCATGGTGAATTAGAGGAAGTCATCTACATGGCTCAGCCTCAGGGTTTTGTTGAAGCTGGTAAGGAAAATCTGGTTTGTAGGTTGAAGAAGTCTCTTTACGGGCTCAAGCAATCTTCAAGACAGTGGTACAAACGTTTCGACTCTTATATGCTGAACATTGGGTATAGAAGATGTGACTATGATTGTTGTGTGTACACTCATGTGTTTGATGATGAGATGGTGATCCTATTGCTACTTTATGTAGATGACATGCTTATTGCTTGTCAGGATATGTCTAGAATTAAAGGAGCTGAAGACGTTGTTAAGCAAGGAATTCGACATGAAGGATCTTGGTCCTGCACAGAAGATCCTAGGTATGGAGATAAGGAGAGACAGGAAAGCTGGAAAGATATGGCTGTCACAAGTCAAGTACATTCAAAAGGTACTTGAGCGCTTCAATATGATTGATGCAGAACCTGTGTCAACTCCTTTGAACAACAGTTTTGTTTTAAACAAAAGTCAATGTCCTTCCACAGATGCTGAGGTGGAAGAGATGAAGAAGAAGCCGTATGCAAGCGCAGTAGGGTGTCTCATGTACGCAATGGTATGTACAAGACCTGATTTAGCTCAAGCACTAAGTGTAGTATCGAGATACATGGCGAATCCAGGAAAGCCACACTGGAAAGCTGTGACATGGATTCTCAAGTATCTGAAGGGCACCAAGACGTTGGGTATCTTGTTTGAAAGACAACAAGGGAAAGCATGTGTTTCGGGTTATGTGGATGCTGATTATGCAGGAGATTTAGATAAGCGAAGATCCACCACAGGGTACGTCTTCACTTATGGTGGAGGTCCGGTTAGTTGCAGATCAATGCTCCAAACGGTTACTGCTTTCTACTGAGGCGGAGTATATGGCAGTAACAGAAGCTTGCAAGGAAGCTATTTGGCTGAAGGGATTAGTAAGCACATTCGGGTTAGATCAAAATTCTATGATGATAAGATGTGACAGTCAGAGTGCTATTTGCCTTGCGAAGAATCAAATGTTTCATGCAAGAACGAAACATATTGATATTCGCTATCATCGGATTCGAGATTGGTTGGACTCAGGTGAAATTACAGTTGAGAAGGTCCACACAGATGAGAATGCTTCAGATTGTCTTACTAAGCCGGTTTCAGTTGAGAAGTTCAGACATTGTTTGAACTTACTCAATCTTTCTACATGCTAAAGATTGGGTGGAGCATCTCCTCACTTGAGGTGCGTTGGGGCAAGAGGATTCTTGCCAATGTGACGGTGCTTGAAGAAATTCAAGCTGCAATGATCTTGTTTTTGGTCGATGGCTCGCCAAGGTGGAGATTGTTGTATATTGGCTCGCCATAAGTTGGGTGCACAGGATCATACCTTATAAGAGGTGTGATCCATAGGATCAGTTTCTTATATTGGTTAAGGAAACCATATATGTGCAGGAGTTCTATTTGGACTCGGTTTCTTATTTATCTCTAGTTTTGAATTAGTAATTCAATATGGATTTCTATCCATGGGCTATAAATACCCAAGTAACTTGGTATTTGTAAGACAAGAAAACAAGAGAAGACAAGAGAGTAGAAAACAATAGAAACATAGAGATAGATAGAGTAAGTGAGAGAGAACTTTTGGAGCCAAGGGTGTATTGGGTTTAAGGTGAGAGATTAAAATCTAGAGAAAGATACTAGGGAGATTATTGTAATCGGTGTTTCTTTTCTTATAGTGAAATCTTCTCATTGTTCCCCGTGGAGGTAGGCATTGCCGAACCACGTATATCTTGGTATTATTGTTCTTTATTATTTTGTTCTTCTTATACTATTGTTTATTGTTTGGTAATCTTTGACCTCATTGACAAAACGGATCCTGTATTGCAAAGGAGGTGTTCTCACGAATATCTAGGTTGCGGGTTGTTGGCGTTGTTAGGATTTACTTAATCACTGCATATAGTTCAACATGAAATAGGGGAATCGTCGTCGTCATCATCATCAAATCAGCAGCAGCAAGTGTTGAGCAACCAGATCAGGTCTGCAAAGGCTGAAGAAGAGGAGAAACCAAAAGAAGAAGGAATGGGGAAGTTGCCAGAAGTTGTAGGTGATACATTACCAAAAGAAGTTGTAGCAATAAATGATGAAGGCAACAATGGGTTAATATCATCGTCAAATCTGCAGCAAGAATTGTTGAATGATCAGAACGGGTCTGCCAAGGATGAAGAAGACGAGAAACCAATAGATGAAGAACCCGAAAATAGGTGTACAAGCAGGTCCACTGAAGCTGGAGATGGAGAAGGTGCAAAGAACGAAGATTCTTTGAATGTGCAGCATAATAACGACCATAACATCATTCCCCAAGCTTCTTTCTCCATGTCACAGCAGACACCAGAGATTGATAAAGGCAAGGGTACTTTGTTGACATCTGAAACAGGGGAATTGTCATCATCATCATCAAATCAGCAGCAGCAAGTTTTGAGCAACCAGATCATGTCTGGAGAGGCTGAACCAGAAGAAGAAGAAGAAGAAGAGAATCGGTATACTCTAGGATTGAAGCATGTAGCCAAGGAATGGTTTACTCAGAAACCAGCTTCTGGAAAGGCGGGATCATCATCTAAGCCTAAGCCTGCTGGAAAAATGGTTAAACTAAACGAGCTAGAATTTGGACATCGATACAATCTTAATGTTGAATTTGTGAACCGCAAAATAAAAGGCACACTTCAAAACACGGTTGCTGAATGCCAAGTTCAAGATGACACTGGCATGATCGTTTTCACTGCTAGGAGTAACGCCCAAGTAGAGCTCATGGATTTGAATCCTGGTACCATCCTAACTCTCCACAATGCCGAAATCAAAATGTTCAAAGGAGAACGGAGACTTTCTGTAGACAACGTGACGGATATTCAGGTTCCACTGTGAAGGAAGACAACAAGATGGATATCCATGTTGAAGTGAAAGTTACTGAAACTGTAGATTCCAGTGTGAACAAAGATAAGAAAATGGATATCCCAGCTGAAGCGCAGCCTACTGGTGAAAGTGAATTGAATTTGCTGAGTAGTGTCGCTTGTGAATGGTGCAAGTAGGTTTTATGGGTTTGACTGCAGGCTAGGTGGCAGAGTGTTAGTTCCATTAGTTCTTTTTAGGTATAGTTCTAATGCTTGTTCATCATATGATCATAATAGTTCTTTCATTCATGGAATTTTCTATGGGTTTATGTTTATTTTCTGCTTGAGTCTTTATTAAATGTAGAATTGATCTTTGAAATGTTTTAGTTGTTCTGATTCCATGTTATTGTCATACAAGTCTAAGAAGTTTGAACTGAAAACTGTTATTTTAACAGTTCAAATATGCACCCACATTTGTAAGGATTTGTAAGGATGAGGTAGAGAAATGCGAGTTCATTTCTGGAAGAACATGGTACATTTGCAATACCCATGTTGCCTGATGTCTTTAGTGTTGTATATACTGTCACTATGACAGATGCTTGAGTATAGCTTAGGCCTCACTATAGCTGTATATTAGATACTTGCGTCAAATAAACTTACCAGTATGACCTCTATGTAATTTGCTGTATTTGAAAATGCTTTGCAGACATTGAACTAAAGCACCAGTGGACCACTTTATCGCAATTCAAAATAATAAACAACACATATCAGACGATGTAATGAACATTGTTTTATGTGGTCTGTAGGGGTACTACATACTCCGACCAATCAAAAGCAGCCACGTGGCACAGTCATCCATCTGTCAGGTCACCACAATCTCTACCCGCTCACAGCTCGACTAAAGCGACCAGACTACACAACGACCAACGACCTGCTATTCACACGTGCTCCTCTTCAATGCACAGAATATTCTCATCAGTTACATAATTAATTCACAGGGATGATCCTCGCGCGTTACACATTTAATCATCATTATGATGGCGGAGAATCTGCAAGATCCACGATCCACGCCCTTCCATCTTCTATATAAACAGAACTACGATGGCTTGATCTCTAAGTTCAATTCCCCCGAGCTAGAGTACGTATGCAATCTCGATCTCAACGAGGTGCAGCCACCCCAATCTCCAATATCCCCATTTGGTCAAGTCTCCATAACGACCTGACCCTGTTGATGCATTAATCTAGAAATAGGTTAATACATTTGGCGCCGACTGTAAGGAATTCGATATAATCGAAAACCCAAAACCCTCCCACCCTTAAAATCAAAATCTCTCGTTCCAATGACCACTCAGGAAGTCACTATCCAAGATCTGCAGGCACAGATTACACGTCTGCAGGAAGAAAATGAGCGTCTAAAAGCCGCACAAACCAACCCCCAGCAAGGGGAAAATAGCGGACTTGGAGTCATCCCTGCTGATGATTCCAACCAAAAGTTCGAGCAACTCAGCCCGCAGCTGGCGGAGTTCAAAGCATCTCAGGCTCTCCTTCACCGATCCAAGAGCCACACTGCAGAGCAACTTGCTGTGCAGTCCCTTCAACAATTCCAGGAGTCTCTTTTCTCCAACGAGATCCTGGAACACGATCTGCCGAACAAGCTGAATGCCCCCAAGTTCGACCAGTATGCAGGAGTCGGAGATCCAACCGACCATGTCAAGGGATTCTGAAAATCCCTTCCTCTGATCAAGGAGGATCATCTTTTGTGTTTGTTGTTTCAGTCCAGCCTCACCGGACCAGCTCTCGACTGGTTTCATCGATTGAAGCCAGGATCCATCAGCTTGTTTGCAGAGCTTGAAAAACAATTCGTCATCTTCTACATCCACAATAAGAAGCGCCCGGTTACCATTGACTCCATCTTCAAAGTCAAGCAGAAGGATGGTGAGTCACTTAGTGTTTTCTTTGCACGTTTTAAGTCTGAGTTACATTCCATTCAGGACTTCGCAAAGGAGCATGAGACCTTTGCAACTATTGCTTTCTCTCACGGACTGATCCAAGGGTCCGACTTGCACAAGTCTCTGGCAATGAAGAGACCTTCATCACTTGACGAGCTCTACCTAAAGGTAGATCGTTATATAAAGCTAGAAGAAGCCCTCACTGGGAGGGAGAAGAACCATGTAGTCAGCAACATTGAGGCTGGCTCAAGCAAACGACCTCGATCAGATGGAAAGAGGTTCAAAGCTAAGACGCTGCCTACCGAGCAGCGAGAATATCACCGGTTTACGCGACCAGCCGGTTATATCTACGAAAGGATCAAGCACAACCATTGGTGCAAGATTCCTGCCTTCACACAGTTGGAGGATACATCAGGTCGCCCGTACTGCAAAGTCCATAAAGTACGGTGTCATCAGACTGATGATTGTCGCGTCTTGAAGCGCGCACTTCAGACCTGGGCCGATGAGAAACGGCTCAATAATTGGATCCTCGGAAGGAATGAGGAGTCCACAGGCAAGCGAATGAGGAAGGAATCCAGAACCCCTCCTCGTTCACCAAAGCGGGGTCAAAGCAAGGCCAGAACGGCCTCCGCAAGCCCAGCACGCAGCAGAGGGCGTAGCCTCTCCCAGCGCTTAGGTCCAACAGGCGATCTACGCGATCACATAAACAAGAAGGTCGCAAACAAGGTTGACAGCGACAGCGACTCTGACAGTCATGTGGTCTACATGATTGACGAATCTCATCACACCCCTGTCTCTCGGGACAAAAAGAGACGAGTGGAACATCTCCACCATGTCTACTCTATCAGTGGCCGAGCAGCTCGCTTCAACATCCCTGCCCGCCAAGAGACTGACATCACCTTCACTGAAGACGATCTCAACAAGGTCGTTACTCCACACAACGACGCCTTGGTCGTTGAACTCAGAATAGCAGATTATACTATCAAGAGGGTATTCATTGACCCTGGGGCATCATGCAACATTCTCATGTACCGAACTTTCAAGGACATGAGGCTGCCCGACTCAGTGCTCATCCCAGACTTCACACCGATCCTTGGCTTCAATAGTTCAAGGGAAGACCCTAAGGGGGAGATCCTTCTGCCCGTCACTGTAGGCAGAAGGGAAGATAAGGTCGTTGTAACCAGCAAGTTCAGCGTCCTAAATATCGCAAGCAAGTACAATGCGATTCTGGGTCGAAAGTGGATCCATGCTATGCGAGGTGTGCCGTCGACTTACCATCAGGTATTCCGCTATCCCGGCCCTTATGGGATAATGGAACTCCGCGGCAATCAGAACACCGCACAGGAATGCCACGGTGTGATTGAAGCTGTCCCAACGTCAAAGCCATCCACCTCTGGAGTCAAGGATGGTGAGGTCAAAGGAAAGAGCCTAGTCCCAACAGAGGCTCAGGAGGGCAACAAGTCAAAGAGCCCATCCAAGGAAAAAGCTGAACCTGCTAAATAGCAATTACAGAAGGAGCAAGCAAGCTCCCCCAAGCTGAGTCTGGGAAGCACCGATCCAGGCGTGCGAGTTAACATTGGGTCAAATGAGGACCCAAGGTATGTCTATGTAGGTTCAGAAATGGAAGAAGATAAGTTCGCTCATTTTGTAAATTTTCTTTCAATGAATAAAGATGTTTTTGCTTGGTCGTATATCGATATGCCCGGAATAGATCCATCAATTGCATGCCATAGGCTACGGGTCAATCCCAATTATCGACCTGTGAAGCAGAAACCAAGGAGACTTGCTCCCAAGTTTCACGAAGCCGTCAATGAAGATATCAATAGACTCAAGCAGGTTGGCTTCATCAGAGAAGTCGATACTCCAGACTGGCTAGCCAACATAGTTCCAGTCCTAAAGAAGAATGGAAAAACAAGGGTCTGCATCGACTTCACAAGCTTGAATAAAGCTTGTCCTAAAGATTCATTCCCACTGCCACGAATCGATAGGCTAGTCGATCAGACATGCGGTTTTGAGCTACTGTCATTCATGGACGCATACTCAGGGTATAATCAGATCCCAATGTACGAGCCTGATCAAGAAAAGACCTCTTTCACAACCGAGCAAGGTATTTTCTGTTACAAAGTCATGCCATTCGGGCTAAGGAATGCAGGGGCGACCTACCAAAGACTGGTCACCAGAATGTTCGACGACCTCCTAGGTCGAACAATGGAGGTCTACATTGATGACATGCTAGTGAAGAGCGACAAAGAACGAGATCATTTGTACAACCTCGACCAGGCATTCCAAAGATTAAGGCAATACAGAATGCGTCTTAATCCAGAAAAGTGTCTGTTCGGGGTCGCATCAGGAAAATTCCTAGGCTACCTAGTCACCAGACGAGGCATCGAAGCAAATCCCGACCAAATCAGAGCCCTGATCGACATGCCAAGTCCAACAACAAAGAAACAAATCCAGAAACTCAACGGCATGGTTTCAGCTCTGAACAGATTCATCTCCAGAGCATCAGATAAATGTAGACCAATGCTTCATATTTTGAAGAAGGGGGCTACATATGAGTGGACGGAAGAGTGCGAGAAAGCCTTCGACGATCTCAAGGCATATCTGTCTACTCCACCAGTTCTTACAAGACCAATAGATGGCGATGTACTTGGCGTTTACCTCTCAACATCAGATTTTGCGATAAGCGCAGTGCTTTTCAAAGAAGACAATCAAGTGGAACGACCTATGTACTTCACAAGCAAAGTCTTACAGCAGGCTGGAGAAGTTAGCATTAGCATTACTTTACGCTGCATGCAAATTCAAGCCTTATTTCCAAGCACACACTGTAAAAGTAACCACCGACCAGCCATTACGCCACATACTGGAAAAGAAAAACAAAACAGGTCGTATGGCTCGATGGGCAGCCGAGCTGGGTGATTACACTTTCGAGTTCGTTTCACGACAGGCCGTCAAGGGCCAGGTTGTCGCAGAATTTTTGGTAGACTATCCAGCAGAGGATGTCAATTGGGAACCAGAACCTGAAACAAGGCAAGTCCAAGACAACCCCCCAGATACTTGGCAGCTATATGTAGATGGTTCCCACAACTCCAATGGAAGTGGAATAGGTAGTGTGCTAATCTCTCCTGAAGGATCACAGCTCGAAAGAGCAACTCGTCTCGACTTCTCGACCTCAAACAACGAGGCCGAATACGAAGCACTCATACAGGGCCTAAAAATGGCCATCGACTTACAAGCAGTTCGTCTCAAGGTGTACAACGATTCACAGCTGGTAGTCAATCAGATTACCAGCAATTACCAGATCAATGGGATCAACCTCATCAGGTATGCCAGCAAAGCAAAGGAGCTCATCAGCAAGCTCAATTATTTCACAATTGAACACATACCCAGAGATGACAACAGACATGCTGATTCACTGGCGTTTCTAGCATCTAAGATCGAGTCAGACAGACCGAGGGCCCTAACTATAGCAATCAACTCACATCCTGCATATCTCTTCAAGGAAGAGGATATTTATCAAATTTCCGATCTACTTGAAACAACTCCAGCTGACATCCAGGGGACTTGGATCGAGCCTTTCATGGTTTATCTGCAAACTGGTGTCCTACCTTCCGACAAAAAGGAAGCCAGTCGATTGCTGCATAAAGTCACAATGTACAAAATCCATGAGGGCAAACTTTTCAGGAAATCAGCAACTGGATTGTTATTACGATGCTTGGTCCCAAAGCAAGGTCAGATGATATTTGAAGAAATCCACGAAGGTGAATGTGGAAACCATTCCGGTGGGCGTACCTTAGCCCATAAAGCAATCTCTCAAGGATACTTCTGGCCAAGAATGAAGGAAGATGCAAAGAAATTTGTTTTGAAGTGCAAAGAATGCCAGCGTTTTGCTGATAAGCAACACCAACATCCAAATGATCTCATCAACATCACTGCACCATGGCCATTCCACATGTGGGGGCTTGATATCATGGGTCCCCTCATCAAAGAAAAGAAGTCGGAGAAGAGGTTCGTTCTAGTAGCCGTCGACTATTTCACTAAATGGGTGGAAGCTGTTGCCTTAACCAATGTCACACAGGCAGATGTCCAGAGATTTATGTGGGAAAATATCATCACAAGGTTCGGGCTACCTAAACGAGTAGTCACAGACAATGGCACTCAGTTCGTTGGGAAGAATATCAAAAAATTCTACGACCTCTGGAAAATCGAGCATTCAAGGGCAACTCCTAGGTACCCACAAGCCAACGGCCAGGTCGAAGCTGCAAATCGACAGATTCTAACCAATTTGAAGAAGAAGCTCGAAGACCAGCATGATCAATGGCCACAACAATTGGAGAACATCTTATGGGCTTATAGAACAACTCCTCGCACATCCACAGGGATGTCACCATTCAGTCTTTGCTATGGAGTAGAGGCCGTTATTCCCACTGAACTAACATTTGGAACGACCAAGTCTCTTCTGGTCGACACAGAGCTCAACAATCAGATCTGGTCGTTTGGAGTCGACCTCCTCGAAGAGCGACGTAACCACGCCACTATAAACCTCGAGCAATACCAACAGAGACTCAAGCGAGCTTATAACAAAGGCGTGCGACCAAGAACTTTCCAGCCAGGGGAACTAGTCCTAAGAAGAATGTTCAGTAACAAAAGAAAGGACACTATCGGCAAACTCAACGCCAATTGGGAAGGTCCTTACATTATCACAAAAGTCCAGAGCAACGGTTCTTATCGTTTTCAGACACCAGAAGGGGAGATCGTTAAGAACCCGTGGAATGCTTTTCATTTAAAGAAATTTTATCAGTGAAATGTAAGCATCCATTCATTGCATTTCAATCTATAAATTCAATTTTGCCTTCATCTCTGCTCAAACATGAATGGCTACTAAAGGTCCAATCCCTCGACCTACGAATTATCAATACTCTAGTCCCTTTGATAATTTAAAAGTTTGTTAAGTTAAATCACTAGCGACTTAACCTGGTGCATTGGTCTTTCTCTTCCCACGACCCAAGCACAACTATGTTAAACGCGACCTCAACCCACGATCAGGTCGAGCAAATGCCACATATTGTTTGCAAGTCCATTCAAGCAGACAAAACGACATAAGCAACAATGCAAGGTAAATAGTTGAATTAACTTTTACTTTAAGATATTTTAACAATTACAGGTACAACCAAAATAGAATCAAGGCATACAAGAGGAACTATTTCAGTGCGTCCTGCTTGCAGCCATTCATCTCGTCTACCTGCCTTCTGAACGAGCTACCAGGACTTCCTGGAAACTAACTGGCCAAAAGGAATCCATACAAAACTCATCAAAGTAAAAGTTGATTACTGACACCAAACACAAAAGACAAGAAGTTCTCCACTCAAGCTCTCAAAGATTACAAGGAGGGCTCTCAAGAATAAGCTATGGAAGACATGCTGCAACAACAACGAGTGCAGAAAGCAAACCTTGCACAAGGTTACCCAATACAAGAAAGGAAAACCAAGGTTACCCAATATAAGAAAGGGAAAACAAGGTTACCCAATACAAGAAGGGGAAACCAAGGCGAGCTCATTGCTGCACAGACTGGTCGCCTGAAGTATCAACTTCAATAGGGGTTCCAGCGACCTGGTCACTAGGGCCCATCGAGGTGTCCTGAGCTGGCGCCGAAGTATCTCCAACACCACCTCGCGTCTCCTCTCCTTCGGGCGACCCCATCAAAGCTTTCTGCAGCTGCTCACAGTAGGCCTGCCACGCCGCACCATTCTCCTGGCTTACGTTCTGCCAGTGCTCAGCAGAAGCGTTAGCAGCAGCCACATTTTCCTTCAGCTGCTCCACTGTCTCCTTCAGCGCCGCGATCTGAGCATCCCTATCCCTCACCTTGCACTCCGCAACAAGAGCAACATTCTTCGCTTGCTCAAGCTTGTCATTCATCGCCTTCAGCTCAACCTCAGCCTGGGCGCCAACTTCAGCGACCAAACAAATCTCCTGGAAGGTCGCGTTCACCTACAAAGCGCAAGCAACTTAGACAACAACGACTAAAGCAGAAAATAATACTTTTGGCAACACCTACCAAAGACAGCGCCGAATTCAGCTTTGAGCAGTTGACCAAGAGGGATTGAGACTTGACAGCTCGAGCATCAGCCTCCAGAACGATGCCCTCATTCACAGCTCGGGCGACGCAGGGGTCATCAATGGCACTGTCGTTGTCATACACGACATGCCTCTCACCACGCCCATCCAAGTAGTCGAAGGGGCCAGGGCGAAACTCAGACGTCACACCCTTGCCTTTCTGTGAAGGCCGAGCAACAGTCTTCATCGACACAGCAGACACCTCTGGACCCTTAACAGGCGGGGTAAGAGCAGGCGTCGGCACAACAGGTCTCTCCAACAGCTTCAGAGCACCCGAGTGAGACCTCTTCTTCTGCCCAGAAAATGCAGGCAGCTTTGGAAATGAAGGAGGAGGAGACACAACTAGGGGGCTCGCCGCTGCCTCCACCCGACGCGAGCCACCACCACTACCTCTCTCACTCTCCACAGGCTGTTCTTTCTCCGGCCTACGAGCAGCACCAGCAGACCGCTCTCTCTCAGCAGCTCCCGAGCTACACACATCTCGCCCCTTCTCCTCAACAGACCTCGAGCTACCACCAGCTCGCGAGCCACCAGTAGCCCGTTCAATGTCATCAGCTCGCGAACTACTTCCAGATCGCCCAGCTCCAGCTTTATGAACAGCAGACATGAATGCCTTCTTCAAAGCTTTCCTCCTCTTGAGCTCGTCCCACACAGTTTTTGGACCACCTTTAGGAATGAAATGCTCCTTTAGGTGAGGCAGAAACAAGATCTTCCGCTCGTCGGGCAGCTTACCAAAGCAGTTCAGAGCAGACTGCAGATCGTTTTTTCTGATCAGATGATCGTCCCGGATCGCTGCAACAAAAAATACAAAGACATCAAGTTCAAAAACTGGAAGACGAGCCAACAATCCTAGAACTACAGACAACTAACTTACGATCATCATTCCTGATCGTATGACGCAACTGGATATCCCCTTCAACAATCGGCCCAGTGAACAGCATGGGATCTTTCCACCATGGCTCGCTACTCACTGGATAAATCAAAGGCAAACGGTCTGGCCTAACCTGCATGTTATAGCCAGAGAGTTCAACCTTCGAAGAGCGTTTGAAGCAAAAGTGGTTCAATACGTCTTCCACTGTAATGTGCCACCTATGCAACTTATTGAGGTCGTCAATTACCCTCATGTTCCGCCAGAAATTACCATTCATCTGACAGGGGGCTCGCCTAATGGCATTCAACAGGCCGACCACCAATTCAGACAACGGCAACCTCAGCCCAGCACGAAATTGGCTCAAAGTCAATACAGTAGATGAAGGATTATTAGGTCGATAGTCAGGAGAAAGCAACCGGTCCCCAAGAAACCTTATCTCTAAATGCCTAATCGACCTAAACTCATAATGCCTCCTAACAGCAAAATGCCTATGTACATAATTCATATTCACAATTCTACACATTCTACCATTATCATCCTCAACCATTTCATCATCAAAAGAATCTGGACCATGAGAACCACTACTCTGGGGGCTATCTACATTCTCATCGGGAACGGGAGACGGAGGGTCAGAATGAGTACTCTCAGACTCATACTCCTCAAGACCACCATCACTCAAGTGATCATTTTGCGAATCACTACCCTCAGACATTACTCTCAAACAATGCAGAAGACAACAGAAGATGAAAAAGAAAGAAAATAAAAAATCAGAGAAAAGAGAAGAGAACAAACCTCACGAGCTCTCAAAGTTCTTCAGTTCGCAAGGCAAAAGCGGCAGCAATTCAAATAAAGGCAAGATAAGTAAACCCTTATCAACGTAACTACAGTTTATATACTGTAGCTCGAGAATTTCTAGCCATCGATTCAAAACAAACGAACGGCTGAGATCGACAAACGGATCCATATGCAGTACAGTCATTCTCCACTCACAAAACGGTTCGCATCCACCGTTGGATTCATCCACGTGCAAGACAGATAGCAAATCAGGCAATACGTGCATCAGTTGCCATAATCACACATCTAACTGCTCGAGGAAACTCCTCCACTTCCCCGTAACAGCGCCATGATTACCACAGACAGCGCTGCATGACTGCCACGTCAGCAACTCCAAAAAAGCAAACTACAAATCAGCATCGATAAGAGTAATTAGTCTTTTCAGCCCGACTCCCATAGTCGACCTAAAAAGAGGGGGCTTATGTAGGGGTACTACATACTCCGACCAATCAAAAGCAGCCACGTGGCACAGTCATCCATCTGTCAGGTCGCCACAATCTCTACCCGCTCACAGCTCGACTAAAGCGACCAGACTACACAACGACCAGCGACTTGCTATTCACACGTGCTCCTCTTCAATGCACAGAATATTCTCATCAGTTACATAATTAATTCACAGGGATGATCCTCGCGCGTTACACATTTAATCATCATTATGATGGCGGAGAATCTGCAAGATCCACGATCCACGCCCTTCCATCTTCTATATAAACAGAACTACGATGGCTTGATCTCTAAGTTCAATTCCCCCGAGCTAGAGTACGTAGGCAATCTCGATCTCAACGAGGTGCATCCACCCCAATCTCCAATATCCCCATTTGGTCAAGTCTCCATAACGACCTGACCCTGTTGATGCATTAATCTAGAAATAGGTTAATACATGGTCTAAACCTTGTAAGTTTGGCAACCACAGGTAAATGCAAAATCTTTGTAGTTTTCAGTCTCTATTTGAATATTTGTTACAACAAAGGATTGCGCTATAACCTAGTTAATTATGCATGTTTTGCACACCAGACGCCTACCTTAGATGTTTGTTTTTTCTTCAGTTAAGTTCTGAACAGTCTGAATACTAATTAAACATCCACGAGGTAAACTCTAATTGAGTTTGATGCAAAGATGAAAACTTAAAAAAGCTGAAATAGTTGCTGCAGACAAAATTATTCCATATCTAGTCATCCAGTTGAAAATACATGAGATGAATCTTCATAGATAACTACGAAGTTCTAGAATTACAAAAAGAGAAAAAAATAAAGTGTCAACTGAGGACCAAATTACAAATATTCACAACTCTTCACTAATTTACATGTACACAAAGGTAGAGAAATTGCATCTCTAGCTTCCACGGTATGTTGAAAATGAGAATGGTGAAAGAAGTACTGGGACATGAAAATGTTCACCTTTCTGAGATTCCTTGATCTCAAACACGATAGAGACATAGGGGTAGAAACCATCTGGAGAATACTTCCCAGTGTTAAAGCTTATGCGGTATACCCCAGGCTCCACATTGTCCACTATATGCATCAGATGGCCACTTCGTCCATCAGCATTTGTGATGGAAGATCCTTGAAATATCCAGAATCCAGAACCTACCTCTCCCGAAAATGGGGGTGGTTTTGCACCATTCCATATTTCTAACTGTACCTCAATACCTGCAGCTGGAGATCCACGAGAGACGTCCAAGACATGGGTTGTGATAGGTGGGCGAGTCCTATTCGAGACTTGAGATGGTTTATTTGCAGAATAGGAACCAGCATTCAGATGGGCACTCAGTAAACTCACACGATCTTCTACAAATGAAGAATTCAAGCGAATCAAGCTTTATATACACATCAAAGTTTGAGAGGCCAGTTATGTAAATATTAAAGATCCATTAGTAGTTGTCCATGTGCTAGTCTTGTTAATTTTAAGAACTAGTTGGTCCTTCGTAGATATCTTATGAGTTATGAATAAGTTTCATCCAACCACATTGATATATGGCTGGGAAGACAATTAAGTTTTCATAGAATTTCACATCTTGTAAATTTAAGTGTAACCAATTAAAAACATGAATGGCTTATTGAATAAAAAAAAAAATTTAAAAACATGAAAAGTAGGGGTGGGCACGGTCCGGTCCGGTCCTAAAATGTAATAGGACCGGGACCAAACCGACTTGAAAGTATCGGTTCGGTTTCGGTTCCATGGACCGAAATTATTTGAATGTAACCGGACCGAACCGGACCAAATACAATCGGTCCGGTTTCGGTCCGAAACTCGGTCCTGGGCTTTTTTATTGGGCCATTAGTCCACTACAATTTAGATGATTATTCTTAAGTTTTGGGCTTTAAACAAAATAAGACATACACCAAATCAAGTACTAAATAGGAAAAAGGTCCAAAACCAATGAACCAACCATGGATCCACCATAAGTCCTATGTCTAGTTTAGTAATTTATTAATAAAAAAAATGTTTTTTATTTATTTCGGTTCGGTTCGGTTCTCTCGGTTCTATAAAAACAAGAACCGAGACCGGACCAATAGCTATATAATTCGGTTCGGTTTCGGTCCGGTCTTGACCGGTTTTTAGTCAACTCGGTTTTGACCGGTTTTGACTCGGTTTTTTCGGTTCGGTTTTCGGTTTTTTTGCCCACCCCTAATGAAAAGGGTGTGCTTCGTTCTTGAAATTTTTCGTCCTAGAAAGTGCTCATATAGCTTGCGAAGTGCAAACTGAGAGTAGTTAAGAACACTTTCTAGAGGACATCAAATTCATGGAAAGAAATTACCACAAGAAAAAGTTCCAGGTTTCATTTTTCAAAAGGAATTTGGTTCCATTTGTTTTTAAGTAGAAAAGTTGCAAGAATAGAGATTTGGAGAGAAAAACAGAGGTTGGCATAAAAGGCAAAGACCAAATATTTTTTTTTTTTGTGTGAACCAAACACCGAATAAATGAATAGCTAAAACCAGATACATGCCCAAAAACAACACAAAAAGAACCAGTAATGTCGTGAAAAGAACAACAGTCAATTTGAGAACGCAAGTAAAAAATGAATACTTATTTTAGAGGGGTGAAGATTACCTCCTGCTTTGTTTACAAGGCCATAAGGGATCTCGTTAGTTATTCTAGAAGTTGTCTTTGTGGCAAAGAGCTTGGCTAGACGTAGTTCAGTTATTTTCATCTGCTCCTGTGCTGCTATCTCGAGCTCGACTATGGGCCTGTTCGAGTACCTCATCTGCAAAACAGAAGTATATGATTAAAAACACAAGAGAAGATTTATGGAATTCAATAAGAAGTAAAAAAATTATTGATGAAATTTCACAAGGTGCTCTCCTATTTGTCTAAACCTCTTTTCTCTATCTCAATATACACAAATTCTGTATCAAATGTGGATGAATATTTCTTTAAAACAAGGGCATCAACTGCGTGGTGTGTGTGTACGTCTGTTTATACAAATACTACATTTCACATTTACCTTCAACTCACTAAGTATTTCAGGAGTAGTCCTTCCAGATGCACATATAAGAAAAACAAAACCAAATTTTTGCCTGTACTGAGCATTCCAATCAAATAACTCCTGGAAACAGAGATAGAAGCTAGCTTCACTCAGTAAATCGATAATCCCATCCCATAAAGATTTGATTATATTAATAAACAAAGAAATATCAAGTTGAGCTGCCTAAAATGAAAACGAAACATCAGTAGCCATAAAGTTTTTGAAATCAGAATAAAAAAATGATTTCAACTGGAATGAAAAAAGTTCCTCCTTTGCTCCAACATACCTGCAAGGTAGAGTGAGTAGATGTGGCTAAAGCAGTTGATTGTTCACCTTTGCTCCACCTATACATAAGGTCATAATATAGGGCAATGCATTAGGGCAGGAAGTGTAATAAAATTGCAGTATTTGATTTTTGTTGTTCTTTTTGACAAATAAAAAAAAACATAAGAATTGTTTGTAAAATGAATGAGAAAAGCAATAAAATTGTACTAAACTGAGCACTAGTTTCAGTGTTAGTATTGGGAAAAGAAGTTTGGCCAATTTGTGGATGAGCAGCAAATGCTTCAAGCCAACCATTCACATCAACCTACGTATTTAAATCAACAAGAAGAAGAAGATCAATCATAGAAATCATCATCTTAATTAAATAAATAAAGAGATGAACGGACCCCAAGTAAAGTAAAGTAAAGAAAAGATTACCTTATTGAACCAAATATCACGAGCAGCTTCTACTAATTCCTCTAAGTTACCGGCAGCAGCAGCAACCAATTGTTGAGCAAATTTGATGCTTCCGCAACAAGCTACAAACTCTTTCTCCTCAAACCTCGAATCCATCTCTGCTCTTCTTTCTTCTTCGATCTTCTTCTTCTTTGTATGCATTATTTTATCATTTATAATTTGCGAAAAAATGAAAAAACAAAATCATACATACATAACATACCCGGTGGGACTCGAACCCACAATCGCCTGATTAGAAGTCAGACGCCTTATCCATTAGGCCACGGGTACCCATTTTTGAAATGGATTTTACCATTTACCGATCTATCTATATTATACTGTGAGGATGGGACAAACACAGTTTGTTTAGATAAAACAAAGAAGGGTCTGGATCGTCTAGATATCTGTGTATGAGGGTTGATCTGTGGGTGAGATTAAATCAATGGTTGGGTCCAAACTTAAGTTGTGTTCAATGGTTAGGATCGTCTTGAGATGTGTTGATAAGGATAGATCTGTGGGTGAGATTAAATCCATGGTTGGGTCCAAACTTAAGTTATGTTCAATGGTTAGGATCGTCTTGAGATCTGTTGATAAGGATAGATCTGTGGGTGAGATTAAATCCATGGTTGGGTCCAAACTTAAGTTGTGTTCAAGGGTTAGGATCGTCTTGAGATATGTGTGAAGGTAGATTTGTGGGTGAGATTAAATCTATGGTTGGGTCCAAACTTAAGTTGTGTTCAATAGTTAGGATCGTCTTGAGATCCGTATGTGAAACTTTGATATGAGGCTCAAATTCAATATATATTGGGCCGAAAGCTTGGGTTTGATATTGGGCCACATAAATGGGTTTGATAATGCCATAATGGGCATTCCAAACAAATCATAAATAGTATTAAAAAGGTCAACATAGATGGGTTTGATATTGTGCCTTGCCTCCCAAACAGTTTCTATGTATAGACATAGCAGAATCAAGCTTACCTACCCTCAGTTTTATAATTGGGGGATTTAGAGATACCCCCCCCAAAAATATGAACTCTTTGAGATACCCCCCAGATTTAAAAACCATTAGAGATACCCCCCATTTTTTCATTTGGAGCCGGTCAACCAAGCCATTGACCTAACTTGTTTTCATATTGACTGAAATACCTTTTTCCTAACTTAAGCTCTGTCCTAATCATCCAACCCAGTCAGCATGCATTTCTACCACATCATCAAATATTACATCAAATATTTCACCAGATCTAATCCAATGGTTACAAATAATTGGCCATCAATCTCCACCCATTCTTCTTCTTCATTCTTCTCCAACCCATCAATCTCCACCCATTCTTCTTCTTCCTTCTTCTCCAACCCATCAATCTCCACCGATTTTTCTCCTTCCTTCTTCTCCAACTCATCAATCTCTACCCATTTTTCTCCTTCCTTCTTCTCTAACCCATCAATCTCCACCCATTCTTCTTCATCCTTCTTCTCCAACCCATCTTATATGTTCTTCCTTCTTCTCCAACCCCTCTTTTTCTTTCTTCTCCAACCCTTGTTCTTCTTTCTTTGCTTCTTCTTTCTTCTCCAGCCATTATCAGAGATCCAAAAAATAACTCCATTAACAGATCTAGAAGAAAAGGCGAAGAACTTTAAACTAAAATTCTTCTCTTTCCGCTAGCTAAAACGTCGAAATGAAGGTAATAAAGTACTTTGTAGTTGTTTTAGTTCACTTATATCTCGTTTTTCTTTATTTTTTCAAGTATTGGTTCATCATCTTCTTCACTCATGTCTTTTTCTGCAATTTTGGGGGGTATCTCAAAGAAAAGTTTAATTTTGGGGGATATCTCTAAGAAAAGTTTGGTTTTTTGTGAACAGATAATTTGTCAAATGTGTGATCAGACTGGGCATTATGGAGATGAATGTCAATGGGTATATAGCTATTGTAAGAAACCAGATTGTCATTGCATCATGAGGTTGACAATTTCGAACACATCAGACAATCCAGGTCGAAATTTTTTGAGATGTCATCTTCGTGGGAATTTCAAATGGTTAGATGATATAAGACAATCTGAAGAAACCTCGAAAATGGGTGGAGAAGACATTGATGAAGAAAGAAAAAACTTCAAAGAAGTAGCTTTGTTGCACTGCTCTCTCTCTCTCTCTCTCTCTCGCTCAAGAAATTTACTTTCCCTCTTCTAATTATGGTTTCAGTTTCTAATTGATCTAGGGTTTCAATTTGATTATATCGGACGGTCCAGATTACATCTTCCTAATATTGGGTGGGGATAACATAAGGTTAGTGGCTGAGTTTAAGATTTGGTGAAATGAAGTGTTTTTGCTGATATGGCATAATTGGTGAGTGCGTAGCTGACTAGGATCACCATTAAAATCAAGGAAGGGTATTTTAGTCTAAGTGATATAAAAACTGGTCAAATATAGGTCAATGGCTTGGTTGACCGGCTCCAAATGAAAAAATGGGGGGTATCTCTAATGGTTTTTAAATCTGGGGGTATCTCAAAGAGTTCATATTTTTTGGGGGGGTATCTCTAAATCTGCCTTTATAATTTAGTATCAATCTTACATTCTCACCTACCCCTAATTCTAAGTTTTCTTATTAATTAGTAAAGCATGTGTTTGAAAACTTTTGGAACAACTTATTCGAATGAAATCTCAACCACTATAACTCTTCTTTCAATCATATTATTGATCTTCCAAAACCTTCGTACACAATTAATTATAATTAGCTAAAAAAAGATATAAATGTCAGAACTACACTACGTTCGAGTCATTTACTAATATCAACAGTATAATAATTTTAAACATTCAGTAAGTTGAATTTAACTACTAAAATAAAGAGTATTTGGATATTTTGGTATCCGATCTTTGAGACGTCCAAAGAAAGAAAACTCAGTGGTAGAGTGTGATGCGCTATGTACTTGAACGTGAATATTAGAAAAATCTTAAGAGGTAATCTTAACAGGTCTGTTGGAGGGACAACTTAGTTAGTTCAGATCTGCACATATTTTCTGATCACCTAATTATATAATGAGTCTACACAGTCTGTAATTATAAGATTAGATAACTGTAGCGGTTTTTATAAAAGACATATATAATATAATTCTAAACCTCCTAAATTGTATTTTTTTATTTATTTATTTTTTTTTACAAACACATATGGGTTTTGAATTTTGATATTCAATCCCTGCACAATCCGTCAATCCCTCTAAAAAGTACCAATTATAAAACTGTGTTTGTCCCAAATTGATCCACAGTATAAATTTGGGGTTAGGATCGTTTTGAGATCTGTGTGAGGGTAGATCTGTGGGTGAGATTAAATAAATGGTTGGGTCCAGAGTGTATAAATTAAAAGTACATAATTGCGAAAAAAAATTTATATAATGATTAGTATTTTCAAATATAATCGAGTATATTGTTCTACCTTTTATTTCTGAGTGTATACTTTTGTGGGAAATTCATTTATTTATTTAATGTTTAATTTTTTTTTATTTTTTATACAAATTTCTTTGAAAAAGTTGAATTTTGTACTTCTTATGCACCTGTAGTTAAAAGTCTTCCTTTGGGTTGATTAATCAGATCGGGGTTCTGTTTTACCATGGTTATCTATTGCTGCTTATTAGGGAACTAAGATACAATCTCACCACTCCTACTTGCAGTTTAAACCATTTACTCTTTGGATACATTTCACTCTATTTCTTCATCCCTGTAATACTTTACACACTTCAGATGTGTCGACTTTGAATTCAGACGTGGATGAAAATCTGATTGCTTTTCTCTTTCATCTAGGAAGTACACTTGTAAATGATGTTCTCTTTTAATGAGTAAGGTGTTTTGCAATGACTTCTATTATAGCGTGTCCAAGATCCACATCTATACACAAGAGGAATTGGAGAGAATGACAACTGGAATGATTAGCAATGATACTAAAAGTTGTTTAGAAGATGCACTTGCTCTAATGTATGTGTCAAAATCATGCTCAGAGGCTCCGCCAGATTTACTATCAATAATATTGAGGATTTGAACCTCAAAATGTCTCCAACAATTCATGTCAGTCACCATATTGGATTTAGGTCATTTACATTTCTTATTTATTTACTCTTTCAAGTACATGTTTACTCTCTTGATTCTTTTTAAAGTGGAATGTACTCAATATTTCATGAGGATGAATTTGATTGTACGTCAAACTACAAATTTATAAGAAACATTTGGTTCTGCACCAAATCTTTCAAATTAATGTGGAATTTGATGACATCATATTTAGGGTGACAACATTGATGAAAACATATATGTGATTAAGTTAGGTGCCAGTAAAATTAAAATTTTGTGCCAATACATTTATGACACATTATATTAAATAAATAACCACAACACTGAATCAATACAAGTCATTGCAGTTCATTTCGAATAGAAAAAATTGATTCCGTTGCCACCAAATTTTGCCAGGTCACCACTGAAATTATCTTTACTTAACACGTTGATATCATGTCACTTAACACCATTAAGTAAAAGAGGAAGTTATAAAGGTTAGCAATGTAATTTGTGCATCTGATAAATAGTGGCACACATCCCAATAAAATGGATACAACGTTCTCATGATCATGATCTCAGTTTCGCTGGTCACAACAAACACCAATAATTGCAACATATCCTAAGGTAAAAAACAAGCTAGGAGGCACCATGGGAGTTGGAGGCACAATAGGAGTCCACATTAGCCATGCCAATCTCCAGTGCTTTGACCAACTTCGCAAATAATTCTAAGTCATAGTCGTCACTCCCAGTAGCTTTTTACGAAACTCATTAAATTCTTTTGAGGGAGCATTAGCAGTGGTCACTGATTTGATTGCCAATGCTTTCGTACAGTAATTTTAAAATTTTATTAACGAAAAATTATGATAATTTTGTGTTCGTCTTGGATTTAGTACGTGAAGAGAAATTTTTAGTTATGATTTCATTGAAATTTTTTACAATGTTAAAGTTTTCATTATACTGTTGGTAGAAACTAACGTGGCAAAGCCACGGGTACAACTAGTCTATATTATACTGTGCGTGGACACACAAACATGGGTAGATAAACATAACTAGACAAAGACAGTATATGGGCTTAAGTTGTGGGTTTCTCACACGGGTATCAAAAGGTCCACAATTTCTATCTCTACTCTGCCTCTTTACAATAAACCATAACTCCAACAATTCGTCTCTTTGTTTTCTCTTGAATCTTCCAGCTTCTCTCTTCATCTCTTTGTTCTCTCTTGAACCCTTCAGCTTCAATAGGTAAATTTAAAATTTTGTAATTTTAAACTCTGCTTCAATTTTGATTTTTTTAATGTTCAATTTTATAATTTATACTTTAATTTCTAAAGTCGGATCAGTATAATAGTATTGAATCATCATTAATAATACTACCCAAAAGGATTGTTGTTTGATATAATACATATCAAATCATAATTCTCTCAAATATTCAACCTATTTAATGTTGTTTTTTATCTTGGCTTTTTGTTTAATTTATTGAATTCCTGAATCAAACCATCTGTGTTGTTTCTGCTTAATTGTTATTGTTGTTGTGGATTAAGGAAAGGGCTTTTAATCAAGCTTCAAGAAGAGAGGTTTTATTAGTCGGAAAGCTTTGTTGCTAGAGCTAGAAAGCAACACAACAAAGGAAAACTCAAATTTCAGACCTAAGAAGTAAGAACAAAGGTATCAAATAATTTTTTTATTTTTGCATCATCATTTTTGTTCCTAGAAGGTTTTTATCATTAATACTTGCAGTGTATCTATATGACATACATACATAGAGGTCTGAAATTGTAAATGAGAATACTGATGGTCATTTTTAGGCAATTACAGATTTTATGAATTAAAGTAAGCTCAAACACGCCTTTATTGATTAGGTGATGTGTGTCAATCAGTTAATGCAATTGCGTAGAATGTTGTAGGGGTACTATATACTCCAACTAATAAAAACACGCCACGTGGCATACTCATCAAATCTCACAGGTCGCTCATTACTCGACCTACTTGGAGGCCGCCCAAAGCAGCTCGACTACATGATCAACAACGACCTTAGCATATGCACATGCCCTAATTCAACGCATAGAGAATATTTCCAGCTGTCGCCTAATCATTGCAGCTGTTATACATTCATTGAAGATATTACACAATCATTGGAGAATATTACACAATCATAAAGATGTAGGAGAATCTGCAAGATCCCATGATCTTCGCCTCTTCACATTCTATATAAACAGAACTACGATGGCTTGATCTCTAAGTTCCACCCCCACGAGCTAGAGTACGTAGGCAATCTCGATCTCAACGAGGTGCAGCCACCCCCGATCTCAAATCCCCCTTTGGTCAAGTCCAACTGCGACCTGATCTTGTAAGTACATTAATCTAGAAATAGGTTAATACATTTGGCGCCGACTAAAAGGAATTCGATTATATCGAAAAACCCAACCCTCCCACCCAAATCAAAGTCATTTCACCATTACCATTTCCCCAAATGACTATCCAAGAAGTCACAATCCAAGATCTATGAGACCAACTCAATCGTCTCAGGAAGAAAACGTTTAATTGAAAGCTGCACAAGTTGCACAAACAGCAAAGGCTGCGCAAGTAGCAAACCTTGAACAGGGGACTGTCGCCACTGACGACAACAACCGGAAATATGAGGAACTCAGTCAGCAGCTCGCCGAGTTCAAAGCTTATCAGGTCACCATTCAACTTAGCAAAGGGCACACAGCCGAACAGCTCGCTATCCAATCTCTACAGCAATTCCAAGAATCTCCTTTCACCAAAGAAATTCTTGAGCACGAGTTACCAAACAAACTCAACACTCCAAAAATCGATCAGTATGCAGGAATCGGAGACCCAACAGATCACATCAAGGGATTCCATAAGTCACTTCCTCTCATCAAGGAAGATCACCTTCTATGTTTGTTATTCCAGTCCAGCCTCACCGGAGCTGCTCTCGACTGATTTCAACGTTTGAAGCCAGGGTCAATCAGCTCGTTTGCCGATCTATAAAAACAGTTCGTTATTTTCTACATCCACAACAAAAAGCGTTCAGTCACCATCGACGCTATGTTCAAAGTGAAACAACGAGATGGAGAGTCACTGAGCAATTTCTTTGCTCGATTTAAAGCAGAACTGCACTCCATTCAGGATTTTGCAAAGGAACACGAGACCTTCGCAACAATCGCATTCTCTCACGGTCTGATCCAAGGGTCAGATCTGCACAAGTCTTTGGCCATGAAACGGCCAGCATCTCTCGATGAGCTCTACCTCAAGGTAGATTGTTACATCAAGCTCGAGGAAGCCCTAGTTGGTGGAACAAAAACTCATGTCATCTCAAATGTGGAAGGAGGCCCCACCAAAAAGCCTCGATCTGATAACAAAAGATTCAAAGCTAAGTCATTGCCCATAGAGCAACGAGAATATCACCGGTTCACTAGACCAGCAGGTTACATCTATGAGCGCATCAAGCACAACCATTGGTGCAAGATTCCAGACTTCACTCAATTGGAAGACACATCTGGTCGTCCATACTGCAAGGTTCACAAGGTAAGGTGTCATCAAACTGATGATTGCCGCATTCTGAAGCGAGCTCTTCAGACTTGGGCCGACGAGAAAAGACTCAATAACTGGATCTACGACAGGAATGAAGAATCCAGTGACAAAAGAAAGAAGAAAAGATCAAGATCGCCTCCAAGATCAGCAAAGCGATCTCACAGCAAGGCCAGAACGAGCTCCAATAGCCCAGCACGCAGCAGAGGGCGTAGCCTCTCACAACGATTAGGTCCAACAGGTGACCTACGCGACCAAATTAATAAGAAGGTCGCAAATAAGGTAGACAATGAAAGTGAATCAGAAGGTCATGTAGTGTACATGATCTATGAGTCCAACTCTACCCCAGTATCCAGAGAAAAGAAGAGGCGAGTAGAGCATCTCCATCACGTCTACTCACTTACAGGCCGAGCAGCTCGATTCAATATCCCAGCTCGGCAGGAAACATATATCACCTTCACTGAAGACGATCTCAACAAGGTCGTAACACCACACAACGACGCTCTGGTCGTTGAGCTAAGAGTAGCAAACTACATCATCAAGAGGGTTCTCATTGACCCAGGTGCATCCTGTAACATTCTGATGTACAGGACCTTCAAGGATATGAGGTTGCCTGATTCAGTCCTCATCCCCGATTTCACACCAATCTTGGGTTTCAATAGCTCGAGAGAAGATCCCAAAGGAGAAATACTGTTGCCCGTTACTGTGGGCAGAAAGGAAGACAAGGTCGTTGTGACCGCAAAATTTAGCATCCTCAACATCGCAAGTAAGTACAACGCGATACTTGGCCGTAAATAGATCCATGCCATGCGAGGTGTCCCATCAACATATCATCAAGTATTCCGTTATCCTGGACCCAATGGCATAATAGAACTCAGGGGCAATCATAACGCTGCACAAGAATGTCATGGAATTCTTGAAGATGTGGCGCCTGAAAAGCCATCTACCTCTGGAGCCAAGGAAGCTGAACAAAAAGGAAAGAGCCCGCAACCCTCAGAAGTCAAGGAGGGTGACAAACAACCAAAGATCCCGTCAAAGGGAAAGGCTGAAGCAGCCAAATAACAATTACAGAAGGAGCAAGCGAGCTCCCCCCCAGCTGTCACTCGGAAGCACAGATCCAGGAGTGCGAGTGAATTTAGGGTCAGAGGACGACCCAAGATATGTTTATGTGGGCTCAGAGTTAGAGGGAGATAAGTATAACAACTTTGTAAACTTTCTTTCAATGAATAAAGATGTTTTTGCTTGGTCGTATATTGATATGCCTGGGATAGACCCATCAATTGCATGCCATAAACTACGCGTCAATCCAAATTACCGACCTGTCAAGCAAAAACTAAGACGACTTGCTCCAAAATTCCATCAAGCAGTCAATGATGAAATCAACAGACTCAAACAGGTCGGGTTCATCAAGGAGGTTGACACACCAGATTGGTTGGCCAACATAGTTCCAGTCTTGAAGAAGAACGGGAAAACAAGAGTTTACATCGACTTTACAAGATTGAACAAAGCTTGCCCTAAAGATTCGTTCCCACTGCCACGAATCGATAGGTTAGTCTATCAAACCTGTGGTTTTGAGCTACTATCATTCATGGATGCGTATTCAAGCTACAACCATATCCCAATATATGAACCAAATCAAGAGAAGACTTCATTTACAACAGAGCAACGCATCTTTTGCTACAAAGTCATGCCTTTTGGTTTACGAAACGCAGGAGCAACATACCAACGACTTGTCACCAAAATGTTCGACGACCTGCTAGGTCGAACAATGGAGGTCTACATCGACGACATGTTGGTAAAAAGCAGCCAAGAGCAGGATCACTTGGCCAATCTCGATCAGGCGTTTCAAAGGTTAAGGCAATTCAGAATGCGACTTAACCCAGAAAAATGCCTATTCGGAGTAGCTTCAGGAAAGTTCCTTAGCTACCTCGTTACAAAGAGGGGTATCGAAGCAAACCCCGACCAGATCAGAGCCCTGGTCGATATGCCCAGCCCGAAGATAAAAAAACAAATCCAGAAGCTCAACGACATGGTATCAACTCTTAATAGATTCATTTCTAAAGCATCCGATAAGTGTCGACCAATGCTTCATATTCTCAGAAAAGGGGCTGCATATCAATGGACAGAAGAATGCGAGAAAGCCTTTGCCGAACTAAAGGCATACTTATCCACTCCACCAGTTCTCACAAAGCCTAATGATGGAGATGTGCTTGGAATCTACCTCGCCACTTCAGATTTTGCGATCAGTGCAGTACTGTTCAAGGAAGAAAATCAGGTCGAGCGATCAATCTACTTCACAAGCAATGTGTTGCAACAAGCAGAAATAAGGTACACACCTCTAGAAAAGTTAGCATTAGCTCTTCTTTACGCTGCATGTAAGTTTAGACCTTATTTCCAAGCACACACCGTCAAAGTAATCACCGACCAGCCATTACGCCACATACTAGAGAAAAAAAACAAAACGGGTCGTATGGGCCAGGTCGTAGCTGATTTCTTAGCAGATTACCCTGCTGAAGATTTTAGTTGGGAACCAGAACCAGAAACCAGGCAAGTCCAAGTCGATCCACCAGACACTTGGCAACTCTACGTGATGGTTCACACAACTCAAGTGGAAGTGGCATCGGTGCAGTACTCATCTCACCTGAGGGCTCACAACTCGAAAGGTCAACTCGGTTAGACTTCTCGACCTCCAACAATGAGGCCGAATACGAAGCTCTAATCCAGGGTCTACAAATGGCCATCGACCTGCAAGCAGTTCGACTCAAAGCATTCAGCGATTCACAACTGGTAGTAAATCAGATTACAAACAACTACCAGATACATGGAGTCAATTTGATAAGATATGCTAGCAAAGCAAATGAGTTGATCAGCAAGTTCAGTTTCTTCACCATCTAACACATTCCAAGAGATGATAACCGCCATGCTGACTCACTAGCATTCCTTGCTTCTAAGGTCGAATCAGAGCGACCTAGAGCTTTAACCATCGCAGTTAACCACTACCTGCGTATCCGCAAAAGGAGGAAGTGGTCAACCAAATTAGCGATCTGCTAGCCACGACCTCAGAAGACATCAAGGGGACCTGGATGGAACCTTTCCTCAACTATCTTCAGACTAGCGAGCTCCCATCAAACAAAAAGGGGGCCAGCCAGCTATTGCACAAGGTCACAATGTACAGGTTACATGAAGGAAAATTATTCAGAAAATCAGCAACTGGTCTGCTCCTGAGATGCTTAATCCCAAAGCATGGGCAAATCATATTTCAAGAAATCCATGAAGGAGAATGCGGAAATCATTCGGGAGGTCGCACACTTGCTCATAAGGCGATCTCGCAAGGATATTTCTGGCCGAGAATGAAGGAGGATGCTAAAACGTTTGTGCTGAAATGTAAGGAGTGTCAACGTTTTGTTGATAACACACATCAACATCCCAACGACCTCATCAACATCACTGCACCCTGGCCATTTCACATGTGGGGGCTTGACATCATGGGCCCATTGGTCAAGGAAAAGAAATCTGAGAAAAGATACGTTCTAGTTGCAGTAGACTACTTCACCAAGTGGGTAGAGGTTGTTGCCCTCACCAACATTACTCAAGCTGATGTGCAAAGATTCATGTGGGAAAACATAATCACAAGATTTGGTTTACCCAAAAAAATTGTCACTGACAATGGCACTCAGTTCGTGGGTAAAAACATCAACGCTTTCTATGCTCTATGGAACATCGAGCACTCCAGATCAACTCCTCGATATCCACAAGCCAATGGCCAGGTCGAAGCTGCAAATAGACAAATTCTGAACAACTTAAAGAAAAAACTTGAAGATCAGGAAGACCAGTGGCCACAACAGCTAGAAAACATCTTATGGGCCTACAGAACGACTCCACGAACATCAACAGGAATGTCCCCATTCAGCCTTTGCTATGGATTTGAAGCTGTTATTCCCACTGAGCTGACATTTGGCACGACCAAGTCACTACTGGTCGATACCGAGCTCAATAACCAGGCCTGGTCGTTCGGAGTAGACCTAGTTAAGGAAAGAAGGAACCACGCCACCATCAAACACGAGCAATACCAACAAAGGCTCAAACGAGCTTATAACAAGGGTGTTCGACTTCGATCTTTCCAGCCTGGTGAGCTCGTGTTGAGGAAAATGTTCCACAACAAAAGAAAAGCAAATGTTGGAAAACTCAATGCCAACTGGGAAGGTCCTTACATCATCAAAAAAGTTCAGAGCAATGGATCTTATCGCTTACAAACTCCAGAAGGAGAAGATGTCAAGAATCCTTGGAATGCTTATCATCTCAAGAAGTTTTACTAGTAAAATGTAAGCATGCATTCTAATATTTCAATAAACGAGCTCAATTTTGCCTTCATCTCAGTTCAAACATGAATGGCTTGAATAGGTCTAACTCAATCCCTCGACCTCTAAATTATCAATACTCTAGTCCCTTTGGTAATTTTTTAAGTGTTAAACTCCACTAACACTTTGTACTTAGGTCTTAACTCCCCAACGACCTAAGTACAATCGAGCTCATATTCAATCGACCACATCTCGGAACCAGTCGAATTTTATACTTATTTGTTGTTTGCACATCAAGTCAAGCAGACAATACAAAATAGAAAAGGCGAGCGAGGTAAACGAATGAAATTTCATTTTATTTATTCATCCAAATGACTAACTATTACAGGAAAATAATCGACCTAATTAAACTACTTGGGGGCTACGCAAATCCAACTCGCAAGAAAGAGGTCACCTGCAACAGATAAAACAAAACCACAAATGACGAGAACAAAAAGCAATTTCATTAAACTAAGGCATACAAGAGGAAACATTTCAGTCCGCTCTGCTTGCAGCCATTCATCTCGTCTAGCTGCCTTCTGAACGAGCTACCAGGAATCCTTGGAAACTAGCCGCTCAGATCGACAAAAATACATCATCCATAAAACAAGAAACATAAGTGCAGAAAAGTAAAAGGCGCAATCGACCTGCCAAAGCAGATCGACCACTATTGTTTACGATTACAACCCATCAAAACATCCAATGAAGACAAATTCACTCGACCTCACAAACACTCGAGCTGGAGACTGAAAGGGAGTAGAAGAAGGAGGTGTACTGGCCAAGCAATGAGGAATATTTATAAAAAGAAGAAGGAGCAAGCAAGATGAGCTATTGGTGTAGTGAAGACTCGTGCTATCAGGACGCGTCTCACCAAACACCAAGAATCACTGAAGACAGAGAGGAGGGATATCTCAATGAAAATAAATCAATGAAGGGATATCAACTTCTTTGATTTATGGCATTATCAAACCCATTTATGTGGCCCAATATCAAACCCAAGCTTTCGGCCCAATATAGATTGAATTTGAGCCTCATATCAAAGTTTCACATACGGATCTCAAGACGATCCTAACTATTGAACACAACTTAAGTTTGGACCCAACCATAGATTTAATCTCACCCACAAATCTACCTTCACACAGATCTCAAGACCACGTTAGTTTATACCCTTTCTATATCTCCTTTCTATATATCTCAATGAATGTACATAAAACTTCCATTAGTCACAATTGAATATATTTCTATATATTCATGTTTAAGAAAACAAATGCAAGTAGCTTAAATTAAACGTTTGATACTCTTTGAGATATTGCACAGGGTACTTGGATTGGATTCATGATATAGGCCATCACAATTCATGATAGTCACATATATGTTTTCATCAATGTTGTCACCCTAAATATGATGTCATCAAATTCCACATTAATTTGAAAGATTTGGTGCAGAACCAAATGTTTCTTATAAATTTGTAGTTTGACGTACAATCAAATTCATCATCATGAAATATTGAGTACATGCCACTTTAAAAGGAATCAAGAGAGTAAACATGTACCTGAAAGAGTAAATAAATAAGAAATATAAATGGCCTAAATCCAATATGGTGACTGACATGAATTGTTGGAGACATTTTGAAAGAGAGAGATGAAGAAAATTATCAATAACGATTACATACATTTTTTATTATATGTGCAAGATATAATAAACGTAAACCCCCTAGTATAATAACAGATCTATGTTACTTTTGAGAAGACACCCCCTTACCCCTGTTCAAAGGTCGTGCAACAGTCTTCTTGGACAAGGGAGTAGGGTCAGGAGATCGCATAGCTTTCAAAGGAGTAGGAGAGGGCATCACTGGTGGAGGCTCCAGTGATGCTCAAATGTCATCCGACCCAAAACACTCTCACTCGACGTAAGCCTATTTTTATCCGAGCTCACTCGACGTGATCCTATTTTTAAGCAACCTCCATCGACCTAGTTCAAACTCAAATACGTTTTGATTCTCTTCAATTACAATATATTTTCAGATCCAAAATATCCGCTCATTAATTGACCACACCGTTATGCAATTAATGAGCTATCCGTTGTCCCAATCACCTATAAATACGAACTACGTAGACTTGATTCTGGGACTTGGTCAATCTCAGATACGTAGGCAACTATCTCTCTAGATAGCTCAGCCACTTTCACACACTCATCTCTCCCTCCTCCACTTTCCAGTCATTTTCTCCGACTTAAATTTTACTTACATTTACATTGGCGCCGACTGATTCGTGATCGAATAACAACCAGACAACGACCATGGCAACAATCACTGTTGAGCAATTTGAGCAACTCCAAAATAGAAATAAATCTTTAGATTGGCTATGGTAATTGATAATTTTCTTCATCTCTCTCTTTCAATTTAATTATATTACATTACAATGTAATATAAATTATATGTCTGTATTATCAATTCTTAATTATCAATATAATCGTTATTCTCTTTTAAAATATTAGAGTGCAAATACAATTTTATGTTTGTATATAATAATTTAAGAAATATTATTGTTTCTTCATATAAGTTATATGAAAATTTATAACGATGAGCACCAGATATGTATAATAACCATTCTACATAAAAGAATTTGAGATTTACATCGATCTATTGTACATGAATTTTCCTGTACAGTAGGCAACTAAATATGAACTCTTTGAGATACCCCCAGATTTTGCCCATTATAGATTTTATTTCCTTTACATTCAGGAAATTATTTTAGATAACTTAAGTTTGGACCTAAGTTGTGTTCAATAGTTAGGATCGTCTTGAGATCCGTATGTGAAACTTTGATATGAGGCTTAAATTCAATCTATATTGGGCCGAAAGCTTAAATTAACCTTTATTCTTTCCTTTTTCTTTCTTCTACTCTATATAAGCACAATCAACAGTAAAAATTGATTCCGTTGCCACCAAATTTTGCCAGGTCACCACTGAAATTATCTTTACTTAACACCTTGATATCATGTCACTTAACACCATTAAATAAAAGAGGAAGTTATAAAGGTTAGCAATGTAATTTGTGCATCTGATAAATAGTGGCACACATCCCAATAAAAAGGATACAACGTTCTCATGATCATGATCCCAGTTTCGCTGGTCACAACAAACACCAATAATTGCAACATATCCTAAGGTAAAAAACAAGCTAGGAGGCACCATGGGAGTTGGAGGCACAATAGGAGTCCACATTAGCCATGCCAATCTCCAGTGCTTTGACCAACTTCGCAAATAATTCTAAGTCATAGTCGTCACTCTCACTAGCTTTTTACGAAACTCATTAAATTCTTTTGAGGGAGCATTAGCAGTGGTCACTGATTTGATTGCCAATGCTTTCGTACAGTAATTTTAAAATTTCATTAACGAAAAAATTACGATAATTTTGTGTTCGTCTTGGATTTAGTGCGTGAACAGAAATTTTTAGTCATGATTTCATTGAAATTTTTTACAGTGTTAAAGTTTTCATTATACTGTTGGTAGAAACTAACATGGCAAAGCCACGGGTACAACAGTTTTTTTTTTTTTTTTTTTTTTTTACAAACACATATGGATTTTGAATTTTGATATTCAATCCCTGCACAATCCGTCAATCCCTCTAAAAAGTACCAATTATAAAACTGTGTTTGTCCCAAATTGATCCATAGTATAAATTTGGGGTTAGGATCGTTTTGAGATCAGTGTGAGGGTAGATCTGTGGGTGCGATTAAATAAATGGTTGGGTCCAGAGTGTATAAATTAAAAGTACATAATTGCGAAAAAAAATTTATATAATGATTAGTATTTTCAAATATAATAGAGTATATTGTTCTATCTTTTATTTCTGAGTGTATACTTTTGTGGGAAATTCATTTATTTATTTAATGTTTAATTTTTTTTTTATTTTTTATACAAATCTCTTTGAAAAAGTTGAATTTTGCACTTCTTATGCTCCTGTAGTTAAAAGTCTTCCTTTGGGTTGATTAATCAGATCGGGGTTCTGTTTTACCATAGTTATCTATTGCTGCTTTTTGGGGAACTAAGATACAATCTCACCACTGCTACTTGCAGTTTAAACCATTTACTCTTTGGATACATTTCACTATATTTCTTCATCCCTGTAATACTTTGCACACTTCAGATGTGTCGACTTTGAATTCAGACGTGGATGAAAATCTGATTGCTTTTCTCTTTCATCTAGGAAGTACACTTGCAAATGATGTTCTCTTTTAATGAGTAAGGTGTTTTGCAATGACTTCTATTATAGCGTGTCCAAGATCCACATCTATACACAAGAGGAATTGGAGAAAATGACAACTGGAATGATTAGCGACGATACTAAAAGTTGTTTAGAAGATGCACTTGCTCTAATGTATGTGTCAAAATCATGCTCAGAGGTTCCGCCAGATTTACTATCAATAATATCGAGGATTTGAACCTCAAAATGTCCCCAACAATTCCTGTCAGTCATCATATTGGATTTAGGCCATTTACATTTCTTATTTATTTACTCTTTCAAGTACATGTTTACTCTCTTGATTCCTTTTAAAGTGGAATGTACTCAATATTTCATGATGATGAATTTGATTGTACGTCAAAGTACAAATTTATAAGAAACATTTGGTTCTGCACCAAATCTTTCAAATTAATGTGGAATTTGATGACATCATATTTAGGGTGACAACATTGATGAAAACATATATGTGATTAAGTTAGGTGCCAGTAAAATTAAAATTTTGTGCCAATACATTTATGACACATTATATTAAATAAATAACCACAACACTGAATCAATACAAGTCATTGCAGTTCATTTCGAATAGAAAAAATTGATTTCGTTGCCACAAAATTTTGCTAGGTCACCACTGAAATTATCTTTACTTAACACCTTGATATCATGTCACTTAACACCATTAAGTAAAAGAGAAAGTTATAAAGGTTAGCAATGTAATTTGTGCATCTTATAAATAGTGGCACACATCCCAATAAAAAGGATACAACGTTCTCATGATCATGATCTCAGTTTCGCTGGTCACAACAAAAACCAATAATTGCAATGTAATTTGTGCATCTGATAAATAGTGGCACACATCCCAATAAAAAGGATACAACGTTCTCATGATCATGATCTCAGTTTCGCTGGTCACAACAAACACCAATAATTGCAACATATCCTAAGGTGAAAAACAAGCTAGGAGGCACCATGGGAGTTGGAGGCACAATAGGAGTCCACATTAGCCATGCCAATCTCCAGTGCTTTGACCAACTTTGCAAATAATTCGAAGTCATAGTTGTCACTCCCACTAGCTTTTTACGAAACTCATTAAATTCTTTTGAGGGAGCATTAGCAGTGGTCACTGATTTGATTGCCAATGCTTTCGTACAGTAATTTTAAAATTTCATTAACGAAAAATTATGATAATTTTGTGTTCGTCTTGGATTTAGTGCGTGAACAGAAATATTTAGTTATGATTTCATTGAAATTTTTTACAATGTTAAAGTTTTCATTATACTGTTGGTAGAAACTAACGTGGGATGTGTGCTAAATGATTTCGTTATTCTAAAATAGTCAATATATTACTACACATTATTTATATTCCATTGAATATAAAGCTTTTGGGCTAACGGTATAAACTAACATTATAGAGTTTTATGAGCCTGCTAAACCTTTTGACAGTGGCATTGGGATCTCCTTAATTATGGTAACTTTTAGTTTCTACCAACAGTATAACGAAAACTTTAACATTGTAAAAAATTTCAATGAAATCATAACTAAAAATTTCTGTTCACGTACTAAATCCAAGACGAACACAAAATTATCATAATTTTTCGTTAATGAAATTTTAAAATTACTGTACGAAAGCATTGGCAATCAAATCAGTGACCACTGCTAATGTTCCCTCAAAAGAATTTAATGAGTTTCGTAAAAAGCTAGTGGGAGTAACGACTATGACTTAGAATTATTTGCGAAGTTGGTCAAAGCACTGGAGATTGGCATGGCTAATGTGGACTCCTATTGTGCCTCCAACTCCCATGGTGCCTCCTAGCTTGTTTTTTACCTTAGGATATGTTGCAATTATTGGTGTTTGTTGTGACCAGCGAAACTGAGATCATGATCATGAGAACGTTGTATCCTTTTTATTGGGATGTGTGCCACTATTTATCAGATGCACAAATTACATTGCTAACCTTTATAACTTCCTCTTTTACTTAATGGTGTTAAGTAACATGATATCAAGGTGTTAAGTAAAGATAATTTCAGTGGTGACCTGGCAAAATTTGGTGGCAACGGAATCAATTTTTTCTATTCGAAATGAACTGCAATGACTTGTATTGATTCAGTGTTGTGGTTATTTATTTAATATAATGTGTCATAAATGTATTGACACAAAATTTTAATTTTACTGGCACCTAACTTAATCACATATATGTTTTCATCAATGTTGTCACCCTAAATATGATGTCATCAAATTCCACATTAATTTGAAAGATTTGGTGCAGAATCAAATGTTTCTTATAAATTTGTACTTTGACGTACAATCAAATTCATCATCATGAAATATTGAGTACATTCCACTTTAAAAGGAATCAAGAGAGTAAACATGTACTTGAAAGAGTAAATAAATAAGAAATGTAAATGGCCTAAATCCAATATGGTGACTGACATGAATTGTTGGAGACATTTTGAGGTTCAAATCCTCGATATTATTGATAGTAAATCTGGCGGAGCCTCTGAGCATGATTTTGACACATACATTAGAGCAAGTGCATCTTCTAAACAACTTTTAGTATCACCGCTAATCATTCCAGTTGTCATTTTCTCCAATTCCTCTTGTGTATAGATGTGGATCTTGGACACGCTATAATAGAAGTCATTGCAAAACACCTTACTCATTAAAAGAAAACATCATTTGCAAGTGTACTTCCTAGATGAAAGAGAAAAGCAATCAGATTTTCATCCACGTCTGAATTCAAAGTCGACACATCTGAAGTGTGCAAAGTATTACAGGGATGAAGAAATAGAGTGAAATGTATCCAAAGAGTAAATGGTTTAAACTGCAAGTAGGAGTGGTGAGATTGTATCTTAGTTCCCTAATAAGCAGCAATAGATAACCATGGTAAAACAGAACCCCAATCTGATTAATCAACCCAAAGGAAGACTTTTAACTACAGGTGCATAAGAAGTACAAAATTCAACTTTTTCAAAGAGATTTGTATAAAAAATAAAAAAAAAATTAAACATTAAATAAATAAATGAATTTCCCACAAAAGTATACACTCAGAAATAAAAGGTAGAACAATATACTCGATTATATTTGAAAATACTAATCATTATATAAATTTTTTTTCGCAATTATGTACTTTTAATTTATACACTCTGGACCCAACCATTTATTTAATCTCACCCACAGATCTACCCTCATACAGATCTCAAAACGATCCTAACCCCAAATTTATACTGTGGATCAATTTGGGACAAACACAGTTTTATAATTGGTACTTTTTAGAGGGATTGACGGATTGTGCAGGGATTGAATATCAAAATTCAAAACCCATATGTGCTTGTAAAAAAAAAAAAAAAACCACAATTTAGGAGGTTTAGAATTATATTATATATGTCTTTTATAAAAACCGCTACAGTTATCTAATCTTATAATTACAGACTGTGTATACTCATTATATAATTAGGTGATCAGAAAATATGTGCAGATCTGAACTAACTAAGTTGTCCCTCCAACAGACCTGTCAAACCCTCATTTGCTAGTCTGCCTCAAGTAAGTATCACTCATTTAGTTGTTATCTTCCCGCAAAGTTTGGCCATTTGATTACAACGAATGAAGTTATTTTTTTTATTCTTCTGGGGTTTAGGAGAGGCTTTGAGATTTGCATTTAAACTTAGATCATTTACTATCTTTCTTTCGATAATTAGAATTAGACTTTTCTCTGATATTTACATAAATGATGAATGAGATACCTGTACACAATACCTTTGGTTGGTACTGTACTCTGAGTATGATTTTTTCTTAACTCTTTTAGAAGCTACTTGCATTTGTTTTCTTCTATTTTTAAAGAGGGGAACATGTTTAATAGTTTGTCTATCATATTTTTTCTATTTTGACCTACTGCCCATATTTTATGTAAAATTGTAAATTATCTTTATTAGAAGAAAAAAACACATCTAGGTGTCGATTCGAACTAACATGAGAAGATAGTAAATGTTGCAGGCACAATCCTTAGCAGATCCATTTGTATATTGTGCTTATATAGAGTAGAAGAAAAAAGAGAAAATGGAAGCTGCACGTGTCTCTCGAATTACAATTACCTCTTAAGATTTTTCTAATATTCACGTTCAAGTACATAGCGCATCACACTCTACCACTGAGTTTTCTTTCTTTGGACGTCTCAAAGATCGGATACCAAAATATCCAAATACTCTTTATTTTAGTAGTTAAATTCAACTTACTGAATGTTTAAAATTATTATACTGTTGATATTAGTAAATGACTCGAACGTGGTGTAGTTTTGACATTTATATCTTTTTTTAGCTAATTATAATTAATTGTGTACGAAGCTTTTAGAAGATCAATAATATGATTGAAAGAAGAGTTATAGTGGTTGAAGTTGTAAACTAACGGTATGATCAAGCTTACCTACCCTCAGTTTTATAATTGGGGGATTTAGAGATACCCCCCCCCCCCCCCCAAAAAAAATATGAACTCTTTGAGATACCCCCCAGATTTAAAAACCATTAGAGATACCCCCCATTTTTTCATTTGGAGCCGGTCAACCAAGCCATTGACGTTCTATGATTGTTTAAAGTATAAACTAACATTATAGAGTTTATACCGTTAATGTACTAACGACCAATATATTCCAAGGATTTTAGTTTAAATGGGAAATATTCGATAAACATTCGATAAATATCATATAACTTAAACAAAAGTGACATCTATGTCTAATTGGAAAAATCTTTACGATTAACTCTAAAAAAATGTTCAAATTTTGATATATAGAGAAATATATTAAAAATTATACATATATTTATGAGGGTCGTAAGAGGGCTTTGAGAGAGTTAATTAGGGTCGGGCTAAGGGTAGGGTCTAAGATTTCCAAAGCTAAACCCTAACCCGACCCTTAAAAGGAGAGGGTCGGGCCGACCCTACCCTAAAAATCATAAGGGTCAAGCTTTAAGGGCTTTTTTCGTTGAATGGGCCGGGCAGGCCGGGCCGGGTTTAGGGTCAAAGGCCTATTTTTACAGGCCTAATTGGTATTTAGAGTATGGGGCACCTTCCCGTCAGTTGACTGCTATGACTAACTGTTAACTCAAGTCAAAGAACTCATATTTTATAAATACCCATAATACCCCGCACATGTGTCCTATTCCCTAATTTTATTTAACACAGGGTGTCTTCTTCTCTAATAACTAAAATCCTGAAAGGTTTGCAAGGGATGGTATAATGACACGTGTCAATTTATCAACCATAAGATGGAATCAATGGATAATATAATGACATGTGTAACGGTTTTGTTATTAAAATTCAATCTCGTGCTAAACACATAGAGGGGTAATATTGTCATTTTCAAAAAAATTAACAAGCAAACAACAGTCAACATAGTCAACTCACGGAAAGTGCCATAAACTCTAATACCAATTAAAAGCGTCCCATTTCCTAAATAGGTATTATTTAGGCGTTCCAAAGTCTAAAAACCCCATTAAAGAAACAAAAGAAAGAAGGAGTTTAACTCCATTATAAAACATGTCTAACAAGAGCGAATGCACGCTCCCAATTGCAAATTATTTTATAAGGAAAGATTTGTACTTTATCTAGTAAAATCTCTTTGCACACGACTAATAGTCAGAGATCATTACAAATCTTTGCCCTTAAACAATTTAAACGATTCCATAATATAATCATGTCAGATGTCCACAACCTACCTAGGGCTTTCAAAACTCTTGTCATAATCTAATCCTGGTCAAACTGAACTTCCGAAGACCAAATAGAACCCAGATTCCACAGTTCCCATTTGAATCTGCAAAATACAGTACCATACCATTAACAATTACACATGATGCTATTATTAAAATCAATGAGAAAGCCACAATCTTTTGGTAATTTCATATTTATTCAAAATAAAAAGTAATTTGTAATAAAAAAAAGAGTAATATCCCAAAAAAGCCCCATGTTTAGGTGCCTCTTCCCCAATAGGCCCTGACATGGGGTCATCTTCTCAAACAAGCCCTTTGACTATTTCATAATTTTTAGCCGGTCAAAATTACCCTTGTATTATATCCTCTAAAATCCACTTTTTATCCTCCAAAGTCAGTACAAGAAAAAAAACTCAGAAAAAGACAAAAAACAGAAAAGGACAGAAAAACAGTTGGTGTATAACTTTTTGGTTTTAACATTTGAAAATCTTATAACTTGTGATTTAGAAATCGAAAATCAACATGGTGTATATGGTTGGAAAGATCTCGACGAGATCTTTTAAACGAGATCCCACATGACTATAAATTTTAAAATTTTAAACAAATTAAAATTTAAAAAAAATTCAAATATTCATAAAAATTCAAAATTTCATATTTTTTTACTGTGAAGTTGGGTTTCGAAAAAAAAAACTCCGTATGATTTCATAAGGTTTTTCAAAATTACTCTAAAAATCTAAAAAAAATCACACATTACTACCAAATTCTTGAGTTCTTACTTTTGTCCTCTAAAGAAAAATTTCTTATCTTCTAACACCAAAACAATATCCTCTAAATTATTGTTTGTTGTTCTGTAAATTACAAAGGCATGATATCTATTCCATATTATTAATATATGTGGATTGTAGTCTGTAATTTGATGCATGAGTTCAATTTCTCGACTGAGGACAAAACCCTTACAGTACAGACAAAAAGAAAATTGTATTGCCATGAAAAGTTCATAAAAATGTTTAATGTACAGTTAACTTCACAAAAGACTATATATTTTTTTTAGTTTACAACCCAAAACATAAGAAACAGTAGAGAGCATAACCCAGTGTAAACATAAATCCCTCATTTTGTCTGGTGTAATGCCACGAAGTTCATTAAAATTGTACATCATTCTTCCTTCCCATCCCCCACACCAAAACAATATAATATCTCACATCTCTAATCATCATTTTTTTTTTTTTTGGCAAACAGGGTTGGAAGGCACCCCTTACCTCTTTAAATTACGTGAGGAAACTTTTATCAAACAATCAGTTGTTGGCATGTTTCGAACCAACGAACTCATGTACTTTCTAACCATCATTGAAACTGATAATCTCCATTTGTTTAAATACTCATGCATTCTTATTTTTCCACAAAATCCAAGTAATATGTATGGAACCATGACCAATATACTTTGATAACCAGCTTTACTCCATCTCTCAACACTTTTCAATATATAATGTAATTTAGTAAAATTGCATGTTAAGTGGATACAATAGCTTGTTTAGAGGATAAAACTATATTGTTTGGTGAACAACAATCAATGTTTTAGCGGACAAAACCCTTACGGTATATAGCGAAAAAATTATCGAAAAAATAAAAATTACATATTTTTTTTTCATACCCATGTGAGATCTTGTTAGATAGATCTCGTCGAGATCTTTCCAACCATATACATCATATTGATTTTTAATTTCTTAATCAAAAGATATACAAGTTACAAATAATATAGCAAAAAAAATTTAATTAATATTAAAAAAATATGTTTTTGTCTCTTTCTTAGTTGTCTCTTTCTTATTTGTCTTATATTCTAATTTTTGTTCTTTTGTCTTTAGTAGGGTATTTTAGTAAAACAAAATAAAAGAAAGTGGGGGTAAGGGCTTGTTTGAGAAGATGACCCCATGTCAGGGCCTATTGCGGAAGAGGCACCTAAACATGGGGCTTTTTTGGGATATTACCCAAAAAAAAATGCATGCTAATATGCGTACCGAAATAAAAATAACTGCAGATACCCAAGTTTGCTACACTCTATAAGAAGCATGTCCATTAATATATGTTATAAAGAGATTCGACCAAGAAAAAAATAGGGATATGACAAAAGAGAAATTTAGCAAAAATAAATAATATGTTGAATTATTAAAACTTTACTTTTACCAAAATGTCATTATCAAGTCATTCCCATTTTAAATTAACAAAAATAACTTAAATTTAGTCAATTTAATTTGTTCCAGTAAAAAAACAACTTGACCTTCAAAACATGTTTTCTAGTGATTGGTCAAACGAAACAGTATTTGGGAAGGAGACAATAAAAAACGATGGATGTGCCTTGGACGGGCGATGCATATGTTTAGGAGACAGACATTATAACAAACTTAATGGGTGTTTCTATTAACCCACAACTAATCAAGACTAAGGAGCATAGATTTAGTATTTGTAACTCATTAAATGAGAAGTTTTCCCCCTCTGAAATTATAAAGACAGACAACCATCTTGAATTACATGTAAAAGAAATAGGAGCACATACATTTTTTTCATTTTTATTTTCAGTACATATTCTTGGTAGTATAAAAGATACAGTGTTACATGTCAATTCCTCTACCTAGTTTCAAAATAGTATAACGCTAAAGTGGAATTGTCCACAAAACAATATATTGCTCACCAAAAATTTGATGTTGTCATGCTACTGTTATGCTACCAAGCTCTTATATGTTATCAAAAGAAACAAAATTAAGGTGTTACATTGATCAATTAATAAGGACTTATATGTTATCATGTAAATATAAGCAAAAAAAAAAAAAGTACACCCACACCTATAATGGGCATTCCAAACAAATCTTTTCTGGTAGTCGACCTCCTGAATGCCATCAAGCGAGCTACTTGCCAAATGAATGGTAACTTCTGGAGGAATATGAGGGTTATAGACGACCTAAACAAGCTGCATGGGTGGAATATTAGTGTAGAGAATGTGTTAGACCACTTCTACTTTAAACGGTCTGCGAGGCCGGGTCTAGCGGGCTATAACATGCAGGTCAGGCCAGATCGTTTACCCTTGATTCACCCTGTGAGTAGTAAGCAATGGTGGAAGGATCCCATGCTTGTTACTGGGTCGATCACTGAAGGGAATATTCATTTACGTTATGTTACTAGAAACGTGAATGATAATCGTAAGTTGCTGGTCGTTTTGTCTTAGATCGTTGCATTGGTGATCTAATTTTGGCTTTGCTTGTTGATTGACTTTGCTTGTTTCTTTTTACAGCTATCAGGGACGACCAGCCCTTTCTATATATTACGTGGAATGTACATAATTGCGTAGTTGGTCAAAGCACTGGAGATTGGCATGGCTAATGTGGACTCCTATTGTGCCTCCAACTCCCATGGTGCCTCCTAGCTTGTTTTTTACCTTAGGATATGTTGCAATTATTGGTGTTTGTTGTGACCAGCGAAACTGAGATCATGATCATGAGAACGTTGTATCCTTTTTATTGGGATGTGTGCCACTATTTATCAGATGCACAAATTACATTGCTAACCTTTATAACTTCCTCTTTTACTTAATGGTGTTAAGTGACATGATATCAAGGTGTTAAGTAAAGATAATTTCAGTGGTGACCTGGCAAAATTTGGTGGCAACGGAATCAATTTTTTCTATTCGAAATGAACTGCAATGACTTGTATTGATTCAGTGTTGTGGTTATTTATTTAATATAATGTGTCATAAATGTATTGGCACAAAATTATATAAATTTTGTATAATTTATATACTTTTGAGACTTAATAAACGTCAGATGAAATGACCAGATCAAATAAGGGCACCCACGACCTCTACAGTTATTCACCCGAGACTTAGTAAACTTAGAGCTGGGTCCAGAGTGTATAAATTAAAAGTACATAATTGCGAAAAAAAATTTATATAATGATTAGTATTTTCAAATATAATCTAGTATATTGTTCTATCTTTTATTTCTGAGTGTATACTTTTGTGAGAAATTCATTTATTTATTTAATGTTTAATTTTTTTTTTATTTTTTATACAAATCTCTTTGAAAAAGTTGAATTTTGCACTTCTTATGCACCTGTAGTTAAAAGTCTTCCTTTGGGTTGATTAATCAGATCGGGGTTCTGTTTTACCATGGTTATCTATTGCTGCTTATTAGGGAACTAAGATACAATCTCACCACTGCTACTTGCAGTTTAAACCATTTACTCTTTGGATACATTTCACTATATTTCTTCATCCCTGTAATACTTTGCACACTTCAGATGTGTCGACTTTGAATTCAGACGTGGATGAAAATCTGATTGCTTTTCTCTTTCATCTAGGAAGTACACTTGCAAATGATGTTCTCTTTTAATGAGTAAGGTGTTTTGCAAAGACTTCTATTATAGCGTGTCCAAGATCCACATCTATACACAAGAGAAATTGGAGAAAATGACAACTGGAATGATTAGCGATGATACTAAAAGTTGTTTAGAAAATGCACTTGCTCTAATGTATGTGTCAAAATCATGCTCAGAGGTTCCGCCAGATTTACTATCAATAATATCGAGGATTTGAACCTCAAAATGTCTCCAACAATTCATGTCAGTTTCCATATTGAATTTAGGCCATTTACATTTCTTATTTATTTACTCTTTCAAGTACATGTTTACTCTCTTGATTCCTTTTAAAGTGGAATGTACTCAATATTTCATGATGATGAATTTGATTGTACGTCAAACTACAAATTTATAAGAAACATTTGGTTCTGCACCAAATCTTTCAAATTAATGTGGAATTTGATGACATCATATTTAGGGTGACAACATTGATGAAAACATATATGTGATTAAGTTAGGTGCCTGTAAAATTAAAATTTTGTGCCAATACATTTAGGATACATTATATTAAATAAATAACCACAACACTAAATCAATACAAGTCATTGCAGTTCATTTCGAATAGAAAAAATTGATTCCGTTGCCACAAAATTTTGCTAGGTCACCACTGAAATTATCTTTACTTAACACCTTGATATCATGTCACTTAACACCATTAAGTAAAAGAGAAAGTTATAAATGTTAGCAATGTAATTTGTGCATCTGATAAATAGTGGCACACATCCCAATAACAAAAAATACAACGTTCTCATGATCATGATCTCAGTTTCGCTGGTCACAACAAAAACCAATAATTGCAATGTAATTTGTGCATCTGATAAATAGTGGCACACATCCCAATAAAAAGGATACGTTCTCATGATCATGATCTCAGTTTCGCTGGTCACAACAAACACCAATAATTGCAACATATCCTAAGGTAAAAAACAAGCTAGGAGGCACCATGGGAGTTGGAGGCACAATAGGAGTCCACATTAGCCATGCCAATCTCCAGTGCTTTGACCAACTTCGCAAATAATTCTAAGTCATAGTTGTCACTCCCACTAGCTTTTTACGAAACTCTAATATATTTAAGAATCCCCTTAAATATATTGACTATTTAATATGCATGATCTAAATAGTCATGCATATTACTGCCTATTTTGCAGGTTGGCTATGCCGCAGAGAGATTTCAAAGAGACATTCTATATTCGAACAATGCTCACCTCCACAATCGTTGCTGGAGTT
Source organism: Aquilegia eximia (assembly GCA_023053565.1). Classification (NCBI taxonomy): domain Eukaryota; kingdom Viridiplantae; phylum Streptophyta; class Magnoliopsida; order Ranunculales; family Ranunculaceae; genus Aquilegia; species Aquilegia eximia. The sequence goes on from JALIGU010000002.1 coordinate 27,878,391, forward strand.
TATACTGTGTTTCGCTTCTACAGTTCTTTAATGGACCTCTAGCATGAGACTGAGTAGATATAGGAGGTTCTACTTTTTCCACATCTTGGAGCCAACACCATTTTTATCAAAAAGTTTGGTAGTATATTCAATGGAATGTATTTCTTCTCCATCGCCACGTTAGTTTATACCATTATAGGTAAAAACAACGGAAATAAGGTTATTAGGTCAATACTCCTCAGTGAGCAAACGATCTCCTAAAAACCTAATTTCAAGGTGTTTGATGGAGTCTAACCCGTACTTCTTTCTAAACGCGATATGTCTGTTCACATACGCGTGGTTAGCTACACGATAGAGCGAGCCATCTTCACCCTCCACCATCTTGTCATCCGATGAGTTCTCACCATGGGGACCACTACTCCCAGGGCTCCCCTCATCTCCACTCTCTTCCTCTCGGTTAGGAGAGCCAGCTTCATCACCAGAATGAGTCCGCTCATCATCAGACTCATACTCAGCAACGTTATCACCACTAAGGTGGTCGTTTTGGGAATAACTACCCTCAGACATCTCTCGAAAACAAGGAAATATGCAAAAGAAAGCGAAGAAAGAAAAAGGAAAGAATAAAGCAGAAGAAACTAACCTCACAATCTCTCAAGATCCTCAGGTTGCAACGAAAATGCAGCAGCAGTTCGAGAGAGCAAATGAAGAAAGTAAAAACTTTGTTCACAAACTATACTTTAAATACTAAAGCAAACGAGATCCCAGCCATCGATTCAGATAAAATCAACGGGCAAGATCAAATAAGGGCACCCACGACCTCTACAGTTATTACCCACTCTTCGACGATTCGTATCCACCGTTGGATGAATCCACGTGTTCAGCAAAGGGAAATAAGTCAAGGAGTGCTTCAGTTGCCAAAAAATCATGGGTAACTGCTCGAGGAAGCTTCTCCACTTCCCCGTAAAGGCGCAATGATGGTATGAGATAGGCCTGTAAAATGGGCCGGGTAGGGCTAGCCCGGCCCTTGAACCCTCGAGCCCTCACACTTTAAGGGTCGGGCCAACCCTACCCTAAAAGATGAGAGGGTCGGGTTAGGGCGGGTCAACATAAAAATTGTGAAAACCTCACCCGACCCTTAGCCCTTTATTTTAAAGGGTTGAGGGCCGGGCTAACGGGCCTGATTGATAGGGTCGATACATAGAATTATGTTTTACTTGAAAAAAAATATGTGATCATGTTTTTATTAATATCATTTTAATATTTTTGAAAATACGTATAATATGTTTTAATTCTTAAATGTACAAATATATTTTTTTCACCATAAAATTTGTTATAGTATATGATATTATTTTATCCAAGAGCATTACAATTAATAAATACAAAGAACTCATAGTTAGATGTTATCTTCTTACTAAAATTTCAAACTTTAGAAATTTAATCCTAAATTTATAAAATTCTAGCATAATAAGTATAAAATACACATTTAAAATAATAATCTAATTACCGTTTATTGCATGCTCAATAATGAAATAGATGGTTAATAAAAAATAATTCTATTGAGAATCAATTTCTTTTAGTTATATAATAGTTTTTTAACAACTAGTTCGGGAAATATTCGATAAACATTTGATAAATATAATATAACTTAAACAAAAGTGATATCTATGTCTAATTGGAAAAATCTTTACGATTAAAACTCTAAAAAAATGTTCAAATTTTGATATATAGAGAAATATATTAAAAATTATACATATATTTATGAGGGCGGTAAGAGGGCTTTGAGAGGGTTAATTAGGGTCGGGCTAAGGGTAGGGTCTAAGATTTTCAAAGCTAAACCCTAAACCGACCCTTAAAAAGAGAGGGTCGGGCCGACCCTACCCTAAAAATCATAAGGGTCAAGCTTTAAGGGTTTTTTTCATTGAATGGGCCGGGCGGGCCGGGCCGGGTTTAGGGTCAAAGGGCCATTTTTACAGGCCTAGTATGAGACAGCCATGCATGGGCGCCACGTGCACAAATCTGAAATTCAAAAAGCAAACTTCAAATCAGCAAACATCGATCAGAGATCCAAAAGTCTTTTCAGCCCGATATCTACATCGACCTAAAAAAAGGGGGTTTATGTAGGGGTACTATATACTCCAACCAATAAAAACACGCCACGTGGCATACTCATCAAATCTCACAGGTCGCTCATTACTCGACCTACTTAGAGGCCGCCCAGAGCAGCTCGACTACATGATCAACAACGACCTTAGCATATGCACATGCCCTAATTCAACACATAGAGAATATTTCCAGCTGTCGCCTAATCATTGCAGCTGTTATACATTCATTGAAGATATTACACAATCATTGGAGAATATTACACAATCATAAAGATGTCGGAGAATCTGCAAGATCCCATGATCTTCGCCCCTTCACATTCTATATAAACAGAACTACAATGGCTTGATCTCTAAGTTCCACCCCCACGAGCTAGAGTACGTAGGCAATCTCGATCTCAACGAGGTGCAACCACCCCCGATCTCAAATCCCCCGGCCCCTTTGGTCAAGTCCAACTGCGACATGATCTTGTAAGTGCATTAATCTAGAAATAGGTTAATACAAATGTGACAACATAGCTAATTGCCCTCCATTTGCTAATATCCACAGTTTGGTAGTCATTGCAGGCAAGTTCTCATACTAGAAATGGTTGTAGCTACTATCAACAAAGTCACTCCCTGTCAAAAGATAATATTAGGCCACATGACTCAAATGATATCTTGATCCTTTTCGTCTTATTGATATAACACTTACCAATGCTGTTATAACTTAAAAAACTGCTACAATTAAGTAGTTTGTAATAGTTGAAGTAGTGGCCTAACATGGCATCACCTAAGAAACCACCAAGTAATGCAAGCATGTTTAGAGTGCCCATGAAACAAGTTGTTGCGATTTTGGCTTTCCATATAACTTTTATAAGTTTGATCCTATATAACCTGCAACCATCCCCTTCATTTTTAGATCAGTGTCAAAAATTATTTGTTATGTTTAATGTGGAGCCAATATTTAAGCTCAAAAACTTCTTTGAGCGCGTTTTTTTCCTGAGATTTCGTATGAACTTCTGATCAACTTAGTACTGATGAAACTACGTAAGCAATTTGTCTTCGTTCAAGGTGTGCGAAAGAGGTGATGCTTTCTGTTCATGCAAACAAGACTCTAAAAGAAATAGTGGAGTTTAAAAGAAAGAGCTTCAATCACTAGCATTGAACTTAATTTGGAGTATATGTTGGGAATTCACTGAATTGCATATCTGAACGTGTCCAGCACTATTTGTTGCTCAAGGGCTCTCGAATTGTAATACATGTTTGACTGAATTGTCTTGCAGTCCTGTTGTCATTTAAAAGGAAACTAATCTGATCATATGAGTAGTGGATACCAATTTGCATTTAAGACACATTTTACACATGATTAACACTTATAATGGATAAAAACATATGAGTCTTAGTTTTAATAATGGAGAAAACCTTTATCTGCGTGTAACCGTATAATTTAGTTATATTTGTTTGATGGTTTACCACCATTAAACGCAACATATTACATGGTATCAACATTTACAGTTGGTGTTTTAACAGAAGTTAACATTGTTATTTTGAGCGAGTGTTTTAAGGGAGGAGGCGTTCCAGGGACTCAGGAAATGTTTGAGTCAATTTTGACTCAATCCTATTTAGGGTACTTGTACATGTTGGATTGGCATGATTTTTGGTAAGATGAATTTTCTCACTATGTACAACATCTTCACCAAAATTTACCATAATCTGAATTTTCTAACCCTAGAAAAATCATATTACAAATTAATGTATTATGGAACGTTCATTTTTACCGTTGAATTTAATATTACATTTGATGGGTCTAAATATATTCAAACGAGCTGATTTTTTATTTAGTAAATCTTTATAGTAAGGAGATCATATCTACCAAATGATGTTCAACACCATTTAATCATATAGTAAAGATTAAATATAAGCCAAGGTATATCCATCTTTTCTTTTTCATCTAGGAAGTACATTTTTATCAAAAAGTTTGGTAGTAAATCCTTGGAATATTAAATACTTCATCGATCAACGAGCCTGTAGTATATTCAATCGATCATTCAATTGATTGTAAAATTTCAATTGAAGTTATATTGAACTTTAAACTAAAGTTTGAAGTCTATTGTTCAAAAATCAAGTTAGAAAAAGAAGAAGAAGAAGAGATCATGGTTAGGATATCCAAGCAAAACCAAACAACAGTAATTGATGAAGAGGATAAGTTGGAGAAGCAGAGAAGGAAAGAAGCAGATGAAGAAATGAAGAGGTTAGATAAGGAAGAATCATACTGTGTATGTTTTTCTCTCTTGCCTACAAAAGACAACCCAGCTTCTACCTTTTTATATGTTGTAAAGCCAAGCATGATAAGGGATCTTTATAAAACACCCAATATCGAGCCAATTGCGAAAATACCTTGTAATGCTTTGTGTTTTGGTTGTGTAAGCTTGGATTCTAAAGTATATCTTATTGGTGGTGAAGTTGAAGATGTTAATAATCCCGGCGTAAGCATCCCATCTAAAGATGTTTATATATTCGATACGAAATCTGGTTCTACTGAATGGGAAAAGGGTCCTTCGATGCAGTCAGGCAAATCTTTTCCTGAAGTGGTTGCTTTAGATGGAAGGATTTATGCTATTGGATGTACACCATCTCATGGTTGTATTGAGGATGCACCGAAACCATGGGCAGAGGTTTTTAATCCAATTACTAATTCATGGACTGATCTTCCTGAACCACCAATTGTAATTCTTAAAGATGTTGGATAGATGGTCATGCAGTAATCGATAATGGCCAAAAAATCCTTGTGTCTATGTACAATGGAGGGACGTTTACTTACAACATGAAGGGTATGGTGTGGGAACGAGTTACTTCAAGGCCTCTATTGGAAAGAGGTTCTTGGTATGGAAGAGGTGCAGTTGTTGATGATATTATGTATAGTTATTATCATGGAAAGGTATATGGATATGATTTGAGGACGAACAAGTGGCTTGAAAGTCCAGTGCTCTATTTAGAGAGCAGTGTTGCTGATATTGTATCTCCAGATCCTCCAACCCCAGGATATGCTAGTCCACGTTATAATGCACCTAAGGTCACTGTGTATACCCATTACCGAGTTCCCTTACTCGGAATGCCATATACCGACTCTACACTTATTTCATCCGACTTCCAATAACCGACTCTACACGTATTTCATCTCTCTTACTCGGAACTCCAATAACCGACTCTACACTTATTTCATCCGACTTCAATCGAGTTACATCACCCGAGCTCAAGCCCATTTCCAACTTGGCGCACCCGACATGCAGTACAAGTCATACTCCAACTCGGCGACTCATGAGCTCGTGTGGCGCTTACGTGGCAATGCATATTAATTACAAGATCAATATCAAATATATTCTCCATTATTACTTGTCCGTTATTTGTCCGTTATTTTCCGTTACAACATCAATGTATTTATATCACACATGTAATTCCCTATCTATATAAAGGGATTCTATTTCATGTGGAAGGGACAAGCTCTCTCTAGCTCTTGGGAAGCTCTCTCTAGCTCATCTCTTCTCTCCTCACATCTCTGCTCAATAATAAAACAATTATCTCTCCCGTGGACGTAAGCACCATTGCCGAACCACGTAAAATTCATGTGTCTATTTACTTTTATTTTGCAATCTCCATCACTACTTGTTCTTTTTTATGTAATGTATTTACATTGGCGCCGACTGTTTGTGATCGAACAAAAAGTTACATATTCGTCATCAACAAATCAATATGATTTGTTTTCAAAATACAAGAATTGTTAATTGGGGAAAGCAAGATAAGTATTAGATGTCTATGATATTTCTCTGATTTCTCTGATATATGTTTTTATTTCTCTGATCTCTGATCAATATGACTTTCATTCTCTATGTTTATTGCTACCATCTTAACACCATCTTAACTATATGGTTATTATTATAGGCATATCTATTATTAAATATGGTTACTATTCAAGGACCAGAAATTGAGGCTTCACTAAAGCGAGCTCAATTATATGAAGTTTTATTTCATGTCATTTTACCCGATCTTATCACTTATACACATACTTTAAACATATTAGTTGTTACTTCATATGATTATTCGGTATGAGACTGGGGGCTAACTTTTATCCCTCATGTACTAATTGTTTTTTTTAAGTTTCAGGAAATGGTGAACTCAAGTATGATGATTTGAACACTAATTTTCATCCCTATCATATGAGCCCATTTTTCTTAAAATTCATACCAATTTTGTGTCTATCACTCAAACTTTATATCAAAAGTTTTTCAAAAGAAATTGGTACAAGGGTTAGATTTTTCATGTGCATAGAAATGTCAAATCAAATCAACTAAGACCTCAATGGCATTATACATCTATCCAATGTCAACATTGTCATCGTGACACGACATTCGGAAACGATTCAAAAGCAAAAGCTCAGCTCACGGAAGCGAATGCTTACGAAATTACGGTTTGGTTGAGATTTCGAATGCATATGAAACTTTTAACTCGAATTCCACATCCTTTTTCAAAAAGTCAATCATTCTCAAAACCCATTTTCTACTTCTTATCAAGCTGACCAATTTCGGTCAACTTAATAAGAGGGGGCTATGTGTATACCCATTACCGAGTTCCCTTACTCGGAATGCCATATACCGACTCTACACTTATTTCATCCGACTTCCAATAACCGACTCTACACGTATTTCATCTCTCTTACTCGGAACTCCAATAACCGACTCTACACTTATTTCATCCGACTTCAATCGAGTTACATCACCCGAGCTCAAGCCCATTTCCAACTTGGCGCACCCGACATGCAGTACAAGTCATACTCCAACTCAGCGACTCATGAGCTCGTGTGGCGCTTACGTGGCAATGCATATTAATTACAAGATCAATATCAAATATATTCTCCATTATTACTTGTCCGTTATTTGTCCGTTATTTTCCGTTACAACATCAATGTATTTATATCACACATGTAATTCCCTATCTATATAAAGGGATTCTATTTCATGTGGAAGGGACAAGCTCTCTCTAGCTCTTGGGAAGCTCTCTCTAGCTCATCTCTTCTCTCCTCACATCTCTGCTCAATAATAAAACAATTATCTCTCCCGTGGACGTAAGCACCATTGCCGAACCACGTAAAATTCATGTGTCTATTTACTTTTATTTTGCAATCTCCATCACTACTTGTTCTTTTTTATGTAATGTATTTACATTGGCGCCGACTGTTTGTGATCGAACAAAAAGTTACATATTCGTCATCAACAAATCAATATGATTTGTTTCTCAAAATACAAGAATTGTTAATTGGGGAAAGCAAGATAAGTATTAGATGTCTATGATATTTCTCTGATTTCTCTGATATATGTTTTTATTTCTCTGATCTCTGATCAATATGACTTTCATTCTCTATGTTTATTGCTACCATCTTAACACCATCTTAACTATATGGTTATTATTATAGGCATATCTATTATTAAATATGGTTACTATTCAAGGACCAGAAATTGAGGCTTCACTAAAGCGAGCTCAATTATATGAAGTTTTATTTCATGTCATTTTACTGATCTTATCACTTATACACATACTTTAAACATATTAGTTGTTACTTCATATGATTATTCGGTATGAGACTGGGGGCTAACTTTTATCCCTCATGTACTAATTGTTTTTTTTAAGTTTCAGGAAATGGTGAACTCAAGTATGATGATTTGAACACTAATTTTCATCCCTATCATATGAGCCCATTTTTCTTAAAATTCATACCAATTTTGTGTCTATCACTCAAACTTTATATCAAAAGTTTTTCAAAAGAAATTGGTACAAGGGTTAGATTTTTCATGTGCATAGAAATGTCAAATCAAATCAACTAAGACCTCAATGGCATTATACATCTATCCAATGTCAACATTGTCATCGTGACACGACATTCGGAAACGATTCAAAAGCAAAAGCTCAGCTCACGGAAGCGAATGCTTACGAAATTACGGTTTGGTTGAGATTTCGAATGCATATGAAACTTTTAACTCGAATTCCACATCCTTTTTCAAAAAGTCAATCATTCTCAAAACCCATTTTCTACTTCTTATCAAGCTGACCAATTTCGGTCAACTTAATAAGAGGGGGCTATGTGTATACCCATTACCGAGTTCCCTTACTCGGAATGCCATATACCGACTCTACACTTATTTCATCCGACTTCCAATAACCGACTCTACACGTATTTCATCTCTCTTACTCGGAACTCCAATAACCGACTCTACACTTATTTCATCCGACTTCAATCGAGTTACATCACCCGAGCTCAAGCCCATTTCCAACTTGGCGCACCCGACATGCAGTACAAGTCATACTCCAACTCAGCGACTCATGAGCTCGTGTGGCGCTTACGTGGCAATGCATATTAATTACAAGATCAATATCAAATATATTCTCCATTATTACTTGTCCGTTATTTGTCCGTTATTTTCCGTTACAACATCAATGTATTTATATCACACATGTAATTCCCTATCTATATAAAGGGATTCTATTTCATGTGGAAGGGACAAGCTCTCTCTAGCTCTTGGGAAGCTCTCTCTAGCTCATCTCTTCTCTCCTCACATCTCTTCTCAATAATAAAACAATTATCTCTCCCGTGGACGTAGGCACCATTGCCGAACCACGTAAAATTCATGTGTCTATTTACTTTTATTTTGCAATCTCCATCACTACTTGTTCTTTTTTATGTAATGTATTTACATTGGCGCCGACTGTTTGTGATCGAACAAAAAGTTACATATTCGTCATCAACAAATCAATATGATTTGTTTCTCAAAATACAAGAATTGTTAATTGGGGAAAGCAAGATAAGTATTAGATGTCTATGATATTTCTCTGATTTCTCTGATATATGTTTTTATTTCTCTGATCTCTGATCAATATGACTTTCATTCTCTATGTTTATTGCTACCATCTTAACACCATCTTAACTATATGGTTATTATTATAGGCATATCTATTATTAAATATGGTTACTATTCAAGGACCAGAAATTGAGGCTTCACTAAAGCGAGCTCAATTATATGAAGTTTTATTTCATGTCATTTTACTGATCTTATCACTTATACACATACTTTAAACATATTAGTTGTTACTTCATATGATTATTCGGTATGAGACTGGGGGCTAACTTTTATCCCTCATGTACTAATTGTTTTTTTTAAGTTTCAGGAAATGGTGAACTCAAGTATGATGATTTGAACACTAATTTTCATCCCTATCATATGAGCCCATTTTTCTTAAAATTCATACCAATTTTGTGTCTATCACTCAAACTTTATATCAAAAGCTTTTCAAAAGAAATTGGTACAAGGGTTAGATTTTTCATGTGCATAGAAATGTCAAATCAAATCAACTAAGACCTCAATGGCATTATACATCTATCCAATGTCAACATTGTCATCGTGACACGACATTCGGAAACGATTCAAAAGCAAACGCTCAGCTCACGGAAGCGAATGCTTACGAAATTACGGTTTGGTTGAGATTTCGAATGCATATGAAACTTTTAACTCGAATTCCACATCCTTTTTCAAAAAGTCAATCATTCTCAAAACCCATTTTCTACTTCTTATCAAGCTGACCAATTTCGGTCAACTTAATAAGAGGGGGCTATGTGTATACCCATTACCGAGTTCCCTTACTCAGAATGCCATATACCGACTCTACACTTATTTCATCCGACTTCCAATAACCGACTCTACACGTATTTCATCTCTTTTACTCGGAACTCCAATAACCGACTCTACACTTATTTCATCCGACTTCAATCGAGTTACATCACCCGAGCTCAAGCCCATTTCCAACTTGGCGCACCCGACATGCAGTACAAGTCATACTCCAACTCGGCGACTCATGAGCTCGTGTGGCGCTTACGTGGCAATGCATATTAATTACAAGATCAATATCAAATATATTCTCCATAATTACTTGTCCGTTATTTGTCCGTTATTTTCCGTTACAACATCAATGTATTTATATCACACATGTAATTCCCTATCTATATAAAGGGATTCTATTTCATGTGGAAGGGACAAGCTCTCTCTAGCTCTTGGGAAGCTCTCTCTAGCTCATCTCTTCTCTCCTCACATCTCTGCTCAATAATAAAACAATTATCTCTCCCGTGGACGTAGGCACCATTGCCGAACCACGTAAAATTCATGTGTCTATTTACTTTTATTTTGCAATCTCCATCACTACTTGTTCTTTTTTATGTAATGTATTTACAGTCACCAAGACATTACATCTTGATGCTGTCCCCTCTAGATTTGTCGTTAACATTGGGAAGAAAAAACTTGGTTTGGTATGGTGTAGCTACCCTAGTAGATCTGGTCAAAGAAAAGTTTACTGCATCAAATTTACTCCTAATAAGTTCACTAATGCAGAAGGAAAAATCGTTGTGACTGGTGCTGCCGATTGTCATGGGTGCATACCTTCCACTAAGTTTATAGTTGATGGACAATTGTTATGATTGTTTTGCACTGTAATTTATTTCTGTTATATGTACTTGAATTGATCTTTTTAAAATTTAATTTCAGTGAAGTCTCAATCTATACTTGTCGTCAAATTTAGTTTCTGAATAATTATCCTAATGTCTTTTCTGCTCAGTAGGGCTGCAATAACAGAGAGAATGGTTGAAATGGCACAAATTATATTCTCAGATGAAAGTGAGATTGCAATGCATGACTGCAAATTATTACAAAACTCAACCCGAAAGAAAGTCTGGTCGGAAGCCACCCATTGTAACCACACTACAGTGGCACAGTTGTTAGAATAGCTTTTGAATTGCATCCTAGATATGCTCTTCTAGGGAATTTAGAGTTCCTTAATATGTGTGTTCAGGCGGGTTCTTGCATGCATTCATGTTCTGGAGTTTTCCATACGTGCATGTTGTCGACTTGATTTTTAGCAGTTACTTTGGCTGGGCAGACCTTCCTAGGCTGCTACTGAATAAAATCAGGGTACACATCTGATGATATGAATCTGTCTATGCATGGCTACTACAAATTTTCACCTTCCATTGATCCACAAGTACTTTCAGCTCACTTAAGGAAAACTATCTACATGAAGTTGCAGAAAGTACATGGGGACATGGGGTCTTATTCTGTAAAAACCTGCACCTCCTGTGTTTTCTAGTTAAGGGTACCTTTGTATTGTTGTTGTAAGCCCAGTTTCCTTGATGAGCTCAGCTGGGTCCTTCAACTGCTTCAATGGTAGTACCTGCAATGACCACCGGACAATGACCGGTGGATAAAGCTCCAACGATCAAGTCAGTAAGCGGCTAGGTTTAGAGAATAGGTTTTAGCAAAGAATGAACAGTTACCTTTCGTGAACCCTACCATGATCCTTTTATAGTCATATCCACCACCTTCCTTTAACCGTAGGATCCCCTTTGTATCTGATGGTTCTCCCTTCTCCTACGTGTTTCATTCTTCACCACATACTATAGGGTGAATGCTTGACAGCCAGGCATCACGTGCTTTTCGCGTGATGCCCTAGAATGTTCTATACTTTGATTGGGTACTTCCCGGTTTGCTTTCCCTACCTAACTCCTATGCTTCAAGTGCTACACCTGGCCCGGCTTGGTACTTACATCGCCCCTCCTTTGACCGTCACCTAGATACCTTAGATGACGGCTCAAAGGCTTTCTTTTCTGTCCTAGATATATTGACCTTATGATGGTGGAAAGTTCCTTTCATCACCTGTTTCTCACGTGTTTTCCTTTCTGTCTTACCCTTATCTTTCCAGCTGTTCCTTTACTGCGCACGCCCTCGAGTCCCGAACCTCCAACGCATGCCTCTTCGATCTTACCTAGGTGCAATCATGATTTTTGCAGTTACTTTTTCGCTTCCCAACACCGTTGTCTTGTCATCATTTTATTTCTTCCTGAAATACCCCTGAACTTATCCTCATATAAATTTACAACCTTTAACCTAATTCTTCCATTTGCCTTTCATCTTCTTCGTTCTCCTCCTCTGTTCGTCTTTCTCTTCTGTCTTCATCTTCTCTACGGAATCACGCACCGTCCGGTCCCCTGAAAGTTCGATTTTTGTCTCTATTTCTTCCTCCGTCGACTAACTCAGGTTATTCTCTTTTCCTTATTCTTGATTTTAATTTTAACCATTATTAGATCTTGGTTTTAATTTTTCTTCTTCTTGCTATATACTCTGTACTTCGATTGCTGTAAACTTCCAAATTATTTTTCTTCTCTCCTTTCCTCCTCTAGGAGCCACCCTGTATACGCCCCTAATCTTTCTTTCTCTACGATTTTGGTGAGCCTTTCTCTATACATAAATGGCTTCTTATCAAAATCAGAAAAAGAAAGATTCTTCGAGGAAGACAGTTGAAGGAGGTCAAGGTGATGGCTGTGTTCACCCTTCCCCTTCCAGTTACTACCTTGATTCGTATGTGCCTAGCGCCTACCCTTATAGACCTGATTTAGATCTACTCTGTGAGCTATACGACATTCCTGAAGATGTAAAAATTTTCAACTACAAACATGCCCTACGCTTTGCACATCACGAATTTAGCCGCCAAGATGCTATTATGGTGACAGCCCACCAAATAGCTTTTGGTTGTCGGTTTCCTTTTTCTGATCTAGTTCGTGATGTACTTAATTTTTACCAAGTCGCCCCTGGACAATGTATTGGTAACTTTTGGCGTATCTTGCGGGCCTTAGACCAACTTAATAATGAAGGAACCACCGTTTCCCTTGCTGATATACGTCAATGTTATTATCTCTGGGTTTGCGAAGAAAAATGTGGTCAACCTTATTACTATTTCGTCAAACGCCCCGGCAGGCGGTCTATTATTGAAAAATTGCCGGAAAGTGACAAGGAATGGCCTGACTTTCCTATGATTGTCTATGGCAACTTTGGGGGAAAAGGCCCTGGGATTTCCAACCCTCTAAAATACTGGCGGTTTAACCTAGGAGGTCCTTTCTTTCCTTTTCCTTTCTTATTTATATACTTGTATCTCTGGAATGAAAATTCTTTCTATTGTATGTCTTCTAACTCTTTTCATATTACCTATTTTTTGTTTTCTCAGAAGTTCGCGGAGACGGCAAGGCCATAAGACCCCGCAAAGACGCCCCTTGGGAGCCTTGTTAGGATCTGGAGCTGACAGCTACTCCGCCATCCGTGAACTTACTTCATCAAGGAAAGACGGTACCCCTATAATTAAGGATATTGATCTTGGGGAATACGTCTTACCCGTCTGCTGCCACCGAGATTATCTCAAGGATAAGAAAGGCAGGTCCTCTTCTATCCCCCCTACTCTCCGACCAACAAAAGGGAAGGGTAAGGCTTCTGTTGCTGCCCCTACTGATGATGACGGGGACAACGTCCCACTTCAGCAGGTTTTAACCAAAAAGAGAGCTCGCGAACCTCCTTTCACCGCTGCGGCACCATCCGAGAAGAAGAAGCAAAAAAGAGTAACAGCCCAATTTTCTCCTTTCTTATCTGCTCTTCGAGTTCAGAAGATTGTCAAGCATTGTAGTCGTGATCTATCTTCTTCTTCAACTGAAAGTTCTGATTTTCAGGCAGTCCAAGGTGAACCAGAGACATTGCCGGAATCTCCTGAACTTCACCTGGCGCGTTCAAAGCAACCCTGTCGTACTACTCCTAGAGTGAAAAGGGCCAGAATGGCTGAAGCTCCTTCTCCTCTACCAGGATCCCCTTCTGCTTCCTCCAGCGACTCTCTTGAAAAACCCAGACAACCAGACTTTAGTGGAATCAAGGTTTCCTTTAATCTTGATGAACTTGGGTTTGATGGTGGTCTCCTATTTGAAGATACCGGCGTGGACAATCTCGCCCAACCAGGTTCAACTTCTCATCCTTCATCTTCTCCCCTTAGGGAATTTTCCATGGCTCTCCTTGATCCAAATGAGCCCCCTATTATTGGTGCAATGCCTCCACCACTTCCTGCTGATCACGAAATTTTTGATGTTGCTACACTTGTTGCACCTATTCGTGAAGCACCTAAGTATACCCGCCATCGTACTCTTAATTACTCTTCATCTGGATCAGGTGTCCAAGCCGCAGATGGCCAGTAACTCTCTCCCACCTTTGATGCTGAGATTAGTCCGGCACCAACTGCTGACAAGACTTCTACACCTCCTGCCGGTGTTACTTCCCAAGGTCCTCTTTCGGCACCAACTGCTGACAAGACTTCTACACCTCCTGCCGGTGTTACTTCCCAAGGTCCTCTTTCATTTTCAGAGTCTATACCAGCCTTTGACCCTAACAAGGTTGGCTCCTCTTCTCGCGGTAAAGTACTTGCTGACTCTCCCTCGCCCCAGTCTCCAAGCCAGACTCCAGCCGTTCCCCTTCCTCGTAATCCCTCAGCTTCGGCTTTTGACAATGGGGCAACTGCTTTCGCCGCTATCTACAATTCCATTCTTCCTTCTGATCAAGCTAAAATTGATCAGATGAACTTTGGTGAGGATTGAGATACAGTTTTCCGTGGTCTAGCTCTCGTAAGTCTTCCCTCTTTTTTTTTTTTTTTTTTTTTTATTATTATAACTTTTCTATTAAATTGTAGGTTAACGGTCTCGTCGTCAAGTCTTTTTCAAATGCTTCTAGGCTGGAAAAAGAAAAAGAAAGTATTGTAAAAGAGAAGCACGACCTTACAGTGGATAAGAATCGACTAGTTCGCGAGAATAAATGAACTCGAAGCCGAACATGAAGTTGACTATCAGCAGTACCTGGCCGACCTACGGGAGCAAAGGGAGACTCTCCTGGCTGATTACAATTCAAAATACGAGGAGATGGAGGCGAAATTCAAAGAGCAGCTTGCCATGCAAGTGAAGGCTCAAGTGAAGGAAAACTTGACCGCCATTCTTGCTACCAAGAAAATGCGGATGACGCCTTTATCTCCCAGTGCTTCCACCCATAATCCCCTTCCATAAGATGTTATTTGATTAATGCTCTTTCGCAATTGCAAACTTTTACTTCGATTTGAAACTTTTATAATTGCTTTCAATTAATGGTATCTTCTTTTACTGGTTTCTCATGTGTTAACATTAGGATAAACTTCTACTGATACCGTCGTCACGGTTCAGCAAGTGTATCCCCGCTAACCCATTAGCACTATTGCTCTTCTCTCTTAGAGGCACCCCATTGTATTGTCTAAATCAAACTCAATGAGGAAGAAAATAATCATATAGAGACTTTAACATTTAGTTAACGGCTTGCCCTGCCAAGTCTACACTTATGTTATTTCTCACCAATCTTAATTGGATTTCTACCCTGCCTGACCTTTGGCCTGGTCTCAGACAAGCTTGATATATATATAACTGGATGAATAAAAAACAAATTCTTATATTTTCATTGAAATTTAAACACCGCTACATACTTTTAACTTTTTCAGCGAACAACGCTTACTGTCTTGTTGTTCAGATACATCTCTGCCTTCTAGGCATAGTATTTCTTCAAATTGCTGATGCTCCACGGCTTGTCGAGAGGGGTACCATTTTGATAGGTCAAGTAATATGCTCCATTTGCTCCCGCCTTGTCTACTACAAAAGGCCCTTCCCAGTTTGGCTCTAGTTTGGCTGGAGGCGGATTCTGTTTTCTCAACACGAGATCCCCTGGAACAAGGCTTCTTGGCTTGACTCTTTTGTTGTATGTCCTCTCTAGTTGGCGGTGATAGTCCTCCAATCTGAGCTTGGCGCGCTCCCGTACTTCCTCTGCGAAGACCAGCTCCCTTTCGATTATCTCATTATTCTTCCCCAGATCGACTACCATTCTTTTAGTCGTATTCACCAACATTTCTTGAGGGATGACAGCTTCCATACCGTAGGTGAGAGAAAATGGAGTAGCCCCTGTAGATCTTCTCGGTGTTGTCCGGTAGGCCCACAGCACTTCCCAAAGATTCTCATACCATTTTTCCTTCTTATCCTCGAGTTTCTTTTTCAATACCTCCAGTATGGCTTTGTTTGATGCTTCCGCCTGCCCATTTCCTTGCGGATGAAATGGTGTTGCAAAGAGTTGCTTTATGTTGTAACTTGCCAGAAACTGTTTCAACTCCTCTCCACGGAATTGAGCACCGTTATCTGCTACTATAGCCCTTGGTAAGCCAAACCTGCAGATGATGTTGGTCCAGATAAAATCTTTGACATCTACCTCCCTGATCCTTCGTAAGGGTTCTGCCTCAATCCACTTCGTAAAGTAATCTGTGGCCACAATTAAATATTCTCTTCCCTGTGACTTCTCTAGTTTTCCCACAATATCAATTCCCCACATTGAAAAGGGCCACGGATTGCTTACAAAGTGAAGGTTTTCAGCTGGGGTATGTATTAGTCTCCCATGAATCTGACAACCATGACATTTCTTAGCATAATTGCAACAATCTTTATACATACTCGGCCAGTAATGCCCGTGAATCATTATCCTGTGTGCCATGGCCCGTCCCGGTGAATGACTTCCGCAACTTCCATTGTGACATTCCGCCACGACTCCTTCTGTTTGGGATGGGTGTACACACTTTAATAACGGTCCAATTGGTGATCGCCTATACAGGTCTTCCCCTATCATTGCATACCTTTTGGATTGCTCCACAATCGATCTAGCTTCTGCTTTCTCTTGCGGAAGAGAACCACCTTTTAAGTAGGTTATTATTTGGTCCATCCAACTTGCTCCCAAGTTCTGAATGAGGTTTACAGTCACTTCCTTCACCTCTATCATTGGCTGAGATCTTTGCATGAACGTTATAGTCTTGGTTGAATTCTCTTCTGTTGCCGTTGCCAGGTAAGCCAATGCATCAGCATGCCGGTTCTCCCCCCTAAACAGATGTACAATATCAACTTTCGAGAATTTCGCCACACTTTTCTTCAATGCATCCAAGTACTGCATCATCTTCCCTGTTTGAGCTCTATATGTTCCGTAGAACTGTTCCACCACCAACTTTGAGTCCGTAAACACCGTCACTTCCTTTGCCTCTAATTTCATCATCACTTCCAGGCCTTTCAGTACTGCCTCGTACTCTGTCTCACTATTGGTAGCCGGAAAAGTTAAGTTTTCTGCTATCTCAATCTTGGTGTCTTCTGGCGTTACCACTACTATCCCGATGGCTGACCTTCCTTTATTTACTGATCCGTCTGTGAATATCCTCCACCCCTTTACATTCTTCCAACCGGTATCTTGAGTTTCTAAAGACTCCAGTTGCTCTTCCTCCTGCATTTCTGCATCCTCGGCTATATCCTCGACTGGGAAGTCTGCCAAGAAATCCGCTATCACTTGCGATTTTTCCGCCTTCTTAGGTTCATACTGGATGTGATATTTACTTAATGAAACTGCCCATTTTTCCATTCTCCCAGAACGCTCGATTTTTGGCATCACTTGATTGAGTGGGAGGTTTGAAACCACTGTCAGACTATAGGCTTCAAAATAAGGCCTTAATCTTTGAGCTGCGAAAAGTAAGGCGAGGGCATACTTTTCCACTCTTGAATACCTTGTCTCTGGTGAAGTCATCTTTTTGCTGAGAAAATAAACTGGATTCTCCTTCGAGGCCTCTCTTCGAGTTAAGACTGCACTCACTGCAATGTCTGATACTGCCAGATAAACATAGAGTGTCTCCCCTGGTGACGGCTTTGATAGAACTGGTGGTTTACTAAGGTATTCTTTCAACTTCTGGAAAGCTTCTTCGCATTCATCATTCCAGGTAAAGGATAAATTCTTTCTCAAGAGCTTCAGAATTGGCTTGCATTTATCTGTAGATCTTGATATGAACCTTCCCAATGTTGTAATCCGACCAGCAAGCACCTGTACTTCTTTCTGTGTCCTTGGTGACGCCATATCTGTGAGTGCCCTGATCTGCTCCTGACTAACCTCTATCCCCCTCTTTGTCACAATGTAGCCAAGGAATTTTCCCAACTGTACCCCAAACGTGCACTTTTCTGGATTGAGCTTCATGTTGAATTGCCGCAATATTTGAAAGGTTTTTTCCAGGTCTTTTAGATGATCCTCCGGCTCCTTGGACTTGACCAACATATCATCAATGTATACCTCTACCGTCTTCCTCAGCTGATCTTCGAACATCATCTCTACCAGCCTCTGATAAGTAGCTCATGCATTCTTCAAACCAAATGGCATTTTGGTATAAAATAAAGTTTTCTTACCAGCATAGAAGGCCGTTTTCTCCTGATCTGGACCATATAGAGGAATCTGGTTGTAGCCGGAATAGCCATCCATGAATGATAGTAACCCAAAGCCTGCTGTTCTGTCCACTAGCTCTTCCACCCTTGGCATGATGTATCTATCTTTTGGACATGCTTTGTTTAAGTTTGTGAAGTCTATACAGATCCGAACCTTTCCGTTTTTCTTTGGAACCGCCACTATGTTAGATACCCACTCTGGATACTGAACTTCTCTTGTTATTCCAGCTAACTCCATCTTCTCGATCTCTTGTTTTATTGCCTCCGCCAATGTAGGTTTTATTGTTCTTACTTTCTGCGCAACTGGTTTGAAACTTGGATTGACATTCAACCTGTGACATGCTACGTCTGGATCGATCCCTGTCATATCATTCATAGACCAAGCAAATACATCCATATTATCTTTTAAGAATTGTAAAAGATCAAACCTCACCTTCTCATCCAAGTTGGTTCCCATGTAGGTGATCTGCTGATCCCCTACCTCATTGAGGTTGACGGGTTCCGTTTGTTCTTCTGTCTTTAGCTCTTCACGCGGGAACCCGTCACCCTCCTTCTGTCGTTGCTATGCAGGGACAGATGACGGCCCAGCACCTGCTGTGCCATGCCTCATACTTTTTACTGTTGCTATCTTCAAATTCTTGGCCATAGCTTGATTGCTCCTTATCTCATATTGTCCATCTTCAGTCGGAAAACGGATCTTCTGATAGTAACTTGACGGAATTGCCTTCATAAGATGAATCCACTCTCTTCCCAAGATTTCATTGTACTCTGTTGGAGCATCTATGACCACAAATCTCGACATGACGGTTCTGGTGTGTGCTGTAACCGGTAAGACTATCTCTCCAACTGGCCGCACTGCTCCCCCATTGAATCCGTAAATGTCTCCAGGCGAATTTGTCAAGCTACCTCTCTCCAGTTTCATTTGATCCAAGCCCCTGGTGAACAGAACATCTACCTCACTTCCACAATCTACTAACACTTTCGTGACATTCCAATTTCCAATGAGTATGGAAATGACCAATGGGTCATTGTGTGGTGTGACTACTCCTTTGAGGTCTTCCTCTGAAAACCCAATTGGCTCACTCTTATGCACTGGTCTGCCATTTCGTATGACTGGAACGGCTCCGACTGTTTGTAAGTCTTCTCTTATCTGCATCACTCTTCTTATCTTCCTCCTGACCTCGTTCATGGATTCTCTCGCTCCTTCTAAGATCATGTTAACGGTCCCTCTGACTTGAATTTCTGTTTTGTCTTCCTCCTTGTTCTTTTCCACTATAAACTCTCTTAAATGGCCCTCCTCCATCCATTTCCAGATCAAGGATTTGAACTCATAACAATCTCCAGTAGGGTGGTTGTAAGTCTGATGATATTCACAGAATGGCTTTCCTCTGACTGTTCTACATCTTACCGACGGCTCCTGGAAGTACTTTCTTCCTCTTATTCTCTTCAAAATTTGATCCAGTGACATTGTGAGTTGCGGTAGCGGTTTCGGTGGTGTCAACTTTCTTGGTGAAGTATCTCTATCCTCCCTCCTTTCTCTTTTGTCGTGACCTCTCGATCCATCTTTGTTCCTCCTAGTGCCGGAATCTCTTGGTGGCGAATCACTTCGTGAGCTAGCTTCTCCTTTTTTTCTTTTTTCCGCCACCGAGTTAACGGATGCCGATAACACTTTAGGAGCTCTCCGTGATGCTATGTCTTCTAGTCTGATGTATTTCTCTGTCTTCTGAAAAAGTTCATCAAGAGTTGCCATCCGTGACGACACAATTGAATCATATGCCGGAGATTTCTTATTTATACCCTTCTGAAATGCTACCACAGCTGTTCTTTCATCTACCCCGCCATCTGTTCTCAAAATCTCATTTTTAAAGTTAGTAACAAACTTTCTGAGAGACTCACCTGGAGCTTGTTCCAAATCAAACAATGATGCTATATCTGCAGCCTGCCTCTTCTGATGAATATAGTGCTTCACAAACATCTCACTTAGCTGAGCGAAGCTTGACACACTCCCTGGTGATAAACTGAGATACCAGTCTGTAGCGTTATCCTTCAAACTGCTGGGGAATAATCGACACCACATCCCATCATACTGACTTCCTTCCCAAGCCGCCATCTTTTGCTTGAAATTGTTTAAATGCTGCACAGGGTCAGTTGTTCCATCATACTCATTAAACTTAGGAGGTTGAAACTTACTTGGGAACCCATGACGGTAGCACACTTCAGCTAATAGCCTCTTGCTTAGTCTCTCCAGGTCTTGAGTCACTTCTATGTTCTTTCCCTTAGTCTGCGCCCTCATGTCCTCTTGGACCTTGCATATCATATCGAAAAGTCTGGTGTACGGATCAGCCGCCGGAATCTCTTCATCGTTCACCTCTTCCCTTCGATTACCTTCACGAACTCTTATCCTTGATTCATCTGACCCTTCTTCTTCATTTACTCTTAGATCTGGAATCCGACTCCTTACTCCTCCTTCCCCTTCTCCTAGTATTATTCCCTCCATAGGTCTCTGATGGTTTTCATTTCTGACCGCCTCATTCTCTCCCTCCTGAATATTTTGACGTTCCATATCTTCCATCCTTCTTAGTTGCTCCCTCAATCTGGAATTCTCTTCCCTCAGCCTGTTCGTCTCTTCTCCTACTTCTTGAAGAGTTTGGGGATGATCAACTTGAGGAGCTTCTCCCCCAGCTGCACCTCCAAGATATGTTGATGATCTGGTTTGTGTCACCATCACTCTCTATTTGCTCCTTTCAACCTTCTTCTCCAAAACCCTAGATCTGGAAGCAGTAAGTGGCCCTCCTTCTAGCGCCAAATGTAAGCCCGGTTTCCTTGATGAGCTCAGCTGGGTCCTTCAACTGCTTCAATGGTAGTACCTGCAATGACCACCGGACAATGACCGGTGGATAAAGCTCCAACGATCAAGTCAGTAAGCGGCTAGGTTTAGAGAATAGGTTTTAGCAAAGAATGAACAGTTACCTTTCGTGAACCCTACCATGATCCTTTTATAGTCATATCCACCGCCTTCCTTTAACCGTAGGATCCCCTTTGTATCTGATGGTTCTCCCTTCTCCTACGTGTTTCATTCTTCACCACATACTATAGGGTGAATGCTTGACAGCCAGGCAACACGTGCTTTTCGCGTGATGCCCTAGAATGTTCTATACTTTGATTGGGTACTTCCCGGTTTGCTTTCCCTACCTAACTCCTATGCTTCAAGTGCTACACCTGGCCCAGCTTGGTACTTACAGTTGTAACTTGTAACAAATGTAGCAGGATCTCTAAGAAAACATTGAGATCAACATTATCATCATTTAATCTCAATATTCCTCCAGATAGACTTTCCCTTCCAAACTAAAATTATTAATGTTTAAAACATTAGATCTAATTTACACCTTCTAGAGCTAATATTGGAAACTATATATTAAATCCATTGAATACATTAAAGCTCAGATCCTAAAATGAATTTTCTTGCTTTAATTGAAGCTGTTGTGGTGAATGAACCTTGTTGGTATAGTCTTCTTGTTCCCACCACCATTTTGCAACAAATTTCTTGAAAAATACTAAGATTTTACCAAGTTAGATTACTTCTAATTTTTCTATACTTCTGGTTCAATGGATCCAGAAATTTGTATAATCAGAAAATAATAATTACTTTATTATTCTTTTCTTATAATCTTTTTATTATCTTTGTTAATCTTAATTTTCCACGTGTCATATACCCATTAAGCTTAATTGAAACTGCCATGACGGTCTTTATTTTGTTTTTTTTTTTCTGGTCCCGGTCTTCAATCAAACAAAAATGCTGTAAGTCGGAAATTTGCACAAAATTCGTGTGAACAAAATTAGACGTTTTTTCACCACGTTGCATCTGATGCTAAAATGCGCCATGAGGTGCATTTGTCATGTATTTTGCTGTACAGTGCTACACCTGACAACTACAAATCTGAGTTGTCAACCAAAGTGATCCTGAAAACCAGTTGTTAGATAACTCTTTTGACGACAACATGTTCCCATACTCCGGATCTACTCAAATAATGTACATTTAGATGGTCTTTTTCTGTCAAACATGGTCTAAAACCTAAGAAGTCTATATATCTATATAATAGCTAGACCCAATGGGTCCCACACTCTTTTTTCTATGTGGTACTCTATATGATCAGCAAACTCTCACAAATTTTCTTTAATAAAATAAATTAAAAATAAAATAAAAATTTATACTAATTAGTTTTATAACTAAATTTTGTATTGCTCTACACTTTTCCCCATTTCCCACTAAACCTAAAAAATTTCTACCCACTTTCTCTACTCCCCTACAAAGTATAAACACAAATATACATTACAATAAAATTAAAATCAGAACATCAAATACATTCAAAACATAAATTAATCAAATATAATCAACCATAATAATTTATTATATGTACATATAAATAAAATAAAAAAACTACAGATAACTTTAATATTATATAAATTTAAAACTTATAGAAAATTTCTCATACAAAATCTCCAATCCCGGTGCGTAGCACGGGGTCCACAGCTAGTTATTGTATAAAATTCGACAGAAAAAAACCGTCTTTTGTTTAAATATAATCACCATGCACTACCACTATTGGTGAAAAATCGTCCCCCTAATAATAAGTTTATTAATAAAAACACAACAACAAACGACAAAAACTATATACTGCATACAACATTGCCTTTTTGTTAACTCTGTCGTTTTTCAGGTAAGATATTTTGAAGATATATGGACGTTATAACCCTAATTGATCAATGTCGTGTAATTACCGATTTATTTTATATATTAAAAATTAAAAATTTTTTAACAAAAGAAAATAATTTTTAATCATGATTTCCCAATAATCAAGTGTGAAATGAAAATATAATTGTGGTGTTGTATGAAATATTAATAGACAGGTGCATAATATCTCAAAATTTCCAACTCTGGTCCAAGTAAAACATAATCAAGTACATTACCTCGAGATAATAAAATTAGCATGAAATAAAATCTTAGCCTTTAAATTCTCTCTCTCTAAGACACTCAAGCCAACGCTTCAAGCTTGTTATTATTTCTTAAAAAAAAAAGAGTACTTTTCTCTCTCTCTCTTTCTTTGTGTTCTATCGACGAGGAGAATCACTTGATTTCGATCTTGAAACAAATCAACAAACTCATTTTAGTTGAAATCAAGCAAAACCCACGTAAATTCTTCACAATTCAAGAATACTCATCATCAAATCAATCTTTTTGGTTAGATCGAAACAGCAATTTCGATACATACAATCTATGTAAACACATATACTTACCAACTACTACTTGGTTATATATGATTGTTAATGATTTGTTAATGATTCTTATTGGTTATTCATGTTTGTTGTAAAACTTAGAACGCAAATCTTATTATTATTTTGATGTTTTGTATTTTTTTTTTCTAACATGCACATTATGTTTACGTTAGTTGTGAAATAGTTGTGACTTGTGAGAAGTTTTGGGGAATTTAAATGATGGCGAACCAAGTTATGAAGCTTCGAAAAGAGGCGATTGTAGCACGAATCACTTGTTCAATCTGCAATAAGTTGTTTAGAGATGCTACTACTATCTCTGAATGTCTTCATACATGTAAGCCTCTTCTCTTTCTTAGTTTTTTTTTCTCTAAATTTACTGACTTTCTTCTACTTATTTTGTGTTTTTATCACTTGGGTTGTTTAGGATTTGTTGTTATGATGTGGGAATGTTATATTTCGCGTTTTTATGATTTGGGTCGTTTGAATTTAACGAATTTACCATCTGGGTTGTTTGGATTTTGCGATTTCATGAATTGGGTGTCAATGTTTTCGTTGATTTGCCGCTTAGTTTTTGTTTTGATCGTTTTTTTAGATTGAAGCTTCATAGTAAGGTACAATTACTATGACTCAACATACAAATACAAGAAGAAAGATTGTATCTTTAGTTAAGGGGCAGTAAAGCTTGTTGCCCACATTCGTGTTCTGTTGATTTGTTTTTTACTGAATATTGTGTCTTTATCTTGGACGATTTGTTATGTGGTGATAACGTAATTATATTGTTGGTAGATATTTGAAGAAATTGATTTCTTCATTTTGATGATGAACTTTCGGATATTAAAAGAGTTGTAATACTGATAATCGACAAAATTATGGATAATTATGCTGTCCTGATGAGGAAAGCTCTGACTTAATGCCTCCAATCACCTTTCTACTTTATTATTCTCGACAATCTTTCATGACCACTAATGTAGTTCTTAAAAGAAACAAGCTTGAATTGGTAGTTAGAACTGATCAGATTTTATCCTTAACAATTGCAACGTGGCGATAAATATTCTTCCTAATCATTGTAACGTGGCTATTTGCAGTTTACTCTGTCCCTTTATGCTTAGTTACTTATTTCATGGAAGTGCAGACATTTAATGCATAATTTCTCTTTTTATTTTCCGTGTACACTTCCAATTTCCATCACTTTTGAAGAAACATTTTGAATAGTATTAACCAGAATTTTCAATTCAGTTTGCAGGAAGTGCATATACAAGAAGCTCACACATGAGGAGCTGGATCGCTGTCCAATATGCAGCATCAATCTGGGTTGTGCTTCACTGGAAAAGCTCAGGTTAATTCCTTATGATTTCTTGTTGTATTACAATATGTACCATGTATGTGTGTGTACGTAGTTGTACCCGTGGCTTCGCAACGTTAGTTTATACCGTTCATTTTACTAATAATTTTTAGATTTTGTAAATTGCCAATGAAATTATAAATAAAAATTACAAATAGTATTTTTAATGAAATTACAAAATTATCAAATTTTTTTTTAATATATTTTATAAATTCCAAATATCATTTTTATCCAGATGCTTAAACCGGTTTGAAGGCCTTTAGCAGTTATGGCCCATATATATATCTGTGGTTGGGATTTGTCGTTTCTTCGTGGTATAAACATTCACTTTAAACAGTGAAAACAACAAAAAATGTGCTTCAAATTCTTTGGCTGTTGAACAGTTTCTAACCACACTGGAATTGATGGTACTAAATCATCCAGTCATAAATTAAAACCTATGGGTAGTAACATTTTATTAACAAAATGAATGAATAAATTTCAACAAACACAAAATGAAAAAAAATTGCTACCATATTAGGGAAGAAGTAAATAATGAAGATTGAACATTGAAGAACAATTATAATGATATTACCAAAATTTGAAGAACAACTATTTTTTTTCCATTTATCTGCAGCTAATATCCTATTGTTATACCATCCATTGAGTAAGAATAATCTAGTCTATCAATTTATTTTTTATTTTTTTGAGAGCGCTTTCTTTTCTTGTAGAAGAAATATGTGTGAAAGTCTGTGAAAAATTGCAACGGTATAATAATTAAAGCAATGTGGAAATAACATTATCCGTGGGTGAACTAATTACTTTGGCTCGGCTTCTTTATTTTGAGTTACAACATTATTGGATACATTCCTTTCAGATAATTCTTTTTTTCTTCATTTACGTTGGCCTTCTTGATATTTGTTTCATTTAACAATTTGACTAATAAATATGGAGAAAATTGATATATCAATTTATTGTACCATACATTTTAAAAGCAAAAAAATTTAAAAAAAAAAAATTTAAGTTAAAAAGAATCAGCCAATATATAAATGGAACTACGCCTACAGAATATCAGTTATCTATTCTTCAGTCAATGTCTATATAGCGGTCTATGTAGTATGCATAAAAATATATGACATAACAACCAATTATAGTGTGACCATTACCTGAAAACTTATAAAAGGGTGAATGAAACTAATGGAAATAAAATTTTGAACATCAGTTATCTATTTGTCAGACATGAAACCAATTCTGTGGCTGACTAAATGTATATTAGTTAACAAAATATGACTAAATGTAGATGCAGTACAATGTTTCATCTATATTAGTTAATATGACGCCTAAATTGGTAAAGTTGTGGCTGACTAAATGTGTGATTGTTGCAAGTAGATTCTAAAACCTGTTGTGGCTTACTTAGGTTTACACGGTAACAAAATATTATCGTGTAAATAATGACTTTGCTCAAGCTAACTATCTCAGTGAAGGAGTGCATAATGGTGTCTTGGGACGACAGGAGAGATGACTTCAACAATTTGGTCGAATGAATTTTTATTTTATAATCTAGATGGTTTTGTTTTTAAAATTTTAATTGGGACATTATTTTCACAGGAAATCGTTGTGAAGAAACTTTTCTCGGACACTCCCCGGTTCTTGAAAGAATTTTACAACGAATTCTGTTTACTAACCAACTTAGATCACATCAATACAGTGAAGCTTCTAGGGTTATGTGCCGATCAAAGAGAAAAGTTTGTTGTGTATGAATTCCTGCAGTTCGGATCATTAGGGAAAAACTTGCAAGGTGAGCATAGGTGTCTAATTCAGTGTGTGTTTTGTTTTGTTTACCAAGTATGAACTTCTCTTGAGTTTAAATGGAGTGGAAATTTTGTTTTCTATGCATCCTAATTTTAATTTGATTGCATTTTATAGATGGTGGTGAGGAATTCACCTTTCTCGGAGACTGGAATTAGATAGTTCGAATTGCCCAGGGAATTATCAAATGCCTTGATTTCTTATATAAGATGAATATTATTCACGGAAATCTTAGGTCCGATAAGATCCTTGTTGGCAGAGGACATATTGCTAAGATTTCATACTTCCGGATTGCAAGGGTTGGTTCTGTAACAGAGAAAAATGATGAGATGTACAATCTTGGCATCATCTTGCTAGAGATCATCTTTGGGCTCAAAGCATATCCTGATGGGGATCTGGTTACTTGGGTAAGTTCTTCTTATACCAATATCTGGTCCACTACTTATTTCTAACTGCAACATGGTCCTATGGTCATTTGGACAAAATGAAATTTGCTTCCACCAAGCCAAGTGGTGTTATATAGTTTGGAACTAAATTTTTGTCATTTTGAGTATACAGGCAAGACCAAGGTTCATGGAGCGTCATAACTAACCTGGTAAACCTAAGGCTTCATGGGAGATACCTTAGAAGAGGGCTAGCTGTCTTTGCAGTTGTAACTGAAATGTGCTTGAATACGCATAGGCAGAATCGACCTTCCACAAACACCATGGTCAATGCTATACAGTTTGTGGTGTATCAGTCATTGCGCTTCAATGCAAATTTGAATAGAGCCCAGCCCAGGAATGAGAAGTGGCCTGATTGTTTTTCATGGTAAGAGATGCCAACGTGTAATATCTGACAAACTACTTTGAAGATAAACTGTTCCCAGTAAGACTATTACTTCTTGCACAGTCGGGGTCAGATGTGACAGGGATAATTATTAGTGAAGGCACGGGTATAATCTAAATCTAGATGCAGTACAATGTCTCATCTATATTAGTTAATATGACGCCTAAATTGGTAAAGTTGTGGCTGACTAAATGTGTGATTGTTGCAAGTAGATCCTAAAACCTGTTGTGGCTTGCTTAGGTTTACACGGTAACAAAATATTATCTGCCAATTATATTAATATAAGAAATAGAAAATAATATTTAGAATAAGAAACCTTAATCCATCATTGCTTGTATTCTTCAATATTTGTCCTCTTTCTCTTATCCTCCTTTCACGTTGCGCTATTTTGCGTTTATTAGGAGCTAACTCTTCAGAAACTTCAATATTTTTTGGTCTCTTTGATGTTGTATTATTTTTTTGGCTCATTGATTCTATTAGTCTCATTTTACGTTGGGCTTGTTGACGTTTATTTGGAGTCAACTCTTCTGTAGTGGTGAGACTTTTGCTTTTTCTGGTTCTCTTTGCTTCCTACCATATTCTTCAGAATTTGTCGTATATTGCATTGTCTGTAATGATAAACACAATTTAAGAAATATTAGAGTGTGCATATAATAAAAAATGTATGTAATCGTTATTGATAAATTTTCTTTATCTCTCTCTTTCAACTTAATTATATTACATTACAATGTAATATAAATTATATGTCTATATTATCAATTCTTAATTATCAATGTAATCGTTATCCTCTTTCAAAATATTAGAGTGCACATACAATTATATGTCTATATATAATAGTTTAAGAAATATTATTGTTTCTTCATATAAGTTATATGAAAATTTATAACGATGAGCACCAGATATGTATAATAACCATTCTACGTAAAAAATTTGAGATTTACATCGATCTATTGTACATGAATTTTCTTGTACAGTCGTAAACACATGGCACATGCCTAGAATTGCACAAGGTACTTGGATTGAATCACCTAAAAAAGTTAAAATTATACCTCTCATAAGAATTGTACAGGGGAAGCCTAGAATTGCAGGGGTCTCGGATCACCAAAATAAGTTAAAATTAGGTATCTCATAAAAATTGGATAGGTGACTATCTAAGAAAAAAAATTATACATTTTCATAAGAAATTTGTTTTTGTCAACATATAAGATAT
This sequence comes from Aquilegia eximia, assembly GCA_023053565.1. Taxonomy (NCBI): domain Eukaryota; kingdom Viridiplantae; phylum Streptophyta; class Magnoliopsida; order Ranunculales; family Ranunculaceae; genus Aquilegia; species Aquilegia eximia. The sequence goes on from JALIGU010000002.1 coordinate 27,907,091, forward strand.
GAATATATACCTGACAAAATTTGAGAAATTTGAGATAAGAAATTTGTACCTGACAAAAGTTTTGTAGAAGTCTTTGTGATTGAGATCGATTTGTTTGATTTGGTGTTTATTCGAAAAGCTTTGATTAGGTTTGTTGATTGGGTTAAAACCATTATATAGAAGTGAAGGAAGAAGAAGTAGATCAATTTCCATTATAAATCAATTTCTTATTTCTTTTAAGTGAAGAAATAAGAAGTACAATTTGTATTATAAATATATTTCTATTTTTATTTGTATCTACCCCCTAGTAATTTAAAAGGTGGGAAAAAAAGCTTATTTTCTCACCTGAGTGAGAAAATAACTTAAACATTTTCTCACCTCCTACAAACTATTGGATTGATATTGAAGGATATCTAGCCATTGATTACATTATGATTATACATTTGAAGTTTTAAATTGTTTCTTTCAACCTTGATGGTGGTAGATATGGAGTTTTGGGTGGTGGTTGGTTTCAACTTTTGGGTGGTGAAATCAAACATTGAGTTAGTGGGTTTATTGTTTTGTGAGTGGATTTAAAGTTTTGAGATATAGGTATTCGGGTTTTCAGTGGTGGAGATCAAATTTTAAGGTGGTGGTTAGTGTATTTTCATGATGTTAAGTCAAATTTAATCATTTAAATGATGAATTATATATTGTTGGTGTTAATTTCATGTTTTAAACTTGAAAATTTAACATTTTAATTTCAAAATCTATGATTGTGAAGGTTGATTTCGAAGTTTAGGTGGTGGATCTATGATTTTGGTGGATTATTTCATCAATTTCTTAATGTAACCAAACAAAACATGTAAAAAAATAATTAGAATTCTCATTGTCAATCAAACACCCTTATTTGATCAAGTGAGAAAACTTAAAAATATTTTCACACTGAAGTGGGAATTTTTTTTTAAGTCATTCCCACTATAGTAGGAAATTAATTAGAATGCCCAATGAAATAATTCCCACTCCCTTTTTTTCCACTCTGCAATCAAACACACCCTAATTGATTTGAAGTTGTAATTGATTTGAAGTTGTGAAGGAGTCGGCTTTGAAGTGCAGGAAGATTGGAACAAAGGAAGAAGAAAAAAAAGAAGTTTTAATATAAAAAACTTATACACATAATTTCCTTATTAAATCTCTTTAATCTAAGCCTCCTATCAAAATTTCACATATGGATCTCAAGACTATCCTAACCATTGAACACAACTTAAGTTTGGACCCAAGCATTGATTTAATCTCACCCACAGATCTACTCTCACATAGATCTCAAGACGATCCTAACCATTGAACACAACTTAAGTTTGGACTCAACCACGGATTTAATCTCACCCATCTATTATTATCAACACATCTGTAGATGACCTCAAGGCTATCCTAACCATTGAACACAACTTAAGTTTGGACCCAACCATTAATTTAATCTCACCCACAGATCTATCATTATCAACACATCTCAAGACGATCTTAACCATTGAACACAACTTAAGTTTGGACCCAACTATTGATTTAATCTCACCCTTAAATCAACCCTCATGCACAGATCTCTAGACGATCTAGACCCTCCTTTGTTTTATCAAGACAAACTGTGTTTGTGCCATCCTCACAGTATAATATAGACTAGTTGTACCCGTGGCTACGCCACGTTAGTTTCAACCATATAAATAGCTCTTGATTCTCAGAAAGTGGTAAATAATAGATAGCAAGACTAAACTTAAATCTCATGAACTTGGACTATGAGAGTAAGATAAATAAATCTAAAAATCAAAAGTATTAAAATTACATATTTTTGTCATTTTTCCATCACATCAATTGTTTGTTCAAGTATGCTTGTTTCCAGCATTTGTTTAAACTTCCATATGTTCCATACCAGTATTGTTTATTTTGGTTGTCGAAGTATTTTCTAATTAAGCTTCTACTTTTTCGATATATGTATTTGTTGATGTACTTTACTGCTTTGTATCCGAATGTTGGATCAAAGCTTTTGTTGTTGTTGTTGTTGTTGTTGTAAGTAGACCGTTTGGGATCAATATTAATTAATCAATTCAACCTACCAATTTCTTCGATCTGGATTCATCTATTCAATCTCAAATTCATCAATACAAATCATTAATTTCTTCAATCTGGATTCATCAATTTAATATCTAAGCTAGTTTAGAGAGATTTATATTTTTGTTGGTTTGAACAGAAATTTTTATCTCTAAGATGAAGGGAAGAGAAGGAGATGATGAACCCGTTACTTCTGAAGGTCTGCCACAACCGTTTGAATGGAAATTGTCTTAAGTTTTTGTAGAACAAACGGTTGGTTAAGAAGTTCAGGAAGGTATGATTTTTTTTGTTCGGATTTTTGTTTTCAATTGTTATACACTGATTTCGATCTATTTTTGGATCTAAAGTTTTGAATTTTTTTATATTTTCATGAATTATTAAATTGAAAATATGAGACTTTGACATCAAATATTGGATATTGACTAAATAGTATTATGGTTCTAAATTGTTGTAAGATCAGAAATTAGAGGCACATTTATTTTCACATCTTAGCTAAACTAAAATTCATACTGCTATACTAAGTTTCACGGTAGTCTTATTAGAGGCACATTTTTTTTTTCACATCCTAAACCTTTAAATTTATCCTTCCATCCTGAGATACCACAAACCAATGACTTCCCAATGAATCTTTCTAGTGCTTTTGTAGGATTAATGATTTTCAAATTGAACTCGAAAGAGCCAGTTTGGAACAATATTATGAAGAAGACTACTAAATTCCCAAGTTCCAATTTATATTTTCTAGGTTAAGTTCCAACTTGTTAGAGTTGACATTAAAAAAGATTTCTATACTAAACTTAATTCTACGATTGGATTGAGAAAAATAAATATAAAAATAAATTCTACAATAACAATTATCATTGTTCCATTGTATCTAATTTTTCCTCAAGTACCCTTGTTTGCAGCTTTTGTTTGTACTTCCATTTGCTCCCATACCAGTATTTCTTTCTTTGGTTGATGTAGTTTCTTCTCTTCTACTTTTTTGATATACGTAGTTGTGGATGCACTTTACTGATTTGTATCCGGATATTGGATCGATGTTGTTGTTGTCTATGTTTGTGTTGATGTAGTTTGGATCTTCATCAATGTCTTCCATTCGTGTATCTTCTCTGTATTGTTGTATGTTTCCTCTTTGATTTGTCCTTACGTAGTTTGGATATTCATGTATGCTTGAAACATTTTCTCCTTCTTTTGAGGTAATGCTATATTTGCAGCTTTTTATGTCATAGAATTCACCAGTATATGGATTTCTTCTTTTCTTTTCCATTGTTTTTGCTTCGTGATCATCCACGTACCTTTTGTAGCGGCAGGTCTCTAGAGTGCATATTACATACCTATTTTCCTTTTTGTTGTGCTTGAATTTTTGGACGACTATTGTTAATGGCCTGGTGCATCCAATTTACCTACACTTCATGTACATGTGTGACATGTCCAACCATTGTACAAAACTGGCACAAATGCTTGGAATTGTTGATCCATTCGTTTGTTAGGTATGGCAAGCTTATTTGTTCTATCTTGGTTGAGCATTCATGTTTTCTTTTGTCTCCTTCCATTATCTGTTTTTGAAAAAGAAGCAACAATTCATTCAAGAGAAGAAGAAGTGGAAATCAGGAAAAAAAAATTGTTCAATAATCATTGATGAAAATAGTATTGTACTTGATATCCTATAGTTTTTATGTGGGTAACTAAAAATTTGTATTCGAATACCTAGACTACCCCAAAAAAATCTGATCAGTACAAAATAATTTCTTATAGAATTTTAAATTTATGATTTAGAAACACTTTATCTTCTTAAACAGATATTGGAACAATATAATCTGAAGATCAGTAACTTTGCAGGCAAGGTATGGTACTATAACTGTGAGCATGTAATTGTGGAATCTAGACATTGTGGAATCTAGACATGTTTGAACATAATAAGTACAATAACAAAAGGTAAATTAAGCTACAGAATTGAAACTACTATAAAATAAACATCATGACTTACCAACTTGTCAATTGATTGTAAAGGAAAAAAATCTAATATGTAACTGTTTAAAACTTCAACTTTGGTGAGTAGTATTCTATTGCTTGATTAATACCTTGTGAGAATTTTTTGGAGTTTGAAGATGGAATTTGGGAAAGAAATATTGCCTTTATATAGATGTTTTTAACTAAGGTTTAACTTGTTTTGGGAATTCAATGTTAAGAGTAATTTTATTGAAAATAGAATTTGATTTCAAGTTGGTTACTGATTTTGTATTCTGTAAGATATTTAAAAAGAAATTGTGCATGGCTCGGGCTTATAGATTTTTATTTGAATTTGGTATTTATGGGCTTGGATCTATTAATTTGTTTAATGGATTGGTTATATTTATTTATTATTAATAATAATAAAAATTAATAATGTTATTATATTCAATAATGAATGTCTGTACATTGCCAGGTTGATTACTAAAGTGAAAGAACTGCTATGGGTTTGGTTAGACTTGCCAAACAGGGTTAGTGACGTAAAAAGCACAAAGATTTGCATTTGCTTTCAAATTGGGATGCATTGTTGTTTCATCAGTTGTATTTGCAGGTATTTCACCAATTCTTTTGGATGTCTCCAGGTGTGATATAACAACTGGTATTTCATGGTAAACTTTTCAGTGTATGTATTGCTTGTAGGGGGTGCGTAGGTGTTTGCGGATGTCTAGTTTTTTGGCTTATATTTTTTGGATACATCGAGGCTTCTCTCCATAGAGAGGGTCTTACCTGACGGTACTAATGTATGTGGTTATGGAGGGTTTTTTTTTTGGATTAATTAAATCTTATTGATAAGCTCAAAGAATTACACAAAAGTAGAGGAGAAACGCGCTACAAACTGCGCGCCAAGTCCTTTCTGAATAGCAAACCCGATTCTCCTAAATACATATTCGTTCGAACCCACAGTCATGACGTTGCTATCTATTACCTTATTTTTTTATTTTTTATTTTTTGTGATAAACCACTTATTAGGTTGTTTTTCAACTAATTTTTTCTACTACTGTCAGGTCATCAATTCATGGTTATGAATAGTATGAACTCCCTTGTTGCAGTTTCCAACAGGCAATTGTGTCATTTGCTCATGCGTTTCAGGTGAGTGATACTGGAGTTGTTGGTCCTTTTGTAAAACAGTTTGTTCATCTGAATTTGGATGTGACCACAAAAGCTATTGTTTGATTTTTTTTTTTGTTGGTACTTCTATTAAAAATCAATTTGTCGAAATCATGGTCTGTTAGAAATGTCAAATAGTGGACTGTAGTTGAAGAAATTTCCTAATTTTGGTGAACTCTTAATAAACTGGGCAGGGTTAATTGTGGATCAATGGTGATATTTTGCTACTCTCAGTTCATCATCTACAGCCTGAAGAGCATTCTCAGTTAGAGGTTTTTATTCAGCTGCATGCAATTTCAGGACCATGGACTGTAGGCAATCATGCATATAACTGATTAAAGAGTTTAAGAGTTTAACATAAGTTTATTTTTGTGTAGTATAGCTGGTAATGGTAGTTGCTTTAGAAACATTATGTGGTCAGGCATTTGTTGCAGGACTACTGTTCATTTCTGGAATATATATGCAGAGATCATGAATTATATTTGTTGTTACTGCATTGTTATTAATTCCCATATATATTTTTTTATTTGCTTTGTCAGGTGTACACTGCTAACTGGCAGTTCTTTGTGTGTGCTAGGCTTAACTGAAAAAATTCTTATGCAGGACTGGGGTAGCAATGTCTGTTTTTATTGTGGTGCATCAGGTTGCTTGAAGCTGTTGTGCCTGTCAGTTCTTAAAACTGGGTACAACATCATAAAATTAAAGGACACTGCAGGGCAGCGCTAGGTTTTTGGAGTCTGTATCAAAGCTACAGATGAGTCAGTTTTTTTGTACTGTCTGTGAGAAAAAGCTAGTAATTGTTGTAGCTTGGTTGTTAAATCCGTAAGTTTTAGTTAATTAATCAGCCAGTTGGATAGGGATTGCTACTCTAGCCTAGAAGGAGATCATTTTTAATTGTTTTCTCATCTGAATCGATGAAGGGTCTATTTGATTGGCACAAAGGCAAAGGTGCATTATGAACTTTTTTCTTGTTCTTAAAAGCTTTATGAATTTTTTTAGTGAAGGTAAATGCTTCTGACTTTTGAGGTTTTATTTCTGTTAAATGATTTGATTGGTTTAAAAGACTATTGTAGCCTTGATTTAATGAATATTCACCTGGTTTGAATCAAGTTATTCTATGTGGTGGCATTGTAATGAAGTATGGTCCAGTATTTGCCATTTTGAGAATTGTCTTAGTTGATATATTGGTGGCCATAGTGATGAAGGCAAATATACAATCAATCATGTAAATAATATCAACCATCGAAAAAAAAGTATCTGAAAAAGATGATATTTGATTAATAACCCACTATTGATAGATCAACAACAGATGCAACAGAGTGTAAAAGAGCAAGAGATACCAAAGTTGATTAATAACCCACTATCGATTCATATAGGTAGAGTTGATTGAGAGGATTTGATTGAGTTGAGAGGGCAATTTGAGAGTTGGTTGATAAGTTGAGTGATTATGTTAATGGGAGATGAAAGGTTTTATAGAAGAGAAGGATTTGGTAAAGAGGAAAACTGAATATTAGTAATTGAAATTGATAAGGATTTTGGTAATAGAAGTTGAGAGTTGATTGCCATAAGGTTTCAACCAAAACCCATCTCAAGCCCAATTCGAAACAGGATTTTGGTAATAGAAGTTGAGAGTTGATTGATATAAGATATCAACCAAAGCCCATCTTAAGCCCAATTCGAACCATAACAACTTAAGCCCATATTCTGTCACCCACAGATCTACTCTCACATAGATCTCAAGACGATCCTAACCATTGAACACAACTTAAATTTTGGACCCAACCACGAATTTAATCTTACCCATCTATTATTATCAACACATCTCTAGATGACCTCAAAGCTATCCTAACCATTGAACACAACTTAAGTTTGGACCCAAGCATTGATTTAATCTTACCCACAGATCTGCTCTCTCATAGATCTCAAGACGATCCTAACCCTTGAACACAACTTAAGTTTGGACCCAACCGTGGATTTAATCTCACCCACAGATCTATCCTTATCAACACATCTCAAGACGATCCTAACCATTGAACACAACTTAAATTTGGACCCAACCATTGATTTAATCTCACCCACAGATCAACCCTCATACACAGATCTCTAGACAATCTAGACCCTCCTTTGTTTTATCTAGACAAACTGTGTTTGTGCCATCCTCACAGTATAATATAGACTAGTTGTACCCGTGGCTTCGCCACGTTAGTTTATACCGTTCATTTTACTAATAATTTTTAGGTTTTGTAAATTGCCAATGAAATTATAAATAAAAATTACAAATAGTATTTTTAATGAAATTACAAAATTATCAAATTTTTTTTTAATATATTTTATAAATTCCAAATATCATTTTTATCCAGATGCTTAAGCCGGTTTGAAGGCCTTTAGCAGTTATGGCCCATATATATCCGTGGTTGGGATTTGTCGTTTCTTCGTGGTATAAACAATCACTTTAAACAGTGAAAACAACAAAAGATGTGCTTCTAATTCTTTAGTTGTTGATCAGTATCTAACCACACTGGAATTGATGGTACCAAACCATCCAGTCATAAATTAAAACCTAATGGGTTATTAACAAAATGAATGAATAAATTTCAACAAACACAAAATAAAAAAAAATTGCTACCATATTAGGGAAGAAGTAAAAAATGAAGATTGAACATTGAAGAACCATTATAATGATATTACCAAAATTTGAAGGACAACTATTTTTTTCCCCTTTACCTACAGCTGATAATCTAGTCTATCAATTTATTTTTTATTTTTTCGAGAGCGCTTTATTTTCCTGTAGAAGAAATACGTGTGAAAATCTGTGAAAAATTTCAACGGTATAATAATTAAAGCAATGTGGAAATAACATTATCCGTGGGTGAACTAATTACTTTGGCTCGGCTTCTTTATTTTGAGTTACAACATTGTTGGATGCATTCCTTTCAGATAATTCTCTTTCTCTACGTTTACGTTGGCCTTCTTGATATTTGTTTGATTTAACAATTTGACTAATAAATATAGAGAAAATTGATATATCAATTTATTGTACCATACATTTTAAAAGCAAAAATATTTAAAAAAAAATTAAGTTAAAAAGAATCAGCCAATATATAAATGGAACTACGCCTACAGAATATCTGTTATCTATTCTTCAGTCAATGTCTATACAACAGTCTATGTAGTATGCATAAAAACATATGAGATAACAACCAATTATAGTATGACCATTAACTGAAAACTGTAAAAGGATGAATGAAACTAATTGAAATGAAATTGTGAACATCAGTTATCTATTTGTCAGACATAAAACCAATTCTGTGGCTGACTAAATGTATATTAGTTAAAAAAATATGACTAAATGTAGATGCAGTACAATGTCTCATCTATATTAGTTAATATGACGCCTAAATTGGTAAAGTTGTGGCTGACTAAATGTGTGATTGTTGCAAGTAGATCCTAAAACTTGTTGTGGCTTGCTTAGGTTTACACGGCAACAAAATATTATCTTGTAAATAATGACTTTGCTCAAGCTAACTATCTCAATGAAGGAGTGCATAAGGGTGTCTTGGGACGACAGGAGAGATGACTTCAACAATTTGGTCGAATGAATTTTTGTTTTATTATCTAGATGATTTTGTTTTTAAATTTTTAATTGGGACCTTATTTTCACAGGAAATCGTTGTGAAGAAACTTGTCTCGGACACTCCCCGGTCCCTGAAAAAATTTTACAACGAATTCTGCTTACTAACCAACTTAGATTAGATCAATATAGTGAAGCTTCTAGGGTCATCTGCCGACCAAGGAGAAAAGTTTGTTGTGTATGAACTCCTGCAGTTCGGATCATTAGGGAAAAGCTTGCAAGGTGAGCATAGGTGTCTAATTTAGTGTGTGTTTTGTTCACCAAGTATGAACTTCTCTTGAGTTTAAATGGAGTGGAAATTTTGTTTTCTATGCATCCTAATTTTAATTTGATTGCATTTTATAGATGGTGGTGAGGAATTCATCTTTCTCGGTGACTGGAATTAGAGAGTTCGAATTGCCCAGGGAATTATCAAAGGCCTTGATTTCTTACATAAGATGAATATTATTCACGGAAATCTTAGGTCCGATAAGATCCTTGTTGGCACAGGACATATTGCTAATATTTCAAACTTTCGGATTGCATGGGTTGGTTCAGCAACAGAGAAAAAGGATGAGATGTACAATCTTGGCATCATCTTGCTAGAGATCATCTCTGGGCGCAAAGCATATCCTGATGGGGATCTGGTTACTTGAGTAAGTTCTGCTTATACCAATATCTGGTCCACTACTTATTTCTAACTGCAACATGGTCTTATGGCCATTTGGACAAAAAGAAATTTGCTTCCACCAAGCCAAGTGGTGTTATATAGTTTGGAACTAATTTTTTGTCATTTTGTGTATACAGGCAAGACTAAGGTTCAGGGAGCGTCATAACCTGGTAGACCTAAGGCTTCATGGGAGATACCCTAGAAGAGGGCTAGCTGTCTTTGCAGCTGTAACTGAAATGTGCTTGAATACACATAGGCAGAATCGACCTTCCACAAGCACCATGGTCAATGCCATACAGTTTGTGGTGTATTAGTCATTGCGCTTCAATGCAAATTTGAATAGAGCCCAGCCCTGGAATGAGAAGCGGCATGATTGTTTTTCATGGTAAGAGATGCCAACGTGTAATATCTGACAAACTACTTTGAGGATAAACTGTTCCCAGTAAGACTATTTCTTGTTGCACAGTCGGGGTCAGATGTGTGACAGGGATAATTATTAGTGAAGGCACGGGTATAATCTAAATGTAGATGCAGTACAATGTCTTATCTATATTAGTTAATATGACGCCTAAATTGGTAAAATTGCCGCTGACTAAATGTGTGATTGTTGCAAGTAGATCCTAAAACCCGTTGTGGCTTGCTTAGGTCTACATGGTAACAAAATATTTTATGCCAATTATATATAAAAAATATAAAATAATATTTAGAATAACAAACCTTAATCCATCATTGCTTGTATTCTTCAATATTTGTCCTTTTTCTCTTATCTTCTTTTCACGTTGCGCTATTTTGCGTTTATTATGATCTAACTCTTCAGAAACTTCATTATTTTTGGGTTTCTTTGATGTTGTATTATTTTTTTGGCTCATTGATTCTATTAGTCTCTTTTTACATTGGGCTTGTTGACGTTTATTTGGAGTCAACTCTTCTGTAATGGTGAGATTTTTTGCTTTCTTTGGTTTTCTTTGTTTCCTACCATATTCTTCAGAATTTGTTGTATATTACATTGTTTTTAATGATAAACACAATTTAAAAAATATTAGAGTGCACATATAATAAAAAATGTATGTAATCGTTATTGATAATTGTCTTCATCTCTCTCTTTCAATTTAATTATATTACATTACAATGTAATATAAATTATATGTCTGTATTATCAATTCTTAATTATCAATATAATCGTTATTCTCTTTCAAAATATTAGAGTGCAAATACAATTTTATGTTTGTATATAATAATTTAAGAAATATTATTGTTTCTTCATATAAGTTATATGAAAATTTATAACGATGAGCACCAGATATATATAATAACCATTCTACATAAAAGAATTTGAGATTTACATCGATCTATTGTACATGAATTTTCCTGTACAGTCGTAAACACATGGCACATTCCTAGAATTGCACAGGGTACTTGGATTGGATCACCTAAAAAAGTTAAAATTATACATCTCATAAGAATTGTACAGGGGAAGCCTAGAATTGTAGGGGTCTCGGATCACCAAAATAAGTTAAAATTAGGTATCTCATAAAAATTGGATAGGTGACTATCTAAGAAAAAAACTATACATCTTCATAAGAAATTTGTTTTTGTCAACATATAAGATATGAATATATACCTGACAAAATTTGAAAAATTTGAGATAAGAAATTTGTACATGACAAAAGTTTTGTAGAAGTCTTTGTGATTGAGATCGATTTGTTTGATTTGGTGTTTATTCGAAAAGCTTTGATTAGGTTTGTTGATTGGGTTAAAACCAATATATAGAAGTGAATGAAGAAGAAGTAGATCGATTTCCATTATAAATCAATTTCTTATTTCTTTTAAGTGAAGAAATAAGAAGTACAATTTGTATTATAAATCAATTTCAATTTTTATTTGTATCTACCCCCTAGTAATTTAAAAGGTGAAAAAAGCTTATTTTCTCACTTGAGTGAGAAAATAACTTAAGCATTTTCTCACCTCCTACAAACCATTGGATTGATATTGAAGGATATCTAGCCATTGATTACATTATGATTATACATTTGAAGTTTTAAATTGTTTCTTTCAACCTTGATGGTGGTAGATATGGAGTTTTGGGTGGTGGTTGGTTTCAACTTTTGGGTGGTGAAATCAAACATTGAGTTAGTTGGTTTATTGTTTTGTGAGTGGATTTAAAGTTTTGAGATATGGGTATTAGGGTTTTTAGTGGTGGAAATAAAATTTTGAGGTGGTGGTTGGTGTATTTTCACGATGTTTAAGCCAAATTTAATCATTTAAATGATGAATTATATATTGTTGGTGTTAATTTCATGTTTTAAACTTAGAAATTTAACATTTTGATTTCAAAATCTATGATTGTGGAGGTTGATTTCGAAGTTTAGGTGGTGGATCTATGATTTTGGTGGATTATTTCATCAATTCTTTTTTAATTTCTCATTGTAACCAAACAAAACATGTGAAAAAATAATTAGAATTCTCATTGTCAATCAAACACCCTTATTTGATCAAGTGGAAAAACTTAAAAATATTTTCACACTGAAGTGGGAATTTTTTTTTAAGTCATTCCCACTATAGTAGGAAATTAATTAGAATTCCCACTGAAATAATTTCCACTCCTTTTTTTTCCACTCTGCAATCAAACACACCCTAATTGATTTGAAGTTGTAATTGATTCGAAGTTGTAAAGGAGTCGGCTTTGAAGTGCAGGAAGATTGGAGCAAAGGAAGAAGAAGAAGAAAAAGAAGTTTTAATATAAAAAACTTATACAATCTGGACAACACTCATTCATAAAATCATACTCAGAGTACAGTTTCTATCCTTAGAGTTAAACTGATAGCCAATTATCAGTTTAACTTAAATAAATCCAAGACGAACACAAAATTATCATAATTTTTCGTTAATAAAATTTTAAAATTACTGTACGAAAGCATTGGCAATCAAATCAGTGACCACTGCTAATGCTCCCTCAAAAGAATTTAATGAGTTTCGTAAAAAGCTACTGGGAGTGACGACTATGACTTAGAATTATTTGCGAAGTTGGTCAAAGCACTGGAGATTGGCATGGCTAATGTGGACTCCTATTGTGCCTCCAACTCCCATGGTGCCTCCTAGCTTGTTTTTTACTTTAGGATATGTTGCAATTATTGGTGTTTGTTGTGACCAGCGAAACTGAGATCATGATCATGAGAACGTTGTATCCATTGTATTGGGATGTGTGCCACTATTTATCAGATGCACAAATTACATTGCTAACCTTTATAACTTCCTCTTTTACTTAATGGTGTTAAGTGACATGATATCAAGGTGTTAAGTAAAGATAATTTCAGTGGTGACCTGGCAAAATTTGGTGGCAACGGAATCAATTTTTTCTATTCGAAATGAACTGCAATGACTTGTATTGATTCAGTGTTGTGGTTATTTATTTAATATAATGTGTCATAAATGTATTGGCACAAAATTTTAATTTTACTGGCACCTAACTTAATCACATATATGTTTTCATCAATGTTGTCACCCTAAATATGATGTCATCAAATTCCACATTAATTTGAAAGATTTGGTGCAGAACCAAATGTTTCTTATAAATTTGTAGTTTGACGTACAATCAAATTCATCCTCATGAAATATTGAGTACATTCCACTTTAAAAGGAATCAAGAGAGTAAACATGTACTTGAAAGAGTAAATAAATAAGAAATGTAAATGACCTAAATCCAATATGGTGACTGACATGAATTGTTGGAGACATTTTGAGGTTCAAATCCTCGATATTATTGATAGTAAATCTGGCGGAGCCTCTGAGCATGATTTTGACACATACATTAGAGCAAGTGCATCTTCTAAACAACTTTTAGTATCATTGCTAATCATTCCAGTAAACTACATCTCATAAGAATTGTACAGGGGAAATTTTATGGTAGATATGACAACACTGGATGAGATGAAGGTTGCTTAAAAATAGGATCACGTCGAGTGAGCTCGGATAAAAATAGGCTTACGTCGAGTGAGAGTGTTTTGGGTCGGATGACATTTGAGAGTTATGGACATTGAGTGAGCTCGAATAAAAATAGGTTTACGTTGAGTGAGCTCGAGTAAAGATGGGTTTACGTCGAGTGAGCTCGAGTAAAAATGGGCTCACGTCAAGTTGATGGGTATATACAATAATCATAATGTTTCATAACTCATTTATAAGGAGGAAAAACATGTAATATACCTTGGCTTTATAAGAGTTATCGTGTACAGGTATCTTTCTTTTGATAATTAGAATTAGACTTTTCTCTGATATTTACATAAATGATGGGAGATACCTGTACACGATACCTTTGGTTGGAACTGTACTCTGAGTATGATTTTTTCTTAACTCTTATAGAAGCTACTTGCATTTGTTTTCTTCTATTTTTAAAGAGGGGAAACATGTTTAATAGTTTGTCTATCATATTTTTTCTATTTTGACCTACTGCCCATATTTTATGTAAAATTGTAAATTATCTTTATTAGAAGAAAAAAAACACATCTAGGTGTCGATGCGAACTAACATGATATTAATTTTGTATATCATACTTTCCGTGTTCACTGTTGCAGGCACAATCCTTAGCAGATCCATTTATATATTGTGCTTATATAGAGTAGAAGAAAAAAGAGAAGATGGAAGTTGCACGTGTCTTTCGAATTACAATTACCTCTTAAGATTTTTCTAATATTCACGTTCAAGTACGTAGCTCATCACACTTTACCACTGAGTTTTCTTTCTTTGGACGTCTCAAAGATCGGATACCAAAATATCCAAAAACTCTTTATTTTAGTAGTTAAATTCAACTTACTGAATGTTTAAAATTATTATACTGTTGATATTAGTAAATGACTCGAACGTAGTGTAGTTCTGACATTTATATCTTCGTTTAGCTAATTATAATTAATTGTGTACGAAGCTTTTGGAAGATCAATAATATGATTGAAAGAAGAGTTATAGTGGTTGAGATTTCATTCGAATAAGTTGTTCCAAAAGTTTTCAAACACATGCTTTACTAATTAATAAGAAAACTTAGAATTAGGGGTAGGTGAGAATGTAAGATTGATACTAAATTATAAAACTGAGGGTAGGTAAGCTTGATTCTGCTATGTCTATACATAGAAACTGTTTGGGAGGCAAGGCACAATATCAAACCCATCTATGTTGACCTTTTTAATACTATTTATGATTTGTTTGGAATGCCCATTATGGCATTATCCGAGCTCACTCTCAGATGTTGTTTCTGCTTAATTGTTATTGTTGTTGTGGATTAAGGAAAGGGGTTTTAATCAAGCTTCAAGAAGAGAGGTTTTATTAGTCGGAAAGCTTTGTTGCTAGAGCTAGAAAGCAACACAACAAAGGAAAACTCAAATTTCAGACCTAAGAAGTAAGAACAAAGGTATCAACAAAATCGATCATGAGCTTTCTAAATGAATGTACATAAAACTTCCATTAGTCACAATTGAATATATTTCTATATATTCATGTTTAAGAAAACAAATGCAAGTAGCTTAAATTAAACGTTTGATACTCTTTGAGATATTGCACAGGGTACTTGGATTGGATTCATGATATAAGCACATCACAATTCATGATAATCACATATATGTTTTCATCAATGTTGTCACCCTAAATATAATGTCATCAAATTCCACATTAATTTGAAAGATTTGGTGCAGAACCAAATGTTTCTTATGATTGTATATAGTACCCCAACCATAGTTACCTTGGCTATGGTTGGGGTACTATATACTCCAACCAATAAAAACACGCCACGTGGCATACTCATCAAATCTCACAGGTCGCTCATTACTCGACCTACTTGGAGGCCGCCCAAAGCAGCTCGACTACATGATCAACAACGACCTTAGCATATGCACATGCCCTAATTCAACACATAGAGAATATCTCCAGCTGTCGCCTAATCATTGCAGCTGTTATACATTCATTGAAGATATTACACAATCATTGGAGAATATTACACAATCATAAAGATGTCGGAGAATCTGCAAGATCCCATGATCTTTGCCCCTTCACATTCTATATAAACAGAACTACGATGACTTGATCTCTAAGTTCCACCCCCACGAGCTAGAGTACGTAGGCAATCTCGATCTCAACGAGGTGCAACCACCCCCGATCTCAAATCCCCCGGCCCCTTTGGTCAAGTCCAACTGCGACATGATCTTGTAAGTGCATTAATCTAGAAATAGGTTAATACAAATGTGACAACATAGCTAATTGCCCTCCATTGGCTAATATCCACAGTTTGGTAGTCATTGCAGGCAAGTTCTCATACTAGAAATGGTTGTAGCTACTATCAACAAAGTCACTCCCTGTCAAAAGATAATATTAGGCCACATGACTCAAATGATATCTTGATCCTTTTCCTCTTATTGATATAACACTTACCAATGCTGTTATAACTTAAAAAACTGCTACAATTAAGTAGTTTGTAATAGTTGAAGTAGTGGCCTAACATGGCATCACCTAAGAAACCACCAAGTAATGCAAGCATGTTTAGAGTGCCCATGAAACAAGTTGTTGCGATTTTGGCTTTCCATATAACTTTTATAAGTTTGATCCTATATAACCTGCAACCATCCCCTTCATTTTTAGATCAGTGTCAAAAATTATTTGTTATGTTTAATGTGGAGCCAATATTTAAGCTCAAAAACTTCTTTGAGCGCGTTTTTTTCCTGAGATTTTGTATGAACTTCTGATCAACTTAGTACTGATGAAACTACGTAAGCAATTTGTCTTCGTTCAAGGTGTGCGAAAGAGGTGATGCTTTCTGTTCATGCAAACAAGACTCTAAAAGAAATAGTGGAGTTTAAAAGAAAGAGCTTCAATCACTAGCATTGAACTTAATTTGGAGTATATGTTGGGAATTCACTGAATTGCATATCTGAACGTGTCCAGCACTATTTGTTGCTCAAGGGCTCTCGAATTGTAATACATGTTTGACTGAATTGTCTTGCAGTCCTGTTGTCATTTAAAAGGAAACTAATCTGATCATATGAGTAGTGGATACCAATTTGCATTTAAGACACATTTTACACATGATTAACACTTATAATGGATAAAAACATATGAGTCTTAGTTTTAATAATGGAGAAAACCTTTATCTGCGTGTAACCGTATAATTTAGTTATATTTGTTTGATGGTTTACCACCATTAAACGCAACATATTACATGGTATCAACATTTACAGTTGGTGTTTTAACAGAAGTTAACATTGTTATTTTGAGCGAGTGTTTTAAGGGAGGAGGCGTTCCAGGGACTCAGGAAATGTTTGAGTCAATTTTGACTCAATCCTATTTAGGGTACTTGTACATGTTGGATTGGCATGATTTTTGGTAGGATGAATATTCTCACTATGTACAACATCTTCACCAAAATTTACCATAATCTGAATTTTCTAACCCTAGAAAAATCATATTACAAATTAATGTATTGTGGAACGTTCATTTTTACCGTTGAATTTAATATTACATTTGATGGGTCTAAATATATTCAAACGAGCTGATTTTTTATTTAGTAAATCTTTATAGTAAGGAGATCATATCTACCAAAATTCATGTCAATCCAACATGTACAAGTACCCTAAATAGGATTGAGTCAAAATTGAGTCAAACATTTCCTGAGTCCCTGGAACCCCTCCCGTGTTTTAATGGGACTTATCATTAGATGGCATCTCAAGTAGCAGTTAATGCGATATCACTATGATTCTTGCGCCACTGTGTTTTCCATTAAACCTGATATTACTTTTTTTTTTTTTGCTTATATTTACATGATAACATTTAAGTCCTTATTAATTGATCAATGTAACACCTTAATTTTGTTTCTTTTGATAACATATAAGAGCTTGGTAGCATAACAGTAGCATGACAACATCAAATTTTTGGTGAGCAATATATTGTTTTGTGGACAATTCCACTTTAGCCTTATACTATTTTGAAACTAGGTAGAGGAATTGACATGTAACACTGTATCTTTTATACTACCAAGAATATGTACTGAAAATAAAAATGAAAAAAATGTATGTGCTCCTATTTCTTTTACATGTAATTCAAGATGGTTGTCTGTCTTTATAATTTCAGAGGGGGAAAACTTCTCATTTAATGAGTTACAAATACTAAATTTATGCTCCTTAGTCTTGATTAGTTGTGGGTTAATAGAAACACCCATTAAGTTTGTTATGATGTCTGTCTTCTAAACATATGCATCGCCCGTCCAAGGCACATCCATCGTTTTTTATTGTCTCCTTCCCAAATACTGTTTCGTTTGACCAATCACTAGAAAACATGTTTTGAAGGTCAAGTTGTTTTTTTACTGGAACAAATTAAATTGACTAAATTTAAGTTATTTTTGTTAATTTAAAATGGGAATGACTTGATAATGACATTTTGGTAAAAGTAAAGTTTTAATAATTCAACATATTATTTATTTTTGCTAAATTTCTCTTTTGTCATATCCCTATTTTTTTCTTGGTCGAATCTCTTTATAACATATATTAATGGACATGCTTCTTATAGAGTGTAGCAAACTTGGGTATCTGCATAGTTGTATATCTATTTGAGTGAAAGCCATGATATCCCATGATGACTATAATAAGAGACTCATAAAAGCCACATACTAATCATATCTTAGTCTGGCATGGTTATTTTTATTTCGGTACGCATATTAGCATGCATTTTTTTTAGGGTAATATCCCAAAAAAACCCCATGTTTAGGTGCCTCTTCCCCAATAGGCCCTGACATGGGGTCATCTTCTCAAACAAGCCCTTACCCCCACTTTCTTTTATTTTGTTTTACTAAAATACCCTTTGTACTAAAGACAAAAGAACAAAAATTAGAATATAAGACAAATAAGAAAGAGACAACTAAGAAAGAGACAAAAACATATTTTTTTAATATTAATTAAATTTTTTTTGCTATAGTATTTGTAACTTGTATATATTTTGATTAAGAAATTAAAAATCAATATGATGTATATGGTTGGAAAGATCTCGACGAGATCTATCTAACAAGATCTCACATGGGTATGAAAAAAAAATATGTAATTTTTATTTTTTCGATAATTTTTTCGCTATATACCGTAAGGGTTTTGTCCGCTAAAACATTGATTGTTGTTCACCAAACAATATAGTTTTATCCTCTAAACAAGTTATTGTATCCACTTAACATGCAATTTTACTAAATTACATTATATATTGAAAAGTGTTGAGAGATGGAGTAAAGCTGGTTATCAAAGTATATTGGTCATGGTTCCATACATATTACTTGGATTTTGTGGAAAAATAAGAATGCATGAGTATTAAACAAATGGAGATTATCAGTTTCAATGATGGTTAGAAAGTACATGAGTTCGTTGGTTCGAAACATGCCAACAACTGATTGTTTGATAAAAGTTTCCTCACGTAATTTAAAGAGGTAAGGGGTGCCTTCCAACCCCGTTTGCCAAAAAAAAAAAAAAAAATGATGATTAGAGATGTGAGATATTATATTGTTTTGATGTGGGGGATGGGAAGGAAGAATGATGTACAATTTTAATGAACTTCGTGGCATTACACCAGACAAAATGAGGGATTTATGTTTACACTGGGTTATGCTCTCTACTGTTTCTTATGTTTTGGGTTGTAACCTAAAAAAAATATATAGTCTTTTGTGAAGTTAACTGTACATTAAACATTTTTATGAACTTTTCATGGCAATACAATTTTCTTTTTGTCTGTACTGTAAGGGTTTTGTCCTCAGTCGAGAAATTGAACTCATGCATCAAATTACAGACTACAATCCACATATATTAATAATATGGAATAGATATCATGCCTTTGTAATTTACAGAACAACAAACAATAATTTAGAGGATATTGTTTTGGTGTTAGAAGATAAGAAATTTTTCTTTAGAGGACAAAAGTAAGAACTCAAGAATTTGGTAGTAATGTGTGATTTTTTTTAGATTTTTAGAGTAATTTTGAAAAACCTTATGAAATCATACGGAGTTTTTTTTTTCGAAACCCAACTTCTCAGTAAAAAAATATGAAATTTTGAATTTTTATGAATATTTGAATTTTTTTAAAATTTGAATTTTTTTAAAATTTTAAAATTTATAGTCATGTGGGATCTCGTTTAAAAGATCTCGACTAGATCTTTCCAACCATATACACCATGTTGATTTTCGATTTCTAAATCACAAGTTATAAGATTTTCAAATGTTAAAACCAAAAAGTTATACACCAACTGTTTTTCTGTCCTTTTCTGTTTTTTGTCTTTTTCTGAGTTTTTTGTCTTGTACTGACTTTGGAGGATAAAAAGTGGATTTTAGAGGATATAATACAAGGGTAATTTTGACCGGCTAAAAATTATGAAATAGTCAAAGGGCTTGTTTGAGAAGATGACCCCATGTCAAGGCCTATTGGGGAAGAGGCACCTAAACATGGGGCTTTTTTGGGATATTACCCTTTTTTTTATTACAAATTACTTTTTATTTTGAATAAATATGAAATTACCAAAAGATTGTGGCTTTCTCATTGATTTTAATAATAGCATCATGTGTAATTGTTAATGGTATGGTACTGTATTTTGCAGATTCAAATGGGAACTGTGGAATCTGGGTTCTATTTGGTCTTCGGAAGTTCAGTTTGACCAGGATTAGATTATGACAAGAGTCTTGAAAGCCCTAGGTAGGTTGTGGACATCTGACATGATTATATTATGGAATCGTTTAAATTGTTTAAGGACAAAGATTTGTAATGATCTCTGACTATTAGTCGTGTGCAAAGAGATTTTACTAGATAAAGTACAAATCTTTCCTTATAAAATAATTTGCAATTGGGAGCGTGCATTCGCTCTTGTTAGACATGTTTTATAATGGAGTTAAACTCCTTCTTTCTTTTGTTTCTTTAATGGGGTTTTTAGACTTTGGAACGCCTAAATAATACCTATTTAGGAAATGAGACGCTTTTAATTGGTATTTAGAGTTTGGGGCACTTTCCGTGAGTTGACTATGTTGACTGTTGTTTGCTTGTTAATTTTTTTGAAAATGACAATATTACCCCTCTATGTGTTTAGCACGAGATTGAATTTTAATAACAAAACCGTTACACATGTCATTATATTATCCATTGATTCCATCTTATGGTTGATAAATTGACACGTGTCGTTATACCATCCCTTGCAAACCTTTCAGGATTTTAGTTATTAGAGAAGAAGACACCCTGTGTTAAATAAAATTAGGGAATAGGACACATGTGCGGGGTATTATGGGTATTTATAAAATATGAGTTCTTTGACTTGAGTCAACAGTTAGTCATAGCAGTCAACTGACGGGAAGGTGCCCCATACTCTAAATACCAATTAGGCCTGTAAAAATAGGCCTTTGACCCTAAACCCGGCCCGGCCTGCCCGGCCCATTCAACGAAAAAAACCCTTTTAAGGGTCGGGTTAGGGTTTAGCTTTGGAAATCTTAGACCCTACCCTTAGCCCGACCCTAATTAACTCTCTCAAAGCCCTCTTACGACCCTCATAAATATATGTATAATTTTTAATATATTTCTCTATATATCAAAATTTGAACATTTTTTTAGAGTTAATCGAAAAGATTTTTCCAATTAGACATAGATGTCACTTTTGTTTAAGTTATATGATATTTATCGAATGTTTATCGAATATTTCCCGAACTAGTTGTTAAAAAACTATTATATAACTAAAAGAAATTGATTCTCAATAGAATATTTTTTTATTAACCATCTATTTCATTATTGAGCATGTAATAAACGGTAATTAGATTATTATTTTAAATGTGTATTTTATACTTATCATGCTAGAATGTTATAAATTTAGGATTAAATTTTTAAAGTTTGAAATTTTAGTAATAAGATAACATCTAACTACGAGTTCTTTGTAATTATTAATCGTAATGCTCTTGGATAAAATAATATCATATACTATAACAAATTTGATGGTGAAAAAAATATATTTGTACATTTAAGAATTGAAACATATTATACGTATTTTCAAAAATATTAAAATGATATTAATAAAAACATGATCGCATATTTTTTTTTTCAAGTAAAACATAATTCTATGTATCGACCCTATCAACCGGGCCCGTGAGCCCGGCCCTTAACCCTTTAAAATAAAGGGCTAAGGGTCGGGTAAGGTTTTTACAATTTTTGTGTTGGCCCGCCCTAACCCGACCCTCATCATCTTTTAGGGTAGGGTTGGCCCGACCCTTAAAGTGTGGGGGCTCGAGGGTTCAAGGGCCGGGCTAGCCCTACCCGGCCCATTTTACAGGCCTAATACCAATTAAAAGCGTCCTATTTCCTAAATAGGCATTAATTGGCAATGCCTATTAATTCCTCTAAGTTACCGGCAGCAACAACAATCAATTGTTGAGCAAATTTGATGCTTCCGCAACAAGCTACAAACTCTTTCTCCTCAAACCTCGAATCCATCTCTGCTCTTCTTTCTTCTTCTTCTTTGTATGCATTATTTTATCATTTATGGCTAAAAATTTATAATTAAAAAAAAAATCTACACATACATACCCGGTGGGACTCGAACCCACAATCGCCTGATTAGAAGTCAGACGCCTTATCCATTAGGCCACGGGTACCCATTTTCGAAATGGATTTTACCAATTACCCATATATATACATATTAAATTACTGAAGCATTTAGCTGTGGATTTTTATCTCAAGAGTTGTAACTTGTAACCCCAGCTTGTGTTTGCAATATCCTAATTCAGCCCAGGGCATCATCACAGAGAAAAGTCGCAACTCGGGTTGTGCTTCTTTCACAGTAATAATCGGAAATCAGTTTTTTGCAAAAGATTTTTTATAATTTGTTTTTACAGAAATTTTGCTTAAACTCATATGAAGGTGCTTGGTAATCACGAGGAAAAATAACTAAGAGTGAAGAGAGAAACAGAGACAAAAGAAGAGAGAGAAAGGCTTTGCTTTCCGTCAGATTTCCCAGTAATAAACACGACCTCAGTAATAGGGGTGTAAAACGAGCCGAACGAGCCGAGCTTTGTATGTTGAAGCTCGGTTCGTTTATAAACGAGCAGAGCTCGAGTCCAAATTTTATACGAGTTTTATTTTATGTTCAAGCTCGGCTCGTTTAGCTATACGAACGAGCTCGAGCCCGAGCCCGAGTCGAGCCCGAGCCGAGCTCGAGCTACTCGATTAAATTACACATAAAAGTAGGATTTTATCTAAACGAGCCGAGCTTTAGTATGTCCAAATTTTATACGAGCTTTACTTTATGTTCAAGCTCGGCTCGTTTAGCTATACGAATGAGCTCGAGCCGAGCTTTTAACGAGTCGAGTTGTTCAGTTCATTTAACAACCCTACTCAGTAATCACATTTTTTATTTTTATTTTTATTTTTTTCAATTGGCAAGTGGGGTTGAGAGGACCCCTACCCCTTTTAAATTACCTGTGGAAACTTATATCAACAATAAGTTGTTGACGTGTTTCGAACCCACAACCTCTCTACTTTGTGAGAGGGGTGCTAGTGTGCTACCATTGAGCCCCATGGTCATTCGCTTGCCAAAATATTTCTCACTTGAGCAAAATAAATTTGAACTTGTTAGCTGTGAAAGTTGGACATATTTGACAAAATAAAGTGAATGAACTATAGTTGTACAACATATGCTTGAAATGTGTTGGTTATGGAAAACAGTCATCTGGGAAAACAGTCAAAATCTATTTTTGGCGTTAACTCCCTAACCCCCACTTCAGCAATTTATTTGCCCACTATACCCCTGTTACATATTATTTGACTAAACCTCCCAAACTTAAGTAACAAAAGTTCACTAACAGTCGTTAATCTCTGTTAACGGAACATATATTTATGAACCCCCCCCCCCCCCCGATAGTTAAAAACTTAAAAACAAAAATAAAATCAATTCCCACCTACCTGATCAACGTGGACTAGTAGGTGAGAGTAAATTTTACGCTTTTGGTTTTCATATTTTTACTTTTCGGGGGGGTAGGCAAATAGGAGTTCTCTATTAATGATAAATTAGGAGGTTTACTCAAATATGAGAGGTCAGGGGTAAAGTGGGCAACACAAGGTCTAATTTGGGGGGTTGGGGGCCTAACGCCAAAAATAAACAAATGAGGGGGTTATTGCTAAGAGTGACCATAATGTGGGGGGTTATCGCCAATTTTCCCAACCAAAATATATATTGAACAACCTATGTTAATGAATCGAGGGTCTATTTCAGCCAATATATGAAAGCTTAATTTCTTACAGGCAGCTAGATCTCCAAACATAAATTTCACAAAGAATGCAATCTCATATTATTATCAACATTGTATCACTATTACATACTTTGTTGAGTAAAATTCATCATATTAGTATAGCTTAGCACAAGTAATTTACAGTGGTGTGTTTATAACTATCCTTACATATAACTCAAATCACTCAGTAGGCATTGGATAGCGACACTGAGGGCATGTATGGCTTACTGTCAACCATTTTTCAATACAACCTATATGGAAAATATGAGCCCTAAAGCAAGGCATCTTTCTTATTTCCTCCCCTGTCGTGAACTCCTGGCAGCAAACAACAAGAAGTTACTTCTTTCCACTCTTCGGTCTTGTACTTTGTCCTTTCCAAGGCATCGATAGAAGCCCTCGAAGCAGCAATCAGAACTGGTTCATTGACGTCGATCTCCATTGAATCATTCTGGATGAGTTCATCCATTTCATCTGCATCATATTCATCATCATCGCTTAATTCTTCAACATAACTATGAGAATAATATTCTTCCAAATTATCATAACGATGCATGTTCCAAATTATTATGGGAACTTTAATTATCTGATAAATTTCACCCTTTGCTGTACAACAGCCAACAGTAGATAAGAGTTTAAGAACTTGATCAGATATCTCTTCCTGCAAATGTTCAATACAATCATTGAGAAAGAGATGATCAGTAGTAAATAAAAGCATATCTCCAATATCCGAAAGTATATTTCGGACACGCTCTTTTAATCTTTCACAGTTGGCAAGTTGTTCAAAATTAATCCACAAGTCCTCTGTCACAAGTTGTTCCTGTCGTGACATTATTTCAATAACACCTTCTTTAGATTTTGCTTGATGAAGATCTTCCTCACTGATTACAAACTTTAAAAGTAATTCTGAATTGTTGATGATCACATTGTCACTCAAAACTAGCCTAGGCTTTACTTTTTCGCAATGAGCTACATGGACTACCATATTCTCTCCTGATTATATATCAAAAATCAAAGAAATAAAACAATCTCTAAAAAATTCACCTAACCTAGACCAAGTTAAAAAAAATTTGGTTAATAATTAGTAGTAATAAATAGAGAGAGAAAGAGTTTTTCTTTACTAATTAGGTATATGTATTTAGTAATCACAGAGAGATACGGTACAGAATTAGTGTACTATACGTACTAGTTGCTACCCGTTTCATACAAAGATATTTTGCCGCGTGTCCCTACTCCCTATATGTATACGTATCTAATACTGCACAACAAAAGCCCATCAGTCTGAAGGACTTTTTCAAAGCCAACTTTTAAACCCAATAGCCCATGGGTAAGAGCCCATTTGTATATTCCACTATTCCAATAGATAAATTCATTTTCTTGGGCTAATAGTCTGGCCCATCTTTTATTATTTTTAATGTACGAAAATAACCCCATTTATAACAAAAAATTAACATAAAAACCAACGTTAGATTAAAATTACAAAAACATTATTTACTAAAATATTTATTGATCCTTTTATTATAAACAAATAAAAAAAATCAAAATTTTTTTTCGGCTAATACCCTTATTGACAAAAAATATTATCTATATTATTTACGAAAACACTTATTAAAAATTATATAATCGGACGTGAATTAACCTCACGCGATGAGTACTACGAATGGTGAAAACATGTTCGGAGCGAGTGCAAGCACATAGTTAAGACATAGAGAAATAAATACTCTTCGTCTCTTTCCTCCATAATCTTATCATCTTCTCAACAAAATTGTTGTAACAATTATTCCTACCTCCATTATAGGGTTCTTCAAGTTTTTCATAACCATTGTCGTAACCTCCTATGGAAGCAAAAGGGATCACATTTTACGAAAATCTTAAAAAAATATTTGTTTTAAAATAACTGCATAACAACTTCTTGAACCAGAAGCTACGAAATCTTGTTTTCTCTGCAACTAATAAACTCTATGACCACAAATTCATTCAAGCCAAGAATTACAAGTGGGTCAGATTTTTTATTCTTCCATTCTTTCAGTTCAAATATCAGAATTATAAATATTAAAATATCATTTTAGATTTAAATAGGAGATTTCAGAATAATGATCAGAAATCAATGAATTGTAGAGAATTGCTTCAAGAAGATCTAAATTGGTCATTCCAGATTTTCAGTTGAGGTTGAATAATGAATACTTGAATACTATACATATGAAAGGAAGAACTAACATTATCCTGGTTCAAAACTAATAACAATTCAATTAATTAAATGTGGATATACTTGTCAAATCACAATTTTAAAACTTGAAAATTAATTAATTAATTAATTTTGTTCCCTTGACTAATTTTTAAACTTTGAATATGTGATTTGCATATGATAAATATAAAATATTAATCTATGAATAAATATAATTTATTTTTTTATTTGTATATT